>CM070107.1:6806289-7406289 GCA_036178185.1 Liparis tanakae
TGGGAGCAGGAGGGAGAACAGGTGCAATGAGCAGAACAGTGATGGATGAGGTTTGATTTAGCGGGTATATGTCGCCCTGTGATCTCTGATTCTGCTCCTCATTAGCCTCCCAGACGGGAGCTGCCTGGTGGAGGGGAGCTACCTCCGGGCGACACCCTCCGCCCTCATACGGCGGCCCACCTGCACGCTTCTCTACCATCCCTTCTTTACCGCTCTTCTCGTCCTCCTCGTTCCATCCGTGCTGTTCCCATGTGTAAGATGTGAGTGAAGTCATATCCCTACACCCAGCACATGAAGGCCGGCCCCTCCTCCCATCCCAACACAGACCTCTCGCCACGCTAGACATATTAGAACAATTCCTTCGCATTAATTACCATTTTAATTAGCGAGGCTGTGAGAATGGATAATCTGACAGCATATGGCTAAGGGTGGAATACTACTAATCCTACCACAATATTATTTATCCCTCCCAGTTCCAGGGGCTGTCTCAACACGCCGGTCTAATTACTATTGCTGGAACTGGGAGCGAGGCGATGCTAATGCTGGAGGCAACGCTAGGTTAGAGCTACACCCAATTCCTAACGCACTCTTGCTCAATAGGGAGCGTGGCGTTCAAAACAAGGAGGGACATGGGAAGTGGAAGATCATCTCGATATGGCCTCTCTGTCTTTATTAATGAAAGAGGGAGGAGAAGGAATTGAAACATCTGCTTCGGAGAGCTTATTGCAATAAAAAGATGAAAGGCGAGGGCTTGTTTGTGATGGGCTGGGGAGGGAAGAGGGCGGAGAACGGAAGACACAGAGGCGAATGGCTTTCTTAAATAACATAATTATTTATTGCATGTGTCTATAAAGAATCAATACAATCTAAAGCAATGAACTAAGTTTAAATTATCACCTCTTAGTAGCATCACAATATGCAAGATATGAAATATTCACAATGAAAGACACAGCAAGATAAGCCCATATCGTAACCTTTAGATGCTGAATAAAAACTGGAAACATTATCCAAATGCAAAACACTGCTCAAAACACCAAGAGGCTTGATTAGCAAAAAACAAAACACAAAAAAAAGTTTTTCATTTAAAATTTTGAGAAAAATAATGCACAAACAGCAAAAAGAAAAATCTGATTTTAAGGTTTAACAAACATTATTAACAGTATTTATACATTTGGTACGTCATGTAAACTAATTTTCAAAAGTGTAAATATTGCATATATGCCATTTGTGTACCTAAATAACAGAATTAATGTGAAGTTAAATCTTTCTCTCAGATACAGCGTTATAAAATGTCCTCGTAGTGGCATCCAAGACTGTCCCGCGACGGTTGAAAAATAAATCTAAGCCAAACCAAAACGGTCGTAGCCTATAATTAGTGTTTCTTTCGTATCAGAAAACTCACTAAAAACAGATATGTACAGTACAAACATCATAAGTTATTTAACTTAACATCTTCCTCAGCGTAGAATGTCATGTATCCGTCTCTATGTACAGCCTAGAGGTCGCTGTACGTACCGGTGGAGAATTCAAATGAATAGAGAGGCGTGTGTCTGCCTCGTCGTTGTTGTTGTTGTGGTGTTTGTGGGGTTGTGTGTAACACAGAGTCCTACATTCAATGTGTCTTGTGTAACAATCTGGGTAGTTTGTACGTGCAAGACGATTTTTCTCTCTCTCTCTCTCTCTCTCTCTCTCTCTCTCTCTCTCTCTCTCTCTCTCTCTCTCTCTCTCTCTCTCTCTCTCTCTCTCTCTCTCTCTCTCTCTCTCTCTCTCTCTCTCTCTCTCTCTCTCTCTCTCTCTCTCTCTCTCTCTCTCTCTCTCTCTCTCTCTCTCTCTCTCTCTCTCTCTCTCTCTCTCTCTCTCTCTCTCTCTCTCTCTCTCTCTCTCTCTCTCTCTCTCTCTCTCTCTCTCTCTCTCTCTCTCTCTCTCGGCCATCGAGCGGCTCATCAAACCCGCCGGTCAGACGGCGTCGTCCGGCGTCGCGTCGTGACGGCGCTCTCGCAACGAGGCATCAGGTGAAAAAAAAAAAGTAAGATTCTTGAGTTCCGTCAAGTTACTTTGTATAAACAACTTCAAAACATTCGTGTCCCCGGTCCCTGGTGCCTGTCAGGTCATAACCTCCTGCAGGGCGAGTGGGTGTGCAGGACGTCACAGGTGAGCAGTGGCTGGGCGGGCGGCGGGTAGAAAAGGTGGCGAGACGTGGGCTCAGGCGGGCCGCGGGGGGGGGGGAGTCGGACCCGGTTGGGATGCGTGACACCTGCATGCATCGGGCTGTAACCAAGGCAACGCCTTCCTCTAAAACCCCCCGACATTCTGTCAGCATAGGAATCCTCCATGTCAGGCATATTCATAAATATATTACTCTGGGTCTTTAATACGTAATCCTGTCATAACTGTGAAACGGGGGAGAGGAAGAACCTAATCTCAGAGAGGCGGTCTCTCGTCGGGCTCGGGCGAACATTCAGTCTAGAAGATGATCGGCTCAATCTTTGATATACTGCGTGTTATAGGTCCAAACTTAAAAAGGACCATCAGATGGGGGCTGATGGCTCGAGTAAGGCTTTGGATTGGTGATTAGAGAAGGACAAAAAAACAAAAAACATTCACCTCTGAAAATAAATATTTTATATATTTATATTATGTGACTTGGTACCAACCTGGGTTTTGCTGAGGTAGTTTTTTCGCCTTTTTTTTTTTTTAGCAAAATGTTAACTTTGATTATTAAATATGTTCATAAATGCCTGTTCTTTTTGCAGTACAATCTGTATAAAATTCTCACACACACACACGTGTGCACACACACACACTTCATTAAATGCATACATACATGATAAATAAATAAATAATTATATGTAACCTGTATGCATGAAGGTTTTTGTTGTGTGTGTGTGTGTGTGTGTGTGTGTGTGTGTGTGTGTGTGTGTGTGTGTGTGTGTGTGTGTGTGTGTGTGTGTGTGCACACTTTGCTCTCCAGGTTTGGTTCACAGGTTTTAGGTGACGGAGCTGGTGACTATTGGTTGAAGCCAAAAGACCAGTTGAAAGTGTATGAATGGTAATAATAACATTAGAAATAAGTAAAATAACATTATACTGCAGAATAATTTAGGCCTATGCACAGAGATAAATAGTAACCTATCTAGAGTTAATAGTCTGTTTAAGTTATGGTTATTTGTTAAGTCATCCAGGACAACACCAGCATTAGTCCCTGAATGTTTTGGTGCCGAGAAAAGCAGAGGGGGGGGGGGGAAATGTGGGGCAAGGGTCAAGTGTCCTTGTTGCCATGGCGATGGCCGCCCTCCGCGACCCTCAAAGAGGTCAAAGGACGTCCATCGACTGCAGCGCGTGGTCCAGCTGTCGCCGTGGCGACCTCGCCACCCGGCTGCAGTGAAATCCTGCGTTCCCCGGAAAAGGAGGGAGGAGAGGAGCGGCCTTCATTCTGGAAGAAGAAGAAGAAAAAACACACGTGAGTTTCTGGTCAGGTGATTTATACATTTGAAGTTGAATCTAACTGAATACGATTTTTTAGGGTTAATACCTCCCTCATAAACAAGATTTAACTGAGCGTCCATAAAGTATATGTGATTTATTATGGAGCAGTTGAGACAGTGGGGGAGGGGGAGGGGTTCACTCCCACTGTTACCAAGTAAGGAAAAAGTGCTCTTCAAGCAGCTTGCCTTTGTGTGCGTGTGTGTGTGTGTGTGTGTGTGCGTGTGCGTGCGTGTGCGTGTGCGTGTATTCCTCAGCTGGTAGACACTGAAGTGGCAGGTGCTTTAACGGCAAGGGAAAAAGAGAGTGGCATTTAGCGCCGTGCAGCTGACACAGGGCAGTCTCCTATGACGGCAAAAGATACAGCAACAACACTCACACACACACACACACACACACACACACACACACACACAGCCACAACGTGTGTTCTCGATTGCATAACCACTGAAGTCAAATCAACAAAAGAATGCCAGGTTTTCACCTCGGATAAACCCTGGTCCTCAGTGTCACATGTCTCCCAGTGGAAAGCTGTGCCGACCCTTGCCCCGGTGTACTTGTTTGTGAGGTTTCATTTGCATGCAGAGCTATCAAATGAGAGCGGAAGTCTTGGCTGACACACACACACACACACACACACACACACACACACACACACACACACACACACACACACACACACACACACACACACACACACACACACACACACACACACACACACACACACACACACACACACACACACACACACACACACACACACACACACACACACACATTTCTTCCCTCATTTGCCGTCTCCTCTCCCTTTCCCCCTGCCACGAACAAGAGCTGTTTTCACAAAGCTGGATGTGATGGTCATTCTCTAAAACAAACCTTTCATTCAGAGTCCCACTACTACCCCCTTCTCAACTTCCCCCTCCATAAACACACACACACACACACACACACACACATCTGTTCTTTGTGTTTGGCCTATACATACACGCTGTAAAGGAAAATCAGAGGCCGATGTCGATACTTTACACAACACTTACTGATGTCTAAAAACATCACAGTGAGAGAGAAAAACACTCTAAAAGGACGGTGCGTTTCGACAGATCCTCGTGGGACGTCTGACGTGCAAAGATATGGAGTTAATTTGAAAGCTGAAATAAGTGACTTCCCTCCTGAGGCTACCTGTGCTGGCCCAGCTCCGTCTCTCCACTGGGCAGAAGAAAAGAAGAGAAAACACGGGTCGGAAAAACCACAGCAACAGAATCAACCTGACAGAGAGGACTGGGAATGCAGTGAGGTCATGGGACCGCCAGCCCATAACAAACCCTGTGTGTGTGTGTGTGTGTGTGTGTGTGTGTGTGTGTGTGTTTGGGGCTGGGCCAGGCATTGGCTAGAGAAGAAGACACTTGGGTGAGAACGGCTGCGATGTGCCGGGAAGGAGAATTGAATCACCGACGGCTGAGAATAGCAGCCAGGTGGAGCCGAGTGCAAAAGACGTTATCGTTATTATTGTACGGCCACACATTAGTGCAACAAGACAATGCGCCGCTATGCAGGCTCCCCACACACACACACACACACACATACACACACAGCTATTCACACACATGCCGATTGGTGGGAGGGCTGAGAGATTTGGGGGAAATAGTGGATCAGTGGGGAAATGAACCCAATGGCTCCTAGCCCCCCCACGCATACACACACACACTTAAGCTCTGTTCATTATTTATTTAGATCTCACAGGCTAAATTTATCCACACTCCATTGAGGAGTAGGAAAAAAAAGACACGCGCACACTAGCAGCCTCTCTTGGTACCCCCCCCCACCCCCCACGTCTGCTGACGCATCACCTGCTGGAGTAGGCCCGTGTTGTAGATTAATGAGCTTATGGGGAAACTTCTCCAACTGTGTTTGTGAGCAGCAACAGAGGGAAGTGTGAACGGAGCTTCTGAGAGCCACAGAGCGGACGGTGCGAGCGACTTTCCTCCAACCGATCAGCTCCGATGTGCTTTGTTTACATTCCTGCCTCGCTGGCTCCTCCCTGATAGTGCTCCTATGAGCCAACACTGGACTCTTCACCTCTCACCTCCCACACCTTTTGATTGAACCGGCGAAAAACCAAAACAACAACCACTGTTGACTCTGTTATCCTGCCCACTCTTTCCGGACAATCCTCTCGGTCCTATCTGGTCTCTCAGCCGCGTGGCGATGATAGCGTCAGGGTGAAGTGCTGAAGAACAAAGGGTTGCCACCGACAACGGGGTATTTACTCTTTTTTTGGAGGGATTAACTACAAAAGTATTTAGAGGACTTTAAACTGTGAAATAAACAAAGTGATCAGGAGGCGAAGCGGTTGAGTTTAAAAGTTGTGTTAAATCGGATGGGTACAACCCAACGACTTCCCATATACCATCGTGAGCTGGAAGAAGCAGCAAATCCTCCCAGTTGAGCGCTAATCCCGAGATGAACTCTACAATACACCTTTATGGAGAAAGATTACTCGAGTGTCAGGGTCCAGAGAGATAGAAAAGGGTTTATGAGGCGCTGGACTATTCATTCATGAAACACTTCAATCGGCCTGCAGCCAGCCGACCGGCTGTGTGTCGGTACTATGGGACACGTGCCTTCATCTCACACACAGGCGCTCCATCTCCTCCTCATCCACCTCCACACAACCAGCCACTCAGCCACGTCTAATCCTGAAGTGAACGTAATCCTTCTCAACTCTGAGCTAATTTGAGGGTATGGATGTTTGACTTCTTCCCCCCTCATAGGGCTGGAACATCCCGCCCCACTTTACTCAGTTATGTATCAGACAGTGCTGTTTGTTTGTGTGTGTGTGTGTGTGTGTGTGTGTGTGTGTGTGTGTGTGTGTGTGTGTGTGTGTGTGTGTGCCGGTGGGGGAGGGGTGGACCAAACAGATGAGGACAAAGACTGAATGTTCCTGAAAATGAAGTATGTAATCACATAATCAAGGTAATTGTTCTAGGCGGAGAATAGACTGATGAACTGCACAAATAGAACTTAACCTAAACCGTATTATTCAACCATGTCATTATTTAAAGACATTCACTTTCTACAGTTCATAATGTATATTTAGTGATGATTCATGCACAAACTCACTGTGTTCATGTGCATTTCTGTTGAATATTAAACATGAATATATAACTCTACACATGAATGATATATTTGGTTCCTTCTTGCATACGTTGCTTTTATTGTTTAGCAGCCATCATGCTAATTCACAACAATCATTTCACGGGCTGCAACTATTAGTATTATTTGACAAATTATTCAGTCTATAAAATGCCACAAAATAGTGGAGAAAGTCACTTATAATTTACCAGAACCATGCTTCATTAATCTAACAGTAAAAAAAAATAAAAAATGATATAGACCAACAACAATTAAGATGCATTTGTTTTTTGAAAAATTGTAATCAGTCGTGAAAAAAAAAAGAAATAAGCCTGAACCACTCCTCATCCATCCTTCTCGTTGGACCGCATGTTTATTGAATGTTATTGTTTGGCAGTGCGAGTTAAACCAGGCAGCAAGAGGAGACTTGTTAGCGGCTCCGATCAGATATGATTAGCTAATTATTTAATGTGTCGTTAGACCGTCCTCTATGGCCTCTACCGAGGCCAGATAACAACGGGAAAAACACAAGTGTGTGTGCGTGTGCGTGTGCGTGTGTGTGTGTGTGTGTGTGTGTGTGTGTGTGTGTGTGTGTGTGTGTGTGTGTGTGTGTGTGTGTGTGTGTGTGTGTGTGTGTAGGGGGGGGTATGGCTTCTTGAAAATGCCTGGCCACACCCCCCACCTTCTCCCTGTTGTTGTTGTGGCAGATGGTGGCCAGTCATTAGCGTATAGTCACTCTCCTCTGAAGGGCCCGATAACCAGTGAGCACTGCTTGGGAGGGCAGGTGCAAACCCCCTGACCCCTCCCCCCCCCTCCCTCCCTCTCCCCCCCGCCCCGCCCCCCTCCTCCTCCTCCTCCACCATCTGCTGATGGCTGTGCATATGTGCACACAGAGAAGAAGAAGAAGAAGAAGAAGAAGAAGAAGAAGAAGAAGAAGAAGAAGAAGAAGAAGAAGAAGAAGACACACAGACAAAGTGGGAATGAGTGCGTGAGGCAGTCTGGACCCACAAATGAAAGGCAGGGAGAGAGAGTGTGAGTCTTCTGCACTGCGGAGAGAGAGAGAGAAACGAGACGGACGAGGACCGGAGGGGGGGAGGCCGGCGAAAGGAGGATGATTAAGCAGCGTTAATGGAGGAAAGAGAAGTGGCACGAGAGAGTTGCTCTGAGAAAGGAGAGGTGCCATGAGGACAGCTAGAGAACGGAGTTGTAAAACAACTCAATACACACAGATGTGTGGTTTTCGGGCAGTACCCCCCCCGCCCCCGCTCAGAGTCCCTCACACACACATCGCCAGTTCAAAGGTCAAGTAACAGACATTGTCGACAGGGCCAGAAGGCGTGCCCTGGAAGCTAAACAGACCCCTCCCCCGCCCACCACCGCCCCTCTCCCAGCCAGTCATGGCCCAAACAAACCCAAACCAAAACAGAGTAACCTCTCAACTAACGGGCCGAGCCGTACGCACACACTCCACTTACAGATGTACTTAGGGGCCGAGGAGCGATGGTTCCCGCTCCTCTCCAGACAGGGGAGTGGACTTCCTGATGTTCCTGTTTCTAATTGATGTCGTACATTGAACCAGTTCCTCACGGAACGAGTTCAGTCGGCGATAGCCGGAGAATGCGGTCGAGCCGGTCACCCTGTAGTAAACGTTTCCCTCTCACACACACGAGCAACAGCAGTGTGTTTGTGTTTTGTCGAGACAATCAATGACATGCCACAGCGTGTCACCTCCTTCATCAAAGATTCACTTTACTTCACGAGGATGTGTGTGTGATGTGTGTGTGTTACAGGAGCTACGACCGACTCTTACCAGAACGACACGGATCTTTATCGCTTTCCGCGTTTCCTTTCTTCCTCGCTCCTCCCCCCTTCCCGACGGCTCGATTGTCTACTTTGTTGTACGTGAAAAACTAAACACGTCGTGCATCTTTCCCCATTGTTGCTCGGCTCCCTCTGGCCTCCTCCCCTGCTCTGGTAACCTTGGAGAAACGTCTCCATTGTGCTGCAAAGATTCAATATCTGAGTCCTGTAACTCGACCCCATAACGTGATTGGGCAATAATTGTGAGGGTCCACAGAAAACGTGCGTCTGCCAGGTCCCAGTCATACGCGTTTATACACGACATTAGCCGGTGCCCTTTTCCTGTGGAACACCTTTTCTTCGGGGTGTTTGTAAAGTTGCTCAGGGCAGAAAAAGGAAGAAGAGAAAGAGCCCTCTAAACCCCACGCCCTCCTCCCGAGTCCATCCCACCAGTTAGAAAAACAAGGCGGCTTTCACCTCTCCCAGCAACCTTTGCACACCGCTCGCATTCCAGCGCTGAAACCCAGTACCTGACAATTGCTAAACAACTGACTCACTTGTTTTTCCGGGGAACACGATGACTTGCACCGAGCCCCCGCAGCCGGAGTCAAAGCGGGACAAGCGGGTTGTGAAACCACAAACAGCAATTAAACTCTTGTGTTTCCCGTCGGGAACGCTGCCCTCGTGACTCACGGAGATCCAGACGCCGGGTGTTTTCTGTTCCAGCAGCAGGAACGTCTGACATGCCCCTGAAAATAATCCCCAGCATCTAGAGATGCCACAACATGAAGGCAAAGGGCAACACATAAGGGCCCGATTCACCGGTATGAAATGAAAAGTAAAGACGCAGCCTTTCCCCCCCCGTCTGTTAGCGACTCCCGTGTGCAGCGCTGCGTCACTGGGTCAGAACAGTGGACGTGGAATACGAATGCCTCGCTGACGGGGGACCGGAGCAGACCACTCACACCAACACAGAGCCAGGAGGAAGTATCATCGATCGGCCAGAGCTTTAAAAACAAAGAAAAGTGAATCCAAAAATCGAGATATTGTGGTCATTTTTCTTGAAAGAGATCAGCTTTTATTTCGGACGCCTTGCTTTCCGGTGCTTCCGCTCTAATATCCCCAATATCCTGCAGATTGACACGGATCAAAGAGCACGCCCACCGCCTGCAGAGTCTCCGGCGTGTCCTGGGCGTGACGAGCAGGAGACGGATCCTATCCAAACATCGGCGCCGACGCCCAGCAGCGATGTTCAACACGACTCTGTTTGCTCTCGTAGCGTTTCAGAGTGAATGAATTATGCATCCCACACGCATGTAGCCAAAGCCCTGTTTATGTAAACAGGAACAACTTTAGGAAGTGTGAGAATTAGGCTAAAATAAACAATGCTCATAAAGCCTCCAGGTACAACACTGTATCCGGGGGTTAGATCCAGTCGGTGAGCTTCACTACAAACTCAAATAAAGCAGGTTTTTTTGTATGTTCTGGAAAAAATAAACATTATCCTCACTGGTTCAGAAGTGCTGCTTAGCAACGAGTAGCCTACGTCTGCAGAGGATCTCCATCCTCCTCCTCGACACCCCTCCCTCCATGAATGAAGGCTTCATGAATGAGAGTGTGTGTGTGTGTGTGTGAGTGTGTGTGTGTGTGAGACACTCACCTTTCACGGCCGTGGCGCTCTCCTTGAAGCCCATGCTGGCGTAGGGGCTGCTGCTGAAGCCGTTCATGCCGCCCTTGCAGCCGCACGCCGTCGCCTTGAAACTCAGGAGTCCGTCGCAGCCCCCCAACCGGCACCCCCCGAGGTTCCCCTCCATCAGGTTTAAGGCGATGTAGTTGAGTCCGTTCTGGTAGCCGGCCGACATCTCCCTGCACATGGGGCTGTTGCTGCCGTAGTCCTCGTCGGAGCCCTCGGAGCTGCAGACGGCGTGCGAGACGTTCTCCACCGAGGCCGAGTTGTGCCGCTTGGCGTCGTGGGCGAAGGACGGGCACACCGGCGTGACGGTGGTGGTGGAGGAGAAGGTCTCCGAGCTGTGCCGCCGCCGGCCCTGAGGGTCGGCCCGGATCACCTTGGCCCCTCCGTGAGGATCCACGATGGCGAGGGATAGCGAAGGACCCCCCAGGAGGAACGGGTCCCCTTTGACGGGGGGCGCCCCGGGGTTCACGGCGCCGCTCTCCAGGCTGAGTCTCTGGACGCAGGCGGTGGGGCTGGTGGGGAGGGGGGGGGCGGCATCGGCAGGTGGAGGGGCCGCCGGACCGAACGTCATCTCGGTGTAGTCGTCCTTGACGGGAGCCGGCTGACACGCCTGCTGTCGGGGGGGACGTTCCTCTCCCGCCTCCGCCCCCTCGGGTGGGCTCTTCTTCTCTTTTCCTTGGGCGCTCACCAGATTAGGGCACGTCGAGACTTCCGGCGCGTGGGTAAGGCCCCCCGGAGCGGGGGAACCCTCGGGTCGGTGCGGGCCGACGTGACCCGGGGCACTGACGTCGACGTTGGCGTAGTCCGAGAGGGGGGGCGATGCCCTCTCTGCACACGGTACGCTGGCGGAGGCCTCGAAGCGTGCCGACACGGCGGCCGCCAGCAGGCCGGCGGCGGGGCTGCTGTAGTCGATGTTGATGTACTCCCCCGGGCTGCGCGGCTCCGGGGGGAGCGGGTGTTCGCTCATACACGGAAGTGTTCTGAGGGACTCCAGAGCCAGGCGGGTGGGCCGACTCACCCGGCTCCGCTGCACCGCACCCCTCTCCACCCGAGCCGCTCGGAGAGGAGCCGGGGCAGGAGGGCGGGGGGCGCCGCTGGCCGCAGAGTCTCCTGGAGCGACAGGACAATAGTTTGACTCCTCTTCTATCCGCTGCCTCTGTAAACACATCACCACATACTGGTCTTTGTCCGTGGAGCCGCTGCGCTGCAACTGGCCTTTGAGTGAGCGTGGCAGAGAGCTGTAACAATAAGGCTGTTTGTGATGCGGGTGGGGGTGGGGCTCTCCGCCTGGAGGGCTGAGGATGTAGTCTGGGGGTGTGAGAGACACCAGGGGGTCAACGGGAGACATGTTCAAGTACTCTCCGTTGGCCAGCTTCCCGTCGGTGCTCTCCACCGACATCTTGGTGCCGCACCACATCCGCATGTAGCCGCTGTCCTCCAGGGAGACGCTCCCGGGGGAGTCGGTGCGGGGGGCCGGGGAGCGGGGGTTGATGATCTGCTTGGGTGCAGACACACACATGGGGCTCATGGGCATGTAGAGGTCGTGCTTGGACCAGGGCGTCTGTGGAGACATACCCGGCATCATGGGCATATAGCCACTATCGCCGTGGAGACCGGTGAGGCTGATCTGACTGTAATCCTCCGGATACATGCCTTTAGGGGAGGCGGCGTGGCACCTCCGGAAGGACTGGCTGTTGTAGGTGGCCCTCATGAGAGTGTACTCATCGAGAGAGGCCGAGGATACTTGGGGGGGGCCTCTTTGCTGGCGGGGGGTAGTGAGGGAGTACGTTCGCTTCCGGTAAACCTTGTCCAGCTCCGATAGCCGCCGGTAGCCGTTCTGCCGCTCCATCACCATGTAGCCCTCCAGCTCGCTGCCGTCCCGGGAGGGCGGGGTGTCCGCCTTGAGAGACTCGGGCGTGTTGCTGCGCAAGGTGAGCAGTAGCTTCGGGTCCCGCGCGTCCGCGGGGCTGGAGCCGTACTCCTCGCAGGAGATGAAGCCGGCATCACTGGGGGAGCCCGAGAAGGAGGCGCTGCAGCTGGAGGGGCGAGGAGGAGCCCCGCCGTCCTGGCAGGAGGAGAGGCTCCCCGGGCTCTGGGCGCTCGGGGGCGGGGTGTGACACGACAGAGGCATGGACATGGACTTACTGTGCTGGAGGGAGGACGACTCAAATGTCCGACACGGGCGCATTGAAATGGTGTGAGATCTGGTGAGGAGGGTCCGGTGGACCCCCGGGCTCAGGGGGCTGCCGGTCACGGACATGGGGCGCGCCATGGTGCCGTCGCCCTCGCTGGCCGTGCGTATCCGACAAGAGGAGATCTTGCTCACCGGGGAGGTCACCGCCATGCTGGCCGTGCGCGACCGCCGGGTGAGCCCGGTCTGGCTCGGGGGCAGGTTGTTCAGGTTCCTCCGCGTGGGCACGGAGATGGGGTTCGTCCCGGACGACTGGCTCTTGCTGCGCGGCCGGAACTCCGACAGCTCCTTCATGGCTTTCATCGCCTCCAGGATGGTCTCGTGGATGTTTTGCGCCACCACGGTGTCGTCGGCTTGCATCCAGAACTCCCCCGGACCCGTGGCGGCGGAGCGGCCCACCTCGATGAAGAAGAAGCTGTCAGAATGGCCGCACCTCCGGATGTTCATCAGCTGGAGGATGACGGAGGGGACCTCCGAGTTCAGCTTGATGAAGCTGATCGTCCGGCTGGAGAGGCAGAGCCGGTACACCCCGACCAGGTGTCGGCTCTGACCCAACCCTTTGGACTTCAGGTTCACCTGCCAGATCTCCTTGCAGACGGCGGTCGCCGGCGTGATCACCCCGTAGCTCGCCTCGTCGAAGCCGACCAGCGACGACGCGGAGTTGGACGCGGAGCCTTCGTACACCCTCCCCTCGGCCATCAGGTCCGTGAGCTCCCGGTACCAGCTCTCCTGCTCCTGCTCGTTCTCCGCCGCCACGGCGAAGTACTCGTCCTTGGTGTACAGCGCGATGAGATATTTGTGTTTGGCGTCGGCTCTCTTGTTGATGTTCAGGCAGCAGTCCAGAGGGATCACCCTCTTCGCGGCCGACTTGTTCTTCCATTTCTTCTCGCTCTCGTAGTACTCCAGCCGCGCGGGGAGCCCGTCGCTCGGCTCCTTGAGCAGGAAGAAGCGCTTGTGTCCGTGTTTCTGCTTCTTCAGGTATCCGCTCTTCTTAATGTTGTTGCTGACGGTCTTACTACCGGGTAATGAAGGCTGCTCTCCCGTTTTTGGCGGACTCGCCATTCTCGTGTCCTTCGCTAACCCCCTCCGGATCGATACTTCCTTCTTCCTTCGAGTTGCTGAAGAAGGAGAAGAAGGAGAATAATTAAAAAAAAACAACCGTCGCGCGTTTATTGTAATCCTGCGCGAGCGTTCGTCTTCTCCCCGCAGCTGAGGAACAGAAAGCACATGTCTGCTCGCGTCCGACCGAGGAGGGAAACAACGTGACGATCTACACACGGCCAGTCCCCCGTTGTAGAAAAAAAACGGGGAAGGAGGAGGAAAAACTACACACACCGAAAGGGGGCGGGGCCTACTCGGCTCATTGGGCTCATTGGTGGAAACAGGGTGAACGCTGGAGAGAGAGAGAGAGAGAGAGAGAGAGAGAGAGAGAGAGAGAGAGAGACGGAAACAGCCTCCTACTATCACTCTGCCCTCTTCCGACTCGATTCAGCGTCGTCAGCCAGGACTGTATTTATAGCAGCTCTGGTCCTGTGATCCAACATTTTAACTATTGTGTGTTTTTTTTGCTAATGTAAATATACCAAACGAAATTGTTCCTGTCTTCTTCTTTTCTTTTGCATCACCTGTTTGAGGTGAATTGCAAAAACATATTAGATTAAATGGTAACCCGTATATATTAGTGTAATATGTAATATATATATATATATATATATATATATATATATATATATATATATATATATACATATATATATATATACACAACCTGGGAAAAGCACAATAACAACTCATCATCATGCGTCGCTCATTCACTCTGTGCATACTAATATATACGGGTTACCATTTAATCTAATATGTTTTTGTATATTATTATTTTGTATATTATTATTATTATTATTTTACACCGAGTACAATTGTTTTTTTGTTTTATTCCCATATCATTTATTGTTTTTCACAAGCTTTTGACCATATTTCACGAGACTGCAGCTCTGTGACAATCACCAGTTCATAACAAGGGTAATAATCGAGGGAGAGCTGATGTGATGTGTGTGATTTATTGCGTGCCGCAGCCATCCGCTGATTTATTCATTTTTTCCTGCGTGGAGCTCCCAGGAATCTCAACTACCCCCGTGTCCGTGTCTATACTACCGTGTCCGTGTTTACGGTTACAGGTTCACGCAAAGTCTACAAATACGCAAAATACGCCCTCTCCCCCTCCCCCTCCCCCCTTTGAAACGGAGGAATGACCCACACATTTCTTTTAAAAACATGATGACGCAAACGTTGTCCTGATCTCAACGTGCGTCATGATGAAATGCTGGAATCAGCTGGTTACCGTGATGCAACGGTGATGTGAGCGCGTGACGGACAGCCAATAGCCTCCGACTTCGTGAGGGAATGAGGTCACCTCTTCCCAACGCAGGGAGAACAAGATACATGTAGAGAGGGAGACGTTGAAATCAAACTAAACCATGAGCTGTAATGAAATGATGATTCATCTACACTGCAAAGCTCATTATATGTCAATAATCGCTGCAGTGCCACTTACTAAATAGTGTTATGTCCTCATGATGATGATAACATGTTGAAATGAAAACTACCTCACACACACACACACACACGCTCAAACACACGCCCCACTTTATATCTCCATTTCCCTTTAGATCCCACAGTGCTGGCTCAGCGTTAAACCACCCGGTTCTCAGCAGCAAGGTCGATTACCGGGGCCTGTGCAGGTCAATTATGCCAACTGAAGCAATGATTTGACTTTTGCCGGCTTGAGAAGAGAATCAAATCAGGCAACGACCTCTGGTGACCTGTCCTTCAACTAACCTTTCAAATGTGGTCCACGGGCAGTAACGAGTAGATTTGATGCTCTTTGTGAGTAGTTTTCTTTTAGATATTCCAGTGTGTTTATTACCTCTGCCTTGCCTGAAGTGTTATGACTGCATTTTGATATAAATAGACGTAGCGCTGGCTGCCTAAAGCTCCTCGGCTCAGATATCTCCCTGTAGGATGTGGAAGGGTTTCCTCTCTGTTGATATTCGTTCCCCACATGACAGACGGGGGGCTTGCATCTGAACTTCCTCCGACTCTGATGACAAACACCATGACTATATTGAGAATGTGGTGCTTTATGTAACATTTACTCTATCTACCATGGCTTAAACGTCTGATAAATGACACACAGACTGTCCCTGGCGACGCATTTAAAGTCCATAACAGCTTGCCTCGCATAACACCATGACCTGATACTGGGAGATAAGCAGAAACTCAGCGGGGGGGCAGTGACTTCTTCATTTAGCATCACCAAGGAAGCATAAGAAATGCAAATACACTGTCTATACAATACCAATAAGATGAGCCATTATCCCATGAACTGTGTGGTTGTGTCTGTGCCATGTCCTCGCCCCTTTCTTAGGGTAACTACATGAATATTTATCACCCTCCAATTTGCACAGCATGGTGCATTAATTTACAAGTTAATTAAGCGGCCAGCTGATCCTGATTTACAAGGCTTTAAACGGGCCGTCTAATCGTCTCCTGCTATGAACCCATTTAGGTCTTTCAAGGTTTATTTATTTAGGGGAGGATGGGGCTGTGACTTTAAGGGTATTCTCTCAGGTTGGTCTTTCTAAGCGAGTATTCGCAACACTAGCATTCCTCTCCTGATTGATTACCTTCTCAAGATAGGTTAATGCAAATATTTAAAATGTGAGCAAATAATCCAATAAGGTAAGTGTAAAAGATAGTTTGAATTCACTTAGTCGCCTGTGGCTTTGAAGAGCTCGTCTCATTGGCTGGCCTCCTGAGACAAACCGCCCGATTTGCTGAGTCACAACAACCACATAACGTCTCGCCGCTGCTCCGTCACCCCGCGCAACGATTAGTTGAATAAGCTTTCGCGAAGCAGATTAGAAAACCTGATTTGATGCAATAAGATTAAGGGCGAGGGGTGAAGATTAGGCTCAGTCCATCAAGTGAGCAGAACCAACATGTGCTGTTGGAATGCAAACATCAAACACATCACTTCCTGAGTCAGATTACAGCCGCCTAGGCAGTCTGACTCCTATTGTTGTTTTCGTGTTTTGGGATCTGATATCTAGTATCCTGTTGTTCTTTTCCTCGGTTCGTAATGTTTTGTGTTTTATTTTATCTGTCAGAACAGTTGAGTCATACACTGAATTGGATAGATTAACCCTTGTTGCCATGGCAATTTATTTAGTCAAGCAATTTATTTAGTCAACCCTAATGTTGTCTTTATAATAGCTATATATATATATATATATATATATATATATATATATATATATATATATATATATATATATATATTATAATAGCTCAGACAACATAACAAGTGTGACGCTCCATTTTCTAATAGGACAATAATTCATTCTAAGCATAGTCTTTATCTGATGACATGTTTGACTATAATTACCATATAGTAAAGCATTGTTAAATAATCTATAATTGGTGTTTTAAACCCTTCCCAAATCTCAAATTAGTATATTTGGATATATTTTCTAACATGGAGTTTGATCTTTCTGGGGTCTAAGTGGCCCAAACATAAGTAACATCATAATATCCTGCCCATTTCTTTTGTCTGTAAATTACTTTTTGGCAAACACAATTAATTCATGTGTTTTCTTTACACAATATATATATATATATATATATATATATATATATATATATATATATATATATATATATATATATATATATATATATATATATATATAACAATAAATATAACAATATATATTTATATATATATATATTGTTATATATATCCATATATATTGTTATATATATATATAACAATAAATATAACAATATATATATATAAAATGGGCAGGATATTATATTAACTATTTCCTTGAAGTAACAACAATGGTTTCTGGTCATTTTGATTTTAAGGCAGTTTATTGCAAAAGAAAGGGTCCGTCCTAATCTACGGGGTTAGGATAAAATAAAACAGTTTTTCATTATTATTATTATTTTAAATTCCTTTACAAGGACGTAGAGCTGATGTTAGCTAAATTCAAGCGTTAAAACGGCACAATATGAAAAGCATGGCTGTATATATAACAATCAGTGACATTACGCATAACCACTTGTCCTAGTTATCTTCAAACCATTTTAACATAGTTCCTTTTCTAACTCTGTAATTTCTCAAACCCGACATTTAAAACCAGAAAGTGATGGAGGCTGCCATCTGTGCTCTTGAGCAAACACACTATGGATCGCCCTATTCAATCGCATGTTGTCACCCATAATTGACTCAATTCTCAAATCAATACAGCGAAACGTGAAATAGAAATGTCTCTTCAAGTTAATTTTTGCCCTGATTGATCGGAGGCGGGCGGAGCTGGAGGAAAGCCGGCGTGTGCTGATGGAGATCTTTGTGTTATTGGACATGGCTGCATGCGCCTGTATTGAGCTACGGCACAAGTGATTGCACTTCTGATGACTTCAGTTAAACAACTCATTGGAATGGACGTAAGCTATTTCTGATTAATTAGAACATTGGACACAGGGAATGCACAGCGTGTACAACGCTACAAGAAAGTCAATTACAGGCGCCGCTCGGACGTATTCTGTGCCCTGACTACATCATAACTGTTAAGATGCGCTTATGATTTACTCTGTAGTGTGGAAATCTCACTCTTTATGTCATCGTGACCTTATCTCTTCATAATGCGTCTGCCTCTTTGCAACAATTTGTTGTAAAGACCCTCTAAATGACTTGGGTTCTCTCATTTTCGCAGGTCACTGAGACATATATGTGTGATATGCTCAATAGAAGAGACGGGGAGACACAGACGTAGTGTGCTCAGCTGACCGTGAAGAGAAATGATAATATGTTTATGTCGGCTGAAGACACAAACACACACCCACACCCACACCCACACACCCACACCCACACACACACCCACACACACACACACACACACACACACACACACACACACACACACACGCTTATTCCCGAGCACGTCTTCCCCAGGAAATCTGTGCTCTCTTGAGCTTTAAATTAACCAGATGTGAATGCATATGATACTCAGGCTCCATCATGCCTTCATCAGTCATTCGTCATAATTATGCATTATCTGCAGTCAAATGGTTTAATATAAATGACAGTGATACACGAGCCCGCCTCTCTTCCCTGGTCAGAACCGGAATACATGATTGTGACAGGAAGAGTGCATGAAATATGAATCTATCAAACAAAGTGTCACAATTAACGGTAACATGTTGACAGCCGAGGGACTCACGGGGCTCAAGGTGGTTTCCTGATGACTGAGGTTGTGTGCCAGTTTATTGATGACAAGGAAATGGAGACAATGTCCAAAAATAGTGTTGTGATGATCGTATTTGTGTCCACGGCTGCTTCATAATCGATGTGTGGAGGCTTGTTCCCTTAATCACACAGTCCACACAGCAGCGGAGGCTTGAAGGAAGGTGGGTGGCGTCTACAGTGTTTAGGAGTAGGAGTGTGTAGGAAGTTAGCTATTTCTGTGTGTGTGTGTGTGTGTGTGCGTGTGTGTGTGTGTGTGTGTGTGTGTGTAGTTTATACGTGCATTGATTATTTTCTGGGTCTTAACCTCAACTGACCCGCTGATCTAATATTCATTCCTTTATCTAAACACACACACACACACACACACACACACACACACACACACACACACACACACACGCAAGGCCATGCAGTTATACTCATCACTGTTTAGTGATTTGAGAGCCTGATACTAAAATAAACCAAAATAATGCCAGTGGAGGGTAAATGAGGTCAATATGAACGATATGAACGATGATATACAACCAGTGCAAAGCATTTTTGGGTTGAAAAGATGTAATACGCAGAATTTTGCATATAATATATGATATATACAATTCAGTTTATGAACTTACTCTTATATTTGATTAAGTATTTATTAAATAACTATTTTCAAAGACTTTTTCAATAGATTTTAAATATATTTAAAACAAATATCCCGTACCACCTAGAGGGCCTCCACGTACCCCCAGCGTCACACGGACCCCTGGTCTAGAGGATCCACATCTCGTATGTCCACCACAGACTAAGAAGACAAAGTAGTGGCAAAAGATAGAACACTGGAACATTTACTCAATAGGCTAAATAAACCCCATTGAGACGGCATATTTCACTCTCCAGAATAAATGAACATGTGTGACTTAAAGGGCCGGTGTGTCGCATTTCTAAGGATCTATAAGTAGAAAATACAATATTCCAGTGACCCCCTCGCTAATTCTGTTGGTTGATGGTTGTTGTGAAACCAGTGATGAGCAGCACGGAACAACATATATTAATTGTACTTTACGTCCTCCACTGCCACCAGTAACCCTCTAAATAAACTGGTCCGACCCAACCTCTCATTCAATGATAGGGAGCTAGTGTGAGTCCATGACCATCAAGGACCATCAAGGACCACCCAGCCTGACGTGTCGTGTTTTTAAACCATGACACACCTCGGGATGCAGTTGATACTGTCCACAACGACTCCACTGGTTGTGTCTGTAGTCAATACTCAAGACGGGCCACCAACAAACCACTCCAGCTAAACAGCTCAAAGAGAATTCCTCTTGTAGGAACATTCCCAGTTTCCGAGCTGGGACACTAAATCAAATTACCAATGGTCACTTGAGACCCATTTTATGCATTCCCCTCCGATGAGTGAACTCCACCGTAACTAGCCATATAGATACAATCTTAATAAATAAATCTGTGGCTTCAGGACACGAGATGTAAAAGATTCACAGAGGAAACTATAATTCAGGTTGTGAGCAGCGCATTAGAGGGTCCACGTCGCGTCTTCTCACCGCTCCTTAACCATCTGACTGTTTCATAAATCGTGCAGACAGACGCAAAAAACAATGACGCGAGGAACACATTGCCGGGCTCTCACATTGTTTCCGCGTGGATTGCATGCGTAAGCAGCTGCTCTGTGAGATGAGCACAAGTGAAACAGACTGAAAGGAAGTCTGTCCTTGTCGGTGCCACAGGATGTTTAAAAAAAGAACTTGCTTCATGAAGCTGCAATGGCAAACTGGAGAGAGAACCACAGCGCTGGTTAAGGACGGTGTTGGGGGTCACATGACGGTAAAGACCAGGGATCGGCGCGGCCTATTAACGTCACAACCACGTCTCTTCGAAAGGTCGGAGGATTAATGGAAGAGATGACGAACGATGGCTCAAAAAGGACAGGAAGTAGAGCGCTGCACAGAGAGATGGCGCTGCGGTCATTAACCCAAAAAAGTGTGTTGTTCCTCCCCGTGGATCTCGACGACCACGCTGACCTGAGTAATGGGGATGACTACAAATGACGGAAATTGCCTTCGGTATTGGCCCAAAAAGCATTTCCATCCTCCCATTTATTCTTGATGAATTCAACAAGCATGACATTTTGTCTGAGGGTCACAATCCTCACGAAATGATCATTTTTCCCCTCCTCATAATATGATGCATTCGGTCAGAAGAGCTGTGTGATTACATTATTTGATTCCGTTCCGCGTGCGGGAGCCAACAGGAAGTCGGCCAGCGGAGGCTTTTTATTTGGCACGTGCGCCCAGTCAGCAACTTTTATAGAAACGAGCCGGGTGCCATCTTTGATGATGGCATCATGCTCTATTTCATACTTGTTGTCGCAGCACACAGAACACAGAACACAGAACACAGAACACAGAACACAGAACACAGAACACAGAACACAGAACACAACTCCTCTCACAGGACGGAGCAGAGAGCAAATAGGAGCCTTCTCTCATGTGGCTTCTCTGGCCCGTGACACACTGGTGGACATGCATGTATATTCAGACATTTGCATATACACACTGTCGGTTAATAAGGCCTATGTGTGTGTGAGTGTGTGTGTGTGTGTGTGTGTGTGTGTGTGTGTGTTAATGTCTACTATAATGATGCTACTGTATCAAAATATGACACAATGGTGTTACCATGCATTAAATTCCACCATACATATGTTCTGAGGTGTGTCTGTGTAAGTGTGTGTGTGTGTGTGTGTGTGTGTGTGTGTGTGTGTGTGTGTGTGTGTGTGTGTGTGTGTGTGTGTGTGTGTGTGTGTGTGTGTTTGCTACTAATCTTATTGAAGCCAGAAAAGAGAGGTCATAAAGTTAAGTTATGCATGTAGTTTAATCAGCCAATCAAGTGTTATGAGATGTTTTAATTAGATGTTGATGACTCTGCCACAAATGAGGCGAAGACGCTCTCTCAGGTCAGAGGGGGCGGTCCCCGACGAAGAGAGAATCACCAGTGACAAGGAACATAATTACGTGCGGATATGTTAATTCACACACGCAGAAGCTCCTGGACGATTCTATCAAAAAGTATGGTTTGTCTAAAATTAGCCTTTGTTTTTCTTCTTCTTTCTAATGGTGCTATTAGTAGGTTATCAGCTCCTCTGATATATACGGCTTTAATTACATCCTGATCACATCCCGTAGTGCAGTTGTACTTTATACGCGCCGCAATGTAGAAGTCCTTCACCGACGGACTCTTTGAGGATGCATTGAACGCATCACGGCACATTGCCTAGTGGTCTACATTGCTACGATGTCATTGCAACATCCCCGATTTTAATTTTTGAAATAGGATTGATATTCACCGTAAATGCGATCATAATATACGCATCATTTCTTCATCATCTATATGTTCTCATTCTTCGCGACATTCTGCATAAAGGCGATAATACGCTCACCAGCTGGCCCCTCGGTGATTTTATTTTTGTTCTCAAATCAATTTGTCTTGTTTTATAATGTTTTTTTAAAATGGAATGAGTCAGGGAACATAAACCTCAAGTAACATACATCATGTGTTGAATGCCCCTCACATACACACACACAGCGTGTTCATCTTAAGTGCAACATGCTACGAGTTGAGATATGATATCTAATAAATTGGACGTTGATAGGGGTTGTAATGAAAATCGATATGGAGGTAAGGAGACACACACACACATATACACACACACACAAGGCTACATACTGCACACATGCTTTGCTAATGAAATAATCAGTCATAATAGCATATACCAAACACACTTACATACATACATATATTCATCCAACACTCCAGAGAGAGTGTTCAAGCAAATAATTTGAAAATACAGAATATGTGCCTTAATGTACACAAATTATTGATATGAGCTCCTCTCTTGCTCGTGTGCAATTAAGGTGGAAGTGATAGGTAATATATACGATCACTGGCTGCACAGTGCACACATACATAATCATTGCACCATGACATAAATATGCAATGAATGCTACACTGAAATTAGAAAGATGGCGTTTTAAATCATTCTACCTCCTCCTCTCCTCATCTTTCTCACTTTCAGACCTCCTCCCCCATCAGCTCCCCTCTCGCCCCGCCCCTGCTATTCGTCAGAGGCCTGCAGCTCTTCAAAAATGTTGCAAATTCAGTACGATCTACGTCAATCTCCCTGTTTTACAGCCAATCTGACACATCTGCATTTTGAGGAAGTAGCTCATCTTCATATAGTCTGGAAGATGTGTCGGCGTATATATTTCTCTCAACGTGTTGAGGCGCGGTGGGCGGAAAGTGTGTTATATAGTAGGATAAAATAAAATACTCTGTCTGCTTTGCACATGCATCAGTGGGAGGCTGACTGTGTGGGCAGCGGCGAGAGGAGTTGTGGAGAGGTTTTTGGCAAACACGGGGGTGGAAGCATGTGAGGGGGTGGAGCGGTTGCCAGAGAACACAGGAAATGCCGTCCTCAGATACCCCCTGTGGGACACGCGGCTACAGTTATCTGCATCCGGAATCATTAATATCCTCATGTGACATCGATCAACTGTGTTTATGGTTTCATCTTTAAGGAGAAGTCTGTTCGTCTTTCCTCTGGACAATCTCCCAGGAATCAGATCCCAGAATCCTGAACTGACGGCTTCAAACCAGTACATACATTTGATACAATTAGCTATGCATGTGGCCAAGAAGGGCCATAAGGAATATAAAATAAAATAAAATTGTTAAAGCGGGAAAAAAGCGGGAAAATAATTATTGAATACAGCTGATACATTTGTAATCAGCTGTATTTAATAAAGCTTCCATAGACACGGAAATGCTGACAGTGCATGATTGTCCCTGTTGCATACACATCCTATGAAAAGACCGAAACCATTTCATCCCTACGCCTCATATTTTGCACCTCAGGCCGAACACATCTTTCATTGTGTCTTTCTCTTGACCAATAATACGTGGTTACAGAAAATTGGACTGAAATAATTAAATAAATCCACGAGATGGAAAGAATGACCTTCCTTTTGAGACTGAGGAGGAACACATGCTAAACACAGCTAGATGGAACGCATATATGCAACGCATATATATATATATATATATATATATATATATATATATATATATATATATATATATATCTGTTTGTTTGTTGACTGACAACGTTGGCGAAGTGTTGCGTGGTTGTTTTGCTTTGTTTTGATTTTTGATTTATAATTATTTTCCCGCTTTAACATTTTTATATTATTTTATATTTCTTATGGCCCTTCTTGGCCACATGCATAGTTAATTTGTATGTTTTATTATTATTATTATGCATTCTTGTATTTCTGTAAAGATATAGAAATAAAACAGTATATGAAATTTAAAAAAAATGTGTTGGTTAGACTGATACAACCAAACCACTTGGTTAGGGTTTAGAAAACATCACACTTTGGCTTAAAATACAGACGCTTTCAATGAAACTTAAGCAACGAACATAACATCATGTGACTCAGCGACGCAGTGTCACGTGACATAACGTACGGCAGTTAAAAGACAACTAAACCCTTTTTGGTTTCACACTGCACACCTTTCGTTTCTACCCATCAGCTCCCAGGACTCCAGCCTGAGCGGACCTTCTCACTCTTAACACCTGAAGGCCATCTCAATATGATGCAGACGGGTTTATTTGGAGTTACTTGAACGCCTCATCAGGATGCTACAAGGTGTGTACAGGTATCAGGATGCAGAGGAGTGTCACTATGTGAGCGGCTGCTATGCGCCATGCATGACGCATTGGGTGTCAGCTTCCTCTTTTAACGAGTAACATGGGAACTGTAGTTTATGTGCACAGTTTAGCAAATACTCTGGAACTCCAGATGTATATTATTCCGCAGATGAAAATACTCCCCAATAAATGCACTATTTACTTTTGTTTAAGGAATGTTTGCAAAAAACTACAGAGCTCAGCTTCATTTTATATATACAGTATTTATATATATATATATATATATATATATATATATATATATATATATATATATATTTTTTTTTTATTTTTTTTAAAACGCATTGGGAGAGTCACTAACAGGATAGGGAACGTATTCACAGAGACTAACGCATCGGTGGGGTATGTCTTTCATTTATTCGTTATCAACTACAAAGATATAGAATAATGCAGGTCCAGACTGGGAACATGATTCAGGCTGAGATTATAACATCAACACAGCCGACCTCCAAACATTCACAACACACCGTGTGGACTGTCGCCATATTTCTTCTGGGAAAAAAACGTGAAATGTATTGTTTTACTACAAAAACTGCTTCAGGAGTCAAGAGTCTTTAGTTTCCCCGAATTATCTGAAATTCTATAAATGGAGATGAAGGAATACATTTTAATATACATTGATTACGTGTTGCAATTTATATATATTTAGTAAAACAGTGCATCAGGAAAGGTAGTTGTGATGTGATGGCATGCTGGTAGGCGGGTCCTTTGTTCATAATATTACCAGCTTCATCCTCAAAGATACTCTCTGTTCAACATTACGGAGCAATAGGCTTTAAATGATTTCATACTTGTTTTTCAAATACATTTAATACATATTATACATCCAGCAGTGCGAGAAATACGAACAAGCTGGAAAGAAGCATTACAATATTGATCATTTACTCAATGAAGAATCCTTAGTTTAATTTAGATTAAACCCAATTTAGACGTAATTGATGAAGATCGGGCCTCATCAAGCGTTCATTAAGCACAACTACATTTCAGATATAATGATTTTGTTGGACATTTGAAAAGAGAGCTCCCTGAATGATGAAACCCCCCTGTGTTGGACTTTAAGGCGTGGGCCGCTCCAGGAACACGGCGCTGAGGTTCCTGTCGAACCGCGGTACGGAAAACGTCTGTCGCCGTTCTGTGTGACTGGCGCTGGAGCAGAGCTCTGCATTTACATACATTTACATACTCACATTGCACTGGTGCCACTCTCTGTTTAATGTGGTTTCACCCAGATTGTAAGATTGTGAGTGAGGGCCAGTTAATAAATACCGTACTGGCACAAACATCATGCGTGTGAGGGAACGTACATCCACACACACACACACACACACATAACGATAGAATTCAAGTCAGCTCGATCTGGGTGAAGAGAACATGTGAACGTATTTGACATTGAATTTCCACCAAGAATAATCTAAATACGCATTGGCAATGGAAATGCTAATATCGATGTGTGAAAGCAGGATTAAAGCTCCAGCGTGGTATAGGGGACGCTCTGCTCGATGCATGGCTGCTCGTGTGTACCGAATAAATTATACATTCAAAGGATATATAGGGGAGGATCGTTAGATATGCATTTGCATTCGCCGGCCTTCGGGATCTGAGACGTAGTGGTCTTGCGGGTTGCGGCCTCATGAGATGAGCCTCGGCGGGGAGGGGGAGGAGCTCTTGATATGCGAGACATGAGGTGGTCGGCAACCGGAGCTTTCATGTGTGACAGCTCTGGAATAGGAGAGTTTACTGTACCACGGCATCCACGCTTTCACTCGTCTTCATCAGCAGCGACGCCGTTTCTTCAGCTACACACTGTCAAACCTTTAATGCACACAGACTGGGCGAAGCAGGGCTCCGTCAGCATCGCTTCAGATCATCAGGGACTCTCAGTCAGGAGCTCAGCTCATCATCAGGGTGCATATATCACAGAGGCTTCATGAGAGAATAGGAGCCGTTTCTTAAGATTAAAGGATCAGACGTCTTCTCCACACCTCCATTCATAACAGACACAACTCTGCTGTGTGTTGGTTTGGAGGTGTTTACACACGAGGACCCCGAGCCAGCCACACCGGATAACTCAAAGGGTGACCTTTAGAGCCCCCCCCCCCTCGGTAGGTCGTTCCAAATCAGTAATTTCTTTTCAATCACTTCTTAAAACCCATTTTTATAGAACAGCTTTTAAGTGACGTCGTCCTTTTATGCAGATCTTTGGTTCCCCTCATTTAGTTTGTCTGTTTTTTTTTGTTTTTTTTTGTACATTTTGTATTTGTATCTTACTATTATCCTAGTGTTGCCTTGATTCTTGATTCTTCTTTTTGTAAACGTTGTTAGTCCTCATCCTCAAAGGTCTTCCTCTTTGAGGACTACCTCATTTTCATTTTATCCCCCCCCCCCTCCCCGGCCCCCCAGGGGAGATACCCTCTTCTCATGGGTTACATTCTCCAGGTAACACTGTTTCCTAATCCGCTCATCGGCCGAGCCGTCTGGCTGTTGGTGGATTCGCATATCCACATGATGTCATCTCTCCGGCCACCATTTGCCCTCTGACATGCGGCGCTTTGCATGAAAGGGGTCTCCTCCAGGGGCTCCCCAGGGGGCCGTCTCTCCGTGTCGGGGGAAGGGCATCCCTTGTGCCAGTGATCTGGTTCTTGGTGCACAAAGAGATTCATCCTACCGGCGTGTTGCAGTAATCTATTGAATAATAATCCACAGACATTCCTAAACAATATCAACATGTATGACGTTATGGAGGTCTGGATCGTGGAGTATGCCTAGTATGCCTGCTGATGCCCCGCCCACTCCTCCTCTCTACCTCCATCTGTCTGATAGATCATGAGGTCTGGATCGTGGTCCATGCCTACTACCAACATAGACTGTCAGACTCATTGAATGTGTTGTTACTCTGTAATGATTCCTTCTGGTCACATGACGTCTATTGTTCCCTCCATCCTGGAGAGGGATCCTCCTCTGTTCTCTCCTCAAGGTTTCTTCCCTTTTTTCCCTGTGAAAGTTTTTTTGTGGGAGTTGTTCCTGATCCGATGTGAGGTCAAAGGTCAGGGATGTCTATGTGTTCAGACTGTAAAGCAATCTGAGGTAAATTTGTAATTTGTGAGAATGGGCTGTATTAAAAAAAAAAAACTGAATGGTATATGAGTAAATCCTAATTTACATATTGCTTCAGTAAATTGTCTAATTCAACAAGTGTAAGGTTTGAGAGAAGAAGCGTAACCACGAGGGGCCGGACTCTGAGAACACCCCCTCCAAACCACTCTGTTTATTAGCAGCAGGTGTGTGTGTGTGTGTGTGTGTGTGTGTGTGAGAGGGAAATGATTAGGGCAACTGGTTTAGGCGATGAATGAAACACTGGCAAGCGGTGTTGTTGCCCCTGTGTAGGTTTACATAACAGTGTGTCCGCTGACGGAGGAGCAGAGGAGCCACCGGCGGAGGCCGTAAACATGGAAGTTTCCAGAGCGCGTGCAGCGAAAAGGCCAAAAGCGTCCCTCATCTCCCCGCGGAGGGCTTCACAATAACACTCCTAATAGCTTTCCCCTCGCTGCCCGTGATGATGGAAAATACTCATGGCACACAAATATAAACGGTTGTAAACACACACACACACACACACACACACACACACACATGAAGGCAGAAGGTAAGCGGGTGGGGCGAGCGTCTTTGGAGCTCGGCGACGTCGTTCACACGTCTCCGTGGCCGTGGGCTCCGTGTGATTCTGTATTTAATCTGCAGTCACCTGAGACAGTGAAGGACAGCCCAGCGCCCTAATACTGTTGAGCCAGCATGTGTTGCCGTGGTGCAAGCACATTTTCTGATGTGTTCAGACCACTGCGGAAAAACAAGCAAGCTCCCATGAGCCCCCCACCCCCACCCCCACCCTCACCCCCCAACAACAACAACCGCGTCACAGCGTTTGCGTCAGTGTGTACGACTGCGTGGCCTTTGTGTTGATGCAGGTGTTACTCTGGCCTTCACAAAAGCTAATGGCGAGGCCCATTTACACCACAACAACCCTAATAGTACTGTAAATACTTGGTCTGCTGGTGGGATGATAGCTCTGTTCAATAATTCAGCAGCAGCTGCTGAGAAAACCAACAATCCCGTCTTTTTCTCAAAGAGCAAACAGCGTGGCCGGTAATGCCACCAGATAACCAGATAACCAGGGGCCAGGTAACCAGGGGCCAGATAACCAGGGGCCAGGTAACCAGGGGCCAGGTAACCAGGGGCCAGGTAACCAGGGGCCAGGTAACCAGGGGCCAGATAACCAGGGGCCAGATAACCAGGGGGCAGGTAACCAGGGGCCAGATAACCAGGGGCCAGGTAACCAGGGGCCAGGTAACCAGGGGCCAGATAACCAGGGGCCAGGTAACCAGGGGCCAGGTAACCAGGGGCCAGATAACCAGGGGCCAGATAACCAGGGGCCAGATAACCAGGGGCCAGATAACCAGGGGCCAGGTAACCAGGGGCCAGATAATCAAATAACCAGGGGCCAGATAACCAGATAACTAGGAGCTGGGTAACCAGGGGCCGGATAACCAGGGCCAGGTAACCAGATGACCAGGGGCCAGGTAACCAGGGCCCAGCTCACGGAGGGCGCTGTAGATGATGTGCAGCTCGACTCAGAAGTGAAATATTTAAGCTCGACCTGTTTTCTCTCCATGACAACCTCTCCATTCGTTAGCTATCATGCTACAGCAGATGTAGCGGTTAGCTTCAGCACGCATGACCCTTTTTAAAAATGTATTTATGTTATTGGAACTTTTTTTTTTTTCCGTGGGCTGCACATTTGTTAATGGCGCCCGCGGCGGTGATGACTTCGCCCCAGAGCGGCCAAGCCGGTGAGAGATCCCTGCATCCAGCTTGTAATATTAAGCGAGGTAATTTAGCATGAAGCACGGTAAAAGGTTATTTACTAAGTATGATGTGCCAATAAAGGTTTTCCTGCTGTGTAAATTAGAATGTGAGTTACGGTGTGGTCTTTTAAACACGGCCAGAGTACACGGTGCAGCGAGGCGAGAGCCCCCCCCCCCCCCCCCCACACACACACACACACACACACACACACACACACACACACACCAGCCACTTTACACGGGGGGGGTGACATTAAGACAGATGGCGGTGTCACGCGTAATCAATTGTGCATTTCTTCTCAACATATAGCTTAATAATCATTAGTTGGTCATTTACATGATGGTGTTACAAGACCATCAAAGCTGAAGAAAGTGTTGCCATCAGTGGGTTCATCACGTGTGGAGGAGTGAGTCAAGATGTTGTGCTTACAGCACAAAACTCATCATGTCGGTTTGGTATCGACACATCTGGGTCAGGGGAAATTTTGCCCCCACTGACTGAGATTCAGGGGCATTTAAAAATAATTTGGTGGCACTTTTTGAAACTTGTGAAATAATATTGAAAATATTCAAAAATAATAAATATACTTATTTAGGCTTACAGGATCAGATTATCAGGCAGTAGTCCACAGATTCAGTGTTTTCTTAGATTTTTGTTGATAAAAAAACAACAACAAAAACATAAATCGGACAACCATATTACATGTTATTCATATTTCTTTGTGGTTATTTATTGTTATTTAATTTTTTACAATAATAACTTATTTCTTTGTTTTCTTATAATTTAAAAATTATATTTATTGATTTATTAAGCAATGCAAATAGGACAGACCAAATAATAAATAAAAGAAATGGAAGGTATTATGGGGGCATTTATTGCTCCTCTCCTTGTGATATCAGGGGCAACATTATTTTTATTAAAGGTAGTTTTGCTCTTTGCCCTGCTGTATTCCCGTTGCTGATCTGGGTGACTACAATAATTAAACGTAGTGTTGGACTGAACCGTTTTAACCATGAGTTCTCACACCCTGAGCTGGAGATGTTTACACACCGCCCACGGGCCGCTCCTCCACCGGTACCTCATCGCTATTCCTCCGTGGTGTGAAGAGCGGACAAAGTGCAGCCTCTCTCTTTTTTTCGCTCCATGCTTTAAAACACAGCGAAACGTGAACGGCATGTATAACCAAGGAAGGAGGACGCATCCTCCAGACTCCTGCTCTCCCCGTCTGTAAGAACAGATGTTCTATGCCTCGGGTGTCCAACACACCGCATCATTTTAAGCGAACCCATGCGGCTTGAAAGACACACGATCGCCTTTATATCCTGTGCTTTTATTTTGTAGTTTTCAAATTAAATGGATTTGTGTTATAGTACAAGAGAAATGTCCTTGTGTACAATATCTCTACACTTGAATGAACAATAATCAAATGCAAAGAGAGTTATTCAACAATATGTTGGGGAGAAGTTTATACAGCGCTTCACTTACACCGGCCCTTTAGAAATGGATAGAAATGGAGGCCTGTTCGGCCTCCATTTCTATCTATGTTTGTTTTTTAAGGATTTTCTTTTTTTGCCAACACACACCGTGTCCCACCCTCTTTCTCAGTTTCCAGTTCTAGACGGAGACGGTCCATGAACGCCCACCATCTGATCTCACTAACGGTCCAGAAGGGCCGGGCAGACCCTCCCGTGCTGTCCACATTGCCGGCTTAATGTCTGTTTAAAATTATTTAAAATGCTTCTTCCCACTACAGCTTCCACACGCTTATTTCGAGACTCCTTTGGGGTTTCTACAAGAACCCGTTGACACGCTTCATTTAAAAACTGTCTGTCTGAACATACCTCAATTCAGCCTTTGTTTAAAACAGGAAACTGCGTTGCTAGGCAACAGATTGGCTCCATTTGTACTTCCCGTCACCGGATGTCATTCACACATATACGCTGCCGCCGGAAATAAATCCGGACACATTTTAAAAGGCACCGTCTCTGGATACACACTGAACGTATTTATCCGAGGGGTTTGATTCTTTTACAGTATTTATCTATCAGACGTGAGGCATGAACATCTAATTTTTTACAATATCTTTCATTCTGAGATACCTGTGAAAACTTCTTTAGGATAGAATATAAGATTGTGGCTGTAGTGGCCTTTTGTCCAATAAATAAAAAACAAACACAAATCAAGTTGCCTCTGACACACCGTGTGGGGGGTTTGGGGTTCACGCAACCAAAAGATAGTAAAGTTCATTCAGGATACATTTTTCTGATCATTTATTTAACTGAACAAAACAAGCAAACAAACCAAAGAACAAAGGAACTCCTCAGGCTAACCCTAACCCTAACCCTAACCCCCCTCCACCGGTAAAACAACCATAAGCCTAGCCAGGTGCATGCTGGTCCTGTACCTGCCTACTCCTACATATAACCACAGGGGCCCACAGTGTTACCCAATTAGTGAAAACTAAATATATTTAAATAACAATGAATTAAACTAACTAAAACTATCAGAAGAAAAAGCTACTCTAATATATCAAAAATATCAAAATACTCATATTTTGAGAAAAGTGCTTGTTTCCTTTTTTGGATGAAAAGATGAAAAAATTGAAATATAAATGAGTGTTTTAAGAAAAAGCATGACTATTTGTTATTGGCTTTGATTTAATCTCCCGACGACATTGTTTCTCTCTTCTTTCTGTGTTTATTCTGTGATTATAAGCCAGCGTCTTCTCCCCCTCCGAGGTCTGACCAGCAGAGGACATGTTGCAGCAGGACGAGAGGCCCAAGTGTCGGCTCTGCTCGTGGTGATCACATGTAAACCACACAGGGCTGATCGGCTGAGGAAGATGAAGGTACTGAGAGAAGCACGAAGAGTTATTTATCACATCAAGAGTGATATCGTTGAGATGAATAAAGAGACAGATTGAGAGTTGCTCTGGAATGCCTCCCACTCTTCCTCTCGTGCCCACGCACTCTCTGTTACCGTGACGTCCACTCTGCCTCCTCCTCCTCCTCCTCCGCTCGGCCGCGGAGGTGTTCTGTTCTCCTCTCATTCATACACTGACACACTATTTACATATTTCTGAGTTGACACCGTGCATTGAGTTGACATTTCTGTGGAGGAAGAGGAGGAGGAGGAAGAGGAGAGAGCGCCATGTTTGGCTCCAATCCGATCACGTTTTCCAATCGTGGTGAGATTGTGAGAGCCGAGCTCTACGGATGGAGTTATGTCATCTTTGGACATGGGTGGTGTGGGATATGATCCAGTCGTATTCTACACTATTGAATTGTTATAACTGGAAAGAAAACAAGCATTACAGAAATAGTTCCACCCCTCCAGGTCCATAATGTGCTGCTATCACTACTCCTTGTGAGAGGTAAGTAAACTCTATGCACGGGTGTCAAACACAAGGCCCCCGGGCCGAATTTAGGCCACCGTATAATTTAGTTTGTGGCCCGTGACGGCATGAAATACAAACGATCACCTTTTCTTCAAGAAATGTAAGAAAAATATCCTGTGTTTTTATTTTGAAGGTTTCAAATTAAATGGTTTTATGTAATAATATTAGAGACATCTTCTTATCTACAATATTTCTACACTCACATAAACACTAATCAAATGCAAAGAATATTTTTCCGGAGTAGTTTACAGTTACAACCCTTTGAGGGCGGCCATGAGGGCCCACGGTAAACATGAGTTTGACGCCCCTGCTCTGGGCTATTATTTGTATTTGATAGTTCAGGGAGGACGTGTTTATTAGGAGCAGTGAGGTACTAATGTGTGTGCAGTGCACACTACAATAAAGAAGAGGGATATCAGGTTTGATTCTGGCACAGTAAGAATATATGAATTATTTATTTTGTTCAGATGGAAGAAACTAACCAGTGACCATGTATTGACTTGTTTACATGATGCACAGCTGACAGTATCTGTAATGGATGTTTGTAAATTCACATTTCCACAAAGATAGACCAGTAAGCGTGTTTACTCTTGTTTGTTTTCAGCTTTGAGAACCACCTGTTTCAGAACAGCGGATACTTTCATGTTCTTTATTTTTGAAGAGTTTTTGGTATCATCTGTTGAACAAAAAAACATTTATTGTTTTTTGCCGCTGATGATCTAAAATGCTAAAAACATTTTATTGAGCTTTGTAAAGAAACATGTATTTATAGAATGCCCTTAGAAACACATGTTCTCTTTTCACTGCGTCTGAATAGCAGACGTGTCCTTCAGTCCATTCCTCTTAGATTATCCATCCATAAAGAAATGGTTAAAAAAAAAGAAAAGAGAAAAGCATGTTACTTTGTCCAAGCTGGCAGACTAATGCACAAGTTGTGCAGCCGCCGCGCTCTGATGTCACCATGCAAGGCCACATCACAACAGAGTGTGTCTTCAGTATAAAGGCGCTCTATTAATACCGGCTCGCTGTGACGTCCGCTGCTCTTCAACACTTCTTTGTGTCCTCTGGGTGAAATTGCTCTTTGAGTTGGGCGCTCAGATGTTAAAGACACGCGTGACACTCGTGATCGTCAGGGGCGACACGCACTTTGGATAAAATAACTGGTGCTGACTTGCTCCATGTCAACGTGTAAGTCAAAAGCACATGTTGAAAGGTCCAGTAGGAACTATTAGAGCATGTCCAGAGAGGGAGAAACCTCCACACACGAGCCGCCACTCATAAAGCGGCTGCTGGGGAAACCAGGAAGGAAACCATTTCAAAGGTGCTGCTAATGGTCTGCGTGTTGGAGCTAATGATGGCGCTGCAGAGGGAAGCAAACATCAATCAGGAAGCAAGGGAAGGAGTAAAGTGAAGGTTTACCACTCCTTATTGCCTTTGAGGTTTTTCTCTCCTTCGCCAGCTGAAGTATTTGTACAAATAACAAACACAACAGTCGCGTTAAACATGATAATTAGCCATGTAGTGAACTGGCGTGTCATTAGTGGGGTTGTTGGTTTCAATGGAGTCGGACAGGATGTGAGCGCAGCGCCGTGTGAAGTGCTGGGAAAACAACCAGAGGATTGTTGTCCATGTCGTGGCAGGACAGCAGGAAGAGGAGCTGTTTGAGAGAGGACACTGACAGGAAAATACACCAGTATTATCTTTTTATTTAAGCAATTAAAAAGACTTGTGGCCAGTTCTCATGACCATTAAAGAAACCATTAAAGTCCATGGTTATGCTATTATTATTATTATTATTATTATTATTATTATTATTATTATTATTATTATATTACTATTATTATTATCATTATTATTATTATATTATTATTATTATCATTATTATTATTATTATATTACTATTATTATTGTTATTATTATTATTATCATTGTTATTATTATCTTTATTTAAAAGGGACTATCTACAGTTAAAACATAAATGTCACCATGTGATGCTCTGTAGCAGATCATAGCTATGCAGCTAATTTGCATCTGTTGTCCCTTGACAGACCATAATAATCATAAAACAATAACAAACATAAAACAATAACAAACAGTACAGGATAAGACACAATACAACAGTATATGTGGCAAGAAGAACACACAATACACACAATGCAAAGCTACACTACAGCACATTAAAGTAAGACATTTTTAAAAGTTCTGTATTCTTCATAACCATTTCCTTAATGTCTTGAATCTTTCACAATTTCAACTTTGGAGGACAAGGTGTCACAAGATCCATTTATAATGACATTATTTCAAGAAATATTTTAAATAATATTCAAATTCATGCAGTAAAAGATTAAGAAAGCACTTTTGAGACTGTGAGGTCCAATTTCTGTCGTTTAGATTGTGTGTACGGGTTCAGACCATCTGTTTGCAACACCTGTTGTAAAAAATAAAAACATAAAATAATTATCCATGAAACTAAAGTGTAAAGACTCCAAAGTGGCAGCCGCCCGCTTACCAGCAGCCGATGTGATTGGTTGAGAGTGGTCGGCCGCTCATCAGCCAAGCTGGTGGCAGGTGAGCTGCACAGAGGCTCCAGGAGCATCAACATCACAACATTCACAGCGTTTTGTCCACAGATTCACCTCCTTTCAGCACGCTGTGCGTCGTTAGGAGAGATGGAGACGAGACGGAGACGAGACGGAGACGATGCATTCACATTTATATGAAAATAAAAACAGTGGGAACAAAAAGTTGAAACTTCTATGTTCAAGAAAGAAAACTGAGTTGATTCATTAAAGCTCTCACTGTATTCTTAACCTCTGGTTGTGTCTATAATCCCAGACCGATGCAAAAAAAACAACTCCGTTACAAGTGTGTGAAAGTGTGTTTGACCCGCGTGGCTTCTGCTCCGAGCTAATCGGTATTGGGCCGGCTCGGGTCAGGGGGCTGCGGTGGAGGTGGCGGTCCCTGAGGATGATCCACTCAGGAAGGAAAGGTCAGGGTCACGCTAACCGCCGGACGCATTCCTGGCTGCATCGTATAAACATGTGAACAAACACCACGTATTAAGTTCTCCCTTTCTGGATGTAGGCGAGTCTCAAGGGTCACACCTTAAACATGCTGTTATCAAAGTTATTAAACAGTAGTTATAGATGTTAACACACTACGCATGGGTACTGATACTACGCGGTTTTAAATGTGTGCTGTTTGTTTTGTTGTGTTTATTTATTTAAATGTCAAGGACTGTTCTGTTTCGTATGGAAGCCTGTTTACACCAGTGTGAGGAAAACAATTATGATCCTGTAAGTCGAAATAATGAGATACTATCTCATAATAATGAGATTTTAAGTAAAAAATAATGAGATAGTATGTCATTATTATGAGATAGTAAGTCTAAATAATGAGATACTACCTTATTATTATGAGAGAGTATCTTATTATTAAAATGTATTATTAAAATATTAACATTCAATGTATGTGTGTGTGTCCACAGGCTGTCTCTCCGTTTGCTCTATACTATAATGTGGTGTCAGATTATTGGCCGAGCATTTCTCCAGCGTAATCCCTGGTCCTCTGAAGGCGATTAGTCCTTAAATCAAGTCTCTATTTAGCGCTGTTAGCAAACAAGCAGCAGGATTAGAACACGGACCGGTTGATGTTTAAACTCCAAAGCCCCGGGCCGGCCGGCGCTGATCCCCGTCACATGGCCCCGCGCCGGGTGATCGCTTGTTTGTGGTCATTATTATAACACATGTGATAGATAACCATAACCACACGGTGAGTTTGTGTGTCAGATTTATTATAGTTTTGTACAGATACTGCAGTCTTCAGTTTTAATTACCGTGATATATTTAAATGGGACCGCTCTTTGTTTTTTACTACTGAATATCCGACTTTACATAGTTGAAAACGTACTAAATGTTCCTTTTAAGTTTCCAAATGTGTGTTTGTAAATATAAAATGTAATTTATTTTACTCTAATTGCAAATAAGTTGTACATGTCATTAACTTATTGCCCTAATTGTTCTGTTTTTGTTTTACTACAAGGTATTTGAGCTCTATAATGGGAAAACAAGATGTTGCATTACATCTCAAAGTTATATCTCCAAAACTGCAAATGATTCAATCATCAATATAATTAACTAACCTACCAATTGTAAGAACTAACACCAGACAACAACAACAACAACAAAATCAATGTAGCTTCTGAAAATGCAGCTGACATATATACTTTTAAAGCATCACTTGAGAAAAATAAAAAAGGTGGTACAAACCAATGGGATGCCGTCTCTCTACTGCAGATCTATAGCCCGTCTCTGGTGCTTCGGGTTACCCTCGGACATGTCTGAGCTACACATCCTGTTGACCTCACTGCAGCAGAAGGATCTTGAGTGTTGAACCTGTCATTTGACCAGTCGGCCTTTGGGGTCGTCTGGGTATCCGGGGTGACTCCCACCACCGTGAACTTGCACTGGCCGGTCAGAGGTCAAGGCCTCGTTAAGACATGTTTATCAAGGTAGCCAGGGGTCAAGCCCCGTTTGCCTGTCTGACTGCGGAAGGAAGCGAGGGATAGGAATCCGGTAATAGATGAAAGGCGAGAGTGGAGAAGAAAGGAGGGGTTATCTGGTTCTCTGCGGAGCGTATCGATCTGTTTGCCTTTTCCCGGGGTGAACGAGTTTGTTGGCCTCCGTCCTGGAAGAAGTGCTGAGGACGTGTCGGAGCAGAGGCTGCACTTACAGTCGGGTTCAACACCGTGAGGTCAGGTTCTCCCCACCGGATAGAGGAGGACAGAGAGCTTAGGAACTGCGTGAAATCATCACTTAGCAGCAACTCACCGTCACAGTGGGCCGGTGCTGCGCCCTTGTGGCCGATAAGCAGTACTGCATCTGCGCGTCACGTTGGAAAACATTGGCAACCAGCAAACCAAATATATATATATATATATATACACACACAAATATATACATATACATATATATATGTATATATATACACACACAAATATATACATATACATATATATATGTATATATATATATACACACATATATACATATATATATACATATATATATACACACATAATATATACATATATATACACACACATATATATATATATACAATATATATATATATATATATATATATATATATATATATATTGCCCATCATAAATTCAGAAGAATTTTCTAGAAATCATTTTATTGCAGGGAGTACACAGTATGCAATCTTGCAAATATAAAAATGTTTATGAAGTACATCTTTGTTCTGTGTGTTTATTAGTTCGGAGTATTCCCCACTGTCACCGAGTTTGTTAACACTATTGATCCTCTATATACTCATGGAGCATTTCACCACAACCAAGCAACACAAACAAACACAGGTGATGGTCGACGTAGAGTCGCTCTGAATGGGACGACGTCTGGTCTCCAAGGCGGAGGATCTCCAAATACTGTTTATTCAGAGATTAACAAAACCCAAGCATATGTTTGAAAAGCATGTCAACTTGCAGAGACACCGACAAATACAATCCACCTCGCCCGCCTGTGTTTGACTCTGACGTGACGACGCTTCACCCTCGTGTGTTAAATCAACAGAGAAAGCAAAAAGTAATTCAGAACATGAGCAAAGTAGCAGGTAGATGTTATGTGTAAGTATATATATATAAATGTATATATATGTGCATTTCTTTGGGATCAGAAACATTTGGTTCATGTTAATGTGAGAAGAGTGAATCCTCGAACACACTAGATGTGGAATAGGATTATTTCTTCTGTTGTGGATTATGTCAACGATCAGGTTGTGCAACAACAAACACGCAGACGTCCCAAAACACACACCACTTCCCAGCAGCTCAATCCATTCATATACGTACACTCACACATACACACACTGCCGATGCTCCTCAGTGCCGTTTGGTGTGTTAATGTGTTAATAAGGCGCTTGATTGACAGACGTGGAAACAATGTTTTTGGATGAATGGAATCTCAGATACACTAAAGTCCAACATAATCTCATAAATCTTATAAATAAAAATGGACTTAATAACACACAAAGTATTTCAATAATAACCTGAGGAGAGTATGTTGGACTACGTTAGAGAGGAATGCATTATATTTACAACACAGTGATAAGTATATATATATATATATATATATATATATATATATATATATATATATATATATATATATATGTGTGTGTGTGTGTGTGTGGTTTAGCGAAGCTGTCTGTAACCAGTGGTAAGTCCCATCCTTTTCATTAGTATGTTTTAACAAGCTACACATATATATAATAAAAATGAATATATCTTTGAATGCTGTGGCATTGGAAGGGAAAAAGAAAAAGAACAAATGCAATAAGGCAGATGAGTAAGACTGATAGCACCCGACTCACACACCGTGAACACCAGTTTACCCGGTTCGGGGCATGTACTCAGTGCAGTGGTAAACTGGGTCAGATCGTTGGAGACGTGCTGGGATCGGGTCACGTTCCGCTCGGTCTCTGAGTTTGAAACGTCTCGTCTGTTTTGCAAACCACACCTCCGTCCTTCTCCTCCCGCACATGCAGGAAAATAGCACCATCGTTTGGAAACGGCGAGTTAAGCCAAGTGGAGCACGTCAGCGGACGCCACGGCATTGGCGGTGAGGGAGGAGGAGCCTGGAGGCGGGCTCTATGTCCTCTTCATGCACACCTGACAGCGGCTGATGTGTGTTCGCAGATTGCCTGCTTTTAGCGTCGTGGGGACGGGTTTCCTGGAAAGAAAAACATTAAACGTCCAGATTATACACCGCCGTTCAAAAGTTTGGGGTCACCCAGACAATTTAGTGTTTTCAGTGAAAACTCACATTTTTATTTATCAAATTAATTGCAAAATGAATATAAAATATAGTCAAGACATTGACAAGGTTAGAAATAATGATTTGTATTTGAAATATTATTAATGTTCTTCAAACTTGTGGCTCAAAGGAAGGCCAGTTTTATAGCTTCTCTCAGCAGCATAACTGTTTTCAGCTGCGCTCTCATAAAAAGGATTTTCAAGTGTTTTCTACCCCTCCGTTAGTCTTCTAAGGCGATAACACAATGTACCACTAGAACATGGAGATGGGCCTCTACACACCTCTGTAGAGACTTCATTAAACAATAGAGAATAGTCATTTACCACATTAACTAAGTATAGAGAGGATTTCTGATTCATTTGATCTTGTCTAAATTGGAAAAACAGTGCTTTACTTTGGAAAAACAAGGACATTTCTAAGTGACCCCAGACTTTTGAACGGTAGTACATCTTGATTATATTATTATTATTATTATTATTATTATTATTATTGAGCTCATAATGTATATGTGGAGGTAATTAAATGATGGAAAACCGTGACTGTGACCACCATCTCTGCTGTAAGCCACTGGATGGTGTGGTTGGGTGCTCCCGACATGGTCTGTGGACTATTATCTTACCTAAACATGTCGCTGTCTTCAATGGTGGCGAGCCAGAAGCTGTAGGAGTTGGCGTAGTAGTTGCAGGTTCCTCGGCCGTGACACTCGATGAACGGAGCACTGCGGAATTCCTCCAAGCAGGAGCCGGGAGAGGCCAGAGCCTGGCCGGAGCCCTCAGCACCCGCACTGGTGTGCTACACACACACACACACACACACACACACACACACACACACACACACACACACACACAATGAACATTGTTTGATTTGTGAAAGTACTGTATGTATGGACTGCTCTGGCAGTACTGCCATTGGTTGGGATGCTTTGGGGATACGGCAAGACAAGTTATCTGTCATGTATTTACAGCATGATGGTTTACCTGGTTTATTCATATTAGCTGTTACACATCTACTGGTCCTCTTAATATCATCAAGGAAAATAATGACGTAAAATAAAAAAACTGAACTTTTATCACACCATGTAACAGCGTCAATAAATATAATTTTGAATTATACAAAAAAAAAAGTTCTAACTGTTAATAGTTGTTTAAAAAATGTAATAACAATAAATAATTAAATTAAATATCATTGTCCGATATATGTTTTCTGTTCTAAAAATCTATAAAAAAAAAAAAAATGCTCATATCCTGTAAGCCTAAATATTTATTATTTGTATACAAAGGTTAAATGTCATTTCGCAAGTTTCAAAAAGTGCCCGAAATTAATTTATAAATGCTCCTGGATTTCAGTCAGTGGGGGAAATGTACCCTGCCGTGTAACAACGCTGCTTGATTTAACTTCTTTGACAACAAAAATAACTACAAATCCATGTCAAAATGCATTTTCTTTGGCATGTCAGTGGTGTTAGGAACAAAATGAAAGCATCCTGATCCTGTTGGTCTTACCATGACAAAGGAGTAGCCAATCCAGAGAGAGTCCCAGCCGTGAGGGCAGACCGGGATCATGATGGTCTGGCTGTGAATCGCTATGACCATGGCTGGCGCTTCACACACAGAGCACCTGTCCACACACACACACACACACACACACACACAGGAGAGGAGCGGGTATCATGAATGAGCCTCATGAAGACCTCAGACAGAACTGGCTGATGGACCTGCTGACTGACCTGCTGATGAAGGGCTTGATGCCCTCGCCGGTGATGGGCGCCATGGTCATGGGCATGGGCTCCGGGGAGGTGAGCCAATAGGAGTAGTCGTTACGGGAGGCGAAGTTGCACACGTTGTTGATGTTGCAGAACAGGAAGGGCATGGGACTGAACTTCCTCAGACAGCTGCCCGCCGTACCTAAAACACAGAGGGTGGGTGGGGGGACATGTCGTTACACCCATGTTCTCCATCTCAGATCATAATCACAAGAGAGAGGAGCTAGAAGGTGATGCAACATATATGAAGCACACACAACGCCTCCTCCTCTCCACCCCTCCTCCCTCGGTGCTCCTCACCTAGGTCCTGGCCGTGGGAGCGCTCGTTGCCCTGGATGTAGAGCAGCGAGTATCCGTCGTAGATGAGCGAGGTTCCCTCGGGACACACAGGGACCTCCACCGTTTGGCTGTGGCGGGTCACCAGGAAGCCGTGATCCATGGAGGAGGGGCCGGGGTGACCCACCTGACCCGGAACGCCGTCGGGTCCCGAGGGGCCGGGGTGTCCTCTGGGTCCTAAAGACGGAGCCGTTGGTGGTTAATGACAGCGACCACACAGCAGCTCTCTCTCTCTCTCTCTCTCTCTCTCTCTCTCTCTCTCTCTCTCTCTCTCTAGCCCCTCGGTGCCGCTCACCCTGTGGGCCCGGGAGGCCGGTGTCTCCTTTGGCCCCCGACTGGCCGTTGTACCCAGGAATGCCATCTTCACCTTTTGGCCCCGAGATACCCGTCATGCCTGAGAGACGACAACACAAACGCCGAAGCAGGAAGGTGAGATGTGGAGGAGAGGGCAGGAGGACATGTTGGGGACACAGGTGTGTTAGGCAAAGCTCACCTTGTTGTCCTTTGTGTCCAGGGAGCCCATACGGGCCCTGGGGACCCGGGAGGCCCTGAATCCCTTGGAACCCAATGTCTCCTTTGGTGAAGGTGCTGGGCCCGGGGGGGCCGGGGGGGCCGTCCTTGCCTGAAATATAGACAGTCTCTTTAGACACCGTGTCCCAGCTGCTCATTTAGTGTGTCGAGTTTAGAGGTCATTTTATTAGAGCACCAGAGAACTGGCTGGGTTATGTAACAGACTTTATCTTTGGTTTATTTGATAAGGGTCAGTCAGCGCACATTGATAACACATTTATGTAAATGTGCCAGAGTTATGAGCCAAGAAGCTATTGTTCATCCGTAGTCCGAGAGGCATAAAATAAACTTGAAAACACAGGATTACATATAACATGTTTCTACAATATTTAAGCTTTTCCAATGGATGCACAAGGTTTCTTCCCTTTTATTTGGTAGTTTTTCCTGGTCTGATGTGAGGTTTTGGGACAGGGATGTCTATGTGTACAGATTGTAAAGCACTTTGTAATTTGTGAAAATGGGCTATACAAATAAACTGAATGCACAAACAATTGATAGTGAGAATAGTGAATATACTCTTAGACATTGTCAAATATTAACAAGAAGACTTACACATTCAAAACAAAGCAAATGCAATAAAGGAGAGAATAAAACCAGAGACACAGAGCATGCTGCATGCAGAGCACATTTAACGTGTAGAACAGCAGAGCCAATGACTGAGTAGGATGGAGATGCTTTAGGGGTCTCCATGGTTACCGTTCTCTCCTGGGAATCCTCGGTCTCCAACTTCTCCTTTGAACCCAATGTCCCCGAGATTACCCCTCGTCCCTGGAGTTAAACAAGGGTATTGTTGTCAATAACGGGGAGAAAAACACAAAATATGTCATCACAGAAGAGCATAAACACACACACACACACACACACACAGTCATAGCCTTCCATCCTGCGTGATGTAATCACCTGGGAAGCCGCGGACGCCCTGCAGGCCCCTCTCTCCCCTCTGCCCGTCGATACCTGGGAGGCCAGTCTGTCCCTGTGACACACATACACACACACACACACACACACACACACACACACACACACACACACAGCATGAGCGAGGCCCCGGTGTCTCAGTCCAGCCCGTGGTGGAGGTGGCGGCGCGGCGCCGTACCGACAGGCCGGCGGCCCCGGGGTCTCCCTTGTGTCCCGCCTCTCCCTGGAAGCCGGGCGCTCCTTGCTCTCCTTTGTCCCCCTTCTCCGCGTCCCTGCCCGGCACTCCAGAGGGTCCTGGTGCTCCTGAGGACCCTGTTAGAGGAAGAGGAGGGGAGGAAGAGGACACGGCACACAGGTCAGCCCTGTGCCGAGCGCTCCACGCCAGCGGGGCCTCATCAGTGTCATCACGCCGTCCTACCTGACTCTCCTCCTGGCCCCGCCTCTCCCTTGGCGCCCTTGGGGCCCTCCGGGGACACGCCCATCAGCCCCCTCTCCCCCGCCTCCCCCTGGGGCCCCGCGGAGCCAGGGAGGCCCTTGTCCCCTTTGATCCCCGAGACCCCGGGGTGGCCGGGAGAGCCGGGGAAGCCAAGGCTTCCTTTGTCACCTGCGGAGGGAGAGAGAGCAGACGTGGTGGACTGTGTGGGGGGGGCGGCGTCCATCAGCCAATGAGGAGCGGCGCTCACCTTTGCCCCCGTGCGCCCCGTGTGGTCCAGGGAAGCCGTGTCCGGTCAGCCCTGTGGGGACAGACGACTCGTCAGAGGTGCTCTCTGCCACGGGACTGATGGTGAGGCGTGTGCAGACAGTCGGGACGCCAAACGCCTCCAGGGCGTGAGAAGCAGCGAGAACAACCCCATGAGAGGTTTATTGTTGTGTTGATTGTTTTTGTATCTGCCGTATTGGTTTTGATGTAAGCTTTTTATATTGTATTGTTTGAGTAATTTATAGATGCTTTAATCCACTTCCTCTTTATTGTTAAATCAGACTTTTATTTTGATAGGTTAAATGGAAGCGCACTTTTTGACGCACATTGCGAGTTTTTAATATTTGTGAATTTAAAAGCTGCTGCTGAAGTTATTCAGGCGTGAAGCCTACGGGGATGTTATGTTTAAATATATAGATGTACACATGTTATTGATGTTATGTTTAAATATATAGATGTACACATGTTATTGATGTTATGTTTAAATATATAGATGTACACATGTTATTGATGTTATGTTTAAATATATAGATGTACACATGTTATTGATGTTATGTTTAAATATATAGATATACACATGTTATTGATGTTATGTATAAATATATAGATACACTCATGTTATTGATGTTATGTATAAATATATAGATACACTCATGTTATTGATGTTATGTATAAATATATAGATACACTCATGTTATTGATGTTATGTATAAATATATAGATACACTCATGTTATTGATGTTATGTATAAATATATAGATACACTCATGTTATTGATGTTATGTATAAATATATAGATACACTCATGTTATTGATGTTATGAACCCAAACACGAGGCATTAGATGTTCTGACGTATGTGGGACGTCCTCAGCGAGTATAAAGCAGAACTAGTGGTTAGTTCTTCATGGTTGTTACATTGTTTCATTGTTTCATTGTGTGTTACATTGTTTGTTACATTGTTTCATTTTTTGTTTCGTTGTTTGTTTCGTTGTTTGTCTCGTTGTTTGTTACACTTTTTGTTTCATTGTTTGTTTCGTTGTTTGTTACACTGTTTGTTCCGTTGTTTGTTCCATTGTTCCGTGTCCTCCTAACTCCTCTGCCACTCACCTGGGTCTCCTCTCTCCCCCGAGGACCCAGGGATCCCGTCCACTCCAGCGTCTCCCTTCTGTCCAGGCTCTCCAGGGGGTCCCTGAAGGCCTCCTTCCCCTGGAGGGAACACGGGGACACACATTGTTGTTGTTTACCAGCAGGACAAAGACACAAACAAGACATCCTCTGTGGGGGAAAGCCCTTTAACAGAAGCTGATGTGAACATGATGATGTGTGTCGCGTTGCCTTGGAGACGAGTCCATCTTCTCCTGCTACTCACCAGGCCGCCCGTCAACGCCCGTTTCTCCTGCAGCCCCCGAAAGCCCCGCGGTTCCCTTCTCACCCGGTCGACCCGGCTGACCTGTCCACACGGAGAGAAGAGTGGGGATGAAGAGCATGCTGACCAATGGATGTACATCACCTCGACATTAAGCTGACGCTTTTATCCAAAGCGACTTACAATCCTGTTACATTCATACACCGTAGACGCAGCTACAGGGAGCATGTCAGGGTTAAGTGTCTTGCTCAAGGACACATCAACTAGGGCGGGGATCGAACCTCCAACCCCCTGATTGAAAGACGGACCTGCTACCCACTGACCCACAGTCGTCTGATGACCTCTCCATGACCTCTCCATGACCTTTACATGACTTGTCCATGACATGAAGACAACAACAACAACAACACACTGACTCCTCACCTGTGTAACCAATGAGCCCCTTATCTCCTCTGATCCCCTGCACTCCTGGCTTGCCGGGCATCCCCTCCTGACCCTTCAGACCTCTCTCTCCGGGGGAGCCTGGGAATCCCGGCTGGCCTGTGTGACCCTGGGTGAGTATAAATATATACATGTGAGTATATGTGTGTATACCTCCAGTGGGTACTTGTCTGGTGACGTCTCTGTGAGTATATGTGTGTATACCTCCAGTGGGTACTTGTCTAGTGATGTCTCTGTGAGTATATGTGTGTATACCTCCAGTGGGTACTTGTCTGGTGACGTCTCTGTGAGTATATGTGTGTATACCTCCAGTGGGTACTTGTCTGGTGACGTCTCTGTGAGTATATGTGTGTATACCTCCAGTGGGTACTTGTCTGGTGACATCTCTGTGAGTATATGTGTGTATACCTCCAGTGGGTACTTGTCTGGTGACGTCTCTGTGAGTATATGTGTGTATACCTCCAGTGGGTACTTGTCTGGTGACATCTCTGTGAGTATATGTGTGTATACCTCCAGTGTGTACTTGTCTGGTGACGTCTCTGTGAGTATATGTGTGTATACCTCCAGTGGGTACTTGTCTGGTGACGTCTCTGTGAGTATATGTGTGTATACCTCCAGTGTGTACTTGTCTGGTGACGTCTCTGTGAGTATATGTGTGTATACCTCCAGTGTGTACTTGTCTGGTGACGTCTCTGTGAGTATATGTGTGTATACCTCCAGTGTGTACTTGTCTGGTGACGTCTCTGTGAGTATATGTGTGTATACCTCCAGTGGGTACTTGTCTGGTGACGTCTCTGTGAGTATATGTGTGTATACCTCCAGTGGGTACTTGTCTGGTGACGTCTCTGTGAGTATATGTGTGTATACCTCTAGTATGTACTTGTCTGGTGACGTCTCTGTGAGTATATGTGTGTATACCTCCAGTGGGTACTTGTATGGTGACGTCTCTGTGAGTATATGTGTGTATACCTCCAGTGGGTACTTGTCTGGTGACGTCTCTGTGAGTATATGTGTGTATACCTCCAGTGGGTACTTGTCTGGTGACGTCTCTGTGAGTATATGTGTGTATACCTCCAGTGGGTACTTGTCTGGTGACGTCTCTGTGAGTATATGTGTGTATACCTCCAGTGGGTACTTGTCTAGTGACGTCTCTGTGAGTATATGTGTGTATACCTCCAGTGGGTACTTGTCTGGTGACGTCTCTGTGAGTCAAGCTCAGAGAGACACGTGGATTACCTTATCTCCGGGGACTCCTGGCAGCCCGATGCCTGGGTCTCCGTAGGCTCCCTTGTCTCCTCTCTGTCCGTCGGTGCCTCTGAAGCCAGGATGACCGGAGGTACCGATGTCTCCTTTGGTACCCTTGGGACCAGACACACCTGCACACACACACACACACACACACACACACACACACACACACACACACACACACACACACAGGTTAGGATTGTGGGCGTTGCCCTCCCTGACCTGGACACACTTTCTGCAGCAGCCTCTACCAAGACATCACACACACACACACACACACACTGTTTGTTCCTCTGCCATCAGGAACAAGATTCAGGAGGATTCAAACCCGGACCAACAGGCCCCCTACACCCAGCACTCCGAAATACTATCGTACATGTCCCTTGATGCCTGTGTTTTTGTATATCTTGTTTTAAATCAGAAATGTCTCCAACTTTACTCTGTTGTGTTTTTTCTTTCCAAAGACAATATACGTCCTCCCCTCTCCGTCCCTCTCCGTCTACAGAGCAGCTCTTGTGGCAGTCAGACATGCAGTTACATGTGAAACCTAGTTTCCCTTCTCTTCAGATATGCTCAATGCAGCTGTGTCCACGTCGTCTTTGTTTGCTCTCTCTCTCTCTCTCTCTCTCTCGCTCTCTCTCTCTCTCTCACGTCCGTGTGATCTTACCCGGTATTCCCATCTCGCCCACGCTGCCTTTCTGACCGTTGGGTCCCATCCTGCCGGGGTCTCCGGGAAAACCAGTGTCTCCTTTCTCCCCTGGGACACATTAGTGGGGTAGAATAAATCTATTAGTCTCTTTCATGTTCCCGTACTCATCGGGGATGAAGCCAGTGCAGAGGATTGACTGGAATGAAGAGTTAATAAGAGGGACAAACAGAAATGTTGAAGTCGACATGGTTTAGATACACGGTAAAGAGAATACAACGTCATGTGGTCACCTGGCTGTCCAGGTAATCCAGACTCTCCATTTTTGCCCGGCATTCCAGGGTTACCAGAAAGTCCTCGGTGGCCCTTCTCTCCAGTGGACCCGGAGCTACCTGATGGGAGGAGGGAATTAAAAAACAATTATATAAGTCCAATTTGAATAACCTTTTGGGAAGAGGAATGAGAACATTCGTAGGTATATGTTTGACTTAAAAGAACCGTGGTGTTGGTCACTTATTTTCTGTTGTTTATTAATTACAGGGTTCATACACATGTTGACCAATGGCTGTCCGGGACTTTAAATCAAATTTTCACGACCAATAGTGATAATTACAAAGCATACAGTATAAACCTTGAACGACAAATTAATGAGAGATGATATAATTTGATTAAAAAGTTCAGTTAAAGTGCGTTCACTTGCAGCGATAAAAGATGTGCAAGTATGAGAGCGTATGATGCCGGCTTATATTTTGAGCGTCATTCCTTTTAAAGCATATTCATTATTTAAAAATTCAGTGTAAATGAACATATGAATATAACAAATGTCCATGACTTTCTAAAACGTTTCTAAACGATTTTTCCCTCGTGACTTTCCAGGCCATGAAATAACCATTTACAAATTCCATGACTTGTCCAGGTTTTCCATGACCGTAGGAACCCTGTAATTATACTTCTATGAATTTCGCAGAAAATCACAAACTGTAGCTGCTGAATGAAACATTGCCATCAAATATTAAAAAGAGACATTTCTCACACTATGGGTCCATAGATGGAGTCAGCACAGACACTCAGATGTGGTTGCGTACCTGGGTCTCCGAGTTCTCCCTTCTCGCCCTTCATGTGCTCCATGTCCACGTCGCTCATGTTCCCAGCCGGGCCCTGCAGGCCCTGGTCCCCCCTTTCTCCTTTGCTTCCAACCTCTCCAACAACACCTCTGGGTCCAGTGAGGCCGGGATCACCTGCGGGAGACGGGGAGAAAGAGAAAGTGTTATTGCTGCATATAAATCTTTTTGAAGTATAACTTTGTTTGTACCTGTATGAGAGAAGCTGAAGAAAGAACTAGAAAGATGTTGTTATAACGGGTTTGTTCTTACCTCTGAGTCCAGAAGACCCATCTAATCCAGGTGGTCCAGGATATCCGGGTACTCCTGGTGTCCCCATGACCCCCATTTCACCTTTAACACCTGGTGAACAAACACACATACAAATGAACGCAGATTAAAACGAGAACGGGCACTTTGGTAGAGCGCATACCTTCGCGTGTGGGGAGCTTGATGTCATGTGAACATGTTGGCATCAGTTGCATCCAATTGGATACAAATTGACCGCGCTATGGTAAAAAGAAGATTGTTACCTGTTCATGACCTTGACCTTTGACCCGATCAATCCCAAAATGTAATCAAATGGTCCCCGGATAATAACCAATCATCCCACCAGATTGCATGCGATTTGGTTTAATACTTTTTGAGTTATGCGAATAACACACAAACACACACATACAAACTAGAACGGGCACTCGGTAGAGCGCTTACCTTCGCATATCACAAGATCAGGCATTGCATTATGAACATTTTGGCATTCGTTGGATATAAATTGACCGTGCTATAGTAAAAAGAAGATGTTGACCTTTTCATGACCTTGACATTTGATCCGAAATCTAATCAAATGGTCCCCGGATAATAAACAATCATCCCACCACATTTCATGCAATTTGGTTTAATACTTTTTTTCTTATGCGAATAACACGCATACAAATACACAGCGAAAAAAAAATAACCTTCTGCAGAATGCAAAGGTAAAAAGAAAAAGAAGTCAAATATCTTCCTTTTCATTTAGCTGGCGCTTTTATCCAAAGCGACTTACAATCATGTTACAATCATCCACTGTAGAACAGCAGGTGGTGGCTGGGGCGTGGTTAGGCTCTGCTGTGGAGGGGGGAGGGGGGGGGGCTCAGGGAGCAGGTGCCGGAGAGAGGCCTGATTGACCTCAGCTGTAGTGGATCGGGGTGATTGTGTCTCTGCCGATTCCCTACAGCTGAGGTCAATCAGCCCCACACAGCGACAGGGGGCAGCTCAGGGTTAAGTGTCCTGGTGAAGGACACGATTACAAGAACAATACACTCACACACCAGTTGGCCTCACCTTGGTTTCCCATGAGTCCATCCCGGCCAGTGAAGCCCGGCGGCCCCGAGACTCCTTTAGAACCTGGACCTCCTGGGAACCCGGGGGCCCCCGCCTCCCCCTGAGGCCCCGGCATGTCCAGACCAGAGGGACCCGGGTAGCCCTTATCTCCCTTAACACCATGCCCACCTGTTCAACACACACAGCGACCACAGAGTTACTCATGACATCTCAAAGGCTGTGTTCATCCACAACACCAGGAACATCAAACTGGAACAACTAAATGGAATCCAGCCATCATGGATGGTATCCTTTGAACATTATTATTACAACCTTATTATACAATAGTTACTACAGCTTCATGTCACATGTCTAAACACCTTCCTTGACAACGGTCCACATGTTTTGGATGCAAAGTGTGTGCTCACCGTACGGCCCTTGGTCTCCAGCTGGTCCTTGTGGTCCAGGAGCTCCGGGGGAGCCTTTACCTGGAGCACCGGGTAGGCCGACCTGCCCAGGGGTCCCCGGGGGTCCCGCGGCGCCTTGTTTAGAGGAGCAGAGGAACACAGGGGTCGAACCGAGGTCCTGGTCGAACACGAGAGTCGAACACGAGGGTCGAATATAGGGGGTCGAACGAGTCGTCGCAGGTCGAGCGAAGTCGAACATAGGTCGGACTGAGGTCGAACGTCGTCGAATATGGGGGTCGAACACGGGGTCGAACACGGGTCGGGCTGGGTCGCGTGGTCGAACACGGGTCGAACACGGGTCGAACCTGAGGTCGAACACGGGTCGAACGGGTCGAACACGGTCAGATCGGTCGAATATGGGTCGACACGGGGTCGAACGAGGTCGAATCTGGTCGCACACGGGTCGAACAGGTCGAATCTGGAGTCGAACACGGGTCGAACGAGGTCGACAAGTCACGGTCGGGTTACAGGGTCGAACACGGGGTCGAACACGGGGTCGAACACGGGTCGAACACTGGTCGAACGGGTCGAACTGGGGTCGACACGGGTCGACAGGGTCGAACACGGGTCGTGACGGGGTCGAACGGGTCGTACGGGTCGAAGAGTCACGGGGTCGAAGCGAGTCGAACGGGTCGAACATCGCGGGTCGTGCAGTGCATAAGGTCGACGGTCGAACTGAGGTCGAACGAGTCGTGCAGAGGTCGAACGAGGTCGAGCAAGGGTTAATACGGTGGGGTCGAACTGCGGGTCGAACATGGGGTCGAACAGCGTCTGGTGGGGTCGAACACGGGGTCGAATATGGGGGTCGAACACGGGGTCGAATATGGGGGTCGAACACGGGTCGAACACGGGGTCGAACACCGGGTCGACAGTCGATAGTATGGAACACGGGTCGCACGAGGTGAACTGCACACGGGTCGAACGGGTCGCAACACGGGTCGAACAGGTCGAACAGGGTCGAACAGGGTCGAACGAGTCGAACAGGGTCAACACGAGGGTCGAACGAGGTCGTCTGAGTCACGGAGGTCGAGCTGCGTGGTCGTGCGGGTCGTGCAGGTCGAGCAGGTCGACGTGGTGTACGTGGTCATACTGCGGGTCGAGCGGTCGAGCACGGGTCGAGCAGCGATGGGTCGAATATGGTCGGTGCGAATATGAGCGAGTCGAGCGAATCGAACACGGGTCGACATGGGGTAACGGGTCGAACACGAATTAGTCATGGGGTCGAACACGGGGTCGAACACGGGGTCGAACACGGGGTCGAACACGGGGTCGAACACGGGGTCGAACACGGGGTCGAATATGGGGTCGAACACGGGGTCGAACACGGGGTCGAACATGGGGGTCGAACACGGGTCGAACGGGGGTAAGACGGGTCGAACACGGGTCGAATATGGGGTCGAACACGGGGTCGAACACGGGATCGAACACGGGGTGCAGGGTCGAATGGTCATACGGGTCGAACAGGGTCGTACACGGGTCGCACACGGGTCGAACACGGGTCGAACACCAGTCGAACGGGTCACACTGGTCGAACACGGGTCGAACACGGGTCGAACACGGGTCGAACACGGGTCGTCTGACGGGTCAACCGGGTCGAACACGGGGTCGAACAGTCGGCTGAAGTCGAATACGGGTCGAACACTGGTCGAACACGGGGTCGAACACGGGGTCGAACACGGGTCGAACGGGTCGGGTCGACACTGGTCGAACACGAGTCGATACACGGGTCGAACACGGGTCGAACGAGGGTCGAACACGGGTCGTACGTGGGTCGAACACGGGCGAGGTCAATCTGACAGGTCGAAGTCGAAGTCGTACGGGGTCGAACTCTGAAGGTCGAACACGAGGTCGAACTCTGGTCGAACCTGGGTCGAACAGGGGTCTGGTCGAATCGGGGTCGAACGAGGTCGAACCAGGGTCGAGTTTCTGACGGGTCACGGGTCGACTGGTCGGGTCGAACACGGGTCGAACACGGGGTCGAACACGGGGTGAATACGGGTCGAACAAGTGACACGGGTCGAACAGGGTCGAACACAGATTCGAATAGGGGTCGAACACGGGTCGAACGAGTGGGTCGAACGGTCGAACCGAGGGTCGAACAGGGTCGAACATGGGTCGAACAGTCGAACGAGGGTCAACACGGGTCGAACGAGTCGAACGAAGTCTGGTCAATGGGGGTCGAACCTGGGTCGAACAGAGGTCGTTATGAGGTCGAACACAGGGGTCGAACAGGGGTCGATATGCACGGTCGAACAGGGTCGGTGAATGGGGGTCGAACACGGGGTCGAACACAGGGTCGAATAGGGGGTCGAACACGGGGTCGAACACGGGGTCGAACACGGGGTCGAACACGGGGTCGAACACGGGGTCGAACACGGGGTCGAACACGGGGTCGAACACGGGGTCGAACACGGGTCGAACACGGGGTCGAACACAGGGTCGAATATGGGGGTCGAACACGGGGTCGAACACGGGGTCGAATCGAGGGTCGATACGGGGTCGAACATGGGTCGAACAGTCGCACGGGTCGAATCAGAGTCGAATTACGGGTCGAACACGGGTCGAACAGGGTCGTACAGTCTGGGGTCGAACACGGGGTCGAACACGGGTCGACAGTCGGGCTCAGGTGAACTGGGGTCGTGCACGGGTCGAACAGGGAATACGAAGTCGAACACGGGTCGAACACGGGTCGAATATGGGTCGACAGGGGTCGAACACAGGGTCGAACACGGGGTCGAACACGGGGTCGTACACGGGGTCGTACACGGGGCGGACGACGGCCGTTGGCCTCCTGAGTGAACCGGCTGCAGTACCTTTGACTCCCTGAGGCCCGGCGGGGCCCGTCTGGCCTTCCTGACCGGGAATACCGGGCGGTCCGATGGAACCCTTTTCTCCCTCGAAGCCAGTGGTTCCTGGGGGACCCTGAGCACCTTGTAGGCCTGGGAGGCCCTGCCCCGGCTCACCCTGCACAGCACAGACACTCAGCTCACGCCACAGAGACTGGACAAGTCCTTCACACTTCAGTGTGTCCTGCCTTGACTTTAGGAAGTCGCACTAACACTAACTGTCAGGTGGAATGTTGAATTATATACGATATATGTAATTTAGTTCTGAATACAAAATTCAGAGAGATACACACCTTTGGTCCAGGTCGACCAGGTTCTCCATCCAAGCCTTCCCGTCCTGGTCTTCCAGGATCTCCTGTTAATCCCGAGTCTCCTGGAAGTCCATTGAATCCTAGAAACAGGGATAACACACGTGCTCTTTACATGTGCATACCATTCATACGCCGTATGAACCTCTGTAAGTACCCATTGGATCTCTTTGATGCGTCCGCAGAGAGAGGGAGGAGGGTCAACATGGAGACTCTCACCTTTAGGGCCGGGGGGGCCTGGTAATCCAATTCCAGGGTGGCCTTGATCGCCCTTGTGTCCAGGGAAGCCCCGCAGCCCAGGGTCTCCATGCACACCTCTGTCACCTGCAACATACAACACGTCACACGGTAAGCAGGACCAATCATGTTAACTCTCTATGAACACACACACGCACACACACACACACACACACACACAACCCTCTCTGAGAGCACACATAGCACATACAACACTACACTCAGGAGTGGACAGTTATTATTTAAATGATTTATCTTATTTGTATTTCTCTTCTTTTTTCTTTCTTTCTTGGAGTGAGCACCATTTAATGTTTTTGTTCTTTGTGTGTTCATGTACACGATACCGAGACATAAAAATTGACTGTATGAAAATACATATTGTTATGTTGTTGAAAACTAAATAAACCAAAGTGAGTTCATAAAAACAGAAAACAGGACCGTTCACCAACGACCCTCACGATGTATCTATGATATACTGATGCTCTGCTCCTCCACCCACGTTACTCTCTTGACCCGACAAGATTCACTGATTATCCCTCGGAGGGACTCATTTAAAACAATATAGTTTGCCGTGTGGTTGGAAATGAAGACATGGCGACTCACCTGGAATTCCAGGTATGCCGTTGTTGCCGTGCTGTCCAGGTACTCCTTGAGGTCCAGGAGTGCTCACACCTTTACCCGACTCCCCCTTTTCCCCTGAACACACGGCGTATGTTATCACTGGCTTCATGTTCAGGATGGGAACAATCAGTGTGTGTGTGTGTGTGTGTGTGTGCTGAGTTTCAGATGTGCATTTGGGATACAGTTTGATAATCTTTGACTATATGAGTGCATCATGTAGAGTTGTAATGGTTTGTATAAATACTTACACATGTAAATAAGAACGTCTATGCTTTTAAATGAATACATAAGAAAGCTCTGATAATCAATAAAGTATATTATGAAGGATATTCTGAACAATGTATTATGAAATCATAGAAAGTTAACGTCACTGATGTTTATTGTATTATTCTTGTAACTGTACTACTGACTGTAAGATGTGTTATGGTTATTATAACTATGGCATGATGCGAGTATGAATGAAATGTATTAACTTTGGGAGTTTCTACTAGAGATCGTCAAAACATCTGTTTATTAACAGGAGTAAACATTTTATTTTGAAGCCCATCTTATTGTGAAGGACTGTATGTGAAGTATGCTAGCGGAAGTAGCATTGTTGATTATGTGGGTATGATTAGCCCGCCTCCTGTGGGGGTTAGCCAATAGCATGCTGAGAAATGTGAAGGTCTGTGCATGTGACCTACACACTCACCAGCGATTGGCTCTAAGCCCAGAGAGCGACGCGTTCTATGAACCTCGGATTTTTGGAAAGCGTTGCATCTCAGCTTGTGGACCCGTTGAAGCGTGAGATGTATACGCTTTGTGATCCTTATTCTTTTATTAAATACTTTATATTATAACTTCTGAATCAGGGCCTTTGTTTTGACACTGGGAGCTCGGATCTCGTTTGAACCTAACAGGGAGTATCTGTTGTTGTTGTTGTTGTTGTTGTTGTTGTTGTCTCTCTGTGTGTACGTCATGCCTACCAGCGGGTCCAGGAATTCCAGGAATGCCGGGTCTCCCCGCACTGCCCTTCTCTCCGGACTCTCCTGGCCGGCCGAAGCCCGGCAGGCCCGGCTGACCCCTCTCCCCTGGAGGCCCCGTCACCCCGGGGTCCCCTGAGGGTCCGAGCTCCCCCTTCAGGCCTTCTTGGGCCTGGAAGGAATCGGGAAAAAGGTGATGTGCAATTTACTTTGATTTACGTTGACAATAAATCTAAATGATACTAAAATATGATGATCTGATATTTCCCTCACCAAACAAACCACACACACACACACACAGACCCACACTTACCGACTCTCCTTTGAAGCCAGGTATGCCTGGGAGGCCGTCTCTCCCTGGCTGTCCATCCAGTCCTGGCTGCCCTGGTGTACCAGAGAGACCGGGCAGGCCTTCGTCCCCCTTCAGACCCGGAGCTGCAAAGATGTCTCCGGGCTCACCAACGGCACCGGGTCTTCCAATCAAGCCAGGAATACCTGCAGAACCCTGTGCACAGGTTTAAAGATGTATTATTGCTGCATTTTCCTCGATGAAATGACGGATGAATTGTGAAATTTACAACATGATTTCACTCACGGGTCTTCCAGGTTGTCCAGAGAAGCCGGACACGCCCTTATCTCCCTTCCCGCCTACCGGCCCCGGAGGTCCTGCCAGGTGAAAATGGACAATGTTACATATTCATACTCATTCACTAGTAATCTAGTGGAAATTGATGTACAGGAAATGTTGCAATTAAGATAATATCCTAAGAAAATTATAAATAGTCATAATACAAATAATAAAAACTGTCAGAAGATGAAATAGATCCGATGCAGGGTTCAAACACTTGTTGACCAATGGAGTTCCAACACTTTAAACCAAATTTCCACGACTAAAAATTTTGTGAAATCTCGGTGGAAACATAATTGTGGATTATCCCGGAGCTCCTGTTGCTATGGCGACCGAGGTTTTGAGTTAAGGTGCGTTCACTGGCAGCGCGGAAGAAAAAAAAGTGCGACCCGAGTTTGAGAGCGTATGCCGGCTTATATTTTGAGCGTCTTTCTTTTAAAAACAGATTAATTATTTAAAACTCAGCGTAAATGAACATGTGAATGTGACTTTCCAAAACTTTTTGGATTAAATTATCCAGAGTTGGAAATAAGCATTTCAAAATGCCATGACTCTTCCAGGTTTTCCATGACCGTGTGAACCCTGACATGGTTGTGTGGCTGGACACAGCATGGTATGTGAATATGATGACCGGTCCCTCACCTCGGTCTCCTTTGGGCCCTTCTGGACCCGATGCTCCGGGAGGGCCGAAGCTCTCACACTGAACACAGGTATCCCCAACGTCACCTGGATTAAAATTTTAAAAGAATAATCCAATGTCCTTTCACATTTTGTACATGTGCCCACAAATGTTTCTCTAGCCCTCAAAAATACAAAAGATAGAATTAGAATAAATGTATTGACGACTCGTATTAATCATCATTACTATGAGACGTTCTTACCTTTCTGTCCCAATTCCCCTTGTAACCCTGGAGGTCCAGCGGGGCCAGGAGCTCCTTTCTCAATGTCACATTCATTAGGGTTAACTGTGGCCACACACACACACACACACACACACACACACAGACACACACACACACACACACACACACATTACGTTATAGAAACATGTCTCGGTGTCCATTGATGTCAATCGTGTAAATGTGTGTTGTATTATTCAAAGACAAGACGTACCCGGTAGTCCCGGGGGCCCGGCCTGTCCAGAGATCCCTGGTTGTCCTGGAGGTCCGACGAGGGACTCTCCATCGAGACCCCTGTCCCCTTTGTCTCCAGCGCTCCCCTTCTGACCGCTCTCCCCTCGAGGCCCTTCGGCGTAGCGGCCTGAAGTCAAAGAAGCGTCATAAGAAGAGCGTTATTCAGAGTGACGGATGCCGCCCCGCTGCAGTGGTCTCACACGGTGTGTGTCGGCGTACCTGGTGGACCTGCCTCCCCCTGAGGACCAGTAAAACCTGTGGATTATGAGACAAATGTCAGATCATGGAACCCCATCCAAAATGTGTGTTTATGCGCATGTGTGCGTGTCTGAATATGCGTAGAGCACTAAGCTAGGGCCTCACTTTACCTTTTTCTCCTTCTAATCCTGGAAACCCAGGAGGGCCGGGTGGACCGGGGGAACCGTCACCCTGAAATTATATTAATTACAGAGATTTAAAAGGGTTTTGAATTATTTTGAATTACACTTCCAGTAAATTCGGGTTTTGTGAGAGACGGATTTTTAAAAACTTGTCAAAATCAATGTAGAAAAGTCAGATACATCCTGCCTTTAAAGAGTAAGCTGTCCTAAAAGTGTAAAGCTTAAAAGATATGGAGTTTAACAACTATACCACACGTAATACGTGTAATATCCTTTTATAACTCATCCTTGTCTTTGTCCCTGATGGGAAAGAGAGTGAGAGGATGAGAGAGAGAGAAAAGAGGGAGGAGAGAGACTACTCACATGACCTGGTGGTCCTCTCTCTCCCTTTTCACCCTGAAACAAGACGAGAGAGTTTAGTCTGTCGGACCTCACACCTCCAGGATCCTCTCAGTTCCAGAGTCCAGTCTTGAGGATGTTCAGAGTAAATAAAAGGTGCATTAGTCACCTGAGACCCAGTGTATCCAGGGGATCCGGAGGAGCCTTTTTCTCCCTGTATGAAAACAACCCGTACTTTAGCGATACATATTTCACAAGATTAAAGCAAACAACTGCTGGGCACTACAGTATCGGAGGCGGATATCACGCTAAATGATTCTTACCTGCGGCCCGTTCTCTCCACCCTTGCCAGATTTACCCTGAAATGACCGAAACACTCACTTTAATGAGTTTGACTGTCTCTTGAACTCTTCGCTCATTGTCCCATCCCATCCCATAGGGACGCATGTTGATCACTTACTATTGCTCCCGGGGGACCGGTTTCACCTTTGACCCCGTTATGGTGTGGGGTGCAATAGCCCTGCGAAGGAGATCAGGTGTGTCAGACAGCCTGTGTGCACAGTAATCTACTGCAAGTCATAAACATCAACATTTTAAACAAAAATAACTCACTTTGTCTCCTTTCTCCCCCAGTCCTCCTTTCTCCCCCTTCACCAACAGAAAAACACATTAAGGAAATAACACAGAGTCCAAGTCATCAATATTTAGCACTTGTGATTTAATGATAGGCAAAAATAGCCCAATATATGCTGTGTTGTTAAAGTGCTGAGTACCCGTGGTCCAGGGATGTGCACCGTGGTGTGTCCTTCCACCCCCTGTGATGGAGGGCCGGGAGGGCCGGGGGGGCCACGGAAACCTGGGTCACCCTGCAGGAAGACAACAACGATGACAACAACTTCCACGACAACGTCCACGAGCAAACATGTTTTTCACGAGAGCAATGCGTTGACAATTTAATCCTTTTTTCTCTTTTTTTTTTCTTCCTTTCCTCACAAAAAATTGAAAAATGTAATCACAAATGTAAGTCAAAAAAGCAAATCATCCAGTAAAAACAAAGTTTCTCCAAATGTGGTGATTTAAAAAAAAAAGGCTGCTGAATTACATGTTTTTTTTAGGTTAACGCCATAAAAACTTTATTTATTAATTAATTATACCTGAAAACACACATAGAGAAATATATTTGCCCATTCTAACTGTTTATTCTACTCACCCGTTAAGCGCTATACTGCTCCCTCACGGTAGGTCAGTGAAGGCATCATATCAGAAATGTAGCATTTTTTGCACACAACACATATATTATTTAAAGGAATCTCACCTTATCTCCTTTCTCACTCTCAAAGGACAGCTTGTCGCCCTGCAAGGACGAACACAATGAGTTACTCACACATCTCAGCTGGGGATGAAGTCAGAGAACGGTGGATCCTGTTTTACAAATGTGAAACCTCGATATATAATCGGTCTTACCATCTCTCCAGGAGGGCCGGGGAAGCCAGTTTCACCCTGTGAAGCAGTTATTCAGTGAGTGGAACAAACTGATGACATCAGTGATGTATATTATTACACATGACAAAGCATCCAACAGCATCTTCCAGGTTTAAACATCTACACAGGTTATACGTATCATATATCTGCATAACCAGCATCCCAGAGCTCCTCAGGTGTATGACCGACTCTGTGAGGTCACAAAGAGTCACTCACTTTGGGTCCTTGATATCCTCGATGTCCTGGAGGTCCGATGGGCCCAGGAAGTCCATTTGACCCCTGGGAGAGAAAGACACACGTGGAAAGAAGTCTCATGAAGATTCAGATCACACTCAGTCTGTCTCTTTCTCCTTCAACGTGCACACACAACGCACAGGTAGCCCAGGTGTCCCGGGGAATCCTCTGTCTCCTTTCACGGGGACGATCCCGATAACACCGCCAGGGTCTCCCTACAGGGGACACAACCAGAGTAAACGGTCCGGTCGAACAACGCCTCGTCATACACACGGAAGGAACATTGTTATTGGCGTGTGAACGTTAACGCTTTATATATTTGAGCTGACCTTCATTCCAGGAATTCCTGAGATGCCCTGAGAAGAGAGGACAGTTAGGGTGAATATTTTGGATTTGACACACTGCCGTGTCATGTGGGTTATGACAGTTATGATGTTTAAACGTCACACTGCATCACAATTCTATGTGAGCTGAGGAGAGCTGCTCAAAGACAACCGGACCTCTCCCAAAAATGTATTCCAGTGGGTTTGAAAACAAGGAAGCTGTTCGTGAAGCTATAATGCTTTTCCATATTTGTACCACAGGACAGTGGCAATAACTGACGTGTGGTGGTTGGTTGTGATGTGAGTGCAGTTGCTTACAGGAGGTCCTTGAAGACCAACATAACCAGGAGTGCCATCCCCCCCTCTGTCTCCCTGAAACACACACACACACACACACACAGTCAGAAGGCACAAACAGTGATGACATTTTGTTTTAAACACAGTCAAAACTTTTTGAAGCGGCTTACTTTAGTCCCATTGCATCCTGGGATACCATGCACACCTGGTGGGCCATCATTTCCATTGATACCCTAAGAGTGGAAGCACGCAAATAAACCATTGAGACTATTTAAAGTTACAGTGACAACGTCTGCAGACTGTGAGACCGATCGGAGGAACTTACTGGTAGTCCTGCGTTTCCTGGGAAACCTGGCAGACCAGGAGGACCCTGCAAGATGACATAGGAGCCATAGGAGCATGACTCACATGTATCACATCGTACTGCATGTGGTCATTATGATGGTCAGTCACTTACCCGCACTCCCTTTAGTCCAGGAGACCCGTGGTCACCCAGACCTCCCTAAAAGAAACAAGTGACAACATGATCATTAAATGAGTTATAATCTTAAAAGTTGATCTTTGTGTATAAAACGAGGGAACACAAATTAGCTTAAGTAAGGTTAATCATGTGTGTGTGTGTGTGTGTGTGTGTGTGTGTGTGTGTGTGTGTGTGTGTGTGTGTGTACTGACCGCGGGGCCCATTGGTCCTGCAGGACCTTCATGTCCCTGCATTCCTGGAAATCCCATGTTACCTTGAAGACCAGGAAATCCACGCTCACCCTGAGAAACACAGACAGGTTAATGATATATGGATAAAATAATATTCTGATTTATAAGATTTGAAGGAACAACTTATGGCACACAGCTTTTGAAACAGAGAAAACTTAGAAATAACTAATAATAATAATAACAATAATTATAATAATTATAATTATAATTATAATTTAAATTAATTGCATTTGACTTCAACTACTAAAACTATTGTTTAAAAAATCTATATATACCAGAGAAAACTTCAAAATACCTAACAATAATTATTTATAAAAAAAATTGAACACTTAATTGTATTTGACTTCAACTACTAAAACTGTTTTTACAAATAAATATCTTGGTCCCAAATAATTCCGTTGTGACCTTCAGGCTGACCTCAAACTGATGTTGTTTCCACTTTCTACCACTAGATGGCAGCATTGCCCTTTGAAAGCTCTCCTAGAGGCCAGCCCCTCTGAGCTGATAAAGTCGTGTCTATCAGACTGAAAACCTTTAGATCGATTCTCATTCCAAAACACATCGGACTTCAATCAGTGGGGAGAAAAACTGTATTTTGAACCATGGGAATCATCTATAGGGTTACCAAGGCAACTCTTATTGTGACGTCATTGGAAATAAAGCTCACGCAGGATTTTTGGGGGGGCTTTTCAGAAACGTTCAAAGCTCAGGAGTGCTTTGAATCGGTTGGCCGAGCTCCATTGAACACAGTGAGCACATCTGTTGATGTCGGTGGAGCTGAGTGTTTGGCTACTGTTGCTGTAGGAATGAGCCATAAAAGGCCCGGCTGGTGCACAAAGAGAACAGATAACACTCTGTGGTCGTCATAATGCACACGCACACCAACACAGCAGGAGTTCTCCTTATAAACAACTATACTTTATAAAGCTGTGGTTACTTGGGACAACCTAAGACAACGCGATGGGACTCGCGACCCCTCTTAGCAGGTTTAACCTTTATTTCGATCTTAAAGTGATCCGGAGGTACAGATTATCCCACAATGCTGGCAAAAAGGCAAACATGAAAGAAACGCCTGAAATGTTTTGATTTTTTGTGCCTGAAATATGTCCTTTCCTGGTTCCTTTCCCACAAAGCCAATACTCATTCACCGGATACATGTATTTACTTTGTTTGTGAGTTGTTGACAATATAATAATACACAATATATCGCCAGACCTTTTGAATAATGACCTACAATAACACAACATAGGAAAGTCTCTCAACAATTGCATGAGAAAAATGTAATAGAAAAACCGCCGTTCCCAAAGACGGTTTGATTCCAACTTCCTGTGTTTCAGCTTTCAGGACACTGATTAATATTCAGGTTGGAGAGCCGACAGCTTAACGCCTCATAGCGGCTGGGCGAGTGTCCCCACCACGAGGCCCTCGGTACGGCACCTGAGAGCCTCCCTCAGGTGGGAGCGAGCTCTCGGCCCAGCTGTGTGTTCGGACATGCTCTGAGTCCAACTGATGGCCGTTCCCGTCCTGCTCTCTGCTCCGGGCCTGAGCCCCGAGCGCCCAGCTGCATCTGACCACGTCAGCCAGAACACGAGCCTCCATCTACCTGGTGGATCACGGAGGTCTGGATCCTGGTCCATGCCGACTACCAAATACGCTTTTTCTCGATTTCTTGGGAGTTTTCCCTGATCCGATGTGAGGTCAAAGGTCAGGGATGTCGTATGTGTACAGATGTAAAGCCCTCTGAGGCAAATTTGCATTTTGTGATAATGGGCTAAATAAACTGAATTGAATTAAATTGAATAAGGAATAAAAGCCCTTCACATCGACTGCAAACCGACACCAGTATTGATTTGGCAGTGACAAATGTAAAAAGTCTCACCTTTCCTCCTTTCACACCACTGCAGTCACATTTTCCACATGATGCCCCGCAGCCCTGAGGAGGAGGAGAAACACAGAGGAGTCATCCATCACGTTGGAACACGACGCATTTAGAAAGAGAGACAAAACAATACAAGATAATAAGCATGAAGAGCAAAATAAAGACTGAGTACAACAGCCATCAGCTCGAGGGCTTTGATGTCCTTCACCCGATGTGTAAAGTGTGCTGCAAACTTCTTCCATCAACCGTTCTTTGACGGCTGCTTCTGTCAGACCGACTTCTGCTGAGCGTTTTGAATGGATTCCTTTCAATGAAATAAACTAAAATCTAAAGTCTAACATTCACTCTCATTTGACCTGCACACTTTTGGTCTTTAGGAGCTCCTGCTGCTTTATTTCAGTGCTGAGAGTGAATCAGACAGCCAGAACAGTGATGAGAAAACCCTGCGGAGCGGAAGAGAACTGCCGTCTCACTCACACAGCGGTCAGTGGACCTATTGTTCATTACTGATCATTGTTCATGAATGAGAGCAGCTTTCATTTCATTGATAACGGCATTGAAAGGCTGACATAAAGAAAGGCGATCGTGTAACTTTGAAGCCACTGATTAACTTTGTAGAACTATAAGCAGGCAGAACATCAATGCAGCTGGTGCCCCCCCCCCCCTGCTTCCTCTCCTCTGGGGTCTCAGGAGGATGGAGCCTGGGAACTGGCCCGCTCCGCCTCGGTTCTCTCTCTCTCTCTCTCTCTCTCTGTGTCATTGCTCCCCTCCTCCTCTTCTCTCCATCATCCAGCTGTTGCTGGACTCACGTGGAAGGCGTCCAGCCAGAAGCCTGTCAGAGCGTTGGACCGGCTCAGCGGCCTCGGGCGGAGAGTGCACAGCTTCACTACCCACACACACGTATCCCCTCTCTGTCTCGTTCTCACACACATGAACTAAATAAATGTCTCCGTCACCCTCCAGCCTGATTCTCTCCCAACTTTCTAAATGTGCCGTCTCATGCAGAGGTCACTCTTCATTTGACATGTTCTGTAACTCAGTATCCTGTCCAAATGTTCAACACGTTCCGTGTCTCCCTTCTCCCATGCAGTGCTCTCCAACATGGAAGTGAGTCAGTGTGTGTCTCCGGCCATGGGAAAGCTCCGAGAGCTGAGCGACTCTCAGGACCTCCATCTCATCACAACACAATGTTTGTTATCACTGGAGAACTATTACTAGTATGTCATTCAAAGAAAACATCAGGAACACCTGCTTCAGATCAGATTAGAATCACAAGACAAACAGGGGAAAGGAAAATTAAGAATTAAGCACACGTGTTTTGTATTATTGCAAACTTGCTGGCACGCAGCTATAAGAGCTCCTGGTGCTTATTTTTGAAGGATTTTGATAATTCACCAAGGGAGTTGAGGCACGCTGTTGCAATGAAGGAGCACGGGACACCGTCAGCACCACAGCTGCTCCTCTCAGGGTTCTCTCCGTCACCTGTCAGGCCTCACATGTCCTTCTCCCCTCTCTACAGTGTTCTCCATCCTCCTTAAGGCTCAGACATTCCTGCATGTTCATGACATGACGCACGCCTCAAACTGGCCTGCGGTGATGAAGCCGCTTCATGCGCTCTAGTGTGAAGAAAGACCCTCCTGATGGACCTCCAAGCACAGCTCGGTCATCTGCAGGTGGATCAGAAGAGGTGTTTCTCAGATGTGTCCTTGTTGGTTTTCCTTCCACATCCACGATGCAGCGCCACAAACCCAGACACCAGATTGGGGATATGGCGCACAGACCCGACTGACATCTGCACAACGAGAACATCACGCTAATGAGCCTCTCAGTCGTCAGGCAGATGTCTAGAAAGAGGATCTTCAGAGGGCCGCGTACAGATCCGAGGGTGTATCGAATGATGAAAGGTGTGATTATCTTGCATGAATATTATTTATAAAGTCCGACATCATGGAGGATGATACTCACAGAGTCCCCTCAGATGAAAAGAAGGAAGATAAAGTACATTTACTCAAGGTCTGTAACATGTCGAGCTCCAGGTATTCACTACATCACACCTTCTAACTGACTGACCCACATCAAATACATCATCTGCTCCGCTCTGTTTATTTGCAGCGGTGAGTTCATTTCATTCAAAAAGCTACGACTGATACTTCACATCATTTACCAAATAACTTAATTTAAAGCATTTCTGGATGCATTGTACCAGAAAAACACAATTTCATGAACTGTCTTTGAATATAAATAATAATGTCAATGAAAAATGATGCAACATGGTTGTTTCTACTCGTTGAGTGTTGCAGTTACTGTTTCCAAATGATAAACTTTGCCTTAAATGAGATCCCCATTAGATCCTCTAATAATGTAACAAAATATATATATAAAAAAAAATGTAAAATAGTACTATTTGTATTACATTTCTACTCGTCTACCTGAGTTCGGATATTGGGGATCTGTATCAGGAGATTTTTTTTAAATGACTACTTCCATTACCTGCTCAGTAAAACAACATTATGATAAAGACCTCCTCTTCAGTTTAATATTAAAAACATTTCCTTACAATGTGTGAAATGCTTTATCTTTTATCTTTATTCTTTTTATGGAATATGTTTACATTGTGGTTCAGCAGAGGACATGGTGTGCATATGTGAGAGCATCAGATGGTGAGAGGAGGAGGAGATGCAGATGGCGCGAAGCAGCAGCGTGTTGATGTCCACGGTGAGCACACACACACGGCTGTGTGTCGCTGAGCCCTCAGACCAGACAGGCTGACGTGTCTCCGGACGAGTGTTTATGTCATTCCTGAGTCTGGATGTCTCCAAACTGTGAGAAAGCAACATGGCGTGTGCTGGCAGAGTGTTTACGTTTCCTGGGCGCTGTGCAAAAACAGTGCCTCATCATAATGGTGTGTGTATGGCAGTGTGTTTGTGATTGTTTACTCTGGCTTGAGGGTTTGCTTTTGACCGAACGCATACAAGGTGGAGGAGAGAGATCTGTGGCAGCGAGGTGCACCGGGCGGCACGTCCACAGGCCTCCTCATCAGTTCCTCCTCCTAATAGCGCCTGCTTGATAAGTCTGACATCATGAAATACATCACAGCGCTGGGCCCAGCAGAGAGGAGGAGATGAGTCATGTTTACTTTCAGGCAGCAGGAGCGACCGCTCCAGAGATCCCCACGTTAACACAAACACTCTTAATGTAAACCAGGGCGAGTGTGTGGAGCTGTTGGGGAACTGATCCTAAAAAAGAGCCGGAGCAGGAGCAGCATCGTCGGCGTTGAGGCGAGTGCAACGGGCCATTTAAATCAGCGTGGTCAGTCACCTCACCGGGCGGAGGTAGAGGGAATAAACTATTCCAACCGACAAACAAACTCACCACTGGCTCTATTTTCAGTATCAGCCTTGCAGTGTTGATGTGAACCACTAGGGGGGGTAGAACACGTTCCCATCACGGAGCGCTTCACATTGGTTGAACATTCCCAACAGCTGGATGTGACTTTCCTTCCATGTTAAAGGGGAACTGAAAATCCCCCAAAACATCTGGTCAATGTCATCGACAGACTCTTCTGAGAATGACATCACATTCCTGCCATAACCTCCCACCACCGCTGTGTGCGTCTCACAAACCACGGGGTCTCCATGAATGGATGTAGGATATGCCTTATCACACACACACACACACACACACACACACACACACACACACACACACACACACACATACATTAAACCAGTAAGAACCAGTAAGAAGCTGACATTTAGATAACCTAATATACAGTAATCAGGTTATTAGACACCATGAGATGAGATTTCGCCATTATATGTATGAATTGGATTTAATGAATTAATGACTATACACAATAAATATATAATCGCAAACACACACTCTCTTTCTCTCGCTCTCTCTTGCTCTCTCTTGCTCTCTCTCTCTCTCTCACACACACACACACACACACACACACACACATGCATGCTAAAACAATAGACTAAGACCTAATTTAAAGGTAGGAAACTGAGCCAGAGTCATGCACACAAGTTATGTCTGCTCTTATCAAGTTCAGTCACTTCTCCTGACCCAGTAATGTGAAAACGTCTGTAGTCAGAGAAAGTGATTTGACTGGAGAGTTCCCTCTCTTTATCTCCTCCGCTGAGAGAGGATCCTTCCTTCCTTCCCCTCTGATAAGCGTTTCCCTGTGAGCTACACACTAAACGACAGATAGGGTTAGCAGCTATAATCCAGCTATTAGGCAAGAGGGCCACAGTATGCCAGTGTCGATGTGTTTTACCACCTCAGAACTTTAAGCACTGAAGGATGTCATGCCATCGCCAGGGCAACCACACTGTCACAGAACTACTTTCCTAGAGAAGCAACGGCCCAAACGGCTAACCCATGACCTGCAATGGGAGAGATGTGTGTAAATCAGTGGATGAGAATGGTTTCCAGTTAACTTTACACAGCTGTGACTCCAGCACCAGGCATTGTTGCATCACTACGTTTTGGGTTTGGCTGATCTAATTACTCTTAATGACTACGATGAGATTTTGGCTTTGTTTCCAGTGAAATATTGCGCAACGTTGTTAAATTGAACGTCTCCACGAACCTTTACGGAAACATTTATTTATTTTTTGGTGGCCTCAGTGGTTCTCGCTGAAATAACAGGTAGAGTTTTTTTTAGTTCTTCACTTGCTTTTCTTCCTGCTGTGTGTTGAGGAGAGTCCTCGACTGTAGGGCCTGAGTTGTTCTCAGAGGTTTAACCTGGATAAAGACACGCTGCTGCCCTTAAACCAGGACCACGGCTTCCACATGGAGACAATCAGGATCGTTTTACCCCATTAACGCCAGGAGGATCTCACTTGGCAGCAGGGCTCATTAAGCAGCACGAAACAAGACAGTTATGGAGCGTGCTGCGATGCAGGCCACACAATACCTTGTAGTAAATGTAGCAGTAACACACAAAGACACACACACACACGCACACACAAGTGCACATTAGAAAGCACACACGCTGACTGCATCGCTGCATCTACTCAGCTGGTTCTGATGTCATATAATCTATTACATCAGTAACTCAGCAGGTTTACTCTCGCCAGATGTTTTGTGGTTTGAGGTTTTTTTATGCCGTTTTTTTCTCCACACAGGTGCTGCTGACCACGCTGTCTTGGCTACATACACTGAAACAGGAGAGAAAAAATTAATAGAATAATCATAGACGAGTGTGGGAGGATAGATATGTTATTTCAGACTGCTCTGACATTCCTGGCCTTCTGTGGTACTGAGAGGCTGAGAGGAGTGAAGTGTGGAGGAGGGGACGCTCCGCCTTACTGCCATACTAGGAAGACACGTCTCCTGGTGCAAGTCGTTCTGTAAACTCTGTGTGTGCGTGTGTGTGTGTGTGTGTGTGTGTGTGTGAGTATGTGTGAGTGTGTGTGAGCTTCACATGCACACATTGTAATGCTAAGCTGTGAATTATTATTTTTTAAATACCAAGATATATATCTTTTTTCCTTTTTTCTTGTCTTCTTTTTTAATTTATTGGTGAAGCGATGTGACAAAAGAATAATAAATATAGTAGAAAACATGGAAGACAGACGTACGACAAACAAAAACATAAAGCAGTCACGATGATGTACGTAATGAAAGGATAAGAGTCTGGGGAGGATAGATTAACATTAGATTGGGTTATGAATGGTATCTGCGAATATGTGTGTGTGTGTGTGTGTGTGTGTGTGTGTGTGTGTGTGTGTGTGTGTGTGTGTGTGTGTGTGTGTGTGTGTGAGAGGCAACAGTATCCGCCTGAGTCGTCTATGTGATGTGTGGCGGGAAGAGAAAATATGTAGTGGGATTGTTGCAGTGGTAATAAATAAATACATGCTTCAGCATATGCTTCAACTATATGAACATAATAATAACATCATAATAGTTATAATAACATTGATGCAGCAATTAGGCACAAGGCCAGAGAAAAGAAGTAAATATAGATTTAGTTGGTTGCATTTAAAGCAGTTAGACATTTCAGAAATTAGACTTATTAGAGGACGAGTGCGAGTAAGGGGACCGAAGTAGAGACTTGATTGTTGATCAGAGGCAGGTGAGTGAACAGGTGAGGGGAGTTAGACTAACGAGGTGGGAGTGACTGAAGAATAGAATGAGGAGGGTGTGGAGCGGTGACGATCACTACAGATGACACGGTGGTTAAAAGGCAACGCTCCAGAGGAACCAGAGGGCTGAGAGCCCTTTACCTGGAGACATGTTGTATACACGTTCTTCAATAAAACAGAGCCATGTTTTCTGTGTCCTTCGTTTTATGAGAACTGTTGTGCTCATTTATTTACATAATTCAGGCCTTCTGTAACCAAAAGCATCTGCAGTGAACACACACGCACACACACACACACACACACACACACACACACAATGAACAAACACAGCAGTCAGTTGGCAGTCTGCTGATGCATGACTAAGCGTTACCAGGTTAATGTTTCCTGTCATCATTTGGGACCAGAAGTCCAGAACAGCTGTAAGTGCATGGCTCTAAAGTGGTGGGGTCTAAAAGTTAAGAAAACTGCTTCTCTACCTCCCCCCGCACAGAAAATCAAACTAGCCACTCATCAACGTCACGCAGGCTTACGTTGTACTTCAGCTCAGTAAACTCGTGAACTGACATGAGCACGAGGTGACTGTAAGTCAGTGAAACAGAACTGAAAACAAAAGTTCCTCCTCTGGGACGTCAGACCAGGAGCAGCAGCATCAGACGCCCAGCCAGCCGTCACGCAGCCACATGCTGCGTGACGCAACGCATGAGGACAACGCTTACGACTTAGGACGTGCTGGTCTGCACAATGTGGTGTGTGTGTGTGTGTGTGTGTGCTTGGTAAAATAAATTTAAAAAAATGGTCCGTTATGAGGGTGGATGGGACACCATACATCTCTGCTCTGTTTATCACTCATACTGTGTAGACTGAAGCAAAAAGAGCACTAAAAAGTCCATTAATTAAGTTAATCAATTTCATTTCATGACAATGCTTCAGTTGTTGTGACCAACATCAAACACTCAAATTCCACATTAACGCCTCTCAGAGATGTTGCCTTGGATTACAAAGGTCCCCGACCTCTCTTAATCAGTCCATCTGCATCCCATCCCGGCCGGTAACAAGTGATCCTCACAGGCTCATCCTGCTGACCTCTGACCTCCGGCCGGACAATTAAAGGGGATTTAGACATTCAAACAAGTTTCAACACAAGGGTCACCTGTATAACTCGGCTCAGGGCTGTCAGTGTTCCCCAGAAGGAAATGTTACCTTGGTAAAACATCTTTTAAGATGGGCCTTTTTTGTTTGTTTGCAGGACTCATTTCACATGCCCACACATGTAGACATTTAGACATGTAGACATGTAGACATGTAGACATGTAGGCATGTAGACATGTAGACATGTAGACATGTAGACATTTAGACATGTAGACATGTAGACATGTAGACATGTAGACATGTAGGCATGTAGACATGTAGGCATGTAGACATGTAGACATGTAGACATGTAGACATGTAGACATGTAGGCATGTAGACATGTAGACATGTAGACATGTAGACATGTAGACATGTAGACATGTAGACATGTAGACATGTAGGCATGTAGACATGTAGGCATGTAGACATGTAGACATGTAGACATGTAGACATGTAGACATGTAGGCATGTAGACATGTAGACATGTAGACATGTAGACATGTAGACATGTAGGCATGTAGACATGTAGACATGTAGACATGTAGACATGTAGACATGTAGACATGTAGACATGTAGACATGTAGACATGTAGACATGTAGACATTTAGACATGTAGACATGTAGACATGTAGACATGTAGACATGTAGACATGAAGACATTTAGACATGTAGACATGTAGACATGAAGACATTTAGACATGTAGACATGTAGACATGAAGACATGTTAGACATGTAGACATGTAGACATGAAGACATGTAGACATGTAGACATGTAGACATGTAGACATGTAGGCATGTAGACATGTAGACATGTAGACATGTAGACATGTAGGCATGTAGGCATGTAGGCATGTAGACATGTAGACATGTAGGCATGTAGGCATGTAGGCATGTAGACATGTAGACATGTAGGCATGTAGGCATGTAGGCATGTAGACATGTAGACATGTAGGCATGTAGGCATGTAGGCATGTAGGCATGTAGACATGTAGACATGTAGGCATGTAGGCATGTAGGCATGTAGACATGTAGACATGTAGGCATGTAGGCATGTAGGCATGTAGACATGTAGGCATGTAGACATACATGTAGACATGTAGGCATGTAGGCATGTAGACATGTAGACATGTAGGCATGTAGGCATGTAGACATGTAGGCATGTAGACATGTAGGCATGTAGGCATGTAGGCATGTAGACATGTAGGCATGTAGGCATGTAGACATGTAGGCATGTAGGCATGTAGGCATGTAGACATGTAGGCATGTAGACATGTAGACATGTAGGCATGTAGACATGTAGGCATGTAGACATGTAGGCATGTAGACATGTAGGCATGTAGGCATGTGTGTCAGGGCTGCTTTTCTTGGTTAAAAAAAGAAAAAGAAAAGAAATGTATTTTTGTTTCGTAACAGCGGTTGCTTTCATGTTCTTTATTTTAAAGAGTTGAACATTAAATTGTGATTGTTGGTATCATCTGTATTTTTGAGTGGTTATTGTTCTACATAGTTAAAAAAATTATTAAAAAATTAAAAAAATTCTACAATCCCAGAGGAACAAGATCGGTTCCAGTACTAAAAACACATCAAACTTAACGTTCTCTACCTCTGCATTGAATCTACCTTCATGGCATGCATGTACCCCCAAAAAGAAGAATGGTTTGCACCTTTTCTCTGCGAACACAACTGGCATTAACTAAGGCAGCGAGAGGGAGAACGACTCAGGGGCTGATGGACACCGAGAGACGGGGGAGGGAGGGAGGGGGAGAGAGAAACAATGACTTTGTTAAGACGTTTGTTTTCCCTGAGAAAGGGCCGGTTCCCTTCATGCAGCGGCTGCAGAGCGCTGACTCCTTTAGCTCTGCCGGTTGCTCCTCCTGTGAATGTGCAGCACTGTGCCGCCACAGGATGTGGGGTTAGGAAGTCACTCTTTTTGTAGGGAGGAAGGCCTCTTCCTCGCCTTTTATGCTCACAAAGACAAGAAGGGGTTGGGTCAGCCTCGCGTCTCCCTAAAGAGTGCTCTGGTATCTGGGTATAGCGCCCGCGGCTTTGTGCCAACCAAATATGTAGCCGTTCACATCCATGTCTGTCCAAAGTATCACCACTTCATCAATCTATCATTTATTTGATATTAGACATGTATGGGAAATTCATTATAAGTCATAATTATGTCATAATTAGCACATGGATTCTTGAGTTAAGGCCAAAAGCAGAGAACAGTGATGTTTGACCTTATAATTAGTGCAAGTGACCACGTTTGCGTCCAATTTGAAGAAAATGTGCTTATCGTTCAAGGTCTCATTTATCGTCATTGTGCAATGCTGGGTTGTTCAGTTGTAGCCCCAAAAATCCAGAGGTCCTCAATGGTGGGTATATATATATATGGCCATGCTGGGAACAGGAGGTCAACTTTTGACCCCATAAGTGAAACACACAGATCTATTTTATATTTGGAGGGTGGAGGATGAGTTTAAAATGAAAAACAAGTCCCTCGCTCTCTCACTAAAAAAAGACTCACGTGTTACATGGAAGCAAGCATCTGGGATATGAGTTAGTAATTAATACACAGAAGCATTTCCATAAGTGTTATACAGGGCGACACAATGCATCCATCAGGGAGTTTGCACATGCAGGAAGTGTGTCAGCTCTCGTGTACATCCTTTTAGGGCTTTCCATTTGTACATGCTACACATGTGTTGTGTTGTGTGTTCCCGGCGAGGAAATGACCCCTCATCACTGACATCAGAAACACATAATTGAGGCGGCACTAAATGAGAACGAATAAGTGGGAGAACAAGAGGAAATTCCAAAGACGGGAGAAAGACGGCCTTCATCCCGGCACTTCACTTCCAAGCCGGCAGCCGCCCTAATGGACACTGGAGCCCTTTGGCCCCATCGCCATGCCGGACCCTTCAGATGATAGCTCATAGCCCTCTCTGCTCTCTATTGTACTCCCGTTTCCATATCAAGCCTTATCTCCTCCATCACCGCTGCGTCACGTCCGCTGGACGCCACTTGAAGGGCCGACTGGCTCTCGTATCAGTTAAACGTCTTAATCTAGCCCCGGACTCGGCTGTGCATTGAAAGATCTGCATATCTCCTTTGCTCCTGATGAGAGCCGCGGGATGGGACCGGCTTTCCTAAAGTTATCTGATTGAGCTCTTTTCTATGTGTGTGGAATCCTTCAGTTAAAGAACATGAACAATTCTCATTGTCTGCAAAGTCGAAGGGAAAAATGGATAACGCATCTGTTCTTCCAGGAAAGAGGTTATGGGCTCTGGGTATGGATCGGGTCCTCTGAATCACAGTGGGATCTGCTACTTCTATCAATCCAACCTCTGTAAATATCCCCGTCCAATACGAGCGTATCTGGTTAAACACAGAGTAAATGAAGTGATACGTTAAGACCAGGAGAGTGTGCAGGGTTACAGCTAAACGGTGAGTTTCCGGGAGTGGAAATCACATTCATGGACTTAAATGATGATTTTTGATTATTAGCTATGATGTCGGGACCATCCGAGGCAGCCTTACCACGAGCTAAGCTTGCTTCAAAGATGCTCCGTGTGAGGTAAGAGACACCACTGTCATGTTGAGCTGACAGGAAGAAGAAGTGTCTCCATTTGACCACAGTCAGACGTGTTGAAAGGCGCCACACACACACACACACACACACACACACACACACACACACACACACACACACACATGCCCGACATTCTGGAGAGAGCTTGTGTCTTTTTCTTCAGCACTGACGACATCCATCTACACTAGAGGCGTCAAACACAAGGCCCGCGGCCCGGATTCAGCCCGCCACATCATTTTATGTGGCCTCTAATGGCTTGAAAGACACATGATTAATTTTTCTTTAAGAAATTGAAGAAAAGTATCGGGAATATTTGTCTTTTTCCTTTTGGAAAACAAGGTTTTGGCTTCATGGTATAGTGGACTGAAGGAAATAATGTATGTAGACTCAACATTCAGGTACAAATATATATGATTTCACCAAATGAAATATTAAGTTTATCATTGTTTTTTTTGTTGCTTTTACCAAATCGTACAGCTATCTTCAGGGACCTTTCACCATTTGCCAAACCACCAATCAGCTCTGGAACATCCAGTTCTGCGACATGAAAGAGAAGAGCAGCTGTTCACATGAGACACTTCTCATCTCTATTTGATTTGGATATTTTTTTATCAAAACAAACTGTCTTTTTCTTTCAGACCCCCGAGTCCGTTCTCATGCCGTCTGACATACACAAATAAGAGAAAAGCTTAAAGGTTCAGTTGTAAAACGTCTTCTTCTGCATTCTTCTGCTTAGAAAGCAAAGAGGTCATGGCGGTTAGTATGTTGTTTACAGAGGGAGAAGAAAACAACTCTACGATGTTTATCTGAGGAGCTCCTGATCTGTGTGTGTATTTATATTAGAGGAACAAGAAAAGCACTTTTATCCCAAAATAGAAATATGGCATGACCGATACGCTTCTTGATTGTTGCCATTGGTGTGTTGTGTTACACACACACACACACACACACACACACACACACACACGTTGCAGGTTCCCTCTGCAAACCTCCCCACACACACATCCCTTTAGACACACACAGACCCAGATGTGCACGATGCCTGTCAGGTAACACAAACACGTAGTCTGGAGGCTTTGATGAAGACGAGCAGCGTTTGTGTCGTCGGTATCCGTGACTCCTGACGGAGGAGACGACATGTTCACACTTCTTGTGGACGTCATGTAAACCCTCTCCGTGTTAGATGTAACGACCCCGTCCCCGCTGTCTGTATCACCCTCCGTCAGTCAGACGGCTTGGCAGCGGCGGGGGGGAAGATCAGGTCAAGGTCCGGGGAGCGAGACCAACAGATTTGCTCCGGGTATATCGTCTCTGGCTCTGACCCACATTCCTCCACATGTGGGGCTCACATCCGCCTCCACCCCCCATCCCGCCATCACTCTCCACCTCCCACTTCCCTGTCAGACAGACGTATCCATTACGCCATCTCCGTCCCAGACCACGAGTGACCTTCATGACTCATGAATTTCACAGTTAATAGGCCGAGTTGCACTTTCCCCATAAGCAACACCTCAGGGAGGGAACGGAGAGCTGGGGAGCCCTTGAAAAGGGCTTTAACCACTAGTAATCCTCTCCTCACTTGGCACACACACACACACACAGGAACACACACACACACATACACACAGGAACACACACACAGGCAGAAAGAGGGGCATACTTGCCCAGAGATGCCTGTAAAAATAGAGGCACACTGACATGATCACAACTCTTCCAAATGTAGGCATTTTTACAACACTGGAGGTCAGGGGTCAGGCAGGTTATGCCTTCCCAGGGTGCCTCGCTTGGTTGGTGGCCGGCAACAGTAAGAGGGTCAGCTGTTGTCTCTGTAGGGGTTTGATGGGGAGGAGGCTGGCTCTTTGACCAGATGACACACAGCCTTGTCGGCACACACACACACACACACACACACACACACACACACACACACACACACACATTAACAGCCATCTCTCTGCTTCCACCATATTTAAGTAGTGTCCCAGCCCGAGGTTCAGCCTGTCCTGGGACATCCTGGCAGCATGCAGACGCTCAACTTTCCCACCAGCTACTGCCTTCCCAACTGCTCCATCCAACATCCCACACACACACTCTCACTCCAGGAATCTGCTAATCTGCCCTTCCTCCTCCTCCTCCTCCTCCTCCTCCTCCTCCTCCTCCTCCTCCTCCTCCTCCTCCTCCTCTAGGAATTGCATATGACTCATTCGGGCCAGATTAAATGACCGCCATATCGTATAAACAGTGGTGAAATATAAGCTCAGGATGGGATGCTGGAGGAACTCTTGGGAGCAAAGGTCTTGTTGCTTCATCCTTAAACAGAGAGCAGAGCTTAACGACAATCTTACGTTATCTTTTCATTGTGACCTTAACTCTGAGCCTATGACGAGGTTCTTCACGTTTGTGTGTGTTGCATGGATTAGTGATCGACCATGAATTGTTTATACTCTATATTCCCACTGATTGTGAAGGAGCCCAAACAGGAGGCCGTGATACTCGGCCGGCGTCACATCCCGGTGTATGTGGAGACAAAGAAGAGATAAACACACCGCGGCGCCCTGTGGACGTTGGCCAAACACTGATTTCTTTGACTAGATTCACATTAATGAAGGTGCAGAATACAGAATAAAGAGGACGTTAAGTAAATCAATGTCCTTGTATTGGATATAACTGTGGGGGAAAGCCCATTTCTGATCACCGTGCAGCTTCGGATGGATGACAGGATCACACACTTCCTGTTGTGGACGTCCCATGGGTGGATGGGACCATTTGTGAGGGTTATAAGTGTGATTAAAACGTATGTATATGGAAGAATGAATCAGAGAATTAATATAAGATAAGGAAAAATAATAAAGAAAATAAAAAGTTGTGTGAATATATATATCTCCACATATATATATATATATATACATATATATAATTGTTTCATTTTCTTTATATTTTCTTTGTTTTATATTAATTTTCTGATTTATTTGATTACAATAATTTAGGATAACAATATATAAGCATTTTGTGTTTATGCTTCTAAATCCATGCAGGCGGTGGGTCAAAGTTCTCTGCTGCTTTGTGATAACTCGATATGTGTCCTCTCAGCATCACACACGTCTATCCTACGCAGCTTCTTCAATTAACACTGTGTCTGCAGATAAATATTTGATAAATAATGGGATTGTTTTCAAAATAGAACATCTAGGGCACAGGTGTCAAACACAAGGCCCGTGGGCCGAATCCGTTCCGCCGCATCGTTTTATGTGGCCCCTGGCGGCTTTAAAGACATGTGATAGAGAAATTGAAGAAAAATATCCTGTGCTTTTATTTTGAAGGTTTAAGATTAAATGGATTTATATTGTAATATTAGAGACATTTTCTTATGTGAAATATTTCTACACTCAAATAAACAATAATCAAATGCAAAGAGTTATTTAACAATATATTCGAGGAGTTTATAAAGTGTTTCCGTCCCTTTAAGAAAGCAGCTGATGCTGGTCAACATGAGTTTGACACCCCTGATCTAGGCAAAGGAACGTCAAAGCCAATCTTGTGACTTTTTTTTTTTATTACCACATGGATCATTCATTCCTTTAGCTGACCTGTTGTCCTTTGTGACGACAGCTTGCAGCTATCACAGATGAAAATATATTCTTAAAACACCCCGGAAGATAGAGAACCTCCCCACAAGATAATACCAGGCTCCCTCGAGAGGTGACAAGTATCTCTGAAACTGATTTAACGGCCTGTTTTTCCTCATCTTTACTCCTGACACAGTCCACCAGTGTTTTCCTCCCCCTCACCTGGATTTCCGCTACTCGTGTGTGAGAGATGTTTCCGCCACAAACTCCACCCACGCTTCAAAATGAAGCACCACATCTGTCGAGCTCCTCGATAGAGGGTGGCCTCTGGAGTTATGTATATTTCAACAACATAGCTCAAAATGACGATGGTCGTCCAAGTACGTGAGCCCACAGAGCCGCAGTGACTGTTTCTGTTCTCAGAGGACTTGAAGCACCGCTGCTGTTTTCCATTAAACTACTTTTGAGTTTGGAAATCTGGATTTAGGAATGTATCCAAACATTTTCTCTCCATGTGAGATGCCTCCGACTGGGTAAGAATACCCAAGTGTCAAACATTTGCCCTGTGACAGATTTACAGGCGGATCGGGTTGAACGCTGATCGTTCCACTCCCTCACACTAACAGACATTAGTGCATATTTGTTTAAAGTGTTTCTGGTGAAATGAGAGTCTTTACATTCTGATGTCTGAGCATGTTTCATGTCAAACGTTGTTTTCTGTACATTGAGAGAAGAGATGTATCATCAGTTCATCCGCTGGAAGGTGAAAACACGTCTTTATTTTCTTCCTGATGATTCCTAATACATCATATGACAATGCAAGTGTTGAACTTTGCATCAAGCAACAGGGACACAGTCAGAGGACGTATATACTCTCCTACCCATGCAGTACGACCTAAAGGACTTATATACTCTCCTACCCATGCAGTACGACCTAAAGGACTTATATACTCTCCTACCCATACAGTACGACCTAAAGGACTTATATACTCTCCTACCCATGCAGTACGACCTAAAGGACTTATATACTCTCCTACCCATACAGTACGACCTAAAGGACTTATATACGCTCCTACCCATACAGTACGACCTAAAGGACTTATATACTCTCCTACCCATACAGTACGACCTAAAGGACTTATATACTCTCCTACCCATACAGTACGACCTAAAGGACTTATATACTCTCCTACCCATACAGTACGACCTAGAGAACTTATATACTCTCCTACCCATATACTACCTAAAGAGCGGAGCAAGAATGTCTCTTTTCTCAAGAGACACATTCATGAAACGTTTATTGGATTCTCTTTTCTCTTTATTCTGACTCTATGCATCTCAGTCTCCCTCTTTAACAAATACACTGAGCATTCCAGCTACTGTAGTCTCTCTCTTGCTCTCCCTCCCTCCCCCCCTCTCTCTCTCCGTCCCTCCCTCTGTCCCTCCCCCCCCCTCTCTCTCACTATTCTCCTCTTCAGAAGATTGGAGGAGGTTGCAGGGAGGCAATTCAACTCAAAGTATTATAACTGCCTCATAAACCCAAACAGACAATAAGGGGTTGTGATAAGACCTAATAACAATGTGATACAATATACAGTATATATACAATATACAGTATATACACAAAATGCAGTATATATATATGAATATATTCAAATACAAACATCTGAAAAAGGGAGTCTCTACTATGACACTGAAACACTGAAATGTGTTTATTTTGACGACTGAAGCTCAATAACAGATGAGAACAGTTAATGGTTTGTTTCAACAGTCGAACTTTGTCACAGAAAAACAGATGTTTGCACAAATAAATATAGAAATATAGATATCTTATATATGTATACTAGCCTGCATGTCTTGCTTAAATACACGAACAAAAAGGTGTAAAATCCCCTTCAACTGCACTGTGTTTGAAAGTTGCGCTCATCAACTTAATGAAATAACGTGATAGAGATCAACTTTCTGTGGACATCAACTTAATGAAATAACGTGAACGAGAGGGAGACATATTCCTGTGCAGGTAAACCTTTACGCTCCCCACAACGCGTCCATGCCTCGTCCACTTACCTCCGCGCCCGTCGGGTCGAGGCTGCAGCAGAGAGCCGCCAGCAGGAGCAGGGTGCCGGGCGGTAGCAGCATGGTGGCGGCGCGCGGTGGACCGGTGCAGGCTGCGCGCAAACAAGCCGCTGTTGGCCGCTTCGGGTAACTCTCTCTATCTCTCTCTTCGGGGTGAGGAGTAAAGTTATCGGCAGAGCGCGGACGGCACGTTTGTCTGCATCTTTGTCCGAAACGATATGAAGACGTGATCAATGCACCGCGGTGTAGTTTCTGCTGCACCACACCCCCCTCCCCAAAACGACCACCCTCGCGCCCATGCAGACGGACTCTGGCGTGCTGGTACAAACACTTTGACTTGTTTCTCGGTAAGGAGAGGGACTACTCGGCTCACTTTGCAGGGTTTCTGGTGGCGATATTTGAGCAGGTTTCGTGTGCCGCGGGTATAGCTTTGAACTTTAAATACCTTTACCCGAAACTTTTTCACGCGCGCTCATCTCTCGCCCCCGCGAGATCCTTTTTTCTTTCCTCCAGCGTAGCCCGAGTTGACTGTAAGTAGTAATATCTTATTAATGACACTTTGAAACATCGATTTGACACTGAGAATGTAGCAGCGTGTAGTATTTATAGCAGACATTGTGGGAAACGATCGAGGGGTCTCTTTAGAGACAATTAACCACACGCATCACAGGTGTGTATGTGCGCGTGCGTTGACGGCGCTAATTGACGCGGAGGGTCTTGATGTGCCCCTCAGGTCGGGCGGACATGCTGTAAGCGGCTCCACGAGTCAAGGGACGCTTTCGGTGCGCATGTGTGGGACCATGCACGGACAACGCAACAGGTGAGCGCAACACACGCTGTAAACTATCACGTTCAGTAGAAGATGGAAAAAACAGTGGAATTCATTTTTTCATTATTATTATTTTTAACGCTGTCATTCACATTTTCTTCAGGCTCATGCTCCTGTGCCTCTTCGTGGCGGTCCTCGCCTCAGGAGTGCACGCGGTAAGTTTTTTCTCTCTCCCACGTTGCGTTTTAATTATTTATGTATTTGCTTATTAACTTTCATGCAGTTGATAATAAAGGTATAATATCGTAGCACGATGAACCCGGTGTGTGCGGGTTTGGTTTGCCTGCGTTGGAGCAGCGGACCGTGGGAGGGTCCGGGCCTCTGGGTTTTGGGGAGTTCCTCCTGGAGGAGGTTCTTGGCTTTGCCTGCTGGTAAATAACTGCAAAGCTCAACACCGTTTCCTGTGAAATGGCTCATGTTGAAACTTTAGTGCTTTGACTTAAGACGTTTACTTGCTTTTGCAAACTGAATAAACAGAAATAGGGGTTGACCCTTGACCTGGCAGGGATTAAGGGTTGCTGTACTTGGAATTCATTTGGACTATATACATCTGATAGATTACCTGCCTGTATTACTTTTTAATAGACTGCTAATTGATATTCATATTGTACATACATTGATACAAACCTTTAGTTTCCTGATAGCCTGCCGATTTATTCCAATATCTACTGGTGCTACTGGTAATATATAATTCCACCAATCCATATTGGACATTAAGTGATCTAAATCAGTCTTAATTAGATTCTAAAGAGTATTCTAAAGTTTAGCTGAAGACAATATGACATTTAAGCAGTCTCAGTTTGACATATTAAGTGAGTATCTTCCAAAGCTGCAGTCTTTTTACTATGATAGTCCCTCTTGGTGCTTATATTGCTCCACAAGGAAATACAAACACAAAGAGGGATGTCTGTAATCCAAGAAGATATAACTTCAAAAATACTGGTACAAGCCTAAATTAGGCCTCTGTTATTATGAATTCAAATATGTTTTCTAAATGAATGATTAGATATGTAGGTTTGATAAAATGCCCCTATATGGTACAAAAAGCAGGGCCGTGATGTCTTTAATGTCCTTAAATCCAAATTGTTTCTATTGATGGGAGTTGTGTCAACGAGAGGTCAAAGGGCATCTCCCTGCATCAGCTTAATGTCCTGTCAGAAGGTCCCACAGCCTGATGCCGAACCTCTTTATATTCACTTGTTGAAAGTAATTTGTCTAGCATACCAATGAAACTAGATTGAGGAGAAGTTGATGTCACAAGCAAATCAACAGTGAAAGTAGCCACGTTTCCATCCCCCAAAACGCTAACTTTAAACACATTTAGAATAAACTGGCAGAAGAAAATGTGACTCGTTTCCCTCCACTTCTGTTCTGTGAATATGAAAATTCATCGAATTAAACTGCTGATGGCACCAATTATCTAGTCAGTTACCATTAAACCATTGCAGGAGAAAATATGTAATTATAACAGCGGCAGTTAAACATCAAATGAAGCAAGATAATGTGCTTTCATGTATTCATTACAGGAACATTTCGGTCTCTTCTCCTTTCCACCTCAGCCAAGTGTAAAAACATGTTTAAAATGTATTGAGTCGTCACACTTTTTTGACATTCGATGTCTCAAGAAAGCCAGGAGATCATTTCTAGACATGTGGTCCACATGGACTCAAAGAGGAACTGATGTGATTTTGGAGGTCACAGCTCAAGGTCACTGTGACCTCACGTTCATCCTATTCTTGTGAATGCGATAGCTCAGGAACGCCGTGAGTGGATTTCCTCAAATTGTGGTGATACAATTTACACAAATGAAAAACATTCTGAAGTGCAGGGATGTAAACATGAACGGTTCATGGACACATACAACAGAAATTGAAAATGTGCATACAGGAAGATGGAAAGTGGTACGCTGGCGTTCACATAGTGACAGTAGAGAGAGATCTGTCTGTGGATGGACGAGGTGCATATCGGCCTTCTTCTTATGGGACAACATACAAGTCCATGTGTTCGTTGACATTTGGTTGACTCCCTCCTGGTCACGTAAATGGATTTATTGTCTTTCCGTATATGCGCAAACACCTTCAGGTGGTGTACGAGAAGGAGAAAATGCAGATGTTTCATTACACAGTTTGTCTTATCCTCTCTCTTTCCACACTGACTGGCTTTGCATGACCTCTGCTTTGTTTCTCCTTCCATCAAGCTCACAATGTGTGGAAGTGCACACATGATGCTGAATCCATGTGTGCGGTCTTTAAGTGTGTGTGAGCATGCGGCCTGCGAGTGTGTTTTGCTTTTCTGTGTGTTGCAGGCGGCCAGTTCTGTCAGATATTTCATATCATATTTCAGTCTCTCAGATGAACATGTTTCTCTCTGAGTCCTGATGAAAAGGCCTGTTGTCTCTGGCTTTTATCAGATTGGGTCAGGCCTCGATTAAAGGCGTGTGACGGCGCTCGGCTCCTCTGTGTATTGTGCAGCTTTGCTCCAAGGCGGTGATCCTGAGACACAGCAGTCTAATTTTAGTTTGTCGTCACCCATGTGCTCCGTGCAGGTCGCAAACTGTCAAATGAAGGAGCAGCTCACATTGATTACACAAATAGCTCGAGTTCAAAACAAATAGCTGCATTTTCTGGGTGTGACGTATCAGCGTTTGACCTTTTGGTAAAACATGCCCATCTGTGCACATTAAAGAGTCATCTTCAGCAGCTATGAGCTCGAGGTAGTGAGGTAATGATTTTGAAAGTAGGAAAGGGTTCATGAAAGCAGTAACCCATGAAGTGTCCCATCTGACACAAGATTTCCTAATCTGCCTCCCAAAAAATATGTTTTCCTGTTTAATATAAAATCCAAATCTGACTCACAAGACCGTTTCAGTTCTATGAACCGACCCCAGCCTCCTGAACAACTGTTTCCCAACATCATTATTATATAATTCTCAAGATATTTACTTTGTTATTTTCAGAGTTTTCCACGTTCCACCTTCCTTCATAAACAAGCGGGACTTCACAGGAGCGGCACTGAGCTGCAAAAGCCTTTGTAATTACATTTGTATTAAAGCATTATGTGTTCATGCTTGTTTTTCAATTGGCCACACTTAAAAGTGGAGCGAAGAGCCATGAAACCCTATAATCCTTTACATACAATTTGGGGAGCGCAGAACATATTCTCTGGCAGTGTTTCTTGGAAAGCATTCAGAATATTGCACGAAACACCAAAACTGTCAGAAGTTAGTGTGTAACAAATGAAAAACACAAGAGTTTAAGAGAGGAGTTTAAACCCTGGCTCCTTTCTCACCTCGGCTGGTGGCCAATCACAGCTTGAATGGGCGTGATTGTCAAATTGTCCTGAAACATTCTCAAGAGCAGCCTCTCTAATTCTGATGTATTGGGAAAAGAGATGTGTTTGATGATCCAACAGGCGGTTCTGATGGAGTAAACTCCAATAGGGCTGCAACTAACATGTATTCATCAATTTCTTTGAAAGACGAATGCATAGACACAAATGTCTCTCAGTTCCCTGTTTCGAATGTCTTGTTTTTATCAAATCCTGGCATTTGACGTCTGGTACCAACACATATTTTACTTGATGATCATTGAAACTAGCCCCTTCTTTATCATGCCATAGGGATTGGTATCTTTTCTTTTCTTTTTCGATACTGGTGCTAAACCGGTATTTTTAAAACGATATCGGTGCCTGAACCGATACTTTAAAAAAAAAGAGGACAAGACGACGATCGACTATGACGACATTAAAAATCTCTTCCGCCATATTCCCTGTAAAAGCCGTTCACATGGAGCACTGACAAAAAAAGGGTATCAGACGTCCGCTAGCTCGTAGCCCGTAGCTCGTAGCTTAAACATGGTTATAATAGCTATGTATTGGCACCGGTTTTCGGTAAACAAACCCTAGTCAAGTGAAGCCCGGTACGAGTTCACGCGAAGCATTGTGAACCCTTGAAGTCCGAGTTATCGGTCACTTGCTTTGACTCAGCGGCCCACATCACAGTTCTCAGAACATCCTATGTTCTGGATTTCCTGCTTGTCATTCTACATGGAGATGACAGACTAAAAACACAATTCTATAGATGTGCAGTTCCCCTTTATACAGGCACATCAACCATGCACACAAATACCGTGTACCGGTGTCCGTCGGCGCAGGAAGGAAGGCTCTTGAGGCCGTAATGCTAACAGGATGTTTCGTACAGGACCCTTTAAAGGGCTCTGATTCTCCTGCCTTTGAGACTATATTTCAAGATGTGTCTGAGCGCGGTGGAATGTGGGGATGATGCTGAAAGAGGATGTCTGAGTTGTGGGAATTTGATCTGTGACCCCGAAAGAGACATTTTCTGGCTCCAGATTCCTACAGTACCTGGAATCCCAGCAGCAACATCTGCTTGAGCAATTTCAAGCTAAGTGGATCCCGGTGATAGTTGTAGTTTCTGCACAGGCCCTCTTGGCACGGTTCACCCCGCACCCACACGGTCAAACAAAATCAAACAAACTAGGCAGCGAGCGGCCATAAGAGAATGTGAAAGCAATACAAACGAAAGAAATGCGGTTCCGATGGGATTCACAGCCGCGCAGCCTACTTGAGAAAGCTCAAGCCTGCGTGGAAATGTGAATGAGTCGCCCGACGGAGAGCAGACACGTGACCGACCTCTCAAAAGTGATTGTTTTATGGTGGAGGAAGGCGTGTGTCCGGGGCGAGGGGGAAGATGTCTGCCTGTGATAAGGACAGACAAACGGCCAGCACATCCCCTGCCAAAGAAGTGGCGGTGATATGGAGATCTCCGATCTGTAACAATCAGGGGAAGAGCCCATTGTGCTGTGCTGCAGGAAGCCATGTGTGGGGCTTCCCTGTCACTTGTGTGTGCAGACATGGATGTGTGTGTGTGTGTGTGTGTGTGTGTGTGTGTGTGTGTGTGTGTGTGTGTGTGTGTGTGTGTGTGTGGTGGCATCGGGCATTCTCCACCGAGGTGTTGCCCTCACTTCATCGACGGACCTCTCTGACCTCGCGGCGTTCTCACTGCCTGACGCACGTGCGTGTGGATGAATGTCCAGTGTGTCTTTTGTTCGTTTGAGTATTGTTTCCTCAGGAACAGCTGTGTGAAATGTGACTTTGTGCCGGTGATTATTTGATTAGTCTCTGTGGTTCAGCATTGTGATGGCGAGGAAGGGCCCGGTGAGCTTGGCTGTTTGCCCCCATTGGTGGACACGTTGCCTCCTTACACAAGCATCCGTGTACAATGATGAATACGGTTGAAAGCGGAGAACTAAAAGGTCAGTAAACGCGTCCCGTCTGGGCAGCGTCACGAGAGTGTGTGAGCCGGACTTTCTTTCTCGCGCGTGCTGAGAGTGTGGACCGTCTTTATCTTTGGGCTTAGCAAAGTTCAGTTTTATGGGACACATCCTGAGTGCATTGTGTGAAGAGAAAATAGATTATCCAGAGAAGCTCTCTAAACAGGAAGAGGAAAGGGGTTGGAGTTAAACGAGTCAGGAGTTTCTTTACAACCCCGCTGGACCCCACGTAGTATTCTGCTCTGGTCTCAGTCCAAATGTGTTCACACGTTACACACAGCCGACAGGATGGACTCAGTCTGCAGGATCAGCTCCGACTACACTAAAGCCAATGACTGTTTATAAAGTATAAACAGTCATTGGGTTTAGTGTAGTCTAGATTCTTAAGTATTGGTGTATAAGCTGCCAGTGGATGGCGGTGTGCTGTGTGGTCTCTGTGGCTTGATCCCGTCTCAGAACACACGTTCTGGGTGATGTTAGCAGGTCCGTCTTTCAACCAGGGGGTTGGCGGTTCAATCCCCGCCCTAGTCAATGTGTCCTTGAGCAAGACACTTAACTCTACGCTACCGTTGAGGCCCAACAGCCCTGTAAGGGGATTCAAATGGTCGTCTGCTCACAGACATGAAGTTTACACAAGCGTGTACTGAAGCCCGTATGCACTGACCCTATGCCAGTCCTTCAGTTGGCATAGAGACGTTTAACTTATTATATTATTTAGACGTCATAATGATGTGAAAATATGTGAATGTTTGATATCCCAGGGCGCAGGGAGCCGGGGGTGTGATTGTGGATAATAACTTCATGCTTAATTTTCATTCCCAGTCATGTGTGACCCCCCTGGGACGGTGCGTGCTGTACTTTGGGTGTGCAGATACACACAAACTTAGAGATAGTTTACCTTCATTTACCAAAAGAAAAGATCTGTACATACCTGCTAATGCACCTTCATCTTGGAGGTATGCAGTTTGGACAATTTTACAATGTGTGACTGATTAAGCTCTACCGTTTCTCTCTCTATCTCAGGGGCAACTTTAATGATCAATAAATAACTGCAAAATAAAAACATATTAAATGCTATCTACGGTATTTTGGTATATGGTATATTTTTGGCCGTAATCTAATTGTAATAGAAGAGAAAGTAATTTCCATGGGAACCGAGTCCATCAGCCCTGGGTTTCATGAGGTTCTCCAAGGGAACCAAGTACAGATGTGGACCAGCTCAACCTACTATCACGGTTCACAGGAATGATTTATTATCCTGGCTTGTTGGGGGAGAGATTTACAGCATTATTCATAAACCTGGCCTCACATTAACCCTGGCTTCTCTTTTGCATATTAGCCTGCAGATATCGTAATAATATTAAGTGATATTGAGCTTTTACAACCTTGTAAAAGGCCAGGGCTTATGTGGTCAAGCACTTCACACAACACTTACGGTTTTAATCATGTTATTCTGGGGGTGAAACGTATTTGCCAGGAACAGTAAATCAGTAGTTTGTGTGAATGTAACCTGCTGCTGTAAAGTGAGTTTAATAAACTGACTTTTATTCTACTTGGAATGACGTTCGGAAATTAAATTCCTCGTGGAAGTTGCCTCTGGAAAACCCCTCCTGTGTATCCATCCGCCCGTGTCCTTTGCCCTTCCTCCATCTCCCAGTGATTAATGAGAGACACAGGGGTCCCATCAGGCTGTGCTGCAGGAATTCCTCCCAGAGCTTCCAGGCTTCAGTCTCCCTCTCCCTCACTTCCTTTTATAGCCTCTTTTTGCCCCCGCTCTCTCTCCTCTGGGTCTTCTGCCCCCTCGCTTTCTCACTCCATCCATCTCTTGTCCGTCCTGCCTCTGTTGTACTGTACTCTTCCTCTCTCAGCTTGTCTCCCCCCCCCCCATCTTCCCTGTGTCCTCCTCACTCTCCGTGTGTCTCTGGTCGTCTTTCCTCAGTGAGCTCAGATGGAAGGATTGTTGCAGCTGTGTTTACACAAAGACCTTACGTTACGTACTCTCACCAAAGAAAAGAGACCCCAGGCTCGTTAGATCATGAGCTGTTTGGTGCAGCAGGTGCCCACAAGGTGATTACACGTCTGAAGTCATTTGTTTTGAATCTGATTAACGTCTCGTCCTGCAGTTTGAAGGCCTTCCATAATGCCACAATCTCATCTCGTAGGAATATGTCCATTCGCTGATCTCACTGTCTCTTTCCTCTGGAGGTGAGACGGACCATTCATTCCCATCGCAGCTGTGGCCTAATTGATTACACTGAATTATTTCTTGTCATGGGAAGAATGTTAACACAGTTAAATGCACAGTCTGTGACAACATGACCATGTCCACTTTCTCCTGCTCTCTCTCTCTCTCTTTCTTCCTCTTATCCCCCATCTGTCTTTTTGGCCATTCTGGTTGGCAGCCTTTCAGCCCGGCACCACTCTGGTCCATAATATCTCAGCAACTATGAGATGTATTACAATGAAAAGAGTTATTGGTATCAATGGGACCTTCATAACTTGCGGTGATCCTCAGACTTTTCATCTAACGCCACCATGAGTAGGGCAGGGTACCAAAAACCGGTTCCTATTCGACCGGTGCCGACCGGACCGAAAAGCAACTCACATGTCGGTGCTTCCTTTTGTGCCTGAGCCGATTAAAATTAAAAAAAAACTTGTATTTTGAACTTCTCTGGTGACTCCGCCCTGTCATCAGATTACGATAGCCTATCATATTTAACCTTGAAACCTTGACTGTCTGCGCGAGGACGTGCCGAGCACACCAGCGTCAGGCTTTTTTTAAAGTACCGGTTCAGTCACCGTTTAGGCACCGGTATCGTTTTAAAAGTACCGGTTTAGCATCGAAAAAGAAAAGATCCGATACCCATTCCTAACCATGAGGCTGACATTTGTGGCCTTAAAGTTCTTGAAAACTACTCTCATGAAACTTGGTGTATACATTCAGTCGGTCCCTGGGATAAATTGTAACATGACATTAGCTGAAAGAACCGCATGAAGCCACCAGCACGGCGTTGCACTATTGGTCTTGTTTCTGATTGCGTGGCATGAACAACCTGACTACCTTGCCTTTTCCATCCTCTCTGCCTCTGGACTCAGGTCAGACTAATCCCACCAATCATGAATGACACAATCTAATCTTTCTAGGAATATCATCCTAACCCCTGTGAGTCATCATTCTGGATTCTCCTTATGAGGAAAGGGTCTACTCGTGAGTAGAAATAAAAGAGCGAACACGACTGTTCTCAGGCCTATCAGGTGTCCGGCTCTGACTGAATGGATCCTCCCATCTGGATGTGATTGATCATCTGATTAGAGGTCTAAACAGAAGGGCCATCGACACAATGAGGTCTGACAGTTTGGACTGAAATGCAGAACAGAGACGCGTCTAATCCCACCTGCCTTTGGCTCAGACTGCAGCAGGAAGCATTGATTAGAAGGGAGCCCCTCCGTAGAGACTCGGCGTGACCCGAGGCTGGTGACGGAGAGGGAAGGTGCAGCTCCGTCAGGCCCAGAGCAGAAACCAGAGCTGTGTTTACACTGGAGCCGGGCCAGGGGAGCACAGTGGGAGCTAAACTCTGCTCTGCTTCTTTTAGGTCCCTCTGCTCTGTTCATCCTCGTCCTGCTCTCGCCACAGTGACCCTGTCCCTCGGTCTCGGTGCTTCTTCCTCACCACCCTGCCTCCTTTGTTTTAATTCACACTGCCCACCGTTGGATCTTTTCCGTAGATCTCTAGAGATTACTCAACATGTCGAGGTGCTTTCCAGAGCTGCTCCGCATGAATGTGAGAAATCACAACCTGATGTGTTTATTCTCACAGCTGTTCCCATGTTAACATGAAGACTTTTGAACTTCATTCATTCCCCTATTTTCCGCGGATTTTCTGTTTGTGTGAATGCGATCGGTTTGGGATGCACAAGGAGACTCAAACTCTCTAACAGGAAGCTGAGGGTGGTGTGGCAGGAAGGTGAATTAGCTGTAGAGACGCACTGGTTCAGACAAGCTGTACTGATTACAAAAACCTGTAAGATGCATGATGGCCAGCAGGAGAATTCCACTTATCACCCTAATGGAGGCCTTTGGGACGGCCGGTGTTGTATCAAGACATGCCTCAGTAATAATAACGAGCCCTACACAAACACGGCCATGTTTGATGTTTGGCTCTTCTGGGTTCTGTATGTTTAAGTGCGTGTGTCTCGAACAGTTTCGGGGATGTGTTTGTTTTCTGTTGGAATCTGATTATTTAATTGATTTTTATGTTGTTTGATAGCCAGAAGCTGCACAAAAAATACAAACTCCCTCTTTTGACGCGCTGTCAGCGTTAGTTAGTTTGGTTTACGTCTTTCTTCTACTGTTTGTATTTTAGCAGTGCGGCGAAAACAAATGCAAGATGAAATATGTGGTAAAACCTCAATTAATAAGTTAATTGATTCTTGAAAATAGCGATGAAGCATTTCTATGTACTTTACTACCAGTCATGTTTCCCCTCCTAGTGTATTGGGAAACATGTCATGACTCATGTGTGTCACATGGCCAGATAGCACCAATGACACCCAGAAAGAGTTGGTCACCAGCTTTTGTACTCATACACACACACACAGACACACAGGCATTTTTGATGTTATGTTTACACCTCCCCACTCACAGTCACCAGAGACATTAAGACGCGCTTCTTTCCTCTTATCCTGCAAAACCAGAATGTCCTCACACAAATCCCCCCATATTTATTGAGGCTACAGGGAGGCTGCCAACGCTGTGGGGAAGTCTTTCAAGATATTGTTCAAGATTTCTTGTCTTTTGTTGAACAGGGAACAGGCCTTGAACCACAGCGTCGGGCTGGCCTTTCTGTTGGCCAGCTGGCATCCACCCAAACTACAAGTGTTGTAATCTGGTGTGGAGGCTGACGCTGTGTGAAGGGCAAAGACTTTGAACTACGTTAAATCTCTTCATTTAAGGAAGTTACTCAAGTTACTCAAATAGAAAGTGTGTAATGGAGAAAACTGAGAAAATACCCTGGATGCTTTTTAAGCTGATTTGGTGCAAAAAGCGACGTTTCTTCCGAACAACATTTATTTAATACATTTTACATCGAAAAAAAATAATTTACTCTTTGCTCCCTTGTTCTACATCTATTATAAATGTCTCTACAAATCTAAGCGCCTACAGCCATGCTAGTGGCTCTTTGTACTTCAAGTGTTTTGAGCCCAATGATAACATATGCATTCGCACAGGGATGCTAGTATGCTGATGTTTAGCATTTACAATGTGTATCACCATTTAGCATGTTTTCATGCTAACTAGGGATGCTAATGTGGCTTTTCCTCTGACCGGTCCCTCAACCCCGCTAACCGCTCATTGACAGCTGACGACGAGATTAGTGGCGCCCGTGCAGGGTGCTGTGTTTGAAGAGCCTAACAAGCCTCCCAGCTGCAGCCGGTGAATAACCAGTGCAAAGATTAAATCTGTCTTTAACTTGTGTATAGAGAATGCGCCAAACAGACAAGTCGGTCGCCAGTTCAACCATCCTGGAGAAGAAGCATGATGCTAATTACATTGACACCTTCTGGTTTGTGTCAGTGGAGACACTTTCCCAATAAGCCTGGTGGTTCAGCTGCGAGGCTGACGGTTGTGTGTGTGTCTGGCACTAACCTAACGCTACTCCATCAGGGCTTGCTGGCCGAGGAGGAGGTCAGCATTAACACTATCGCTGTGAGCGTAGTGCGACCAACGTTAAGACAATTCCCCCGATTAAAGTGAAGGGGGCTAATGTTAGCAACAACTCTGAGCTCACTTCAGGTTGGCTGAGCTTTAGGGGATCAGCTATGCTCATGTTAGTGACAAGCAGCTCAGCTATTTTTTTTATTTTTAACATCTCTAATGTCTTGCAAATTACAATGAAGCACACAGTATAGCTGAGACCAATAGGAATGCCATTAGTTTTGCACATATTTGGCAATAAACTGAAGTTTTGAACAAGTTAAGATTCAATGATGCAAAGTTAAATGATCACTTAACAACATGTCCTGTCAATCCATCCAACAGTTGTCAAGATATACACAATAAAACAAAACTACACTTGGTGGCGCTATGGGAAAAGTTGGGATCATCAAAGTCTGTGGGATTTAACGTTTGGGAACATAAATATCTGAACAACAGTTTATGGCAATACAATTGAGATATTTCCATCTAGACCAAAACTCTCCACTCAGCGTCTGTAGCCTCTTGATTCAGACGTTGACTTTGTGCTCCATGCTTCGTCTGAATCCTTCGCTGGTATCGTTCTCAGCTGGTAAGAGGAGTATCAAACACACAGGGCAGAAGCCGTCTCACGACTGACGTTGAGATACAGTACTGTAGATATACACGAGGCACATCACGGAGCATGTCTCCATCCCAGATGTGTGTAACACACACAAAAAGCTCCTCGTCAACACTGGCCAGGTGTTTCAAATTCAACACGTATAAGTTTTCTCATCAGTGTGAAGAAGGGCAGCTGCTGCCTTGGCACGCCGTGGCAGTGACAGTTAGTCTGACACAGGGGGTCGATCACAATGAAAAGGCCATGACAGTGGAAACAAAGATGTAGTTTGGAAAAGGGAGAAGGAGATCTCCCGGCTGCTGCCAGTGGAAATGGTGCATACGCCACGTAGGAAGTAGTAACCACAGCGTCACCTGTTGGTTTGTTTATAACCGCTTTCAAGCTTTCAGTCACAAGGTCACCACGTCCTCAAGCGTACCCGGAGTTATCGTCTATTTTAGTCTAAATGGGACAATATTTTAAGAAATTAATGAACAATTTAAACTAGTATTTGACACATGTGAACTCATGTGTACGATCGTTCACTGAATAATCAGTAGGAGGGTGATTTTCTCGTCAACATCTCATTAATTAACATCGCAACAAACAAACTTATTTTCGTAACCAGAGGAGTCGAGTCGCCCCTGATGGATGAAGTTTAAAGCTCCTCTACATTGGCTGCAACCACCAGAAGTGCCCCTGGAAACACCCATGTGCACATGATTTGATTCATCTGCTTTATACAGGGTTCGCACGGTCATGGAAAACATGGAAAAGTTATGGAATTTTAAAATGGTAATTTCCAGGCCTGGAAAAGTCCTGAAAAAAAATTAAATCATCAAAGTTTTTGAAAAGTCATGGAAATGTGTCATAATCACATGTTCATTTACGCCAAGTTTGAAATAACTCATGTGTTTTTTAAAGAAAGACTCAAAATATAAGCCGGCGTACACTCTCAATACACAAAATGTTCTACATTGTTCATGTTTATACAGAGATTTAAGTTTGTTCATGGACATTTGGTTTAAAGTCCTGGAAAAGTCATGGAAAAGTCATGGAAAAGTCATGGAAATCCATTGGTCAACATGTGTAAGAACCCTGTTTATACCTCCAAGCCTTTAGTTGGTCCCGTTGGTTTTCCCGAGCGTACATCTCTTGAACCCGGAGCCTCATGGGGTCTTTATGTCCGTCAGTTCTTCTGAAGTTAGCTGATGATGGCAGCGGCCTTCTGAGAGTTCAGTTAACTAGACAAGGGCTTGTAGAGGTGAATTGGCATCCACCAAATTGAATAGTGGGATCAGACATTCCTCTTGGCTCAGGTCAAAGTGGAAAGGTCACAGGTCGGATCCTTCATTAAGGATGAGCAATAGCCTCTGACAAACCGCCCACAGATCAGCCACTTATGGTCACAGGTTTCCTTGTAGTTGGATCTGGTTTCTGTTGACTCAAGGAGCCTCACGAGTGTCTCAGCAGACGTATTTTACACCTCGCTCCTCAGTTTCGTCGCCAACAAGCCGCGTCACCACCGATCCAATAGATCAAACACTCATCCCGACCTGGACGCTCTGATCTCGGTTAATTTGATACCTCAAACACGGGGGGGTCTTCCACAAACACTGTTTCTGCTCCACTGTGTCGTTTCAAGTGTGAAAACTGAGAAACCCTCTGAAGAAGGCCGTCTGTCATCTCCGTCGGCTGCGGTCCAGAGCGTGGCGCGACACCGAGGTTGATCTGTGGACGCTCGTCTGTTTAAACGACAGAGAGGAGGAAATACTATCTGTGTGACAAAAACAGTGCTTGACCTTTTGTTGGAGAATGAGATCCGCAGACAACCAGTTATAGGTTTATGAGGACGATCCCCGGGAAGAAAACAGGAGATTTCACGACTTCCTCTTAAAGGTGTCCGTCTCTGTCACAACAACATCCCTCCTCTAAGTCAAAGTCGTCATGCGTATTTCTGAATTACGTTTTTTTAGTTTGTTAATAATCTGCAGGGATCATGGGAGGAGGGGGGGGGATGTGGAATGTACAGCTGTGTGTCGACATCATAGTCTCCCATCTGTCTCCTGCTTTTATTTATGTGTGTGCTATTTCATTTAATAGGGGAGAGGCTTCACAGTGTAACGACCTAAATGTTATAGATTATCTTCAATTCAATTTCTCTGTTTATGTCTCTCTTGGTGGCCTTTTATATTTCTTTCAACCATGGAAGGATTATGGGTCCATTTTGTCTAATTGTTGAGGGGTTCCTGATTGCTCTGGAAAACCATAAATCCTCCCGTGATCCTCCTGTTTTGGTCCCGTTTAGCTGAAGGCCAGATCCATTCGTTGTCCTCTCAGTTCCAGCTCCCTCTCAGAGTCTGACGTCATTTCTCTGCATGTCTTCAGAAGTCTCCTTCAGTTGGTTTTGTCTGCGTTTCTATTCTCCCGTTTAAATCCTGTAATCATCCTGTTCCCGTGGCTGAGATGCCGTGTTGCTCTTGGCTGCTTTTGACACCGACAGGAAGCGTTAGGAAGAGCTTCTGTCTGTGGTGAAGCCACAGACCGCGTGTGAGTCAGGCTGACCACAGACACAGCAACCACACGACATCTGTACGATGATGGAGATAATTAGTCCATGATGAATAACGGTATCAGTGCCTGGACAACGAGTCCAGGCATAGACAACGATGGAATAAAGGAAACACAAGACAGTCTAACAGAGGACAAGTGGAAGTGAGGGAGCTAAATAGTGAGGGACTAACGAGGGGATGGGCTGCAGGTGAGAAGGGCGTGAGGACCAGGTGAAGGGAATGAGGGACTAACGAGGTGATCAGAGGCAGGTGAAGAGAGTTGGACTGACGAGATGGGAAACAGGATCTGGAATGACAGGATAGTTAGAGAGACAGGATGAAAACAACGAATAAAAAAAGGAAACTGTTAAACTGTTACAACTCGTCAAATTATTGCTTTACAACAACAGATAGAAGCACCTGCATCTAATGAAATGTATTATTTCAGAAGAGGAAATGTAATTGATAACCAAAGTGCACTAAATCACAGAGAAACCACAATTCAAAAGTCTTTCCAAAAGCATTAAAGGGGGAATTTTATGCCCATTTATCCACACATTGATATGGTTCCTTGGGGTCTTAATGTAATGTTTGTAACATATTTTGGTCAAAATACCACAAGAATCATTTCAGCCTTTTTACCCTGTCAGAAACACCTCCCCACAGACTGACCTGTTCTGAGTGGGCGAGGTGCTCCATGTTGCCAGATTGGAAATGGCACTCGGGATTTGTCATAGGCGTTCAGGAAAACGGCGTAGCCACGCGCCCACATGTTCTCTATGCAGGAAAACCCCTGATGTGTATGTGGTGGTGGGGGGGGCGGAGCCAGACTCCCTACATGGGCGTGCTTCGATATCTACGTACACGTTGGTGATCCCATTCGACGCACTCAAGCATATCGTTTCTGACATAGAGGAACCACAACAAGCCGCGTGAGTTGTTGGGAGACATGCCATATACCCAAATTAACGTATAGAAGCACTATAAAAGTGGAATTTTCATAATATGTCCCCTTTAATAGGAATAATATACGTCCGGGTATCAGCGGCAAAGAAAACCTGAGCGTGAGAAACGGCGCTGTTGATCCAGATGTTTTTTTTCTTCATTTACTGTACACTGAGGGATATTTAGAGCGAGGCTCCAGTGCAGTCATAAAGTACAGGGAGGCAACAAAAACAACATTCCTCATTAAGAAAAGCATCAATCTGACCGATGTGGCTGGATCAACTCCTCTAAGAACTCAAACGCAGTGTGATGTTAAGGAAACCCTAACCCATTACACATGAATGTCTTGTGTGCAGAAGACGCCTCTACACACATACACACACACACACACACACACACACACACAGCCACAGATACACACAGATATATAGATCAGACATGTATCATACACAAATCAATTCACTGGCTCTATGTTTACAGACTGGTCCCAATTAGAGCTCTATTGAGGGCCTTCTCTCCAAATGGAGGCCCATAAAAGATGATCAACGATAAAACAAATGATGAACTGGAAATGAGATGTGATAAAGAAGACAATACGCAGCCAACCAGAGCTCCGTCTGACAGTTCTCATAACAAAGACATAACTATACATTCTCATGTACATTCCTAAAACCTTTGGAAAATATCTTATTCAAGGGTTTCTTTAGTAATACATTAGAGACACTGCAGCATGACATGGTGGACATGATGCTCTCCAGCAGAGTCAGAGTCTGGTCTTCAGGATTCACAGTCCGCCCCGCGCTAAGCTCCCGGTGGTCGGGACTCATCTGTCTCTCCTGTTGCGTTGTGCTGTTGGTAATATATGAATGTCGTCATCGTAATGCGTCCGTCCTTTAACTTTAAGCAAACAGCTCCTGATTTGTTGATAATAGTAAATCACAAGAAGAACTGAACAAAATAAAAAATTTTTACATTTTTTTTTAACACTATGTACTTTTTTTTTCTGTAGCCCCCCTTTCAGGTATTTAACGCTTACTTCAGTGTCGTGAACTCTTCCTCGAGCCATCATATATGGCTCTTCCGGCTAGTGAGCTCACAGCTGAATGGCAGCGAGTCTCGTTCAGACCCGGCCCGGTGTTCTCCACAGCAGCATGTCACTCTGTCTGTACGCGTCGCGGAGCAAATAAAAAGTCACCTGTGAGCGTGGACTGGCACTATAAGACGTTGCGTAAAGCTGCCAGACAGCAAGTTGAACTACTTCCGCCGGTCCAAACCGGAAGTACCCGGCGGCTCCCAACATCTTACATTCAGCAGTTTTCAGCCCACGGACCCCGATGTCAGTGGCGGAGGAGCAAATCAACATATTAAAAGTCTTTGTAGCGGCACAATTTTTTTCAAGATGTTATTTTAAGGTGGAAAAGTTACATAGTGGGACTTTAAAATAACAAAACAACAACTGACGGAGAGAGAGGATGGTTTGACCATCGGCCTGAACGCCTTCTTAACTTCTTGGAAACATTTCATATTTTGTACTTTTGTGGCACTGATCTAAAAATATGCAGCAACACCATGTTGTCCACGGTTTGCAGTGCAGTGTCCATGGAGAAGGAGACGTGGACAGACGGTTGAAGTCAAGGAGAAAACAGGATACTGGAGCATAATCCACTTGTCCTCTGTTGAAACAGCCGTCCTCTATTCTGAGCCTGTAAACTGTAAAGTTGAATGATGGTGCATAGCTCCACAGTGTGTAATGTTCCTCTCTGGGAGACGGTCCTTTGTGTGTCTGTCGTTCTATTGTCAGTGTGTTGAAGAAAGGGCAGCCCATGCCTCTGGTACGTCCTCATTGGGATGATGTGACCTTCTGCTTTCTGTCTCCACTCCTGAAACTCGAGGAGGGGTGCTTTTAGGTATACATATACATTGCAGTGAGTCTGCAGACACATTAAACGCATCGCGGCCTTGCTTCGCTTGATAAACGGCGGTTTGAAAGGGAACCGCTCAGATCTGCTGGTCGCTGACCAAGAAATGCAGCATTGAGCATTCCATAAGGGAGAGGAAGAGGTCTTTTGTTGTGGAGATAGGGGATCAGTAAAGGACAACGTCCCGCTGCTAAAAGAAGCTCTTTGTGCGTGTGGCGAGTCTCAATGTGGCCATTGTCGCAGAGACCGCCGGGACCCGCCGTCCAAGTGAAGAGGGAGAGTTATTCTGATTCTCTATCTGCCATTTTGTTACCACTGTGGGCATAAAGTGGCCATTTCTGTTCTTTATTGTGAACAAGGGAGAGGGGAGGAGAGGGGAGGAGAGGGGAGTGAGGCCTCCGCCATGGTATGGCTGTGTAGGTGGAGCACGTAGGCAGACAGAGAGGGACGTCATCGTGGGCCACAATGAGCCTCTCTGCAAGTTTCACTCATACATGCTAATTGAAAGGCCACTGAAGGGAAGGGGCTTCATTAATGTGGAGTTTAATTCGCCCTAAATGCAACATATGTCTGTGTGTGTGTGTGTGTGTGTGTTTTCATTACTAATTACTCAGGTACAAATGTAAATGGAACATAATTAAATCATGCGAAAGCTTTATTTCCAGTCATGCATTAAATTGAGCTGACGGGTGTTTATTAAAAGCACATTTGGGTTCAGTGATTTGTGTCAGCAGTGCCTTTGAGCTGCGCTGCAGCAGCGAGGGTTTAGGGGCGGCTCTCAACGCCTCACGCTGTGTCTACAGTCGTGTCAAAGCTTCTTATCGTCTTGAATAATGTGGTCGTGGTCGTGGCACGTAATCCACAGATAAACTAAACAAATTGCGCATGTGATTTCCATTTGCGACGCCACATAAACACGACAGTTCTCCAAGATACCATTCTGCCTTCATTATGTTTCCAGCTATGTCAGCCAGCGTAGGGTCAGCCACCTCTGACCTGCGGGTTGGGAAACCCCGTTTGTGTGACTGCTCTCTCTGATGGTGCCGTGTCCTCTGTGTGATTGTGTCACGTCGAGCACAGGCCGGCCTGTGCTGGTGGGCGGTTGTGTTGGTATGCAGACGTCTACAGACAAAATGTCTCCGTCAGTGGTCGCCACTATGCGTGGACGTCCATCATGAGCAGGGGAGGACATTTACATATTTTTGAGGGGGCAATTTTTGCCCCCAACTGACTGAAATCCAGGGGCATTTAAAAAGAAATGTTGGGCATTTTTTTTAAACTTGTGAAATGACATTTAACCGTTGTTCAAAAATAATAAATATACTTATGAGCAATACAGTATATGAGCAATTATCATTAAAAAAAAAATCTTTAAAGAAAAAAAAAATCAAATCAACCAAATATAACTTTTTATAATTTAAAATGATATTTATGTATTTTTGTTGTTGTGTACATACCTAGTACAGACAATACAGATAGGACACACACAACAAAGAACAAAATTTAAACGCTATCAAATCATCAAAATGATGGAGGCCTAAGCCTCTCCTCGTGATATCAGGGGCAACATTATATTTCTTGGGGGCAGTGTTTCCTTTGCCCCAGTGTATTTCCGACGCTGATCATGAGTCACTCCTGCCTCATATAAAACATCCTCTTTGCACACCAGCCCAATACAAGCCTCGGTGCAGGCAACACGCATAAACAACACATGTTCTCACAAACCACAGTGTACACAAACAGAGCCGGTCACGTCACGCCTACACAGTAACACTACACAACTATTTACCGCACACTATCCCATCTTATGCACGAAGAGGAACGCAGCGACAGCACAGGGACGCGTATCTCTGCTCTGTTTATGTCGACGAAGAGGACAGCAGCATGCTGGTCTCTCCTGTGTCCGTGACTTCCGGTAGTCCGGCTCTGACTTTGTTGTTGTGTGCTTTGTGCCTCACAGGGTGGGAAGAAGCACAGCGGCCCCTGTGGAGGAAGAGACTGCAGCGGAGGCTGTCAATGCTTCCCAGAGAAGGGTGCCAGGGTAAGTCCTACACTGTAACCTCCGCTCCAAATGACTTTGATCTCACCTCTCTCTCTTTTTGTCTCGATCTGCCTTCAACTTCTGTATGAACCGATTCTTTCTTTTCAGTCAGAAAAACCAAAGGCGATCATATATGATGCTTTCTAAAGGCTCCTGCACATTTTACTTTCGTTAACTTGGTTTGGGGATCCATCTTCAAACATGTGGGGCCACAGACAGTGTTGAAAAGATTAAAAGATGGAGAGGGACGAAGACAGGACACAGGGTTGGCGTTGGGTCTTTTCATGGGAATGGTTGAGGGTGAGAAAAGTATTTATGAGAGCCTCCGTCCTGTTTTCAACTATTTGTTTTATGCTCTTTAATACCTCAGATTAACTTTGTGACCACAGCTGAAAACCTTCTCATAGGTGAATAAAGTTCCACCACAATGCAATATAAATATGTTAAATCCTGTGAACGTACGAGTCGTGGGCCTTCAGCCCGATGGAGAACTGTGCTGCTGAAAGTCATGAGTTATAACCTTCACACGTCCATACAGTTAAAGTGATGAAATGCACACCGTTAACCCCCTGGAGGAGGAGGTCGGAGCGAATGGAGTGTGGGAGACCCATTAGGGAGAGAAATGAACGACAGAAAGGAGAGAAAGGAACCAAGGGTTTGACCGAAGCCCCGAGAGACAGACCCAGACTAAACAGATTGAGATAACAAGCTCAGAGCGAGTGACCGGGGTTCTGCGTGACTAACGGCGGCTTCACGCCGCCGACACGCGCCGGACCGATCACCGGAGAGCTCTCTGAACACGGACCGGCTTCAACCAGTCCACGGTTTAGTGACTTTCAGAATCAGAGCGTTAACGTCTGCTAAAGCTAAGAAGGAGAGATTTACTCTGCACATGACTTCTTCTCAAGAATGAAGCGTAAAGAAGTGGTGACTGACCTTAGTTTACAAAGGCTCACGATGAACTGCTATAAACACCTCAAAGATCTTATCCACACACGAGGCAGAACAAGAGCACTAAGATAGGTACGGCTTGGACCCCGTTATACTCTTAGTTCTTTTAATTTATTTTCATGTTATTTTTTCTTTTTGAATTGTTTTGAAGGAAATGTAATGTTTGCCCGGACTAGATTTTTTTATGAATATGATGAGCTGTTTCCTTCTGGCCCTTCTTGGCCAGATGCATGGTTCATTTTCAATTTAATTTGTTGTTATTATTATTATGTATTCTTAATTCTAAAGGTTGTATTTCCGTAAAAATACCTGAATTAAAATATCAAGTATAATTTTTTTTTTTTATTAGCAAGTGGATTAACATATTGTGTAAGTTGCAAAAACGTTGGTCTGTTGATACTAAATTAACTGTTCAGAACATTGGACTGAAACCAGTCTTTACCCAACCAAAGGGCTGGAGTTGACCGGGGGCTCAGCCCCTCGCCGTGTGCGTCTGCTTAACAACAGACAGACTTCATTGTATAAAAGAGCAGTTGCACAGAAGTATACAAATGAAGGCTCTCCAGAAAATCTGATAAATGTGTAGACTGTGGTTTAAGTTATGCTTCCTTCTGGCTTCCCAGAGCATCCAAACAAAGGCCCGTTTCCCTCACTTCTCTTATCTGGCAATAGAGCGCTCATAGGAAGTGTAGCGGTCTCAGTTTGTGTGATGTGGTGAACTCAAGGACAGAACGGCACTCATGTTACTCCCCGTCGACCAGTAAAGAGCAACTCCTGTGGGAGGCAACCTAAAAACACACAGAGGTGAAGAAAGGAATGGCTCAAAAACTGTACTTTGGCGGGCCGAGTTTACAGTCGCTCTGACCTTTGACCTCTGTGGATACAGGAAACCCTGTGAGGAAGGCATCGAGAGGAAGTCTCACATTCCACATCTGAAGGATGCAAAAGTCTGATGACAGGATCAGCAGACCACCTTTCCCTTCCTCCTCCTCCCCCGCTCTCCCCCTCTCTCTCTCTCCCCCGCTTTCTCTCTCTCTCTCTGTCTGTTTCTCTGCGTCAGCCGGAAGGAAAGGATTCCTATCAGTCAGTGACGAGGTGATAACGACAGGAGAACAGTGGCTTTGTTTACGCTTTGACTATGAAAACAACAAGTGAAAACATACTAAACAAAAAAAATTGTTTAACTGTAAACATATTTCACACATAATAATGATTTGGCACGGTATTGAATTGTCCTTTGGGAGAAGCCAGCCTGTGACTCCCCTCCCTCTCTTGTTGTCTCGATGCGTGTATCTTCCAGCTGTACATTAGCGAAGGCCTCCGGGTCATAAAAACTACTGACACAACTAAAATGTTCCCGCGTGCGCATTACCCAACTGACGTACATGTTTGGGAATACAATGCAAGCCAAGATGGATTCTCACAGATGTGCCGATTCCTCGGGGGTGGCCAGCTTTACGTCTCTCTCCGTTCCGTCCAAATCTTTCCCGAGAGGAGTCTCCGTGGCGATGAGCGGCGAGCTGGAGAGTCTAATCCTTCGCAGCTGGCTTGATCGGCCGAGAGCCGTCACAGCTGTGGCGATTAGGCGACGGCGCTTAATGAGTAAATGGTGGCTGTCGACATCTCGGCGAGCGTCGTCGTCTCTGCGTCCACTTTTCTTTTCTTTCAGCACGTTTTTCGGTTCGGGGTCACTCACTCGTCGGTGTTCGAGCAGCTGTTTCACTTTTTTTTTTTTTTTTTTAAAGCAACTAAGGATATTCCCCTCGTGAACTTTATAGAAATACAGCTGCGTGTGTCTGAGTGTATTGTGTGTGTGTGTGTGTGTGTTGTTTGGTGGAGACCCAAACAGAAACAGGACTTATGTGAACCGACACGTGACTGTAGATACGTGCTCATGTTGCTGTGTGTCTGCTGGATGGTCAGTAGGTAAACACTGCTGCTGTGACAACTTAAAGGGTGTTACTATGTCAACACTGTGTTTACAGCTGGTGGCGGTGCCCCCGAGAAGCGCCAACAAATCTGTTAAAGCAGGTTTAAAGAACAAATACTAAAGTGTTTTGTTTCCATATTAAACATAAACAACGTGTGAGTAATGCAAGAAGAACAGGGAAACAGATTATGTTCTTCTGGAAAGGTCACATGAGGTACTTTATGAATCGGTGATGGACTTCCCATACTTTTATGCACCAAGTGAGATGTTGAGTGTGAAGTTGGATGTACATCTGGAAAGGGGCGAGAGACAGGCACACAGAGCGTGGGAGAGAGAGAGAGAGAGAGTGGAAGAATCAAACAGATTGTTTTGGTGGGGAATGAATATTAATTTCACGGGGTTTTGTGGATGGAGAGCAGAGATTTGGCAAGCCGACTCTGCAGCCTCTCCAGCCTCTCCACCCACTCCCCTGGCAGGCGGGCAGAAACACATCCAGCTCTGCTGAGCCCACTTCCAAAAAGTCCCCGCTGTTCTTTCCCATCATTGCTGGATTGTAGTGCTGAGATCGTTCATTAAAAGCGGAACGAGAAAATAAACGAGGCAAACGAAGCGTCTGAAGGAGTTCTCAAGACATCTGCGAAGACTGAGTTGGCGCCTCGACGGAGAGAAGTAAAGCGCGGTCGAATGAAGGAATATGAATCCTGCACGCGGCGCTGTGAAACCGAGAGGTTTGTTGGTATATCTTAAGCATGAATAACTGGGGCCGCATGAGAAGCCCCCCCCCCCCCCCCCCGAGTTCTCAGATCAATGCCGTCTCTTGTGCTGGGAGTCTCTCCGTCTTCAGTTCTCAGAAACAGGGCGTGGCGCCCGGGTCCTATTGGGAACAGTAGTGCCCATCTGCATGAGCTCACGGCCTCTCCTCCTGACATACGTCGGACACAGAGAGATAAAGAAACCCTCCAGAGGCCAAGAGAGAGAGAGACGGATGACAAACGGAGACACTGATGCCGTCCAGTCCACGATGGGAAAAGCCGCCACAGCTGACGGAGAGCAGGAAATGACACACGTCTCAGGAAGCCGAGCACAATGACAGCCCGCTGGTTCTTTTTTAAGACGGACGATCTCGGGTTTTGTGGGAACAAGATGGCCCCGTGTGTTTGGCTGCAGCTATAAATGGCCGAGATCTCCATGTTCCATGAAAACAAGTCCGTCTACCTACAATCCAGGAACCCGTGACGGTCATGGACTTCCCCGTCTGCTCGGGGACAGGATGACGGCGGGGAGAGGAATGCTGCAGTTTGGGATCAGATCAAAGAGCCCTTTGAATATGTGTTCACCGACGGGGGGGAAGCCCTGAACTGATGCTCAGTTTGAGGATCATACCCTCTGCGCCTTAGGGAGTCTAGGGACTGTGAACAACAGCACATAAAGCCTTGTCAAAACTCACAAATGCATGACAGTCATTGGGGAGAATTTATTTTTCTTCTTTCTTTCCCCCTGAAAACCTTTTCATCATGGAGATGCTGGCAGCAGTGATCTGCATCAAGCAGACATGTTGGTCTCTCCATGAACGGCTCTGTGGATGAAATACATGATTTCTCTGAACTTTTGAACTTAAATGGGGGTTTTCTGATTAGAGCTGCAGGATCATCAGCAACGGGATTTCTCTTTTCAGAGAGAAACAAATTGTCTGTCAGTCGTGGAGATAAGTTAGTGAGCGGATCCCCGGCACTGGCACACGCTGGTGGAGGCCTGTCGGAGCTTCACGTATCGGGATCATGATGCGGGATGGCAGTTCTCCTCCTGACAGCCCCTCAATCACGAGACTCCTCCGGCCCTGTATTCTCTCTCTCCTGACCCCTGACCTCCACAGGCCCTATAGGGAGGAACCACAAACTGTTTATTTAAGAAAATAAAATAAATGTGCGTGTGAGTGAGTAAGCAAAAAAAGGCTGCTATCACTGGAACTCTTGACTGGAAGATTTGTTAAAAAGAGGAATTCAGTCGGGGTCACAGGCTTTGGAGTTTTACTTTTACATATAAACTGATATCTCCGACATTCAATCTTTTGCCAGACGAGTTCACCGTGCTGAGGAAGTCGATCGCTCCTCTCTGAACTCACTGATCTCCCCCAGAGGTGTTCTCCTTAAAGCTTCCCATGCAATTATCTTTATATTTTAATCCTACCTCTGATAACCTTTTTTTTATATCTGGAGCATCCACTCCTGCTTCTTAAGATGCGTTGCCATGGCGTCCACCATCCTCCTAGCTCCTGATCCTCTCTGGGTTCTGCGTTTGGTAATTCCTCTCGCGACCAGAGGGGGGAGACAAAGGGTCTGCAACTTGAAAGCTGGGGAGCAATTGGAAATATTTTTGGGAGCTGCTAAGACAAATAGAGCAGCTGTTTGTTTGTGTAAATACACAATGTACCAGGCAACATCTGGAAGAAAGAGCCTGTTGGCTGTTGCTCCGGGTCAGTTACAGACATGTGCCTCTTTACCCATCCAACAGACATAGTGCAACATTCACTGGTATTTACATTTATCTCCCCTAATGAGTTTAAAGCCAATATTCCCTTTTCTTAAAACTCTGCTTTGGTCTCCAGCAACTGGAACATATCGGTCCATTAAGCTATCTGGAAACAGCATTGATGATGTGATAAAAGTAAGTTATGCAAAGTAAAACTGAAACAATTAACCATGATCCACAGAGATATGCACTGATAGTTCGTTTTAGCTCATAACGTTGAGTGAACCTTTAACATAATCTTTACTTTTATCGTTATTAGAAAAAAGAAAATATCAAAACATCTTTAAATGTGTGACACACAAAGTCAGACACACACGTTGCATCGCAGCCTCGTCCACCAGACATCTATATTTAACAGACAAGATCACACATCATATCTATCCAACGGCCGCCGGCCTCTACAATGAACAGAAATCCTTCCCCCGTTTCTTTGCTCTGCTCTTCTCGTGTCAGTGGAGCGTTTGACCTCCGTCCTGCAGCCAGCTGTGGTCGGCTTTAAGAGCCTGTTAAAGCAGCTCGCGCTCACATTTTAAGACGACGGCGGCTGGTTCAGGAACAAGAGGACTATTGTTGGTGCACACAAAGAAGCAACTCTTTTCTTTTAAGAGACACTCACACACTTTTACACACACACATAGAGACACAAACATCGGGGAACACACACACATATGTCTCTATCCTTTCACAAAAAATGTAGTAATAATAAAGTCCTTCAGTAATGGAAGAGCATATCCACCCGTCTCTGAACTCATCACCCAAACACTAAATACAGTCAAACCCCAGCTTAGCAACCGTAACTATGCACGGCTGTCCTGTTTAGCTTTGGGGTCGACACCATATTCATATTCAAACTTCATATCGAATGCTTTAGCCTCAGATGTACAGATGTGCTTGTATGTAGTTTAATACTTTTTAATGAATCTCATTTTGCCAGCATGTCATTCAATGACCTTGAAGTGGTCGTTATCAGATATTAGATATTACTTACCCTTTGCCACTAGTGCAGTGTGTGTGCAGCCTTGTGTGTATGAGGGCGGCCTTGTCTTACTATCTGTCGCCCGGCTTCTGGGCCTCGGCCGGGGAGCGAGATGAGTAGAATATTTATTCTGTACCATGTTGTGGCTGGAAGATAATTGCCTCAAGGCACTGGGCTAAACGCACACTTCTCTCTCTCTCTCTCTCTCATTCCTCTGTTTCCTTCTCAATCCATCTCCCTCCACTTCTCATTAAAAACATACACTCCCCGTCTCATCGCGACAGAATAGTCGGGTAAATGAGGTGTTCAGGTGCCGTTGGTCATCTGGGACGTGCAGTGTATACATTTAGTTTGCAGACAGCGTCACGGTCGGCGACCAAGAGGGTCCTCTGAGTCTGTCGACTCAGAGATGTGGGTCACCACGGCAACGCCATGTGTTCCCCATCAGGCGTTGTTGTGAAACATACATCGCGGAAGCCAGCTGCAGATTAAACAATCACATATATGTTTTCCACTTTTCTGAGGAAGACGTGTTTTCAGTGCAGGGTTCATTCTCATAAATTGTGTATCTCATGATAATAGTACAAATAAATCAAATAAATGCTGCGTTATATGTGGCAAAAGGTTTCCCTCTAAATCTCCCTGAAACCAGGACTATCAACGTGATGCACGTAACATGTAGGAGAGTCACCGGAGAGCCATTAACTCCATTAACCATACGCGCACATGGAGCGTTCACATGCTTCCAACTTCAAACTCTCCAGGAATGTGTCCGATAGCTGGAATGGCTGTGGGCGTTGCATCCTGACGTGGGAAAAAGGACAAATGTTTCCAGGCTGGCGAGGTTGGCCTGCGGTCTGGTCCAGCTGGACGGGTCAGGGTGTAGAAAGAGACCGTGAGGGTTACTCGGGTACCCCTGGTACTGTTGTGACTGTAATCAGGGCCGAGATCACAGCTGGATATTCCACTATAAATCTAATATTCGCTATATTAGCTAAAATAGAGAAGTGACTATTAGCTGCTAAACATCAGCATAACGTTGAGCGGATGTCCGCATACTGGCCTTTAGCCGTGGAGCAGCCTAGAGAACCTGAACTAAGCCGTAGTCGTGTCTCATTTAATCTAATAATTGTTCCGTCTGTAAAATGACTGAAAATACAGATAAATACCCGGTTTTTAGAGCCCAAAGTGACATAATTAAAATGCCTTTTTGACAGAAACGTATTAATTCTTCAATTATATAAATGATTGAAAGACAAACCTTCATCCTACTTAGGCTAGAGCAGCCTAATAAGCTGCTTCTTTGCTTTTTAAATGCGAATGATCAATTATCAATACAAGAAAACTATGATATTGAATATATATTGATATTGAAAACAGATTAAAATGAAAAGTTTTTAAAAATACAACTTGTCACAGCTCCTGTGGCGTCTCCAAGTCAATATGCATACCTCCCTGTCCTCGGGTGCGATGTGCAACGGCTTTGTTGAGGAAATTGAGTTCTCCTTGAAGCTGCAACGCCTCGTAGTCACAGGGATGCCTGTGACTGGGGTTATAAAGGCAGCACACGCATGAAGGACGTCAGTGCATGCAGACATACACTCAGACACACCATACAGGACACAGGTGGTTGGTCTCTGAGGTGAAGGCAACACCTCATTCAAGACCGGCCATTTCTCGCTCTTTCTCACACACACACACACGCACACACACACACAGGCTGCAGCTGTGTCCTGTTTAGACACACATATGCTTGGACCACAGACTTGAGACGTCTCATTCCTCTGACGTGAGGCAATAGCACAGGTGTCGGGCCCCAGAGACCCCTGGGATAGAGCTGGAGGTCCAAGCTGTTCTGTTCTCAGCCTCCCCCCCCTCCCCCCCCCCCCCCTTGAGTCTTAATCTTCAACAACTCTCACACACACACTAGTCCAACCACTGGCCTGAGTGACCTCCTCTCATATGTTTGGCACATGCGTGTGCACGTGCTCAGAGAGTATGCAGAAATTATCTGGCCGTCTAAACACATCCATTCTAATCCAAAGTGGTCTCAGAGCAACAGACCTCCAGGAGAAGCGACGCGGTATCACCCCTCTGCGTCATCCCTCTCTCTCTTTTCATGTGAGCAACGTGGAGCGGGCGAGTCAGGGCAACTGGTGAGACGATGAGGGTTCAAATGATGTTTTCACAAATGTGGCTGGAGGTTTGTCTCCGTGGCAACAAAGCACCTTTTCTCTCCTCATGGAGAATCCTTCATTGGATCCTGTGTTTTCATGTGGGGCCATGTCACCTGCAGCCGGCGAGGCCTGCTCACGTGTCCCGTAACTCTCAGCGTATCATCTCATGTCTTCAAGGACTTTTCAGCCAGGGCCTCGGAAAGCTGACCTGACTCGAGCCTGGAGACCTAAACACTCTAATAGATATCTAAACATCATCTACAGATGTTTATTTATTCTCCCGAGTCCTCCTCGGGGAATCCAATTGAGGACCCTCTTTCTCCTCCAGGCGGAACCCCCCGAAGCCCCTCCCCTAAACCCTGACCCCCACCACCCAGAGCCCCTCCCCTAAACCCTGACCCCCACCACCCTGAGCCCCTCCCCTAAACCCTGACCCCCACCACCCTGAGCCCCTCCCCTAAACCCTGATCCCCACCACCCTGAGCCCCTCCCCTAAACCCTGACCCCCACCACCCTGAGCCCCTCCCCTAAACCCTGACCCCCACCACCCTGAGCCCCTCCCCTAAACCCTGACCCCCACCACCCTGAGCCCCGTCCCCCTCTGAGCGTCATGTGGAAGGAGATGCTGTCCTTCAGGAAATGAGTCAGAGAAAAATGCATCCAAGAACATCATGTGAGCCGGGTCTCGGAGCGGAGGGACCGAGTCCACTGGAGTGTCTGGTCCCGCCTGAGGGAGCCAGGGATGAAGGGCAGACTTTGCTGGTCTCTTTCCTTCTTCCCTTGTTTCCTTCCCTATTTACCTTCTCTTCTAAACCTTCTCTCTCCTCCCTTGATACTTGTGTCTTTCCTTCGGTTTATTCCTTTCTTCTTTTCTCAATGAATTCCCTGACGTGTCCCCTTCAGCCCACCGTTTTCACACCGCCTTAACTTCCTTCATTTGTTTTGACTTTACTACCCTCATGCCTTCCTTCTTCCCTCATTCTCTTATTTCCTCCGTGTAATATTCAGGGAGCAGATCCGTTCAGAACTGCTGGAGCGCCGCTTCAAACAAAGTGTTATGAAACACTTTTATTGGCTTTATTTTATTGATTTCTCCCGGTCCGTTCATCCAGACATCGCGCCTCGTCAGACTTAATGAAAGCAGCTTTTTTTCTTACCGCACTTTCTTTTGTTTCAAGTGTACCTCAACGTCACATGTGACGCATATGAATGTTGGTGCGCCCACTCTGCTCTGCAGATGATGTCAGAGGACAATGTTCACACGGCAGAGGATCAATCTCCCATCCCTGTTATTTCTGAGTATATGCAATATATACAAGCATTTCTGGAGGAAGATATCAACAGGGTGATGTAGGGTTGAACACCCGAGCAGAGACGCAGAGCTGCTTGAAGCACAGTTTATACGTGAGAACATTGATAAAATAGTCAATAATCAAGGAGGAGGGGGTACATAAAACAGTAAAAATGTACTTTAAATTATATTTCCTTTTTGTAGACATATACAAACAGATTCCAAACACACCCCACCCAAAATAAATACATTAATAAAGATACAAAGCCGATCCAGACGTCTACATATGTTCCTTAGCACACACACATCTGGTACGTCTGTGTGTAGACACACCTGCATCACTCTACAGAGTAAATACAGTCATTACACCACACAAGTACAACCTATACCCAGAAGGTGACAATAGGATCGGCCAGTCAAGGATGTTTTATTGTCAGTATGCAACACAGGGATGCTCGAGGAACAGCAGATGCAGAACAATAGAAACAAACAAACATAAACCGTAGTGCGCAGCCAGATGAATAATGAAGTTGAAGTCACATGGTGCCTTCAGTGCTCCAGTAACAACTGGACAACACGACAAATGGCTCACGGGAGCTGTCGGCCGCGGTGTATGGCTGCGTTGCCATGAAATAAAGTCTATGTGTGTCCTTTCCCTTCAGAAGGTCTAACTATGACCTGAATGTTTAACATATTCCTCACGCAGCAAAGAGCTTCAAAAAGACGAGGCGAGCTTAATCCAAGCCGGTTCATTCCAAGGATTTGGGGAACAGTAAAGCCTTGTTGTTTGTGGATGTCAGATATCATCATCGTGTTCCCTGTTGCTCGTGATTTATCATATCTCTTATCTCCACTGATGCTTGTGAGTAACTCTTTCCATGTCGCGTGTAAAGAATGACAAAACCTCCCAGTGCATCCGGACAGACAGATGGAATAACAGAGCGAGCTTCCGGCCGGTTGTTTATTGATTTATTTTACTCCTCTCGAGGTCAGAGGTCGGCGCACTGGGCTGCGTGTTCCCATCCTGTTGCTAGCGGGTCGTTCCCAAAGCGTCCACCCCGGGGACGGTCTGGGTCCAGATACAATTTATGGTGTCAGATGGGGGAAAAACTTTTAATAGGTTTCTGATTTTGGAATGAGAAAAGCAAACACGCCCACGCACACACAGGCAGAGGTTATGGTTCCTGCACTTAGGTTAGGTTAGGTTAGGTTACTACTCTCCACCCAATGAGAAGAGGGTTTCTCAGAGTCCTGTTGATTCAGACATCACGAAGCACTGAGATGACGTGGACGTGTAGATATGTCATTTAGAAACACAACTGGCAGGAAACCATGCACCCCTCCAGATCCAAGCACGTGCAATGGGGGGAACATATTTTTAGGGTGCGGAGAAATGAAAAACACAATATTGATATATTTTACTATCCTAAAATGATGAATATTTAAGAATGGACTTCATACCGTGTGTTTGTTACATCCCTGAAGCTGTCGGTTTGTGGCCGGATGAGAGCTCCTTGTAGGACACTTAAACATTAATGCAACAACATGATACGCTAAACTACTTGAAGTCAGCAACATCAGGGAAGTCAGCTTTCATTTAGATTACATATTTATTTATTTTTTAAATTGACCGATTAATAATCAGAATCAGAATCATTTATTTGCTGTGTTTTAGAATTTGACTTGGCGGCTGGTGTGTACATTAGACAGACGAACAAAACAACAATCAACATGTGCAAGAATTTAAACCTGACATGGGAACTTCTCTGGGAATAGTCCCGATGAAAGCCGTGAAAACATGTCGAAAAGAAAAATATGGTTTATTGTTTTGTGTTGATTGCATGTTTTTCATCTGCCTTATTGGTTTTGATGTAAGCCTTTTAAATTGTATTGTTTGAATAATGTATAGACGTTTTAATCTACTTCCTCTTTATAGTTAAATCAGACTTTTATTTTCATAGGTTAAAGGGAAGCACACTTTCATTTGAAGTTAAAATGCAAACTTGATGGAACGACTACAGATGGACAGAGGCGCATTTTATTTAAAGTGTAATAGTTTACACTTTAGTTCCCGTATGAAGCCAACGCTCTGACGGTGGTGACACGGTGGTGAATGTTTACGAGTTAACGAGTGTTTATTCACCGAAGGAGAGTAAATAAAAGAAGTTTCACCAGCAGTAAGTTTCACATCCGCATCTCTCTCTAGTGATGGATTAGTCCTTGTTTAGTGTGGATGTTTTGCCCGTGAACCTCTGCCCTGCAGTGGGCGCCAGCTCTCTCTCTCTCTCATGTACGGTTTGACTGGAAGAGACAGTTCAACGTCCTCCTCACGCGTTCCTCCAGCTGCGAGCGATGGACCTGGAACATCTCGCTGTCGATGCTGGACGTGATGTATGACGGACGTGATGTATGACGGACGTGATGTATGACAGGAGGGGTTCATTCTTGGAAAAAGAGATAGAAACATCAAGAAGCGGCTCCATCCCTTACTTATCCGTCTGCTATTGTTTCCACCTTGTTGCCATCATCCCACACCTTAGTCACTTTGTTCACTGAGCCAGGTGTTTTTTTTGTTTTTGTGTGTGTGTGTGTGTGTGTGTGTGTGTGTGTGTGTGTGTGTGTGTTGCCTCTCAAATGAGCTGGGAAGTGATTGAGTACAGCAGACACCGTTGGCAGACGTGTGGGGCCGGTGTGTCATCGCTCTTTGGCGAGCATTCCTCTGTCGGCGGTCCTCTTTAATAGTCCTCGTGTTCAATGAGAGTCGCTGTGCGTCTGGAGCGGAGCTGCATCCGTTAGCGGCGTGTAGACGTTTGTAGCGCGGCGCCTCCGGGGAGATGAGGACGTCGGGTTGCAACGTTCGAATACCCAGAATTCAGAAGCAGAGTAACTGAGGTCAGCGAGCCGTAAAGGTCCAGTGTGGACCGCAGGCGGGGAGTCGGCTCTACGGGGCTCCCACTAGACGCTCACTTCAGCCTGGAGGCTCTCACCAGATATGTGATCACGGGCTAACTGGTTTATTCACACCATTCAGGTGGAGATGGGGGGTATTACAGACGGAAGACACACACACACACAGCCAGACCTACGCACACACCGACAGACCTACACACACACACACATTCCTTCCTGTGGGGTTGGAGGCGGTTATTTCCTATTTTCCTGTGTGGTTTATTCATGTTATTTCAGTCTGTTGTTATTTCCTGCTCACACACACGTCTCACTCACCTGTCTGTCTGTTTTTCGGTCCCTCCAGTTTATTAATCTGACTGTGGAAAGTGTGATACTTCTAGCGCCCAGCAGCAGTGGGCCTGTTTGTCTCGGGCTGAGACCTTAAATGTATCTTACAAAGGGAAGTGACTCTGGCTGACTATCATTGTAAACCATTAAATACATCCCTAAAACCCAAGACCTTCTGTGAGGCTAAAATCAAAAGTGTGAAATTAAGTTAACTTCTAAAATGCTTGAGTTATAACTTCAGTAACTGCTGTCTGGACACACACACACACACACTCTCTCTCTCTCTCTCTCTCTCTTGCTTGCCTTCATGGTTTAAAACTGCAATGCTACGTTGTATTATCCATATTGACCCATTTTTTTAAAGAAATGTAGAAAGAACATTTTTTTTTACAATTCACTAAAGCCCAAGTTGAGGTTTTCTAATAGTTACTTTTGTCCAACAACGGTCCAAATCCATAAAACTACCAATACGATGTGAGAAAAGCAACAAATGAGGAGCTGGATGTTAATGTGTTGTTTTTCAGAAGTCGAATGAAACTAACTTGACGATCTAAAATACTTTGGAGACTCTCGTCTCCTTTCCGCCTCGATGTCCTCCTCATTCCTCAGTGACCTCGTTAGATCTGACCGCTGATTGGCGGCCCGTGGTCTCCCCTCACGACGCTCACGGGATGGAGGTACGACGTGAGCTCACTGGACAGACGGACAGACAGGAGCTGCAGGAACTCAGAGCTATCCAGACATGCAGGTCTGTGTCTGACTGAGCCCTCCACTTCACGTGAGCTTTTACAGTAGATCGACATTCCCACTCTACCGACTAGAGAGAGAATCTTTCCTTCTTGATAGAGCTGAGTAGAATTAAATATTACATAGTTATTGTCATCGCTATTATGATTAATTCCACTTTTTTTTAAACGGGCCGTTTAAAAGGATTTTAAAGCCTTTAAGGTTGTACAATCACCCATCCATGTTACCAAACCATATACAGTAAACACGACTTTAATAACATTGTAATTTCAGCGTTAATGTCATGTTTTTGAATCCTCATTGTACAAAGACAAATTCATAAAACAAGATTTGTTTTTCTGCCGTTATAAAGATACTAGGTTTTAGTTTCTGATTGATTCTGTCAGCGCGGTAATCATTAAACTTGATATTGAAAGGTGTGTCATGATTTCCACGACACACTATTATTTGGAGTACTTCTTGGACGTGTGTTTGCCCAGGTTGACGCCCAGAATGTCCCAAACACAACAAAATAAGAAAAGTCCTGCAGAGGGTATGCATTGAATAACATCTCCCCGTTATCCGCTCTGAACGGAGAGCGCTATTAATCAGCTCTCTGCTTAAGCCATGCAGAGAGATAAAGACCTGTGTGCATAGTGCACCATGCAAGTTACACACACACACACACACACACATGAACTACGACTCACTCCCCGCTGTCATTAAGTTTGACTTCAGTTTCTTCCTTTGACAGAACCGTCTGTCTTCAGAAACTCAGTCGGCTTGATTCATGTCCTCTTCGTTGGGATGAAAGGTTTACGGCCGTGAGCGCGTCTCGTCGGTGAGGTCCTCCTCGCCTCGTGCACCAGAGGCCCGTTCTCTCCAGAACTCTGGGGCTCTCGTCATAAACCTGTCCGATGTCCGATCATCTCAATTGACACCGCTCATGAGGACTGGACGGGCTACCTGACCGCCTGCTCGCCTTCCTCGAGCCGATCGCTCGACAGCTCTGCGACTAACAGAAGCCATGTTCCCTGTTTACGGTCACCAAGGGGCGACATGGCAACTTCCTTGCTGGATTTAGCAATTTATTCATTTTTAAAAGGATCCATTTTCTCAAGATTACCTTCCCCTAGTTTTATGTGACATCTCGGCAAGCGAGTGCAGATGACTTATTCTGACGATGTTGTTTTTAATTCATTTTAAAAACACTGGCTCGCACGTGTTTTTATTTTTTTATAATAGATATTTTATTTTGGTATTTTTACAGAAATACAACCTTCCAAAGTAAGAATGCATAATAATAATAAAACCTAAAAATAAAGTAAAAAATAACCATGCATGTGGCCAAGAAGGGCCATAAAGAAACACAAAAATAAAAATGTTAAAGCAGGGAAATAATTATAAATAAGGAAGCAAAACAAAACAAAACAACCATGCAACACTTCAACAAACAGATCTCTAGTGCACAATATATTCAAAGAGTTCTATTCACAGGGTATCTTTAACTTAGTTCTAAACTTATATATATATATATATATATATATATATATATATATATATATATATAATATATATGGGTTTCATCTTGGTGAAACAGTCTTTTTCTATTTTAAAAGATACTGAGCCTCTGGTGAGGCTAGGGAGGGCGTGTCACTTGGCACACACGCGGTTTTATCTGGGTTATCTATTCAAACTCTTTGGTGCTGAAAGCTTTGGTACCAACGCCAATGTGGGCGAGTTACATCGAGGCCGAATAATGAGTGCGGCCGTTCAGCAGCTCTCACCTGTAAATGATGGAAAGATTCACAGCTACATACCCAGTGTGTGACCCGCTGCCATGATGACGGCGAGGTGTGAGTTGTTCTGACAGGACTGTTGTCTGTTCTGCACACAACAGCTGCAGGGCTGAGACCCGAGACGAAACGCGAAAGAAAAGCCACCCATAGACACACACACACACACACACACACACACACACACACACAGCGTTGAGTTCAAGTGGGGCTGTATCTCTCACTATCACCATCTGATTTGTCAGAGCGCTTGTTTGAATTGTTGCCTGACATTGTTTAGGCTCCCTGCAGTTTTATTAATTCCTTGGAGACCCCTCGCCTCTACTTTCCTTTAACAAGGCGCTGAGCATTTCTGTCTGGGGAGAAACAACATGGCTCTTGTTTGTTGGTTCTCACAGGAACACCGCCGGGGGCCCGAACCCTCGCAGTTCATCGCTTACTGACCCCCTGAATTCCGAGGCCGTGCAAACAGGCCAGATTCCCATGGTATCTTCGCCTTCAACTCTTGTAAAAGAGTATATTATTATATTATGTTTCCTCCCCGGCAACCCGTGTATAAATTCAACATCCGTTTAGCTGAGATATACTGTCTGTGTCCTTGTGTCCTTGTGTCCTTGTGTCCTTGTGTCCTTGTCGTCACACACCCCAACGCCACTGACCACATCCTCCATATCTATTACTCTTTCCATTTTCCTCAATATTCATGACACGTACCTGTTCGCCTCGTCAACATGCAGAAGCGATGCTGGTGACGTTGGTGAAAGAGAGGAGACATGCTTGACTGCCAAGACACATCACACATCTCTCTCTCTGTTAGGAGACACAAGGTTATTAGATATTTAAATATGAGTTATGGTTTGAAACATACTTCCACCACAGACAGACTCACATTCTTCCGGCTTCCTATCTGCGTCCCTGTCTTCTCTCTGTCATCACTCTGAGTATCATAATAAAAATGTTATATTTAGCTTGCAGATTAGGGGTCTGCTGTAGTTTCATTATTTATTAAACAGCCCTTTGCTCTGCTTTCTAGACTTGCTTGGCCAATGTGTGTCAAGGAGATATTTGACTGCATAGTCTGGCTTTATCCACCTCAACTTCATCTTCTCAGCGCTCTATCTGGCATGTCTTAGAATAACATTTGTGTGTGTGTGTGTGTGTGTGTGTGTGTGTGTGTGTGTGTGTGTGTGTGTGTGTGTGTTTTGGAGGCTTAAATTAAATCCGCATGCATGTTAATAAATCTGTTACTACTATCTGAGCTGGTTCTAAAAACAAGAATATCTAAAAGGGTATCATATTATGATATGAAGCCATGTGTGTCTGCATATTCCGACCATAACAAAATGAAAAGAAACACATTTTCTTGTTTATCTATTTAATTGTGTTGCTTTGTAGATTTCTTGTATCCCTGAGTTTGGCAGTCAGTTTCGATCTTTCAGCCGACAGAGACAGTTCCGCAGTTTGACCACTAGATGGCGGAGGAGAGGGTTTCACTAGAGACAGAAACGAGGTGTTGGACTCCCACTGGTGGTGTAATAGAAAAGTACAAACAGAAATGAAAAGATGTGGGGGGGATTAGCCTAAAAACTGGTTCAACTGGTTTGTTGTGATTCTTTGGTTGTTATGATACCACTTGTCAAATCTTCTCTTCTCTATTTTCGAGTTTACTTTTTTTGTAACCCCACATTCATTGAATGTAGATCAATGGTTATTTGATGCCATTGAATTGCACAGTGTATTTGTTGTATTTCATTTTTGTCATGTATTGATAGTTGTTGTTTCTTCCTCTCTGATCTCAGGGGCAGCCCGGGCTGCTTGGCCTTCAGGGCTCTCGGGGGCCTCTGGGGAGACCAGGTGACCACGGGATCGAGGGCCCGAAGGGGCAGAAAGGTGACCACGGCCGTAGTGGCCCCATCGGTCCCAAAGGCAGCGTGGTAAAATATCTCTTTTTAATCCAAATTAACCCCAAATCTCAAAACCCTCTTGTTTGCTCGCTTGTTTAATTTGCCGGTTCCTGTCCCTCCGCAGGGGATGTCCGGCGTTCCTGGATTCTCCGGAAACAACGGCATTCCTGTAAGTCCACCCAGCGGTCTGCGTGAACGCCAGAGCAGCTCACGGCGTCGGTTCTGACCGTTCTGTTCTGACCTCCTGCAGGGCCACCCGGGACAAGCCGGGCCCAGGGGGAGGCCCGGGGCAGACGGCTGCAACGGGACACGGGGAGACTCGGGGACGCCGGGGCAACCGGGCTACGACGGATCACCTGGTTTTCCTGTAAGGGCAACTCGTCCGCTCACAGAGATGAGTTATATAGTATCTTGTGTCTGATTTCCTCAGAGTGACCATTAGTTCTTGTTTCCATCCCTCAGGGACAACCAGGCTGGAAGGGATCGAAGGGAGACTCTCTGGAGCTGAGTGTGTACATGAGGCGCTTCAGGGTGAGGAAGAGGAGCCACACCTGGACAGAGAACAGATTTAATACATTACAAAGATATCATTTAGTAGCATCTTTACTGGGTTCTGAGGAATTCTTGGCTTCATTAAATTGCATGAAATAAGATACTGTATTAGTCCCTCGGTGGGGAGATTATAGGATTACAGGCGCCCAGTAGTGAGCAATAATTACATAAATAATAGTGACCTGATGTTGCTGTGACAAAGTGGTTAACCCAAGATGCTCTGACCTTTTCTCATCAGGGAGATCCCGGCACAGCAGGGGGCAGCGGGATCTTTGTGAGACACTTTATTCAAACTATTCATTGAGACCCGATGAGACAATGTATGTTTACATGTTCTTCGTACACAAAAAACTATAATTCTGTCGTTGCGATCTTTCTCTTTCTCTTCTTCCACCTTTTATTTGATTTCTGTCAGGGTCCTCAAGGAAACCCGGGATGGCAGGGCAACAGAGGCCTACCAGGGCCACAGGTGTGTGTGTGTGTGTGTGTGTGTGTGTGTGTGTGTGTGTGTGTGTGTCTCTGCATGTGTGTGTGCATGTGTGTGTGTGTGTGTGTGTGTGTGTGTGTATGTGTGTGTGTCTCACTGCATTTTAAGTTGCTAAAGCTTCTTCTGTTATCGTGTCTTCCTCTAGGGTCCCAGAGGGTCTCCCGGTCCCCGTGGACCGAAGGTGAGGCAACAATAATGTGTATTTAATGTAATATAATATTAACATGACGTATGAATGCTCCGCACAGTGTGAGGAACGCAGCTTCAATTGTTATTTGTTTTTTCTGGGCAGGGCACGATCCCCAAAGTGCTGAAGGGACTCACAGGGGAACAAGTGAGTGGCCATGTTATATTTGTTAATATCTATAATCAAGTCTACAAGCCATCTGATCCTCTTCTGCGTGAACTCTTCATCTTCACTTCCCCCTGCAAGGACTGAAAAGGATTTTGTATTATTTTTTAATCGTATAAAAACACATGATAAACTCATAAATTATAATTAAACTATGAATATAAAATCTGAAATCTGCTCGTTACAAAACACAACCACTGTGTGTAGTTGGAGCCCCTTAAACTCATCACATGGTTTCATTTAAATAACTATTTAAAGACATACAATTAAACAACAGTGCATTAACAATTAACAATAAAGTAATGGCTTTTTATTCTTTCTTCAATATTTGAAGTTCATGTTGTTGCTGCATTTTGATTGGACGTGTTTTACATATAATTGAGTATTTTGAAACTGTAGGGATGATGATGATGATGATGATGATGATGATGATGATGATGATGATGATGATGATGATGATGATGATGATGATGATGATGATGATGATGATGATGATGATGATGATGATGATGTGTTTCTCTCTGAGCTGGCCGGCTGTCGTTTCATTTCTCACTTCCACCACAGGGAGACATCGGACCACCGGGGCTTCCGGGGAACTCGACCCATCAGCAAGTGCAGCCCCTGTACGGCCCCTCGGTCTGTTCACGCTCGTCTTCATCCACTCACGTGCTGCAATGTCCAACGGCGGTCTCTATGAACACAAGAGGGCCGGACGCCGTCACACAAGTGTCAATAATATCCTCCTGTTTTATTGTTTTCTTTTAGGGACACAGTGGAGAGAAAGGAGAATTAGGAGATCCGGTGTGTGACCACTCATTAAAGATCACACACACACACACACACACACACACACACACACACACATAGACGCATATCAACATGAACGTCTGAGCGCGTCTCATCGTCTCTTTTTTCGGTTTCATTTCAGGCCGACAACAAAGGGGAAACCGGGATGCCGGGGAACTACGGGCCGCGGGTGAGCAGCGGCCCACGGGCCACGCCCTCCGGCCGCGAGCCGTCCTCTATGTGTGTCACGATATGACCGAGTGTTGTTTATGTCGTCCTAGGGTTTACCGGGGCCGGACGGGCGTCCTGGACCGCGGGTATGCACGTGTGAGGGGAAAACAATACATGCTGCATCGCCATTGTGTTTTTAGAATGAAGAGTGATTTTATGAGTGAATGTCTTCCAGGGGGAGCCCGGCGACCACGGGGCGACAGGTGGAGATGGGCCTAAGGTGAGGATACTCTCTGCACCCGATACTGGGAGCTAAGCTGCAGGAGCTCTGCCAACATCCGGTTCATATGGTCAATAATCCTGAGCCTGATTAGCATAATCCATTTCATTTATATAGTGCTTTTTAAGGTGCTCAAAGACTTTACATGTTACATTAATTCACCTTAGACACAGATACAGGGAGCAACTCAGGGTTAGATTAGATGAGATGAGATTAGATTAGATATTCCTTTATTAGTGGGGACATTGCAGGATCACAGCGGGTACATTAGAGCATTAATAAAAGATAAAACACAATACCGAATATACAGAGGAATACAAAATACAAAATAAATACACAAGGCATATCGTGCTAAGTGTCTTGTTCAAGGACACATCGACTAGGGCGGGGATTGAACCTCCAACCCCCTGATTGAGAGACAGACCTGCTAACCACTGACTGGCAGTCGCCATAATTTAACATGCATTAAAAAAAGATCAACAACATTTTGCACAAAAACACATAAACATGTATCACAGTGATTTCTACGCCATCCGTCATGTGACCTCAGTTGTGAAGATGACTCTGATTATGGAAAGTGACGTGAAGTTGATGTGTTTAGGGAGTCAGAGGTGACCCGGGAGAACTGGTTCCAGCCGGATCCTTCTGGCCCTGGTCCTCAGCAGCAGGTGAGATGGTTCACGAGGAGGAGAGACCGCCATCAGCTCAGAGAGCAGAGAAGGAGTTTGAAACTGTATGGGGAACTTCATGACATTACTAAACTGAAACAAACCCAGAAGGGTTAAAGCTAGAGATTTTGGGAACTTTCATATCGGTAAAAAAAAATGAGGGAAACATGTCTTCTAATTTTTTCTCAATGTCGAAGAATAGAATTTAATGAGTTTGTATGCCAGAGGTTTGAAACAAACAGATTTATCTCTTAATATTATTACAATATCCAGATGAGGATATAACAGGAGAGAACTATATGATCGTTTATGCACTTTATTACTATTACTAATCATTACTTATCATACTCACTTTATGTTGGACAAGAGACAAACATACTCTCGATCTTCTGCATGTGCCACAAATGGATAATTGACAATAAAGATGACTTTGACTTGATGTTTCATGTGTGTAAAGCTGTTACATGCCGTGTCATGTATGAGCATGAGATGCTGATGAATGTTTTGTTGTATTCTCTGACTTTGATAAGGTGGTCCCGCCGGTCCAACTGGTGAGCACGGTGTGAAGGGAGGGAGGGGCTCGGTTGGAGACCAAGGCCCCCCCGGACCCCCGGGACGCCCCGCCACTGAAGCTCAGCAACTAGGTCCGTAAAGATGAGATCAATCCACATACAACATACATGTAGAGCGACTAGGTCCGTAAAGATGAGATCAATCCACATACAACATACATGTAGAGCGACTAGGTCCGTAAAGATGAGATCAATCCACATACAGTAGAAACCTCCGACGCGGTACATGAGGTTCTTCAGGATCATTGTAATACACTCAGTGTATCTCAGTGCGGCTGTAGCTCAGTGGGGTGAGGGGGTCGTCCTGCAACCCCAAGGTCGGCGGTTAGATGCCCGGTCCCCCCATTAGTTGCAAGTCGATGTGTCCATGAGCAAGGCACTGAACCCCCAGCTGCTCCCCGGGTGCTTCAATGCAGCCCACTGCTCCTCATGACTAAGGATGGGTCAAACGCAGAGAACACATGTCGTTGCCTCTGTACTCTGTGCAATGACAATAAATTGAATCCAATACATTTTTATATTTCCCTGTAGGACGTTTAAAAGTAGTGCTTAGCTAAATGAATACAAAACATACAAATAACATCGCTATATATTCTATTTATCTATAAAGTTGTACGGCTTCCAGCACAAACACAAATATGCTTCATTGTCACAACACATTCGTATGTTCCCAAGAAATGAAAGAAATCAAAACATATTGACACTTGTTCGCTCCTGCCAATCTAGCAACACCTGGCCCTCTGCTCCCCCTGGTTAGATCGGCCTCTGTCTTAATTGGCCCTCCGCCCCCTAGTGGTGGGAGGCCCAGCAAACACGTGACACGCTGTACAGCTGCAGTCACAACACTGTCAGAGAGGAGTTACGCCTTTGATCAACTATCAGAAGTTTAACATTCATGTTCCTTTTATTTAACATTCATGTTCCTTTTATTTAACATTCATGTTCCTTTTATTTAACCTTTGTGTTCCTTTTTCTTTAACATTCATGTTCCTTTTATTTAACATTCATGTTCCTTTTATTTAACATTCATGTTCCTTTTTCTTTAACATTCATGTTCCTTTTATTTAACATTCATGTTCCTTTTATTTAACATTCATGTTCCTTTTATTTAACCTTTGTGTTCCTTTTTCTTTAACATTCATGTTCCTTTTATTTAACATTCATGTTCCTTTTATTTAACATTCATGTTCCTTTTTCTTTAACATTCATGTTCCTTTTATTTAACCTTTGTGTTCCTTTTATTTAACATTCATGTTCCTTTTATTCAACCTTTGTGTTCCTTTTATTTAACATTCATGTTCCTTTTATTCAACCTTTGTGTTCCTTTTATTTAACCTTCATGTTCTTTTTAATCTCCTCTTGATCTTCAGTTTGGGATTTCGTGGGGCCGTTTGGGTTCAAGGGGGAGTCCGGAGAGAAGGGCCAACGGGGGGAACCGGGACGCCCTGCGGAACGGTCAGGACCCTCAGGAAACAACGGGCGCCCGGGGGCTGAGGGCCCGCCAGGAATCAAGGGAACATGTGAGTCAATGAGGGAGTGAGTGAGTGAGAGAGTGAGATAGTGAGAGAGTAAATGAGTGAGTAAATGAGTGACTAAATGTTGCTTTTCTTGCTGATCCAAAGCTTTACTGTGACTCTATTGTCTGTAGGGGCGGAGTTCTTCAAAGGTTCTCCCGGTGGGAGAGGAAGGCCCGGCAACGGAGGCTTTAAGGGAGGAAAAGGTGAAGCGGGATGAACCACGGAGAGAGTTATAACAACCCCCGTCCCGTCCCCGTCTCCAATAACCATCTACATTCATATGAATGCGTTGCTTGACACCCTCTGTGCTCACGCAGGTGACCACGGCGTGTGCGAGTGCAGCGTGGTCAACTCTTCACCGGGGCTGCCTGGCCCTGCCGGTCACCGTGGCGACGCCGGGATGACGGGAGAATTTGGTCGTGAGGGTGATCCAGGAGATCACGGTCGCCAAGGAGACGCCGGACTGCCCGTAAGAACAACCACGAGCCGTCTCCAATCGACCTGTGCCGTCGTTCACTTCGAGTCCTTCCCTCTTTCCTCACTCCTCACTCCTCGCTCCGTGTCGCCTCACAGGGATCCTTTGGGCTCAGCGGTCCTCAAGGTCAAAAGGGTCGGAAGGGGGACCCGAGTGTGGCGTCGCAGAAAGGTGTGGCTCCCATTTCCCTTTCAGACCAACACCTGCTCCTGTGCATGCTGGACTAATTGTGTGTGTCATGGAAAACCTGGAAAAGTCCTGGAAGAAAATACAAATCTCAAAGTTTTGGAAAAGTCATGGAAATTTGTTATATTCATATTTTCATTTACGCTGAGTTTAAAATAATTAAAAAGCTTTTTATAAAATTACGGTCAAAATACAAGCTGGCATCATACGCTCTTTCATACTCTCACATTTTCCGTGCTGCAAGTGAACGCACCGTAACTGAAAAGACATGAATGTTTATTCTTTTAATCAAACTATCATCTCTCATTCATTTGAGTCGTTTAAGGTTGTATACTGTACGCTTTAGAATGATCATGTTAGTTTAAATAAGACATGTTCTCACTCCTTCATGTATACGGTCGTGTAAATGTGTGTGTGCCTACACTACAGGACATCCTGGAGATCCGGGGACACATGGGCGAGACGGGGAGCCGGGAACGTCGGGCGCTCCGGGCCGCCACGGTCTGCCTGGTCTCCCGGGGAACCGAGGGCTTCCAGTGAGTCCAGCGTTCTGATTGGCCGATCGGCTTCATCCAGGGGGACGTGAAGGACCTCTTGTCTCTACCCGAGTGTGACGAGCTGCTTGGCGTCCACAGGGAGACGGCACCAGAGGGGAAGCGGGAGACAAAGGTCCACCGGGTCCACCGGGCCGACCCGGTGCACCCGGGCTCAGCGGGACGGACGGTACCGTCCTCGGAGGCCACAAAGGTCACCGTGGGTTACCCGGTGACGACGGCATCGCCGGCTACCGCGGCGTTCCGGGGACACCTGGCCGGCCAGGTGAGAGGTGGCTGACTGCCTCCTGGCGTCCTTCTGTACTCAACCCCGACCCGGTGAAGCAGAACTCTGCTTCACCGGGTCGGACTGGTTCTCCATCGGACCGCGCCTCTCTTAATATGCAAAAGCAGCGAAATGCGAATGAACATTAATAGCTTGTGGTTTCAAGAAGGAGGAAGCATGACGAGTGTATTTGGTTTCCTTTCCTTCCTCTGCCTCTCGATGTCCCCTTGATGCAGGAGCTGCATCCCTCGAACAAGCTGCAGCAAAGCTTGTTTGACATAATGCTTGTGCTTTGGAGTAACTCCTGTTTCGAATGCATCTCTCTCTCTCTCTCTCTCTCTCTCTCTCTCTCTCTCTCTCTCTCTCTCTCTCTCTCTCTCTCTTTCACTCTCTCATTTGCACCTGGAAGGCGGCTGTAGTCCCCCAGGAGATGGAGGACAGGTGGATGCGACAGGTAGCTGGTATAATAACGTTTTCACCATATCTTTGTAACAACTCCGTTGTGCTTTTGCTTCTGGATTATTCGACTCGTGTGCATGCCCATTCTTTTTTAATTGTTCCCAATTTGGGAATTACGTGTACCGTGAGATAGCAGCTAATGTAATGAAGACCATGTGGTGAACCATCCACGCTGGGCAGCCGACAAAACATCACTTACACCAACGTAGTCCACACACACACACACACACACACACAGTCTGAACGTGTCCACACGGCCATGACGTCGCCCTAAAGACATTTTGACTCTCAGGCCCGTGCGATGTGGTTCCGGGACCTCCCGGGTCGCCTGGACTTCCAGGACCAAGTGGACTTCCAGGTTACTCAGGTAACAGACGCACACGTCGCTCCGCGTTGGCTCCAGGGCTCGTGCTGCGAGGCGTTCCTGACGCCCTGTTCGTATTTCCGGGCGTCAACAGGTTCTCCGGGCCCAAAGGGACTCAAAGGCTCTTTAGGAGTGGACGGAGAAAAAGGAGAAGCGGGAGATCAAGGCGTCGGGGACCGCTCCGGACCGCCAGGTACGGAGTGACGGGAAACGACAGGAAGTAGTCGGGCGGACTGGATGACATCATCTTTCATCGGTCCATTTATATTTATCGACATGCATGTTCCTAATGCAGGTTTTGTGGGCGTCCGTGGAGACTCGGGGGTCCCGGGGAGCAAAGGAATGACCGGACCCCCCGGGGTGCCGGGTGTGAGCGGCCGTTTCGGGGCGCCGGGCGATCGGGGCGCTCATGGAGAGATCCTAGGAGCCTCACAGGGACCGCCAGGGGACACGGGACCGCCAGGGGGTCAAGGGAACAAGGGCCAGAGTGGTGATCCAGGAGCGCCGGGCTACCCAGGTGAGCCCCAAACATGGCCGTCTAGTGAAACGCCTCACTTACCTTTATTTATTATTTAGAAAACAAGCTGTTCTCTAAAGTGTGTCTGTTGCTCCAGGGATGCCCGGCATGCCCGGGATGATCGGCCTGAAGGGCGAGCGCGGCCCTCTGGGCCTCCAGGGGGAGGAGGGGAGGCCTGGGCCGGCCGGCAAGTACGGCTACCCCGGTGACCCCGGACAGGCCGGCCCACCTGGGCCACATGGGAGGACCGGACAGCCAGGTGAGCATGGAGCCCCGCGACACACACACGCACACACACACACACACACACAGTATGGTTCCTGTCTGACGGCTCCTCCTGGCCTCCTGCTCCCCAGGTGTGTCTGGAGAGAGGGGCACTGAAGGAGACCCGGGTCCTCCGGGTCCCGTCGGATTGAAAGGCATCCCGGGGTTCTACGGGGACGACGGGGCCGTGGGAGAGACCGGCTCCCCGGGGGACGGGGGACAGCCCGGCGCCGATGGACGGCCAGGACTTCCAGGAATCAAGGGTTTGTTCCTCAGATAGCTATACACATTTAAAAACAGTGCACATTAATAAAACATGTAATAACACATCAATAACAACGTTGTAGCTATTGTTTCAAATGATGTATGTATTTATGATTACAAAACAATCATAAATACATAAAGATAATGTTACAGATACAAGGTTTGTCCCATAGTGCCGCTTTACATCGGTGCCTCTCTTTTCCAGGGTACAAAGGGTCTCCCGGCATGGCGGGCTTCGAGGGCGCCCGGGGGGGTCTGGGGGGGCGGGGCGTCAGCGGGAACGCCGGAGAGCCTGGAGCTCTGGGTCTGGTGGGCCTGAAGGGACTGAAGGGGGGAAGTGGAGAAAAAGGTGAGGCGTGTCTGTCCTATGTGTGTGTGTGTATGTGTGTGTGTGTGTGTGTGTGTGTGTGTGTGTGTGTGTGTGTGTGTGTGTGTGTGTGTGTGTGTGTGTGAGTGACATTAACCCTTTGCCCTACCATGTCCGTCTGCCAGGGGATCGGGGTCTGAGAGGGCCGGTCGGGGTCAAGCCTCTCATACCGGCCCAGCTGATGGTCGACATGAAGGGAACCAAAGGAGACCACGGGAACTATGGGAGCCAAGGATTCACAGGGCCCAGAGGTAAGCAGCTTCCTCACTTCCTCACTTCCTCACTTCCTCACTTATTCACTTCCTCACTTCCTCACTTCCTCACATCCTCACATCCTTACTTCCTCACTTCCTCACCTCCTCACTTCCTTATATCCTAATATAACTTCCTCCTACTCTGTTGCAGGTCTGAAGGGTTTTCCTGGTGTGCCGGGCTACGGGGGATCTCATGGTCCTCCTGGAGAGCCTAGCAATAACAAAGGTTACCATGGAGACCCGGGTCCAGAGGGGTTGGCAGGTATAAAAGGAGTGCCGGGCCTCACTGGAAATCGAGGAATCTCTGGATTCGAGGGAATGCAAGGCTACAGGGTGAGCAGGGCTACGGCGCCCGCCATGGCGAGGATCACGAGTCCCTCAGCGGGGCGTTGTCTCACTTCTACAACCCGCTCTCTACTTCGCTTCACTCTGAAAAACAACCGGCAGGCAGAATGTAGCCAATAAAGAGCCCTATGTTTACCTCAGGAGTTAGGAGGGACCCAAAGAGGGAACACTCAGGGTCCGTACGGCCATGGGAAACCTGGGAAAGTCATGGAGTTTATAAAGGGTTATTTACAAGCCTGGAAAAGTCACGGAAAAACAAAAATCCCCAAAGTTTTGAAAAAGGCACGGAAATTTCAGGTTTTAAATTGTATGCTTTAAAATGATCATTGTTACTTTAAATACAAAATGTTCTCACTTGTTCATGTACACTAAAGGTGTGGTCATGTGTCTGAACCCTGACTGCTGGACGCTTGGAGGTAGTCTCGTTTACGTATTAAACAGGAAACAGGGATCCAGATAAAAAATAAGATTACATTTGAATATCCATGTTTTCATCTGTCTCTGAGTTTCCTGAACTCATCAGAATAACTGTGATTAGGGCTTTCACTCATTGCCATTGTTTTGTGTAATATTGTGTAGCTACACATAAATGTCCAACACATTTCTATAGTGTGACGTCTCACGTACACGTGTATAAATCCTCTTAATAAATGCGTTGCTGATTTCTCCTCAGGGAACCAAAGGCACTCCTGGTGCCTACGGAGCCTCAGGAGACAAAGGAAGGAAAGGAGTCAAAGGTACCACCTCAAACTCAACCTGCACACACATGGAGGTTTGAATACTACTCATGAGGTGATGATGATGAACATGTTGACTACAGGGGAGAAGGGCCAGCGCGTTGACCTTCCAGGACCCACGGGACTGAGAGGAGAGCACGGTCTTCCAGGAGAGCTAGGTACCAACCCCAGTCCCCCAGCTGCTCCTCTCCACAGCGCACTGAGAGACGCTCGTGTGAGACGTGCGCTCCTCTTTTACAGGCCAGAAAGGGTTATCTGGACAAGCGGGGGACACCGGACCGCCGGGGTTCAACGGGATCGAGGGTAGAAAGGGGGAGCCAGGTGATCCAGGACCAGGAGGGTTCCCAGGTGAGAGACACGCCCCTCCCGTCATGGTGGCCCGGGCCCCGCAGCAGAGTCACCTGGTGACTGTGTGTTGTGTGCAGGCTCTGACGGGATGAAGGGAAACCCCGGTAACCAGGGGGAAAAGGGCTTTCCTGGACGCCTCGGACAAGATGGGCATCCTGGCTTTCCTGGTTTCCCTGGAGACAAAGGTACCGGAGCCTCTTCTCTCTCTCTTTGCTCTGCATACGTTGTCCCCCATGTTCCTCCGTCTGACCCAACCGTCTGTGTGCAGGCCTCCCCGGCTTCAAGGGCCTTTATGGATTACACGGACTGAAAGGACAGAAGGGTCTCCCAGGAACACAAGGTATTCACTTTGTCACAACACCGTAGAGATGACGCACATCTCAAAGGCTCCACTGATGTATGTTCTCAGACAGCTTCAGGCCGTTATTCTCGGGCTACAACGTAAACAATACAAGTGTCTGCTCGTTACTCTATTTCATTCGGGATTTGTGTATTCTGAGTTTTCTACAGGTTTTGTTAGAAAAAGGTGATTTGAGATTTTAATCTGGTAGTTTGTTTGGTCACTGTCAATAAATCTCACCCTTACAGTCCTCACACAGGTACGGTCAGTACGGTCATGGCAAACCTGGAAAAGTCATGGGATTTTAAAATGGGCGTTTCCAGGTCTAGAAAAGTCATGGAAAAAACGTCAATCATAAAAGTTTTGGAAAAGTCACGGAAATGTGTTATAATCACATGTTCATTTACACTAAGTTTAAAATAATTAATATGTTTTTTAAAGATAGACGCTCAAAATGTAAGCCGGCGTACGCTCTCAATACACAACATGTTCTAAATTGTTCTGTTTTATACCGAGATTTCAGTTTGGTCATGGACATTTGGTTTAAAGTCCTGGAAAAGTCCTGGTCAACATGTGTAAGAACCCTGTCATAGAGCTGCATGGCTTCATGAGCGTTAAACATTACAGACATAATGCCTCAGTATGTTGCTGCTCATCTAGTCATTCATATGCAGTGATAATAGACCATGAATATGTGTATAATTGGTCAAGTTAATCGATGTTTTTCACGACATCCCTTGCAGTAGAAACCATGTCTCCATTGTTCTCCGACGTGAAGGTGATTTGGGATTTTATCTGGTAGTTTGTTTGGTCACTGTCAATAAATCTCACCCTTACAGTCCTCACACAGGGTCAGTACGGTCATGGCAAACCTGGAAAAGTCATGGAATTTTAAAATTCCATCCCGAATGTCATGTAAATGTGTTATATTCACATGTTCATTCACGCTGAATTTCAAATAATTAATCTGTTTTTAAAATCCACGCTCTCATACTCGCGGCGCACATTTTATTTTTTACGTAAATGTTTGGTTGCCATGGCAACAGTAGTTCCGGGAGCCCTTTGAGGAATGAGACAAATGTGTCCTGTTGATGTTTTAATCAGGTCTGGACTCCACTGGATCAGCTGGGGAGCCAGGGAGCAAAGGAGAGAAGGGAGAGGGGGGCGACCCCAACCACCAGCCAGGGAGTCCTGGCTCCGCGGGTCTGAAGGGCTTCCAGGGGCCTCTAGGTCAGACACTGCTCCACACTCTGCTACTCCACCATGTCACTGAGACACCTGAGACGCCAGCATGTCGTACTTGTGTTCCACCGCCTTGAGACTTGAAAAAAACCCATGTTCCACTTGTCCAGGTGACTATGGTCCACCTGGACTGCCGGGGTACCGCGGCCCCCAGGGACCCAACGGGACCATGGGCAGACCAGGATACCGTGGTGACCCTGGCTCTACGGGACCTAAGGGGTACCGAGGTGAGGAGATGCAGTGGGATTCTGTATTCTTGTTGTTCTTAGTTTGTACTCTAGGTTGAAATGCACTCATTGTAAGTCGCTTTGGATAAAAGCGTCTGCTAAATGACATGTAATGTAAAGTAATGTAATGTAATCAAAGACACAGAGCGCAAACGCTCTTCCTTTTCCTCTTTTTTTGTAAAAACTATTTAAAATACCAACATATAGAACTTATATTCATTTGTTTAAACATCCCTGAAGGTAAGAGAAGCAGGCTGTGGAACAAATAGAGGGAAGTATTGTGTGTTAGGGAGAATCTAGCGTATTGGGTTACGGTTCTATATGTTTAGATATATTGCAATACTAGACATGGGGTATGTATTATATAGTTTTAAGGAAAAAGTACACACCACCATTTACATTCAATCTGATTTTCACTAGTTGTGATCCAGTGGGATTCATCACAGTACCGATAACGTCCAGCATCAGATCAGAACCACTAGAAAGTACCATCTCCATTTGCATTAAAACATACAATAAAATGTGATTATTAGGTTCTGCATAGTTGACTTCATTATTTAAGGAGTCAAAGAACTGAACCGTCACTTAAAGCTGGCTATACCGTATAGAATAACTTTGTGTATTAATCCTGAACCATTTGTTCCGCAGGTTACCCAGGAGCCGCTGGGTTCCCCGGTGTAGACGCTCCCCCGAGTGAAAAGGGGGTCCTGGGATCCAATGGGTTCTCTGGAGTCCCGGGTAGGAAAGGAATCAAAGGAACCCAAGGATCCTTTGGATACAGGGGGCCACACGGTGTCTCTGGGAAGAAAGGTAAGCATGAAGCGCCAAGAATAAACCTTTATGATGATCATTGTATTTATATAGCGCTTTCTAAGGTACTCAAAGACACTTTACAGTTACACTTATACTCCATGGAGGGAGCAGGTCAGCGTTAAGTGTCTTGCTCAAGGACGAGGGCGGGGATTGAACCGCCAACCTTCTAAAAGAAAGATGGACCTGCTAACTACTGACCCACAGTCACCCCCATGATGATGATGATGATGATGATGATGATGATGATGATGATGATGATGATGATGATGATGATGATGATGATTTAGTGCAAAATATATTGTGATGTCATCGCCTGAGACATAATGTCACAGTATTCGCTCCTGATAATTTGGAATAATGTATGTTATTTGCTGCTGTCATTTTACCTTATTGCCATGACAACGACTGTTATTGGGAGCGTACCTAGGTGAGCTTGACCAACAGCATTCAACACAGCATACTAATAACATCACCAGATCAATAATACATATTAAAATAAGCGTCTTAAATAGGATGAGCTGTGAAGTTTACCTTTTACAGTCAAATAACCTAAACATGTCAGAATACTTAAAATACCATAAATAGCGTGCTGCAATAAGTCCTAAACGCTGAGTCATCATTTTTGCACTTTTGTTTTCCTCATCTCAAATTTGATAAGTTTTTAAAAAATGTGTTTTTGGTTAAATGTTTGAAATAAGGTCTGCAGACAAGCAAGATATTTGAATGTTCTCCACATACATCAATAAATACCTCACCCATGAGTTTTGAATCTTGTAAGTGTCCTAAAAAGGCGTGAACTAACAAAACGTCCTCACGCCAACACTAATCTTAGTCTAAAGCTGTTTCCTGAAGTCATGTGACCGCGGTGTAGTTTATTCATAGCTTTAGCTTTTTACTTTAGTTTAGAGGATGAAAACATGTAGTAGCCTATTGTTTTATTGACAGAAATTATCATCTGCAATAATCTTGAATCCAATTGTCGAGGGTTGACCTACAAAAATATGTCATCTCTAATATTGCAAAGAAAACCATGAGCTCAAAAGAAAAAGCAGCTGAAGGCGCTGAAGGAGGAGTAATGGCCGCCTGTGTATGGTGTGTCTCCTCCTGTGATCTTGTGTTCACCGTCTCCTCCTCTTGCTCCTCTAGGGGTGAAAGGGGAGCAGGGGGTGATGGGGGTCCCTGGTGTGATGGGCCTGAAGGGAGAAAGAGGACCCGCTGGGCCCAAAGGAGACCGGGGAACTGGAGGTACGCTCTCATCTCCCTCCTGACCACATGTGCACGTGTTGTCATGGTGATAACCAGATGTGTCTGTGCTGCAGGTTTCCCCGGGTTCCCAGGAAACCAGGGTCCTCCTCACGTCCCCCTCCGAGTCCCGGGGGAGAGGGGCCCCGCCGGGCCTCAGGGGGTCCACGGACCGAGGGGCTCCAAGGGGGAGCCAGGGCCACACGGACCCCCCGGGGACGCAGGTGGGTTTAATGAGACCTGACAACAGACAGACAGGGACCTGACAACAGACACACAGAGACCTGACAACAGACACACAGGGACCTGACAACAGACACACAGAGACCTGACAACAGACAGACAGAGACCTGACAACAGACACACAGAGACCTGACAACAGACACACAGAGACCTGACAACAGACACACAGGGACCTGATAACAGACACACAGGGACCTGACAACAGACAGACATAGACCTGACAACAGACAGACAGGGACCTGACAACAGACTGACCGATACCTGACTTCAACTGTTATATTCTACTTTTAACTTTCAGCTGTACATAATAATGCTGATCAGAGCGAATCAGGGCCAACTGTTTATTTTAATTTTTTCACTGCTCTTTTTTATTTAATTAAATTAAAAGTAAAGCATAAAACTTGAATACGCACATCATTTAGTGCACCGTCATTATATTGACGACCTTCTCTGAATGTCTCTGCAGGTTTTGTGGGACCCAGTGGGCAGAGAGGCATGGCTGGGATCAGCGGGCGACCGGGATCGCCTGGATTCCGCGGAGAGTTTGGGAATGTGGGCCACCCCGGCCTGCAAGGCTTGGAAGGTGCGTACGGCGCCGCGGGGCGGACTCGGATTACGGTTAATACACCTGGATTAAAAGATTTAAAGGAGGTGGAGACTCCTAACCTAATCTTCTTATTTCCTGTTATACTATTATGTCTTTATTTTTCGAGTGAGCCAAGGACATCATGAGGTCACATGCAGAAATCAAATCGATCATCTATGCAAGTCAAACCTGCCGAGTCCCAAGTGTGTGAGTCTGAGCGCGTGTGAATGCATTTAATTGTTCATTCACTCAATAGGTCGCCGCGGCAACCCTGGTGTCTCCGGACGCCCCGGCATGCCGGGCCGCAGCGTGAGCGTGGGCTACCTGCTGGTGAAGCACAGCCAGACTGACCACACCCCCATGTGTCCGGTGGGCATGGCCAAGCTGTGGGACGGCTACAGCCTGCTGTACTTCGAGGGCCAGGAGAAATCCCACAACCAGGACCTGGGTAGGTCGGCCCGAACCCGAGGGAGCTCGTTACGGCGCGGTCACGCAGAACGGACATCGTGATCCAGGGAGCCGGAGGACATTCCAGAGCCGTCGGGCTCATCGCTTCCCACCGCCGGCAGGGTCCCCCCCCCCCCCCATGGCTCACATTAAGATGGAGCTGTCATGGCACGACAGGGCTGGAAAAAAATGACCTTTTAAAGTAATCTTCCCCATAAATAGACGTGACGGGGCGGACTTGTTTTTTCTCACGGGCGTCACGGTGCACACAGGCCGCTCAGTGAGGAGCTCCTTCCCTAATTCAATCGGCGTAATCACATTCTGTCTTAAAGGAGTAAACTTGGCGTGAGGCGGAACACAGGGAACTTATTCGTGAAGATTTATTGCTAAATGTGAGAAATGCCTAAAATCATCGGGAAGAGATGTAATGTGATGATTGACGTTTGATGTGACGGTTCAGTTTAAAGCGAGATTAAGGAATATTGAGCTCATCTATCTTGTCTCTTAATCTGTTTTGACGTCTTCTCCAACGACCTCTAACCTCTCGTGTCTCCCCTCGGCAGGTCTGGCCGGCTCCTGCCTCCCGCGCTTCAACAGCATGCCCTTCCTGTACTGCAACCCCGGAGACATCTGTTACTACGCCAGCAGGAACGATAAGTCCTACTGGCTGTCAACCACCGCTCCTCTTCCCATGATGCCCGTGGAGGAGGGCGAGATCAAGCCGTACATCAGCCGCTGCTCCGTGTGCGAAGCCCCGTCCGTCGCCATCGCCATCCACAGCCAGGACATCACCATCCCCCAGTGCCCCGCGGGCTGGCGCAGCATGTGGATCGGATACTCCTTCCTCATGGTGAGCAACATGTCCATGTTTCTGAAGTTTTAGTTTCTTTTAACTTTGTTCTGTGTCTTTTTGTTTGTGTACGTTTCATACGTTGTCCTAGCCTGACGATGTCATACTCAGAATTCCGCTCCGTTGGGCTGTGATTATGGGGCGTGTCTCAACTGAACCAGGAAAAGCAAATGCCTCTTCGCTCAGTTGGATAGAGCTACAACCAATCGGAGCAACGTAGTATGTGACGTGTTTTAAGCGACGCATAGTTGTTGAACTCAACTGCACGAACGCTGGAAGAAGCAAGCGCCTTTTGATGACGTGGTTGGTTACGTTACTGTGGATCATATGTCCGTCATCGTATAAAGCCCACCCTGACAATTTGATTGGTGCGGTCAATTTTTGACCGGGGATAATTTCTCCCCAATGGAGCGATGCCAGACCCAAACTTCCCGACCAATTTTTTTTAGGGCGGGGCTAAATTCAGTCTGGTGTCCAGGCTAACGTTGTCCAGGTCGCCCTCGAAAAAGAGATTTTTTATCTCAATGGGTTTCACCTGGTTGAATAAAGGTTTCATCATAATGAAATGGCGACCGCTGCTTGAGCCCACGCCAGTGACCAAAATTCACAATTCCTCAGATTGAGCCGATGTTTATTCAGTCAAGTCGTTTATGCTGTCTGGAAGAACAATAGCACATTGTTGGAGACCCCTTCAGGCAACGTCTCTCAATGCAGCCTCTTGTTGCACACAGGGCGTCGGTCTCCCTCCCACCCGCCGTTTGCTCTGCAGGATTTTGTTTTGTATGTCATTATTTTAGGCGACATGATCTGCCATGAGCAGAAGCTCAAGCAATATGTCTTTGCACCGTAAAGCGACTGAACATATTATGTGTAGAATCCGGCCTGATCCCAGTCAGTCGAGCTTCTCATGCACGGCTGGTGATATTGTATATTTTGGTTACTGTCAACAAATCTTGTGAAAAAAACTAAATCTACAATCCTTCTTTTAATTCCTTCTGAATTTCCCACCTTCTCTGGGGCACGAAGATCTTATTCTTTCATACCGAAGATAAAAACCCTCAAAACCGAGTCACAAATGTATATTTTTAACACGTTTAAAAATGTTGCCCGCTGTTTTCAGCAGAGGATTTGGCGTGCCAGTATTTAAGGCAGCACAACGATGTTTTCATGGGATTTGTTGACGAAAAGAAAATACGCAATATCACATTTCCAAAACACTTCCTCCTCCTCTGAAGAGCCGCACGTCACCAACCTCTTCTGCACATTCCATTTCACACGGCCTCCATGTCTCTCTCTCCCCCGCAGCACACCGCGGCAGGAAACGAAGGCGGCGGTCAGTCCCTGTCGTCGCCCGGCTCGTGCTTGGAGGACTTCCGCACGACGCCCTTCATCGAGTGCAACGGCGCCAAAGGCACCTGCCACTACTTCGCCAACAAGCACAGCTTCTGGCTCACCTCCATCGACCAGTCCTTCCACACCGAGCCGGCCGCAGAGACGCTCAAAGCCGGGCAGCTGCTGTCGCGCATCAGCCGCTGCCAGGTGTGCATGAAGAACTTGTGAGGGCCTCGGACCGGCCGGCCGCCGTCGTCTCGCTAGGGGGGGGGGGTGAAATAATGATTGAAGTCGATGCCACACGTTCTCCCCGAGCCACCGAGCTCCGATATGCAACGACTGTGATTCACGAGCTGCGAGTGAAACGTCCCGCTGGAGATCAAAGAGGAGACGCCCCACGACCACGACCACGTCTTCACAGGGAAAACAAGTATTTTAGTGTCAATGTGGATCGGTGCTTAACGTTTAACTTATTACCTCCGCTACGACGACACCGTCACGATCAGAGAGCGTACAGCTGAACCAAAGACGCCGTGTGTATGCACTGCTTGAGTTGTTATTGTCCCGGGGCTCGGCCCCCCATAAAGCCACTAACCAGCACTGCTTCTCGGCCGGCTGAAGAAAGGGCCGCGAACAATCGTTGGTCGATTCTCTTGATATTATTCTTTTATTGCATTGCTCTTTAAAAAAAGTATTCAAGATTTTTCTACATTTCTATGCATTTATCAACTATTGCAAAATCGCCTGTAACTCTTTATTTGTCATATACCAGTTTGTTGACACAATGCACTGATTGTTTGTATTTATACCAGCTGAATGAACTTGTCCCATGTCCAGAGGAGTTAAACATGTCTTATCTAATACTACTCACGTCTTACACTCATTTTACTTTACACATCTACTAACTATTGACCTGCCAACAGGACAGAACGATAACAGCTGGGGTCAAAGGTCGGACAGATCCATGCTGCGGACCCTGAGCCTGAATATTATTCACACTTTAGAAAGTAGTTATCAACGTCTACTCCTCATAGATTTGCTGGTTTGGAAATCAACAGTTTGATTAGTCTGGAGATAAACTTACAGCTAACTCGTGTTATTTTTCAATGATTATTTCATTGGATTCATAAGATTAAATGTTGTTTGTTATACTTCTGATTGTGTTGTTTTACTCTCACAATCTAAATATAATCTGGCCGAGCAGACAGACTGTAAAATAAAAAAATCTTTATTATGACAGCGTACTTAACAATTCGATTTATCAACTATTTACACTCTTTGAAAAGTCCTACATGTGCCTCTAAGATATAAAGATGGGTATTCACCCTCGTAACAGAGCATAAAAGAAAACATGATTGGTTGAACTCTTACATAACTACGATTAGTGGTGTTAAACGTGTGAGTCCAAAACACGAAGAAAAAGCAGTGATTGATTTCTTGTGTTTGTTATTTCATCACAGGCACTTTGTCAGGAGACTAGTGTGGTCTCAGTTGTTGTGGAGGAAGATCCAAAGCTCCGCAAAATGTTAGCGATGACAGAAACAGGAATGAGTGTTTGTGTAACGGCGAGATCATGAACGCCATGGGATCAACAATAAGGAGCGTGTGCCGAGTGGCGCCCAGAGTCCGGTCTCTGGGGCCTCTAGCAGCAGGCGGCCCTGGCCCGCTTGCTGCCGGCGCCCCGGCACTCCTCCAGGTCCACCGTGGGAGACTCCTGGTTCTCGTTCCTCTTCCTCAGGATGGAGGGCAGCACCAGGTCGAACAGCGCCTCGAACAGAGCGTCCACGTTGTAGCCCGTCTTGGCGCTGGTCTCGAAGCACAGCTTGTGGGCGGGCAGGCTGCTCTTCTCCTCCAGGCCCTTGTAGCGCAGTATCCTCCCGTAGAGGGCGGCCGCGTCCTCGGGGGTCACCTGTTTGTGGAGCGGCGTGCCGGAGAGGGAGGCCGGGGAGGCCGGCGGCGTGGGGCAACCGGACGGCGCCTGCGGTTCCGTCCTCTCCTCTTTGCGCTCCTCGGACGCCACTTCCGAGTCCAGACACAGCTGGGCCGTGGGGTCCGTGAGGTCGGCCTTGTTGCCCACGAGGGCGTAGATGCAGTCGTGGTTGGCCGTGTCGGTCAGCGACAGGAAGCGCTCCTCCAGCTCAGCGAGGCTCTGCCAGTTGGTGACGTCGTAGGTGAGGATGACGGCGGCGGCGCCTCGGCAGTACATGGAGCCCAACCCGTGGAACTGTTCGCGACCTAAGGGGCGACGGAGAGAGGTCAACAGCGTCCGACTCCCGTAACCGGGCAGATTTAAAAACGGCAGAGCAGACGGACGGCGGCGCAGAGAGAAGTCAGCAGCCTGAGCACAGGAACAAGCTTTGTTGTTGAAGTATGCAGTGTGGTTGAAAGGGCACATTGTGTGTGAATACTCTGCCACTCGGTCATCTCAATATTATAATACTCTGTCCCGTTTACCGAGGACACACGACTATGATTACTGTGTTGAGGAACTATCAGAAAAGATGGGAAGAAAAGAAAAAAAACATCATTGTTACAATTTGCCAGAGCACAAAGAAGTATCTTCAAAGTCCTGGTTTTATTCCCACCAATAGTCCAAACTATTAATATACATAGTTTATACTTATTTCAGCCAAAGTGCCATTTAAGTGTGTTCACTGCACCACAAGTACCTACTGGAATACATCAGAATACACTGAAGATGTGAGGTATGATATATATATATATATATATATATATATATATATATATATATATATATATATATATATATATATATATATATATATATATATATATATATATATATATATACACACACACACACACATCTCCCTCTTCATACCTCACATCTTCAGTGTATTTTGATGTATGTGTGTGTGTTTGTGTATGTATATAAATGTGTGTGTACATAATAATGGCTAAATGACAACAGAAAAAGTATTAACTGTCCTATTTGTGCATCTGGAGATGGCTATTGTGTGTGAGTTGTGAGGTCAGAGCGTGGGGAGTCCAGTCTTCCTTCAGCAGCCCCGTCATGTGACTGAAGAGGAACAGGAACATGGTAGGCGGCTGACTGCTAACTGCTCTCACGGGGCTTTGAAATTGAACCAAAAAGGGTCAGACGTGAAGCAGCAGTCTGCTCTCAATGAGCCGAGACAAACGTCTGACAGCTTTTAGTACTTAACACTTAGAACTGACAAACTTCCAGAGCTTCATGGCCGACGCTGATAAGTCAGCAAAGGCGAGTGTTGAAATGACTCAGCGCTGATCCGGCATTTCTCAACCACAGTGACTAAAATAACAAAACAGCACCAGAGCCTCCCGTCAGAGGTCAGGAGAGAGGGGAACACAGACGGGAAATGGCTTCCTGGTGACATGCTCGGCCTTTCCTTATCTCTGTGGCTCGCCACCCACTCTGCTTGTGTGCACTGGGTATTTGCCCCAGAGGGTTATTGTAATTCATGTTTACACACCAGCGGAGTGAAGTGCAGTAACTTGATAAATCACCAACATGTCCTTCTCTTTTTCATGTCATCGTCATCTAAGTTCACTGGGGGTTTTCCTGAAAATAACCCAAAAACAAATATGTCAAGTTGTATTTGATTTATCTCACAGAATCTGGCCTTTTCATTCTGGTGTTAGTGACAAGCAACTTGGAAGTGTCTGTTGTTTTTTTGTCAAATCATTAGCAGCGATCGTTAACTCTGAAGCCGCTCAGGTCGCCTTTCATAGATAAAAAAAAAAGGCTAAATGTGTCTGTATGTGTGAGGTAATTGCAGAAGTATATAGTTTTGATTGGGTCAGATTGGTAGGGTTGAGCAATAAAGCAACACACAGGGGTTTTCTAACATCCGTGTTGATCAGCAATAATAAAAGTGAACTATTATATTCAACACAACAATAGAACAGTGTTATGGTGACCACAGAATCATAAGCAGGACCTCAAAGTGTTGGTTTAGGAAGAAGGTGTGCATCAAGTGCGCGAGTAGTTTTCTGGTCTCTGCTTAAATCACAAAGCTACATAAGCACCAAATGTCATTAAGAATATAAGAAACAACTATTTGTAATAAATCTGTAACTCTTTTCTATAAAAGGGAATTTTTATTATTTAATCTACTTCATATAAAGATTGGGGACACATTTTTTTTTTAATTACCCGAGCCACGAGGGATGTCTAAGAATTATTTTCCCTTACAAGTTTGATTCGCTCACAGAGACTAAATTATTAAATTTGAAATGATATCAAACTTAGATGGGTATGAAATGTACTTAATAAAAACAATCCAAATATATGACACAAACACATGTGGTTGTTTGTGTCATATTGTTTTTTACTTTACTTTTGACTAGAAGATTACGGTCTAGTATACTATACTTGTAGCCAATAACTTTGGCCTGATACAATTAAAAGTTATGTTAATGATTACAGGTTCTGTAGATAACATTTGTATCAGCATAAAATCAAAGTATATTCAAAACAAGCTGTTTAAAAGGACAAACACTTTGTTTTTAAAAAAGGAGTGTGGCTGTATGTTTAGAGATTAAGTTAGAAGTTGTTCAAGGTTATATTTTCAAGATGAAAGGTTGTATAAAGGGTTTAGTATTGTTGTCTCAATTTATAATGTAAGAATAAACATACAACTCTCAGACTAAGTGGCCACATGCTAGTGATTGTCTCAGGTGGTGCGGTCACACGTTATCAGGTAAAAAAAAAGAAAAACAACTTAAAAACAGAAGAAATACTAAATAAAAAGAGGGGGAAGGGGAGAAAAACAGCGTGAAGACAAATAAAAGAGGGTGATATTACCAGCAGTGTCCCATATTGAGATGTTGTACGGTCCCCACTGCTTGAGGAAGAACGCCCCTCCGACGGTGCTGATGGTGTCTTTAAACCTCCTCTCCGTGTACCTGTGGAGCAGCGACGTCTTGCCCACGTTCATGTCTCCCAGGAGAACCACCTTGACGTCCGGCTTCTTCATCTTGGACACTTCGGGCATGTTGCTGAGTGGTCGTGTCCCGCGCAGCGGGGGCAGTTCTTCTTCTTCTTCTCCTCCTCCCTGTTGTCGGGAGGAAGGAAAGTCGATCTAACTCGTCGATTTAATGTCTGCTCGGTCGCGAATTCCGCTGACCGAGGCCATTGGAGGAGCCCATGTTAAGTAGTGAGCGCGCGGCTGTCCGCCCGTCGGCTCGTCTCCACCTGGCGTCCGACTCTGAACTTAAAAAAGTGACCGAGGTGAAACCGGAAGTAGGGGAGAGGGTTTTTTTTTGTTTTTTTTAAACCCTGAGCTACGCCTTCCAGGTTCAGGCTGGCTCCGGACCCTTTGCACCGCCCACAGTTATCTACCATTTGTAGTTTTTCATTATTATAAAAACACACACAAAAAGGGATATTCATTTCAGACGAAGTAGTCAGGCAGGCACAATATGTGTGCATATAGTTGAAAAACAATCACAGGAGGGCAAAGAAATGTGTCCTGAATCTGAATGTCTGATTAAATCTCAACTCCTTGACTGAATATATGCTCAATGCACATGATGTGTAGAGGAGAGGTCAGAGGTCATTGTGTTTACAAAAAGGCACAGAAATGCTTGGCTTTTAATTTTATTATTTGGATCTGATAGATATTAGTAGTGTTTGTTCATTAAGTGCAAAAAAGGCTTTATATATATATATATATATATATATATATATATATATATATATATATATATATATATATATATATATATATATATAATATATATATATATATATATATATATATGTGTATATGGGCTGTCAATCGATTAAAAAAATTAACTAATTAATCGCACATTTTGAAATTCATTAAGCGCAAATATCATTTTTTTTTTTCTTCTAAAGACTAAATCTTCTAAATTAAGCAGTAATCCCTTCAGACAGCGTGTGTTTTAGACACTTGTTGTTTGATAGTGATTTGATAGTGATTAAAGACACCTTCACACAGCTGTGTCTCAGAGAGGCTCCTACCTATAAAAGGGCCAGCCAGGGATTTAATATTGTGTATGATAAATTGTTTCTTCAGTGAAACATCATTTTAGTAAAACAAGGTGCATTAGAGATCCATTGGTCCTGTCATCTTTCCCACTGAACAGCAGCAGAACCAGTGGCTTTGGAAACTGACTCACATTCAAATGTGTCACTCTGGAGGCTGGGAGCATTTTATACATTTTACAAAAATATAATATAATTCACCTTTTAAAGTATTTTGCATATGACACACAACCCCACGTGTTCTACATCAAACCTTCCAGAACAATCTCATCTTTATATCATGAGGCTCATGGCCCTCCTAGTGTTCTCTGTCTCTCTGGCTGACAGGCTACTAATGAGCTTCACCTGGGAGGTGGGCGGGCCTTGTGATTTACTGAGCGTTCATTGTTTGTTTTTTCACAGAATGTTGACAGACAAACGGTTTGACCAATCACGTGAAGAGTTCTTTCCGTGCCGTGTCACCCGACATGTCTGTGTCTGTGTGTGTGTGTGTGTGTGTGTGTGTGTGTGTGTGTGTGTGTGTGTGTGTGTGTGTGTGTGTGTGTGTGTGTGTGTGTGTGTGTGTGTGTGTGTGTGTGTCTGTGGAGCGGAGCAGCAGCCGGGAGGGAGAAGGCGCAGGAGGAAACCCGATTTATTAATCCACGAGTTTAAACTGATTTCTGCTCCATATTTTCGCGGAAAACTCATAGTTTTAAAAACGGAAACAGTGTCAGATACACTGCTGCGGCTTGACACTCAGAAAAGTGCAAAAACATCAACGAACACAGGAAGTAAACAAAGTTGCGTTAATTACGTTAAAATATTTTAGTGCGTTAACGCGGCCAAATTAATCGCATAGATTAACGCGTTAACGCTGACAGCCCTAATATATATAACTTGCACAAACGTATTACTCGCGAGCTACTACTAGAGTACCTTCCTCTGTTCCTCTATATCGTTACAAATGTAACAGCAGTACGTTTTTTAGGATTATTTAACTATAAGTTTGTAAAATATTATAACGTCCACAGTAACCACTCGCAGACGTTGGTTGCAATAGCTTTTCCGGTTTATTCACAGTGGCACGGGATTGCCATCAGGCTCTTCGTAATCACTGTTGCGCACGTAGTATCTCCCACACAAGCTCAACTGACAACAACATAGTTACTTCCTCCTTAACCACCCGCCTACCCCGCTACTCCACCAATCACAGGCCGCAACCCTACCAAGCAGCCTGCTGCTTCCCTGTGATTGGCCGGAGAGAGAGAGAGGCTCCTGAGCGACCCGTACCCACCAACAGACACCTATACAGGGTCGCTACAATATTTACTTTAGAATGAGATTTAAAACTAGAAGATATTTCATCAAAAGTAGCCTGCTTTAATATTTTGTATACATTGTGTTCTTCGTTAGTGTACATTTAAGTTGCTCCACTTGCAAATAGCTAATTAAAAAATATAGATAGCTGTCACAATGGTCACAAACAAACAATTTGCATTAATATGTTGGCACAAAGAAATGTAGTGATGAACAAGTCATGTTAGTGATTTAAGGTTGAAACTTATCTGCATCTACGGTTGGATCAATATCACTGTTACTGGATCAATATCACTGTTACTGGATCAATATTACTGTTATTGGATCAATATCACTGTTACTGGATCAATATCACTGTTACTGGATCAATATCAATGTTACTGGATCAATAGCACTGTTACTGGATCGATATCACTGTTACTGGACCGATATCACTGTTACTGGATCAATATCACTGTTACTGGATCGATATCACTGTTACTGGATTAATATCACTGTTACTGGGCCGATATCATTGTTACTGGATCAATATCACTGTTACTGGATCGATATCACTGTTACTGGATCAATATCAATGTTACTGGATCAATATCACTGTTACTGGATCACTATCTCACTCCGCCAAGTGACGTCATCAGAGACAACCGGATGGCCGCCGCTGAGCTCACAGTAAACACCTGGACGTCAGGTACAGAACGTATCTCTCGGTATTTGTGACGTTTGAACGGTTAGATGTCCTCCTCTGTGAATCTCACACAGACAACCTCCAGCGTGGGAGGGGGTCTGACGATTCTTCCAGGAGACTCGCCTCACATCTGTTTGATGATCCCGATTCACAAAGCCCACCCTCCCGTCTGTGGCGCACATCCGGGGGTTCAGCCCTACGTTGCACCCCAACTACTGCCCTTGTCGCTGAAGGGGGCTTGCAGTGGCCCGCTGGAAACCACCTCGCTTTATATAACCTGGTTCAGCGCTCCGTGATCGTCACGAGCGGAACCAGAGTGCATGTCATGATGCGACAATGTTTCCATGGTGACCGTGTCCGTTGCAATCCAGCACAGCGGCCTCCCCCAAGGTCCTAGTGCCCGGGGATTTTACAGTGGGGGGCCGTGCGGAGAACTTCACATATTACAAAAGTATGTATACATATTTACGTTACGGTTAGGGCGTTAACTAGGGAGCAATACATCTGAATTAATGACTGAACTAAACGGTCAATTTGCGAAACGTTCCGGCTTTTCGCCAGCAGAGGGCACCAGAGGTCCACTTCAACTGTGGATGTTGTCAGCTCCTCCTCCTCCTCCCTGCTTATGTCTCATCGTGCCTCATAGTTTAAAAAAAGTTGAATAATTCATTACTGTTAATAAAAGCTCTCTCCATCACTTCCTCCAGGAGTGGAGGCCAAATGCACAACATTGTATTTAAAAAAGATGTTCTAATAGATTAATCCATGTATTCACTCAAAATCTGTATAAAATTCCCGTAGCACAGTTACTAGCAGTTGGGCCGACGTAGCGAATGAAAAATAAAACTCTGGTTCAGATCTCCAGGGGTCCCTTTATTAAAACGCTTCACTAAAACCCCCTGACATGCAGATAGAAGTCATTTCTTTTTGGCAGTTGCCCTCTAGGTTTATCTCTGATGAGTTAATTTAAAAATAAATAAAAATGAATTGTTCCCTTCCTTTCCTCTTCTAATATATCTGTCTTTCTGAGTGCAACTGATAGTTCTGTCTGAAACAGGTGTCAAACACAAGGCCTGCGGGCCAAATCCAGCCCGCCACATCATTGTACGTGGCCCCTGATGGCTTGAAAGACATATGATCACCTTTTCTTAACATGGTCAAAACTAGTCAAAACTGGTTATAACGTTCCACCATAACGTCTGATTTGGGCTTGTAGCCATTAGTGCGTGTCTTTTCGATATCTGACAACTTGCAGAGTCTCTGAATCACCTCTGCCTCAAATTGTCAACCTCAGGGATCCTGCTGTAAAATGTAATAGTGGTCCAAAGTTACATTAAATAAATATATTTCCCAACATTTCCCAAGTAGTCGAGGTTAGTAAAGTTATTTATTATAAGGCATTTTTCACTCTTATCATTTTGTAAATAAAAACAAATTGTAATGTTAATATAAAACATGTCATTCTGTTCAACTCTCATGTCTTCTCACAACACAATGTGTTTCAGGTGTTGCTAGCAACCAATTACTTAACTTCAAGTTACAGTGATCAATAGAAACATCTTTTTGCAGATGGGTGCCCTTTCTTTTGGTTTGAGCACCCGCCCCCTAACATGTCTGTGCACGTGCCTGATCTACGCGTTCGGCAGCGTGTTTGAATTTATTAAGGGTAACATAATATATTGTATTAATTTGGTGGAGCGCCAACCAGCGGCCACTGGAAGAAGTGCAGCTTCAAACTACTTCCGCTTTGGCTGCTCTGGTGATTTTAATCTAACCGATCTAGGATTGTCCGAGGCGCCTGTAAAGGCACCATCAACTCGTTCTTCCTGTCCTGGTTCACCGGGTCAATGCGCCTCATGTCCAGGACCATTTGGGCACAGCTTTCAACGTTGAAACGCAGCTCCACTTTGGGTAAGAAGAACTGTGATCAACACGGGGGTGGAGGACTCATGACAACATGCCGCAAGAGATTCAGATGCTGGTCTTTTGCTGTTTCACAGTTGCTCTGTCAATTGTTGCCACAATGGTCTGTCTGAACGAGAAAGGTAAAGTGAAGTAAACAGTGTCGCATTGTATTGTATTGGTTGCTATAACGCTAGCTAAGCTACACTGCTGCTGCTGGAGTTGATATGTGAAGTCCCAGTTAGATGTCTGGTGGGCTCTAGGACCCCGCAGACACCGAGCACTTCGCAAGGCGGAGAAAGGTGAAGTTGCCCTCAGACTACTGATCAGAGGTCAGTTTTGAAATCCCGCCAACGAAGTAAACGGTTGTGAGAGGTGCTGGTAACACAGACCCCCGGTCAGTTAATCAAACGTACGAAGCTACGCATTTTCTTAACGACGTAAAATGATAAACACTGACGTCTGGCCTGTAGCTAGCATGCAAATAGTTTATCTGTACAAGATACCGTCTTGGTTCCCAGGTTAAAAACACTCATCAGTGTCCCCACTCGTCCTTCTAAGATATCCAAATGGCAAGTTATTGCTGTTTGGGAAATCGCTTCCCTGCCGCTTTGATGCAGCTAAGGGCAAAGATCCAGACCAGACGTCCATTATAATCCGCAGTGTCAACATCTCCGCTCAGCTCCTTGTGGTGCCGAGTGCTCTCTAAGCGCGCCCTCTTGGACCCGCTATGCATGCGAATACAACGCGGGGCTTCTTGTGGTCGGACGTGGAGACGAGAACCTTGTTGAACATCTGGGGGGAGCAGGACATCCAGGTGGCGCTGGATGGAAACTTCCGCAACAGCTTCGTGTACCGAGACGTATCACGCAGGCTGGCGGCGATGGGCTTCGAGAGGACGCCGGAGCAATGCAGGGTGCGGATCAAAAGCCTCAAGAGACAGTACTTGTTAGCAAAGGAAGGTAATCTGCGCAACAACGGACAGTATCACAAGATTTGCAAGTTTTATGACGTCATGGAGGGGATTTTGAGCAACCGGCCCGCCCTTGATCCCCAGGAGTTCATAGACAGCGGGGCGGGAGGAGAGGAGGCCGTGGATGGTCTGGAGGAGGATGGAGAAGATGCTCAGGATGCATACTCGGAGAGCACCGGGGAGTGTCCCTATCCTGCAGAGACTGAAGTGAAGCTGGAATACCCAACTGTTCCCATTTCTATTCCAGTTAAAGTGACAGTCGGCAATAACAGTGAGTCCTCCCTCATTGTCCATGTTCATTGGTTCTTCTGTGTTTAATGGATGTTGTGATAATGTCTGACGCCACAGTAATTATATTAAGTTCAAGATTTGCATCACAATGTCTCGCCCGTCTCCACCTCAGGCACTTCAGTAAAGCCGCACAACAGCAGCCAGTCGGCCGTTAATCTGTCGACCAGAACGCCCAAACGGCCAAGAAAGCGGCGCGCTAACTTCCCCATGGAGAAACTGATGGAGCAGTTCCTGGAGCAGAGCGCCCAGGCCGAGGACGGCTTCTACCGGATGGAGGAGCAGCGCTTGCAGGCAGAAGACCGGCGCAGGGAAGCCGAACACGCCAGGGAGCTGCAGATGCTTCAGATGCTCGGTCAGATGTTCTCCGGCATCTCCTCAGCCAGACCCGGCTCTGCGGCACCTCCCTCCAAAACCGCTGCGCCTGCCCACGCTCCCACGCTCTCCAGTGCCTCCCCGTCACGTACACAGGGCCAGTCCAGTCGTCTCAGGCGCCCGTCAGACTGTTGCACCCAACAGAATCAAGTGGGGAACCCAGATCCCAAGGGATTAGGTATTAGTTTCGGTGTCGTGCATCGTTGAGGATGTAGTTGCAGGTGGCTGTAATGTGAAGGCTCCGCGATGGAGCTGTCATTACAGTACACCGTTTTTCTTTGCTTGGTTGTTTTTTTGATTCGCAGTGCATATAATGTTTTTTGTTGTGGTTTTGTGGCCAAACTGTTCTCAAGCCAAGCGAGCATCCAGCACTTTAAAACTGTCCCTTTTTTTGTTTATTCCCTCAGTGTTTGAACGCTACTACAGTTTGGGGTCGACGTCACACACGGGCATGGATGATGACATGCTCTCGTTGGTAAAGAACCTGGTGCCTCCACTGTCATCCAAAAAGCACAAGGGACAAGACGGACGTATCGGGATCATTGGAGGGTGTCAAGAGTATGTCACAATTTCCCCTCCATACAAACATCACTCACCTCAGAAGAATGTAATGTGTTCGACAGAACGTTTGCCCTAATGTTTTCATCTCCACACCCTAAAGCTATACTGGCGCTCCGTACTTTGCCGCCATCTCGGCGTTGAAAGTGGTAAGCAGTAATTCTGCTTTGTGACAGATTTCTCAATAATGTTGTCCAGTCTGAATTTTTGTTTTTTTAAGTTTGGGTGCAGTGATTGTGCCTTTTGTCTGTTTCCAGGGGGCTGACTTGTCTCATGTGTTCTGCACCAAAGATGCTGCAACTGTAATCAAATCATACAGCCCTGAGCTCATTGTTCATCCGGTTCTGTAAGTACAGTTCCACATGGACCAGTTATCATCTGACAGGACACAATTCATTTGTAGGTTTTGTTCGCAGTATCAAGAAAGTATGATAAATGGTTGATAATATATCTGTATAATGCAATAGAGCTCAACAGCACAGTGAGTGTGTGTGTGTGTGTGTGTGTGTGTGTGTGTGTGAAGGGACAGTCCCAACGCAGTGGAAGAGATAGAAAAATGGCTCCCAAGACTTCACGGCCTGGTGGTGGGACCGGGTCTAGGGAGAGAAGACGCATTACTGAAAACAGTCAAGGCACGTGGAATACATTCACCTCCCATTGCACTCAAAACTCAGCGGCTCACTGCTGGTGCATGACCACAAAAGTGAACAAGAATTATGATTTTTTTTTTTTTTTGCAGTTGTATAAAAAGCTGTGATGAATTTAAGCTGCACACAACACAGCTCATGGTTGAACTTTAAATTGAATTCCCAGCAAACATGACTTAGTGGGAGTGTCAAAGAGAAAGATCTCATGCTGATGATTCAACTGTCAAGTGTCAAAGAGAAAGATCTCATGCTGATGATTCAACCATCTGAAAAGAGGCACATGTGCACTGCTGCTAAATTGACACTGAATGGTAGCCCGACTTGTATTAGACTGAACTAAAGACAACATTGAACCATAATGACTTGGGTATGATGTATAATTAACATGTTATGATAACCTTCTGTTTTCTCTCTTTTAGGAGGTGATCGAGAAGTCTAAAGCCAGAGATATCCCGATAGTCATTGACGCAGTAAGTTCCTGCTGTTGAACAGATGGGATGTTATTAACAAAGCTGAACACAAGTCACTGAGTGCGTTTGTTGTTTGATTCTTTTTTTAACAGGACGGATTATGGCTAGTTACACAGCAACCATCTGTTATCCATGGGTACCCGAAGGCCATCCTCACACCTAACTTCATGGAGTTTACTCGACTGTATGAGGCACTGGTGGGTCTTTCTGTAAAGGTGGTCTGGTCACTAAGTTGATGGCATATAACATATCATACTGTGTGTTAATGTGTGGGGGTGGGTGTGTCTTTTTGCCTTTTCTGTGTGTGTTGTCTCAGCACCATGAGCCCATGGACATCAGTGACCATCACCGCAGCATCATGCAGCTCAGTGTAGCCATGGGCAACCTGACTATGGTGCTAAAAGGAGAACATGATCTCATCACAAACGGCAGTATGGGTTAGTATAATAAACTTCCACAGACAATTATTTACCCCTTGTTCCACTTTGTGTACATTTCTACTTGGGATACGAATCCTGAGAAAATCAAGAGATCTTATTTTGTCGAGTAATTGTGATGTTGTGGATTCTTGTTTCTAGTGATCTCCTGTAGTATTGAGGGCAGTGGGAGAAGATGTGGTGGACAGGGTGACCTTCTATCTGGATCGCTTGGCGTGTTGGCACACTGGGCCCATGCTGCCTCTGCAGCTGGTATGAGGAGAAGGTGAAGACAACATTAGCTGCATTTGTTTAATCATAGTCTTTTTTATGATTAAAAACACATTTAGCACCCATTCACCAAATCAAATTAGAAAAAAACGTTTTCCCGTAATCTATCCTCTTAAAAAATGAATTGTCAGTCTGATCTGAAAAGGTTTAGTTCGACTGGATTATCTACATTCTGATATGGTCATTTTTTGAACACAATGCAAAGCAAATAGTTCCAGGCTTTATATTGTAGTCATATGCTGCGTTACCTTGTTGTATGTGATAATTAAATGAATGTCTTTTGGGGGGGGATTCACTGTTATTAAATTGTATAGATGTTTAATCAAGAGTTTCCTAAACTTCATGTGTTGTCCTCCAGTGTAAATCCATCGATGGTGGCAGCATTTGGGGCTTGTTCTCTCACGAGACAGTGCAACAGCCAAGCCTTCCAGCGACATGGCAGGTCCACCACCACATCGGACATGATCGAGGAGATTGGATCCGCCTTCAAGAAGCTATTTGAAAGCTGAAATAAAAAATCTGTGTTTTAAAATCCATACACATACATAGTCAATTTGTCATTGTTAAAAAATAATAATGTAGGATATGGGTGTGCTTCATGATACATTTGAATGGAAAAAAGAGGATGCTCAAATTCTGGTGCAAAAAATGACTTTTTGTATGAGTTATATTAAATGAACCCTGTCAGAAAACCAACAAATACTGTCTTCCATTTCTATTTAGTTAGTAATGCTGAATGCATTCACCAAACAAGCTAAGGTAGCAGCATTTTTCACAACCCACCAAAGAGACTAGGATAGTGAGATAAATAGGGCCACTGTAAACCAGAAACCTGTTTTGAACTTGTAAATGTAAATAAACATTAATTTGTGTGAGTGACTTTCTGAATGAGTTTTTGAAAGCCGTCGTGGAAAAGTGCCTTTGTTGCTACAGTCGAGCAATGTTGAATTGGAGACAGCGTTATGTGTATTACTGCCAAGACAAGGGTATCCCCGACATGTATGTATCATGGTATAATACAATTCGCAATGCTAAAATATTCTAAAACCAATGTTTGAAACAAAGCCGAATTATATTTTATATATTATTCAAGGACTTGCGCCCAGACGAAATCATATTTGTTCAGGCACTTCATCGAACAGCTAACATGAGTTGCCATCGGGCGAGTGGGAGGACCCGCTCTCCCGTTACACCAGTGGTCAACTCGACACACGACCTAGCGTAGCAACAACAACGACTACCGCCTCACGGAGGGTGACAGTTTGTAACGGAAAACAAGCGTCTATTGCCCTCAGGTGAGTTCACCTGCAAAGTCGCCTAACAACAAATCAGAGGCGTCTAGTAACTGCTCCGTCGAATGGTTGTTTTTCGCATTGCATCTCATGTGAGTCGTTAAGTAACGTTAAGCGTTAAAAGCTAACGGTAGCTAATTTGGCTAAGTTACATTCAGGCGATCGTGATATAAATACAACCGCTTAAAGTGTCCAAATGAGTGCTGGACGTTATAATGCGGGTCGTGGTTTGCGTGACGGCGGCTTGAGGGTGTTCGTTAGGTAGCAGCTGGTTGTTTACGAGGTGTCTGAATGAAGCGCCTGTTGTTGTCCACACTGGTCGGACCATCTTTGTGTTGACACGTTACCGGCTGTCTGTCGGTTGTTTAAACTTTCAGCGCTGTCAGTAAACGATTAACTTCACTCGTAAAAATCATATTTTGTTCTGTAAAGTCAACAAAAAAAAATCGAGTTGGCAAACGTCAAATTTAAAAAGGGGAAAAAAAAGTTCGTCCGCGTGAATAATCACGACTAGAATCAGGCACAATACTCTGTCAGTGGTCGTGTCGGTGGTTGAGCCTGTTTATCGTTTATCAGACGGCTCCTGCCGTTAGCTGCCTCGCCTAGCAACAGCAATGTTATGCTAACCGAGCTGTTTAGCGCGGTCGTATTCTCCGCCACCCTGGGGTGCTCTCGGGATTATAGTCACTAGAGTAACTGACGACAACGTGTTGTCCAGGTCGGTGTTTCCTCCCGGACCGGTGAGCTCTCTGTTAGCAGACTTCTGGGACACGTAGCAGGCGCCTTTAGGATGGCTGACTTCAGATCAGTTGCCCCTCCCCCCTTTTCACAATAGTGTATCGCTCCGGACTGATTTCAAATGATTTGTACTTGAAATCAAGGTAAATGTCCAACGATATTTATATCGGGGAAGTTTGATGTTCCTAAATAGTTGCAAAGAAAACGACACTTTTAAAGCAACATTACGTATTTTAACTAGAACGGGCACTCGGTAGAGCGCATACCTTCGCATATCACAAGATTGGGCATTGGCTTATGAACATGTTGGCATTAGTTGCATGCCAATTGGATAGAAATAAGATGTTGACCTTTTCATGACCTTGACCTTTGACCCAATCAATCCCAAAATGTAATCAAATGGTCCCCGGATAATAACCAATCATCCCACCAAATGTCATGTGCTTCGGTTTAATACTTTTTGACTTATGCTAATAACACGCATACAAATAGGCGATCAAAACATAACCTTCCGTATTTTCAATGCAAGGTAATAATGACTTGTTGTGAACAGGTGCCGGAGTGTCCTTCAACAACAAGGGGTCCGCAATGTTAAACCCGACCAATGGCGACCCGGGCCACGTCGTTGTGAATTATGTTGAGGAGTATTTGGACCTGGTTGAGTCGCTACCCTTTGACTTGCAGAGGAGTGTGTCCCTCATGAAGGAAATTGATGCCAAGTATCAAGGTAAAAAAGACTCACAATTATTCAAAATGTTATTTATTAAAACCAGATGTGAGAATACTATGTTGATTTGCATATTGTCGAGCTGCAAAGATGTCCTGGCTAACACCGCATGCCACAGACATAAGAACACATCTTTTATTTGGTATGGATCCCTGTGAAAGTCAAATTTAAATGATAATCATATCAATAGGTTTTTGCATGAGAATATAACTTTTAAGTCATCTCCATTAATTGATACATAATTAATTTCACAGATCCCATAGTAACATAGTCAAACAATTATTTTACAGATACCTCAGTTGAAAATGGCAAACATTGTAAACAAATATTAGTATGGCTTTTATTTCTTAGGATATTTCCTTGAGAGGACCATGTAAATAGGTACTTATCATAAAGAAAATACTAGCACTCTTTAGTTGGTAGACTTTGCACATACTACAAAGGATTTTTAGAGGATCTTTGCATGCGTGGGTTTGCATTGACCAGATATGGACAGAAATATAATAGTTATCTTCTAGTGTGATTGTACATTATAGATGTGCATGCAAATCCAAACATATGGAGATCAAACTTGCACCCATAGATTCATGTTTTCCCTGCACTAAACCAAGTCAATTATACGGTACTTTAACCAACTGAACACTTAAAAAATTACATGGCAAATTGTAGACATGTTGCTATAATGTATAATTACACACTAGCTGCATGTCTGAACCCAGTAACTCTTAACCGCTCCCACTAGATCGAGTCCAACACGTTGCTCTCTCGCCAGTCTCATTGCAATCACCCAAAATATTCGCTGTCGTGTCCAACAGACGGGATTCACTTTTCCTCTTCGCTGACTGCAGACTAATCTTGACAGATTTGTCTCCTTTCTAAATTTAACATAAACTATGATGAGGTAGTTAGTTACTGATGCATCTGAACCCAACAACCACACGCTGGTTCACCAGCTCAAACTGATGTAGTCTCATGTCACGCTCGCCCATCTGGACAGTTGGTTCACTCATTATCTACAGGCTAGAACCACATAATGCACCACATAATGCAGTCAGGAAAATGATCTAACATATAAAGTAACAGAATAGATTTTTGAGATTGTGTTTAATTTCTGTCGTCCTAATCCCTTTTTAATTTCCTCCCGTCGATTAATTCTCTGGCAGATGTTCTGAAGGAGCTTGACGATGCTTATGAGCGGTATCGCCGGGAGTCTGACTCGCTTCAGAGGCGAAAGCTTCAGTTATCCATTCAGAGAGCGCTGATTCGTAGTCAAGAGCTCGGAGATGAGAAGATCCAGATTGCCGGTCAAATGGTACGTTAAGAGAGCGCAGCTGCTCGTTGGCAAGCTGCCAGGTCTGTGTGTGTGTGTGTGCAACTGTGTGAGTACGGAGAAGCGCATTACCAGGAATATTTGTGCACGAATAATCTACCTCGAGTAAATAAAACAAAACAACTCTTATAGTTCCTGCTTAAAAGGAGCCTAATGTATAACTGGATAAACAAGGAATATGTCTAACCTTTTGATTTTCAGCTGTTAAATTCTACAAATGAAGAATGATGGGCACGATAAAGCAAAATAAATGTTTGTTTCCTGCCGAGATTAACTTTTCAGATACAAACAAATCATCACAACATAGGGTTTATCAAAGGAGCACCTTGCAGCAGCTCGCCACTTTATGCCTAAACAAGTAACAGTCTTACTTCTAGGTTCAGGTCTGTAATGGTTTAGTCATCCATGTGGACTTCAGGCGTAAGCAGGCAGAGCTCGACAGTAATCCTGACGGTCTTTGTTTCAGGTGGAGTTGGTTGAGAACCGAACGCGACAAATCGACTGGCATTCTGAACTCCTCCTTTCCTCTCAAGAAGTCCCGGAGAGTCACGTTCCCACAGCGACCTCCACGACGCCCACCGCCGCGTCCACCATGTCCTCGTCGTCCTCGTCGTCGGCCGCCGCTACTCCGGGCAAAACGGGCCACCACGAAAAGAAGCGCGACGAGGTCACCCCCAGCTCGGCCGGCGGAGACAAGGCCGGGGGCAAACGCTCAAGACGTCAGAAAAACGGCGACGGCCGTGAGAGCTACGGGGGTCCGGATCACGCGGAGGACGCCGGCGTCGGGGCGTCCCGGGAAAAGAGGGCTAAAACGTCTTCGAAGAAGAAGAAAAGGTCCAAAGGGAAATCCGAGAGAGAGGTGTCGCCCCCGGACCTGCCCATCGACCCGGATGAGCCGACGTACTGCCTGTGCGAGCAGGTGTCCTACGGCGAGATGATCGGCTGCGACAACGACGAGTGTCCCATCGAGTGGTTTCACTTCTCCTGCGTCGGGCTGCATCACAAGCCCAAAGGCAAGTGGTACTGCCCCAAGTGTCGGGGGGAGAACGAGAAGACCATGGACAAGGCTCTGGAGAGGGCCAAGAAGGACCGGGCCTACAACAGGTAGCTCGCTCTGCCGGGGGCCCGACGGACACTGGTTGCGGGAAAATATTGTACGTTTCGTCTTTGTTACCATTTACTGGCAACAACGTTTAATAGAAATGAGAGAGAGAAAAAAAGTAAAGAATTGAGGAATGTTGTAAATAGTTATTTTTGTAACTTCTGTATGGCTGAGAAACAAGACGGCTGCCTCCCGGTTGGGATTATTTGTGAAGAATGAGCACAGTACAGTACGCCCTGCATGTAACTTACATCCCTTTTTGTTTTCATCATGCATGCAACATCTCCCTCTCCTTTTTATATGCTCACTTCATTTCACAAATAAAATGTTTCTAAATAAAACATTTAAGGAGGTTTTGACTGACAATTTGAATGTACTCTTTTATTTGTTCCCATGAGGAAATTCTTCTCTGCGGGCTGCCCATCCCGAATTACATGAAGGAGCAACTGAGGGTTCAGTGTCTTGCTCAATGGCACATCAACATCTACCTAATGGGGAGAGTGGGGATCCAACCGGCTACCGTGTGGTTACGGGGCGACCGCTCCATGCGACCTAGTTTTGGAGACTGGATGCAAATGGGAACTTAACTGGTTGACAGGTCAAATGGCGAGGCGGTGATAAAGATAATGACCCGTACACTTCGGTTGAATTAGGACCAACTTTGCCATGACTGTCATTCTCCACTTCAGCTTTTTAAAAATACATTTGGGCCACACATTGACATGCTAATGACATGTTGAATAGTTGTCAGAAGCATATAACCGGGAGGTGGTAATTATAGTATTTAGACCCATTGTTTTTACACTATTTGTATGACTGGTGGGAGTGTTTGCAGGATAACTTGCTCCCTCTCTCCCTGTGTTGCTATGGCGAGGATTTAAATCCAAACTTCTTTAGTGCCATTATTTGCCACCATTTCTTTATTATGGTCAGTGCCTCAGATTCATTTGTAACCCCATCAAGGAAAGTAGCATTGTCTTTAGTCTAGGTCAATAAGAACTGAATTTGCAGTTCCAATAAAAAGCTTCTCACAAAGATGGATTTGCCATTTTTATTTACAAGTGCTGAAAAAATGACGGGACAACCAGTGTAAAATCTGTACATAAATTCAGTTGCAGGTTTGTTATATACATGAGTACTGAACAGGAACGTGAACACACTCTCTGTCATGCATGTAACAGAGTTCAAAACACAGCAAAAGACACGGTGTAAAGATGTCTGAGTTGTAGCCCGTGATGCTCAGGCTGCTCATCCTCCCGAGGGACGGTAGGATGGACCACGCCGGCGCTGACAAACGAAAAGGTAAAGAGCACAACAGAACAGAGACGCATGACTTAAATCACACACCCTCGTAGACATTTAACTGAAGTCATGGGGAGTTATTACAGCACGTAAGAACACACCAGAATTTGTGGGTAATGGCCCACAAGTCCATATTGACAAAACATCAAGGCATGATTTAACACATTTCCCTGGACTCGACTGGAAAATGGGGGATTGAATAGAAAAAATAAATCCCTCTTGAAGGGCAAAACCCACAAACATCCTATGAAGGGAAGTTGACAATAAAGTGCATAAAAGCTTAAAATCAAAAAGATGGGGGGCCCAAAAAGGAGGAGGTTCTCCACTAAACCTTGCAGCACACACAGCTTGACGATGGAGAAAGCAGCCGTCATGATCGTCAAGTCAACTGTCTCTCCAGCTTTGTTCTACGATGGCAGACACTCGCTTCTCGTATTCCCGCTTGTTCTCCTGGTACAGCTGAGCTGCCTGGCTGTTGGCTGGACTGTTGGGGTTTGGTTCATCAAGCAGGGACTGGGGGGAGAAGAGCCACAGCATCCATCTACTTAGACACTGGCCTTCACAAACGCATATTTTGTCACTAACTAGTTCATCAAATATGTGGGACAATAAAGGTTAGTGTTTGCTTTCTCTGTTTTTTTTAACTGAGCACCCTTATTTTTCACCCTTGGTAAAAAAGGATAATAACATATTGCTGTTTATTGAAAAAGTCTACCTGGATAGATGTAAGAATAGAGGACACATCATATGTTGGACTCCAACGATTCTGTAGGATGTCCAAACATATACTCCCATCTGCATAGACTGAAATACACACAAAAACACACACAATTAAACACTTCACATAAAAAGGCAATGTTGCAATAAGCAGGAAGATAATAATCCTACCGTTTGGATGAAACATCTTTGACACGAATCGTACTGTGGGGGGTTTGTTGGGGTATTCTTCTGTGAACTCTACAATGAGTTTAAATGTACCTGGGACAGAAACGAGAGACACAAAAATCAACATGTATTCATCCATTTAAACATATTCTAAATATGGCGTTTGACTGGTAAAGAGGGAAGAATAGTTACATGCAATACAGTGGCAACTTGCCTATTTACACAAAATAAGACAAACATAACAGAGGTACTCACCATCCTCAAAGGGCGTTCCTTCCGGGCTGCGAGTGTGAGATTAGACAAAAAGTTATGTCATCATTCATTTTGCATTTCACACATTTATACGATCTGTAGTTGGGTAAAACATATATGTCCATGTACATTATGGCTGTGCATTAATGTCTTACCCAAATATGACTGCATTCCACGCCATAATGTTGTTTTCAGACGGAGCACCGCTGACCCCAGCTGGCGGGTCCTCTTGTAGCCTTCATGACAGAAGAGTGAATCAAAGGGCGATTACTTCTAAACCAAACTCCACAAGCAGAAACGAGATGTAATCATCCAGACCAGTGCGTTTCATAACTTAATTACCACTTTCCTCTTGAGAACAAGCCACAACCTATATGAGCCCAATTAAAATCGTTGCACTGGCTGAAAGATGTGGTTATGAAACAAAGGATTATTCTATTTGGGCTGTATTGTGGCGCTGAACATTTGATTTGACAAAGAATTGCTTGATTTATCTCCAATAATATCATAATTTGGGTTTAAATATCAGCGTATTAATAATACTGTTTAAATGTGTAAATAATAACTCATGTACTTTCAATCAATCTCCTTAGTGTGTGAATAATTCCCAAATGTGAACTTAGTTAAGTTGCCAGTAGAAGCAGCTGTTTGAGGGGAAATGGAATTAATACAAAAGAGTATTAGTCGTTTGTACCATTTCAGCCTGGTGATGTTTAGTATTTTAGCAAAGTGCAATTAAGTAGTTTCCTTTGAACAAATAATAATGTGATAAATCACATTAGCAAATAAGTATCTGCATCTGATTTATTTAAGCCATGCATTATGGAGATAATCGGCTTTGTAATGTCTTGCGAACTACAAAGCATCTTATTAAAAGCGGTATTAGCTGCTATAAACTTTAAAAGGTCATTACTGCAGTCAAAGCTAAATGCAAAGGAAAGTAAATGTCTCTGATTATCTGTTTCCTATATTCAACGTCTGGCTGGTAGCTAAACGTATTGATCTCGTCCACGTCGCGTCGTGGAGGAACAACACGTCTCCTCTCTTATTGAACGAACAGGAACATGACAAAGGTCACAACGGAATTGTTCATTTAAATCTGCACGACTCAAATACGGTCAGTTACACGATGACTAAAACACTATGGTGGAAGATTATACTCGCTTTCTTTGGGTGAACTGATCCTACTTTAGTCGGACCGCCGGTAACAAAGATAATGTCGGTGAACGTTGCTCAGCCTTGTGTTGTAGAGAAGATGGCCTTTAATCCATCTAGCTACATGTGTTGTATAAACCGGCCAATTAACCTCTTGTCACTGGTTCTTAAACCGCGTTAGTTTATAGAGTTAACCACCAGTCGTAAAGAGTAACTCTACCCTGCTAACGCTAGCTAGCCGATACACATATTCGGTATCAGCTAGCTACTCCCGAGCAGCTGCTGACGAAGCGTCTTCACAAATTAGTGTCATTTCACTTAATGTCAGCATCTTAATAACACGATACAACGCATAGCATGTGCGCAAGCTTCATATCTTCGGCGTAGATCGTTGAATCGATAGGTTAATATATTAATAAACGTATAGCTACCGGTTAGCTATGGTAAGCTAACGTAAGCTAAGCTAACGTTGACAAACCAACGTCAACCGGATCCTTTCTGACCATCAACTTACCGTTTAAAATCCCTCATAAGTCTCCTTCTCGCCGGGGTTGACATCGTCTACTTGTGAATCACGTGTTGATCACACGTAGACGTTACAAGGAGAGTATATGATCAAACGCGTTATATTGTATGTAATGGGTATTTTGACTTCTTCACAGTTGGCCGACGCGCTCCGTCGTTCTTTGGATAATCCCGACTCGCTCTTGGTTTACAGGACGATACCACTGTGGAAGGAGGGGGGGACTATTTCGAGTATCGAGTTGAAACCACTTGCTTGCGTTATAAAACCAGTACATATCCGGTATCCGGTGCAGTTAATAACATTTTAAGAATGTATGTGTTTTTGGAAATATATTTTCTTGCATTTCGAGCAGATACATGTGTATATCACGTTGTTTTATTTGACAGTATTTTGATTCTCCCCGTTCCTGTTCGCGGTGACGTGGTGTTTGTGCAGCGCAGCTATGACGAAGGTCGCCTCCCCTGACAGACGACGGTAAACAAAGTACACCTGCCTCTACACGGGCGGGATAGATAGATCGATACATTGCTTTATTATTGTAGATTGGGACAACAGTATTTTAGAGATGTATTCTGGAAGTAATGGGCCAAGCAGTTCGATCATAACACATTAAGATCCACTGTGGGTGTCTGCAGTGAAAAGGTGGATCCCAATATACACATGAGGAAGTGATACGTTTTGGGGCTAGACACCAGTTATAATACAGCTAATGCGTAATGTTTGCATGGATATATTTCAAGTAGTCTATAAAGCTATCTAAAATTAAACTATCAAACTTTAACTTTTACAAAACAGTTTTAATTCTTAATGAGTAACATATACATATACTTTTTATTAAATCCAAGAAGCGGGGATCATCCCACGTCCAGTTGAGACAGAAACTGAATGTAAATATCAGAGGTTCAATGTAAATGCTTAGTTTTAGCATATATCAGAATAGTTTATTTACAGCTTAATCAAACATTAATAAGCGACACAAACACTTTCTCTTTTACAACACAAACAAAAGAAATCACTTTTTAAATCAACAACCAGTTGCACTTTTCAATCCATCCACAACTACGGGCCTGCCCTTTTCAAAAGCAAAAACAAATAATTTCAATGAATAACTGGACCACTCAATGGCTTTAAGGCAAATTAATGCTGGCTTAGGCTTAAATGACATTCAGGCAAAAAGGAAAGCTCGTCAATGAGATCTTCTGCACTTTAAGATCCATGGTAAAGAAGCATGGTGGTGAAGAAGGCATGGTCATACACCTGCTCTGCTTTCACAGACTTCTGGTGCTCCACCTGGCTGCCTGCAGTGCCGCTGTTCTCATATGAGTCACTGTAGGGGAGTTGGCCATGGTGTTTTTCTGCTGCTGGGTAACACCCAAAGGGAAGCTCTGGTTGATGGGGGCCATTTGAGGAAAAATCCTCACCTGCCATTGAAAATTAGAAAAAAGGTCAAATAATGGCATATATTGAATTGTGACAATATTCCTTTAAAACTCCTTTAAAATCTTTTTCCCTCAAAAAAAGTCGACAATAAATTGCAAAGTACATTCCAGAGCCGTATGTAAAGTCACAAGTTACGGACTACTTTTTCTAAATGGGTCACTTCCTCATCTGTGGTAGCTTTGACAAAGGTACTGCTGTGTGACACAGTGACCTAGTTATATACTCTGAGGTATTTAATCTCCTGCATCAAGGGAAGAACACCTTAAATCTTTCAGACGCTTTGGCACGCCATAATCCCAAACCCAACATAACGAGCAGACGTCATTTAAAGTTTGGTCATCAGTCTTCATTTGCTTTGCTTTTTTGGTGTTTTGCAGGCCGGAAAAAAATACCAAAAGAACAGAACTTGACAGATGCATGAGAATACATAAAGAAAACCAATGTCCACCAGTCACATGTATGAAATTAATCAACATTTAATGATTTCACACAATTAAGTACAAAGCTAAGCCTGCTCAGTACTGAGCATGGGATGTTCCAAAACGAATGACTGTACACACTTTCCACCATGTAGGACAAAGAACTCAGAAACCAATTAACATGAAACTGTACGACAAAATACAGAAAGAATACAGAACTTACCAGTTACTATACAAGTTGTATTGTATATTGCTGTTCAACTAATCAATACAGCTCAAGAAATAAGGCTTTTTGCAAATCTATGCACATTTTATAGAGCAGTAGTATATATATATATATATATATATATATATATATATTCAGAACTACTGATTGTAAAATGGCCAATTACAAAATCAGACTGGGTATTATTATAGAACCAACAGATCTGCAAAAGCTGCTAGTTATCGAAAAAACCCAAAACATTAACCATACTTAAGAATCAAATGCACACAAAAAAGCAACATTCAAGCCCATGGACCTGTGTCTCAGTACATGACACCTACCGACCACAAACAAGCAGCACAGTGAATCGTTTGTTCTCCACAGCTACATTCATGTTGGGATATGCTTTGGCATAAGGCAAAAGTATTGAATACAAACCACGTCAACAAATGTGTGGCGACAGTCAACGTCAGAAGATATTTCCTCTGCGTGTTTTAACGGTTTTATATAAAATGTCAACGCCAAAATCGAGCATTAAATCCAAGTGTACTACATTGAATTGAATCCACTCAACTGTCGGGACTATTTGTTACTAAAGGAAACTGTCCGATCACCACGTAGATATTACATCTCACGTGTGTAGGCATTCCTCAGATAGAAATGTAAAGGAACAAGTTTTACAACCTATTTGGGAAGACAGTCAGACATTCCCCGGACAATAGAAACATCTTCATGACCGATGAAGTTCACCCTCTTGCAACAGAACACCCCTGACCTCGCTCCACCGTGTGGCGGGGGTGCCCATGAGTTTGCGTTGGGATAATAATTGTGCAAAACCAAACTCACCCTTTTATCAATAATCTACTAAATAAATTCAATCACCATATTCTGTATATCTGGACGGATGCATTAAATATAACCATATATAATAAAGAAATCTCAATTCTTTAAATCTATTTGAGTAGAACATGGAAAAGTAGAAAATACAGCACACACATACACACACACAGGGCTATACATCTTTTAAATGTAGCGTACCACAAAATTAAAAACAAATCCTTTATGCATGTGTTATTAAAAACAATACCCCAAAGATATACTGCATAAAAGAGGAATATTAGCATGTGTGGCCACACACGCACGCGCCTCTACAGGTAGGCATAAGAGTTGGTGCAGCGACAAGGGGTCTGCATCGACGCCACAGTGATGACCTCCAGCTCTTTAGTTGCGGAGCTCGACCTGCCTCGTCCCCCCTGGTCCACACACTGATCCACGAGCCCCGGCCCTTGTGGTGGCGCAAACCCATTCAGCCCAAATGCAAAGGGTCCTGGCCCACCTGAGGTTACAGTCGCTGCCAACTCCATGTTCATGCTCTCCATCTGGGCCTGTCCAGCAGCACCCAGAGGCCCATTGCCATTGAGCAACTCTGGTGGCAAGCCCAGACCTAAGAGAATAAGATGCATACAGACAGAAAGCGAGGAGCTTAATCGTAATAATAATAAAATATAATGAATTTCTAACATCAAAAGATGGCAGAAACCGGAGGCCATGATGCAAAGCCCCAGCTGACTACTGTTGTTCTTTGAGAAGTAATACGATACTTGATTTGTGCGAACACAAATTTATAGCAATATTTTTTTTTAATCCCCTTTAAGTTTCTTGTCATCCACTTTTAATTATGGTCCTGAACTTCAAGCCCACTGTCTTGCAGCACTTTCATCTGAGTGTCACTCAGACGTCGCTCTACGCTGAAGACCACGTCCAGGTTCCAGCTCAAATATAAAGTAGAGTGCATGACAAGTACAGGCCCAATTTCTTTTGAAGTCTACAAATAGGGTAGACTTTATGAAGGCATACACAGTCTAGTGATGTGTATTGGTCTTTCACAGCCATGTTTGGTCATTTTGTGCAGCTGTCTAAACTAACAACAGATGTTCCAGCTGCAGCACTCATGCGGCTCGTCCTCTTTTTAAAAAGGGAAACGTGAATAAACTGTTAATTTAAACGAAAAAGCACAAAACATCGACGGGACGAGTTCAGCGACCTACCGTTGGGTCGAGCCTTCTTCAGTGCGTTTGCTTCCATGCCATCGAACGACCTCTTTCTGTTGGGCACGCCGTTCGAGAAGCTGCGTCCCTGGATGGTGGGACGAGCGTGGCCCCCGTTCTGAGTGGTGCCGTTCAGAAAGGACCCGTTATGGGACTGGGCCATGTTCTGTTGGAAGTTCTGGGCATTGGAGAGAATCTCTGCGCAGCCCTGGAATCCCTGGGCGTGGGCCAAGTCAGCCGCCGTCAGCCCACTGGCATTCCTCATGCTGCACAACGAGAAGGACGCGTGTTAGGGGCACTCACCGTACGGCTGAGTTACACAAATAAAAACAAACAAAAAGAAGGACACAATCAAGCGCACACACACATACAGACTCATTAAGCAAGTATTCACTCTCTCACACACACACACACACACACACACACACACAGACAGACACACATATGTATAGAAATAGCCTCGACTCCCTCACATCATATTCATCATCCTCATGGGATGAAGACTGATCCGTCTGGATCGTTGGCATTTTTCATAAAACTTCAATCTTGACAGTTTCCAAATGGTTTGGGGAAACGTGTCTGCTGCAAGAGGACATGATTAGGACAACTGTAGAGATGCACTCGTGTATATTCTGATGAGGGCCGGAAAAAAAAATCAGACCAAGAGGACAGGAGGACGAAGACGTTTCTATCAGATGGCGGTTGAATTTGAATCCAAAGGGGAGGTGATGTAGAGAGCTTCGTCTCGTCTGCCGGAAAAAACGAGACATCAAGGATTTTTTTTGGCGGGGAATGAAAGGCTGTTGTCTTCTCACATTTCCAGTCGATACTGCTCAAGGATGTCTGAAAAAAGCCGCGTCTAGATTCCACTGTCTAACGTCTCCGCGTCCCAAATGTCAAGAGGCAAAATGCAAAGCGAGAGCGGGGAGAGTAAGCCAGGAGAAACCAGAGTGGGGATAAGAGACCGGCAAAGCAAGATTGTAGAATTCTTCCGAGACGATTACAAGACGATCAAGTCGGGATGTCAGATGCGTCTTCAGAGGTAAGTTCACCTCAAACGGCGAGAGGGGAAATCAAACAAGGAAAAACTACAACTCCAGGACTCCTCTTGGTGAAGCTGTGACGGCGACGTCTTCAAGAAAGATGAACAAGAGAATGAAAAGTAACAGAAACGACTTCACTGCTCTGGAGGCGTTTGTGCCGCCATCCATTACTCCAGAGAGCCGGTGCGCGTCAGACAGTTGTATCAATCACATCCAGGTGCAGCAGGAGTAAGACGAGTTCAATAGGGAAGGAGCAAACGTGTCCTGCACATTCATCGAGTATGGAAGCAATTTCACTGGGAAATAATAAAACCCTCTGTCTTATTAATTTGAATAAGTAATACTAATTTAATTAAGGATAAACAGTTCTTGTAAAGGTTTATCTGTGTTCCTCCTACATAAATGTATTGAATAAGTTGCCAGATCCAACACTACAAGGAAGTCCTTTGAGCTGCATGAGGAGGATGTCCCTCCTCTCCAAAGGCCAATTACTCCACAATGCTGCACTTGTTCCGCGTCTAAATGTCACCCGACTGCAAACTCGGGCTCGCAGAAAACAGTTGTGTCTTTGTCAAAGGATTGGGACTGTGGTCCACATCCAAGCTTATAGTTACCATCACAAGTGTGACAAAAACAATGAAAACGTTACCGTGTGTTTTATAGACACATTGTGCCAGAGAATAGTTACATCTTTTTTTTAGTGAAGAAAGAAAAGGCAGACTTGGTGGCTGCTTTATGACCTGTACGTTTAACACTAGTACTACTATAATCACTGAATTCTATTTTATTCAAACATTGACGGTTAACTGAAAACCAGGTGACATTGACTTCCACACAATGAATGAATGAAGGACGCCGTTTGCTCTTTCATTTAGTTCCGAATTGGTTCTCTCGGCATATTCATCTAAACAGTTTTGCAACAAGGAAACATTTCAAGAGCTAGTGCACATTCAAACATTTGATAATGAATTTAAGATAAAAAAACAAAAAAACAATTAAAATCACATAATAACTTGTTGCACATTACCCGTCCCACTTCAAAATTAACGCTTCCAAAGAATTCTTCCAAAAGATTAAATTTATGTCAAAAAAAACAGTTAGGTAAAGGTACGCTAGATGGGTTGGTCTCACTCCAAGAAATATTGTTCTAAATATCAAACTTTCAACAATTAAGTGTCGTAAAAAATAAAGTTTGCTGATAGACACAAGCTTTACAAACTTTACTTTATCCTTTAAAACAAAAATATGATACCGTCAAATTACATTTAGCGTAGATTCCTTCGTTGTTAAACGCCACACAAAGTACTTCCTTCTGGTCCAGAGGAAGCCTGCGGCCTCTGGAGCCAAATGAGTGCTGAATATAGTCTCTGGATATGGATCCAGAGGGAAGCCAGTTAATCCACCCCTCATCCGAGTATTTTAGGGAGTACGAGATCTGACAAACCACTCATGAACAACTCACTTGTGTTGTGATCATCGCAGACTTGTTTTAAAAGTTGTATCAAGAAGAAGTGAGGAGGGCTTCAAGTGCTGCAGCCTTACAACAGCAGATGATGAGATGCATGTTTTATGTGTTGGATCCACAACACAAACTGGGTGATTTTAATTTGATCACACAGATTATCTTAAATCGGATGTTAAAATCTAACATATTTTCTTTCCTTGTGACAGTATTCCTTGAGTGAGACCCGACATCTACAGCCAGCACTGATCCAGAACATGGATAACAAAGTACTAATTAGCACAAATTTGGTATGGAAATTTAAAGAGGAAGCGTTAATATTTTGTAAATGCCTGGTATGCTTTGCTTTCCCATCCTAAGCACACAATATGTGTCTTCTCTAGCTATCGTCTAACCTTCAAGAAGCAGCCTATCATCATGCTACATGTTGACATGGGACTCACGTGATTAAAACCTGTCCATATTAAGGGTTCCTATGGTTAGTTCACAACATAACAAAAACAAAATCATAACAAAAAAAGGCTAGATACAGGGACAATCATGGATAATAAGCAAAGCATGCAGGTCTAAAACTTTAGTTTGGATTAATAAAAAAACCTAGCATTAAAACCAATCACCGCAAGAAATACCTCAACAGTTTGCCAGTGTGTAGATAGGAAGCGATAGTGAGAACACTCAATGCCACAACAGTGCGGCTATCCCAGGGAACGGGGCAGACTCAGCAGTGTCTATTCTTCCCCTTTCTAGGATTACTTGAAAAAACCAAGTCATTTCCAATTCAATGGCTGCAAAACATTAAGACGTACGGTTCGGTTTCAGTATAGAAAATATATATATTTTTTTACTTGTCACTTTCATAAAGGAAAAGGTGACAGATCAAGATGTCAATACAGACTATAGTGTATAAGGTTAATACTGTGACATACAAAAGAAAACATTTGAGTATGAAGTAAAATATTTGATACAGTGAAATGACAGTGAATAACCATTGCAACAGGATGATTGTTAGCATTACACAGTTCAGTACATGATAGGGATGCAAGTCTGACCCGTCTAGCTGCTCTGCGCTCGGCTGTGCGTTATGAAACAGTGCAGTCTGCTGCTCGTGGACCAGCATCACACTGAGGCTCATGACAAACAATACAAACCTGTTTACTCAGGACCCCTTGTTAGAAATAAGAGAACGGTTATTTTATTCTTTTAAGACTAATTTTGTCCCATTGAGAGATAGATATTCATTATATTCTTAATTTTTTAGTTTGGGAAAACGGTTTCTTCATGCGACGCCTTTCGTTGTCACTTTGAATCGAAGAACATTGATCTTAACGACTATTTTGTCCGATGAGACCCGACAAGAGGAAATGAGCGAGTGAGACGGTTTCTTCAAGGCTGGGTAAGACCACGAGACGGCTCCGGTCACACAGACCTAAACAGTTCAGATGTACCTGCTGTCCCGAAGGAAAATTATCCTTTCTTTGTGAGAGGTCGAAGATAAGAGACGCAAGGACGAGCGCACTGTCGCCATGCAGGTATCCCTTCGCCCGGAACCAGGAAGATGAGGAAGGTCCCCATGTGAATATGAAGAAGGGCATCAATGATAAAGACACGGGTAGCTACTTCTGCTATATTACAAAAACCCAAGTTCCAGTTGATCTCATGTAGTTCTTTGTAGCCAACATTTCATGGAAGTGAATAAACGCCTCAGAGGGCGTCAACTTTAGCTCATATTTTGGACACTAAAATGCGTCCAAACGTGTGGCAACACACCAGACTGAGGTGACGGGGGCATCGGGAGCTGCTCGGCGGTTTGTGATCATCTGTGGCCGCGAATTCTCACGGCGCTCGGCATCCGGTGTCTGGCCTCACAGCAGCCATTTAGCAAAGTGAGTGCGTTGAGCAGATGGGGAGCGAGCTCTCTGCTTTATGAGGCAGAACTGCCATTCAGAGACGGATCCATTTAGTGCGGCGTCTCATGTGCACCCCCCCCCCCCCCCCCCCCTCTTTTCTTCTTCAACAAGCAAAAGGCTGACTATGCCAGTGCAAAGAACAATAGGAAAAAGTTACATAATATGTGAAAACATATTTCGGCGTAAAGACCACTGGCAGGATGGTCATCTCCTCTGAACAGCGGAGGGCCGGCTGCAGTCGGTGAGGTGTGTTCAAGAGCAACAGGAGAGGAGGGGATGCAACGCCCTTCAAGAAAAGGTGAGCAAAGTAGGTTTCCAGCAAGAAGAAGATATGTGATGGATTAAGGATTTTAAGGATTAAGATGTTAACGACACAAAGTTCAGTGTCCCTATTATTATTATTATTATTAATAATGTGATACATTAAACTATGTTGGTGCTAAGCAATGAGCATCGCTGTTGAAGGCTATATTCAAAAATAATATTTGTATTGATATTAAATTTGATTTTTTTTTGATGGCTATGCAAGTTTAAATTAATATATTGTTAAGACCACGCAACGGATTTAGGACCACGAATGGGAGGAGAACGTCACTGGAGTTGATCTCCATTATCTGCTCCACTAACAGCTTCTATACACGGGATTCAGAGCATCAATACAGAGGCAAACAACTAGGCGCAATATAAAGGTTTAGTGGAGCAATGGCTACATGAGAAGAGAATGAAGTCGCTCTCCCTCTGTGTTGTACAACTGTTTTGCACTGATAGCACGGTTACCATCCTCAGCAGCCTAGGATTTAGATATGCTCCTAATCCCCAACAGAGCGCTGAAGGAATGAATCTAAAACCAGGAAATGGTTTACAGTTCATTTGTTTCCACGTCAATAGATTTTTAAAACAGATTATTTTCGTTTTTCAGTTCGATGCCCGATAAAAGGTTTGTGGTTGACACAAGCGCAAGATTTTTACACATTTTGTTCTACTACAAATAGTCCCTCTGGTAAATTTGTAAGCTTTTACACATGTCTAAAAAATAAAATGCAGTTACCAGCTAGCGGCTAAATTAGTCTCTACTAAACATCATCACGGCCAACACCGGTCCGCTTTCTGCTTAGTGGTGTTGAAGTTGTACATCCGTGAGTCTAGCCTCATGTAAGCTTCTTAAAAAAAATTAAGATTCATTTGTGAAAATGATCTGGATTCAAGTATTAAATGTTTAGCGTAGAGTTTATTTTCTGTAACGATCCAATGACAAAAGGCCATTGGCTTTGGGAAGCAGTGTGATGCCAACTTGACCTACAAAATCCCTGCTTCACTACTAATAAGCTCAGATTTCCATATGGAGAACCGTGAATGACTCTGGCTTCACTCACTGAACACAGAACCTTCTGAGACGATTCAAGAAGTCTCCAAAGATGAAACGTATGGCAACCGGACCAGAGACAGAGATGGGGGAGCAGGTCGGTGTCCACAAAAATGTCAATGAAAAGACATTAACCCATCTGTAAAGTAATATGTATATAGTTGATCTGGTGAAATATTACTACATGATTAACATTATACTACATAGTGAATGTGTGTTGCGCTTGTGCTACCACAACAAATAAATATGACAGAAAAATAGTAATTAGACCTGCTTTTATAATTTTGATTGACAAAACTTTCATTAATATTCCACAGTATTTCTTACCGTGCCACTAGACGCATATGGCACGCAAGTAATACAATAGTATTAATCTAAATAGCACTTTGTTTCTGGATATTTTCATTTCCATTTTAATTGAAAGAAATAGTTGTTAGTTTCAGTACTTTTTTGCTTTTTGTTTTAGCTTTGATTCATCTTTTTTTATTAAGTTGGACCACTTATTTATATTAATATTATGAAAATAATGTGAAGAATTTTAAAGTTATTGGTAACGGACATTTGGCACCAACATAATGTTGAAGTTAGTCTAAAGTTATTTTGTCATGAGCCTCATTCCCACCCAGTGTGCCTCTTAGTTTCCCTCCCAGTTGTTCCTCTAAACATTTCTGAGACATAAAAAAAAAAAAAATAACCTGATAATAAACTGAACTCAATGCATAATCTTCAATCTGTAGGAGGGAAACAAATCACTCATCATTTACATCATGAATATTACTTATCAGCTGGAAACCAAATGCACATTACACAACCTCAAAAAGAAGAGAGGCATTTATTACGTCTGCCTACATTAAAAACATAATGGTTCATTTGTTGAAACGGACCAAACAACCAGGAGTTTCATGCAAAATGATGTCAACTCTGAGCAGAAATCAAATCACAATGTTGAACAGTCAGACTAACAGAATGCGCCGCAGCGCTCAGGAGCCACGAACCACCAGGAAAATGTGTAACAAATTCCAATTCACGTCTTCTTTGTGTTTTAAGTAACTGTTATAAAGTTAATTATACATGCATGTTTTATGTTAGCATTGTTTGTTTTCCTGGGTGGAACCAGAAGTAACTGAATGCCAAAGGTCAGCTGAACTAGTTTCAAACTGCTTTCCATGATTATCATCATTCTAGCAAGTGCCTAATAAGTAGAGAAAATATTTCACTAGGGTAATGATTACATTTTATCATAACATCATTTCCTGAATTTAAAAAGACCCCATAAAGACCATTTTCACAACACACAAATAAGTGTACACCTGTAAACTCCTGGTCGTTTTGCCTCTTTAGAGTCAAACAAGAAAAAAAACAAAGGCATACAGCTTGTTGCAAAAAATGAAACTGCAAATAAAACCATAGTTTTAAGAAAGAGTTAAGAAAGATGAAATGGCTCATATATATTATAAGAGTCTTTCATTTACATGTGCTGCAACATTTAAAGTACGCTTCCAAGAAAATTATATTACATTGTCACTCTAACCAAACAAAACAAGGACTGATTTATACAACTATGAAAGAGCACCAATAACAAGCAGCTCAAAAAGTAGTAGGTGGATATAAATCGATTATTAAAATAGTTTGCACGAATCGATGACGAAACTAATTATCGATCCGTTGTGTCGTGCAATTATTACGCTACTCAACAAGCCGGAGAGATGTTTGAGTATTACAAAAGTTGAGGGCGGAGCGGAGGTAGAGGTAACACCACAACGCTGCGTTGGGAGAACCAATCAGCGTTGAGCTGCTCCGCCTTTGCTGAATCTAACTGGCTGCTGCTAATCTAGTGGCGCTGGAAGAGGAAGTCATCCAGACCAAGTCGGTGAAAGTCACCGAGCTGCGTGAGGCTACGGGTGAGGTCATGAACCTGAACGCGTGGGCGTTAGATGTTCCGACGTTTGTGGGATGTCCTCAACAAGTATAAAGCTAGTTTCTTTCGTGGCGGATGAAGGAAATGATAACCGTTTTTACGGGGCAAATTAAGAGATAAGCTCCGCCCCCCAAGCAACGTCATTTGTGTCGGATTATATCCGTTAATGTTTTTGAATAAAGGGCTGGACATTAGAGATACACCGATCAGGTTTTTTGGGCCGATCACCGATCACTGAAATCAGTGTCAGCCGATCACCGATAATACCGATCACCGATCACTGAAATAGTATCTGCCGATCCCATAATACCGATTACGGCGTTGATTGAAGCATTCTATTTATTGTGTAGCATTATTGCCTAGGACTATGAGGAAATACACATCTAAAGCACCTCAAACATTAAAGAAATTACAGACTTGTATATGTTAGTGTATGATTTGTCGACATCTTATTTTGAAAAACGGATGTTATTTCACGTGGCTCTTTCCGCTAATTTTCAAAACCGGATGTTGTGTCACGTGAATCCTTCCGCTAACAGTTAGCACTCGATCAGGAGCGCGCAAGGGTTTTGATAAAGTTAGCGGGTAACTTTATGAAAACCCTTGCGCGCTCCTGATCGAATGCGTGTGCCGTGAGCATCAGTCTATAGGGTCAGACATGCGAGTGTCGGTGAGTTGACCCAGAGATTCAGTTTGGGGGACGAGGCGCCGCTCGCTGCGGGAGAATCCCCTCGCCGCTCTCACTCTGCGGCACTCGGCGGCGCATCGTCTCCGTTGCGACGCGCGGAGATTGAAACGTCTCTGATAGTATTTCTCGCAGATGTGAGGTCATCTGATCAATCGGTTTGATCGGCCGTTTTGAGAACGCCGATCAAAACCGATAATGGCAATATCGGCCAATATTGATCGGCGCCGATCAGATCGGTGCATCCCTACTGGACATTAATGTTTTTTTTTTAAATTAGAGAAATTAGTCACAGATTAATGAATTATTAAAATAATCGTTAGTTGCAGCCCTAGTTGCAACACAAAGAGTAACAGGATCCTTTGGTCATTACAGGTCTGACAGGATCGCAATTTAGGAAACAAGAAAGATGGGTCGTGTCTCTTCTGCTTTTGTTCCTGCGTCAGATGCACCAACAAGAGCAATTTAATCTATCATTAAATGCACAAAAGGCATGGCTAAGTACAACATTTGTGTAGATGATACATCTACCTCCTATAATACCAGTAGGAAAAGATAGGTGCATTTTCATTCTCTGCAACTGAATCGTATCGTAGCCTTCTCATACAAAAAGGAAAATTACCTCAGAAAAAGAGACAATGTGCATTTGGTCATCCAGTCAGGTTATATATGCATTAACCAAAACAAATATTAAAAGAAAATCACACTCTAGATTTAACAAAGATCATGCAATATGGCCTACAATACTAATAACAGTTAATCAACCTTTACATTAAGTTGTCCTCTTCTACGCATAATAATTGTGCTGAATTTACAAAGCTGATACCTGATACCAAAGGTTAAGGTAATTATCCACTTTTATTAAACAACTATTCCTGAAATCACAAATATAAATATGAAAGTGTCTGCTAAATGTAAATGAAAGAAACTTAATTAACTCAATAGGTTTTTGCCAATATTATTACAAAAAGGGGTCAACTTAATGTGAATTGTTGCAATAATAAACAACAATTTTCAGTAATAACAAAATGTGTAACATTTCAAGGGAAAGCCACCAATTCTCTTAATATAATATATAATATTATTATGATCAAAGAATCATCATTATTTTGTCATGTAAACTTTAGCATTCTGCAACGACGACATCATGTCAAGATTACTACAAGTAATCCTAAATTAAAATACCCAGCCATTTATTAAACTACATATAAACATTAACTAAAAGCCACTGGAGGAGAAAATACAACTCCTTGGTGCACAACTTAAAAACCAGAATTGAACACGTGTTTTATTGCAATCATCTTAAAAAAAAGACCAAGTCTGCAATCCTTTTGAAAGTTATGTTGACTTTTTAAAATATGCCCAGCACTGTTTACAGTTATGCATATTGTAGTCTGAAGTGAATTAGTCTGAAGTTAGCGGTTATTAAAGCAGCTTCTATCTGGCTGGATGTGTAGCAAGTGTCCAAGTCGTTTGATTAGCATCTTTGACAAATTGATAACTTCCACTAACGTTCAGATCCGTAGTTACTTTGCAGATCCTCTGCATTTAAATAGAGTATTTCAATGTAAGCCCCGCTCCGATTTGAGTTTGATGGCGTTCCCTTGCTAAGGGGTAATAACTCAGAAGTTGGGATAGTACAGAGGAAAAGAAATGAAGACAGATCTAAATTCCAGGACTTACTCAGCTTTCGCTCCCTGAATCAAGAGAGCGTTGATACACTCCAGACTGCCCGCACGAGCAGCCTTGTGGATGGGCGACTCGCCCACATAGTCCTGAGCAATAACAAAAGAAAGCAGTTGTACTTTTATTTTATTTTATATATTGTATTGTGCACAAGAACAGTAATGGGAGCCAAAGCACTGTTTTAGATTTGTGGAGTATTTAAAAAAAATTATAAATAAAAAATATTATACACCCTCCCTAACTGCCTTCTGTCTCCATTTCCCCAGTTAAAAAAACAGAGGTGCGACAGGGCGTAACTCTGCAAGTCAGAGCCTGACCTCAACCAGACTACACCGCGGCTCACACACATTTACAGTTACACTTTAGTAGGAGTGCCGATGGGGAGTAAAAAAAAAAAAAAAAAAACATACACCCGAAGGCTTTCGCTAAAACAAAATGTAAAGTGGGACGACCTTAAAACAAAAACCTATTGTACTGTCCAACACCAGCCATGTTGAAATCTTATACATCTAAGAGGAGAAGGTCACAAACTAGTTTCCCAGGAGATAAACTTAACACATGATGAAAATATTCAAAGCCAGTGAAAAAATTGTGTTTCACGATGACGACAAACGTTATGTAATCGTGACCTACTAATCTCATTTCCCTCAGCCGCGCAGCAGAGCTTTAAATATAGCCCTGGTGCATGAAAACACAAGGCTAGTGAACAAAGACTATAAATAACAAGTGATGAGTAAAACACATAGGGGGGGGGGGTCTGAGAACAAATGCATTCCCAGAAAAGGACAAGGAAAAAACACGGTCAAGGGGTAAGCAGCAACAACAGAAGACTACTAGGGTCATGACCCCACTTTAGAGAGATCCTTTCTTAATGGGATCAGTCAGAGTTCAACCTCTCACACTGCACACTTATCTCCCTTAGCATGTGTCCCTCCGCCTGTCTGATTCTGAGGCGTTTTTAGAGGGTTATTTTACATTAAAATGATCTGTTAACAACTTAAAATGTACTGCTTTTCCTGAAGTATTGTAGTTTGTGAAAAAACAATCATATGTACACGCATTTCTTCAGAAGAGGTCAAGATGCAGGTAAAAAATGTATTGACAAGTTGGGAGATTTTTTTAAAAGGGCCAAAGTGAAATTATAAAGTGTCTAGACGTGCGTTTAGCGTGGGATGTCCTACCTGTCTGTTAATAGCTGCACCAGCTTGGAGTAGCCATAACAAGCACTCAGGGTGGCCCCCAAACGCAGCGATGTGAGTGGGTGTCTGTGCGAACCTGGAGGTCACCGCATTCACGCCACTGCCCACCTGAACCAGGCGCATCACGCACTCCAGCTGTGGACACAAGGGCAGTGCACGGTCAGACGACACGGTGCGAGCACTGGCTCATTCATTCCTCGCTTTCCAGGCAGGTAGAAACACGTGGGCTATAGCCGCCGCTTGGAGGGAAAAATGCAACACTACTTATTGTTTGGCCAGACTTGAGTCTACATAGCTGTGTGCGTGTACAGTGTCTGTGCCCTGGAGGCCCGCCCATTTCCAAAATGCACGTTAGGGAGTGTAAAGCATTAATCTTAGCGTAGCCGTGTGTATTTATTAAGGAAAAGTTGAGCTGCAAGTTATCACGTTTTAAATAACACTTTTAAAGCGTTAGACACCGATTTGTTTTGTGCAGGTGTATGCTTACAGCGTTAAATCATTGTAAGGGTACGATAGTCGGTAACGTTGAAAGCAATCAGCGTAATTAACCGACGTCGTGTTGTTCTCGATCCTTTGTCGACATCCAGCAGCGATTAACTTCGCTGTTAAAATGGTTCCCGCTCGACGTCAGATTTTTACTGGCAGAGCATCAACATGACTTCACCACATTAAAAGCATTATTTTTTTCACAGTAAATGTAACTATAGTAAAAAAACGTTATTTTTGTACACTACATATAACTATAGTGACCCCCCTCCTCCTCCTCCGTCAACGTTAGCGGGAGATCATCAACCGTGTAACGTTCACGGTCCATGTTCCGCCAGTTGATGGCTGACGTATCGGTCTTATCCGCTCGGGCTAACCCGTCACACGTTAGAGAATGGTCGCGACGAGGAGGACCGTTGGCGCTCATTCCGGCCATCCAACCGTTCACGTCCGTTAACCGCCGCGGCTTAGCGACTACCTTTCCGAAATGAGCGGCCCAGTGAATCGGCGTCCAGCCGTAGAAGGTGTCCTCCACAATGAGGTCAGCCGGGCTGGAGCTGCACTGAAGCAGGGAGCACAAGGCAGCGACGTCTCCATCCCTGCACGCCCGATGGAGGGGGAAGCGGCTGTTTAACACCTCCTCGCTCGAGAATCCGGATTCCACACCCACCGACATTGTAGGAAAAACAGTATAAATAATACCTAACTACTTTTAAAATGGACAACAACAACAAAACGACTATCTATTGTTTAATTCTAGTCGCTGATGGCGTGCCTTTTGAATCTCGACACGCGCCACCCTGGCTGGTGTGTGTGTGCGTGTGTTTCTGCCTGACAACACGGAGCCACCAGGAAAGAGCACGCGTCGGGGTGAAACTTGAGAAACGCCGAGTGGGCGGTAAACTACGGACTGGATTCCACACTCCGGACCTTCCTCTTCTCCGTATGGTGTCGCTCACGCCGTGTCGCCACCCGTTGGACAGCAGCGCTCGTGTGGATGGCCTCTGGCTTCCACTGATTTCCCCCAGGTGTATCTAGCGCCACTTTGTGGTGTGTGCATGTGGTTGACGGTTGTTCCTCTAATTATAAGGTAACAGCAATGTGCCAAGAAATGAAGCACTAGATTAGACAACTTTATTAATCCCCAGTGGGGAAACTCATTTGCCACCAACAAGCCATACAGACAAAACATAGACACAAAACAAGAAAACACTTCAAGGAACAAACAAAACCAGAAGATGCCCCATAAAACGTGACCATCAGACGGATGCTAAATGCCCCCCCCACACACACACACGCACGCACGCCCGCACACACACACACACACACACACACACACATAAACTAAAGGTGCTCATTAAAAAAAAACCTTGAAACCTGTTTTCTTCTTTTGTGCATCTTCACAGACTGATTTGCCTAAATTTGGTACTTTAATACACAAAGGTAAATAATCCGTGTGTGCGTGTGTGTGTGTGTGTGTGTGTGTGTGTGTGTGCGTGTGTGTGTGTGTGTGTGTGTGTGATACTGTGATTCAGTTTAAGAGGGTTTTGGTTCTGACCACTAGGAGGCAGCAGAACTTCAAAGATAAACTGGACAGACTGGTTTATCAACCAGGGAAAGCAGGTAGGGGGCCACAGGGCTCCAGAGAAACATTTAACAGTCTCAATGAATAACGATGCCTCTATCTGACCTACAAGATGTGCATGCCGTGTCGGAGCCTAAAATACAAAAACAAATGTTTAGGTTATTCAAACGTTCAGTCAGCAATTTTCTGCAGTTAGTTTTTTGTAATGTGGAACTTGCCAAGTTCACTGCAATCACTAGAGGAGGAACATCGAACGATGTGCTGCGTAGGCTATTCACACCTGATCATCCTTCATTCCTTTCACCAGGTTCTCACGCCTTTCCCACCTGCAGCCCATCCCTTCGTTAGTGTGTCAGTATGTAGGACCCCTCACTTGCACACTGCCTGATTGGCTTGTGTGTTATAGCCAAGCTCTCCAGTGTATTCTAATATTGATTCTGATCTGCCTGTTCTTCTGACCCTGTTTGTTTGTTTGTTTGCTCGACCTAATGGTTTTGTCTGCCCCCTTTTGGATTTGTTGCCCTATTGGACGGACCAACTGGTTTTCACCCTGCCTGAAAAGACGAGTAAAGATCCTCTTTCTGCATTTCTTGTAATCCTTACAGCCAGCTGTATTTGATAACTGTAGATTTTGGGTGGCAGCCACAACAAAAATGACTCGTATTAACTCTCCAGAGATGTTGCAATAGTGCGTTTTGCTGAGCCTTCTGTGAACGAGCATGAAAAGAAAAACAATCTAGAATTCTTAAGAAAAAGTTTCCCGAAATACCGTCAAGACAACTCCAATGGTTACCAGCTACACAGTACATCCCTCTCAAAGCCACTTCGCTGTGACCAAACATGGTAAATTATAATCCATTTAAAAGTTGCCTCTTACAGCTGGACTCATCCAGAGACACAAAGAATGCGTATCATTGCCCAAGTGCTTTGTTTCTTATTAGCACCACCAGATGGAAGTATATATCAAGAAATAGAAATGCAGGCTCTGGCCAGTGCAGGGGGCTGATACAGAATATTAACTTCTAAAAAAGTTATTAAAATAAATGCACAATTATTATTTTTTCACTTGCAATTTTTATTTCTTTAGACATATTAACAAAACAAATACAAAAATGTCAGACATAAACATAATTTTTAAAAAATATTAATAATATATATATATATATATATATATATATATATATATATATATATATATGACATACATCCACACACATACATAAATACATATAAACACATATGTACCCCCCCCCCCCCCCCCAAAAAAAAAAGGAACTGCAACCCCGGCAGCACCTTAATTATCTTTTACTTGTAAATGTGTATACACCACCCTGCAACTTTTTATTTTGACTACATGTGTTATGACTACGCAGAGCTGGGATGCCGGCGCGCGCATCGCTCTGCCGCACGAGCCGAGAAGTGTTGGGGGGCTAGACAATTACAAGGTGGCGGGCGGAGATTTCAGGGTGGCGGACCGCCAACCCCGTAATTGAAAGACGGACCTGCTGACCTCTGACCCACAGTCACCCAAATGTTAGTTTGCATTCTGACGTGAAATACACCACCGTGATCTTTGTATTTTCCCGGTGTAGTCATTCAGCGTTGGGATTCCGATGATACGCTGTTGCAGAAAGCAGACACGGTGTCCCCGTTTGTCTTGTTTGGTTACTCAAAAGCAACCAGGACCCACCATCACTGTGTCTGTCCCAGCTCATCCTGTGGGGCTCTCAGTGTGGCGGCGTCCGTCTCACTGTGCACACGGCGCTGAGCTGCAGAGCGGTTTTCTCTCACGAGAAAGTCGTTGGAACGTAGAGAATGTTAATGAACCTCAGTGACGTGCGTCACGCTGATATTACTGTGATGATGTCATCCTCCACATCATTGCCCTTAGGAGGACCTTCATATAGCCAGTTACCCAAGTCACGTCCTTCAAGTTCAAGGTCCGTATTTATCTATTTAATCCAAACATAAATAGTGACCCCTTTAGAATTGTCTCTCTCTGTTTCATTGCAGCTATTTTCTAAAATCAAAAAAGTTCATTTTATTTCTCATTAATATTCACTCAGCACCCCATCTCGACAGAAAGAAACAGAAATGTAGGAATGTTTGCAAATTTATTAAAAAAGAATAACTGAAATATCACATGGTCATAAGTATTCAGACTCTTAGTGAGAAATAAAATTAACTTTTTTGATTTGAGCAAATGGCTGCAATAAAACAAATAGTAAAACATTTAAAGGAGTCTGAATATTTTCCGTAAACACTGTATATAATATATATATATATATATATATATATATATATATATATATATATATATATATATGTGTGTATATGCACAAGTATTAATATTTTACACGTATTATTATTTTCAATCTACCAATTGCATTCACACTTCAACAATGATAAAGGTGTTGTTCATTTGTGAAGGTTTCCTGAACAAACCGTGTTGGTATAATCGATGCCTGGGAGTTTATTCTCTTCAATAGTCCAACATCCAATTGGTGTTTTGTCAAGGGAACCAGTGCAGCGCTCACTTCCAGACTTGACCTACATAAACACGTCATCACTACACCACTCTATAAGGAGACCACACGCACCACATACACTCAGTGTGATTGATGTCAGACAGAGAATCATTACCTTCTACTGAAGACATTTGTTTGGACTCACTGTAGGTACGTTGGTAAAATGAGCGACGACACTAAGAACACAACACGTCAGAATACATTTCAGTGGAAAAACTAACCTCATCTATCATTGACAACAGAACACACTACGTCTGGTCATCATGACCTTCGCATTCTGAGAATGCGGAAGGTCATGTTTTGAACGCTGTGTATTTATTTATATGTGTGTGTGTTTGTGTGTTATTCGCATAACTCAAAAAGTATTAAACCGAATCGCATGAAATTTGGTGGGATGGTTGGTTATTATCCGGGGATTAGATTAGATGTTGGGATCGATCGGGTCAAAGGTCAAGGTCATAAAAAGGTACCAAAAAAGTGGCTGCGGCGAAGGTATGCGCTCTACTGAGTGCCTGTTCTAGTTCACTATGTTTTTACAAACTTGACACCACTCATCTTATTGATTAGTTAATTCATCTTAATTCTTTTATTTTTTATTTCCCCTATTCCATGTACATGCATACCCTCATACATATACATCTGTATAAAGCTCACACACACACACACACACACACATGCACACGCACACATCATTTTTCAATACTCTGACTTCATGTTTTGTCCACTGTTCTGTCGTCCTCTAGGTGTTATGTCTATGTATTGTCTTTTCTGTCTTATAATAAAAAATGTAATTAAAAAAAGAACACAACATGTACAGTAATGTATCATAATTGGGCATTGTGTACTGACAGCTTCAGTTATCAAACCGTATATATATGATGTATTAGCCAACCTATACATTGGTTAATTAAAGAATTGCATCAGGGTGAGCAGATACCAACAGACAGGGTTGGAAATAAAAGGTACAATTCACTAACAGAGCTTTATGTAAGTTGTATCTTTACTTTCAGATCATTTATAAATAAAGAAAGTTGGTCAGCCTAGCAAATTGTTGTATGTATGGGGACAAATGCTTGAATTTCTTTGTTCTTTGTTTTTTTGTTCCTTTCATATATATATATATATATATATATATATATATATATATATTGCATATAAGATTCTTTGGAACAAGTTTTCATAAGTTAGGGCACTTATAAGCTAGATAGCTTAAGCTTTAACCCTTTCGGTCAGCCACATGTATATTTCTTCTTTTTTATAAAATTCCTGGCGGTTGTATATTTTGCTGATAAAAATGTGTCTGTGTGGTAAAGCACATTCAGTTCTTTTGAGTGACCGGTCGATGAGTTATCTTTCTGTCTCTTTTTGCGTCACGGCTCCCGTGTCTTGATCTGTCACTGACCCCGAGTATCCCTCTACACAGGAATGTGCGTGATAGCTTATCGGCCTGAGTCAATATCCCACCTCAATACTGTCTGTTTGCTCAGATCAAAGACCCCTCACTCACGGTCCACTGCCTTTACATTCATGCTAATCGTACTGCCGAGGTGAGGGAAGCTCGGCCTCAGGTATGACAAAACCAGATTAGATTACTGCGTGTGAAAAATTCAAAGAGCCAACGTGTCTTTTTTGCCATTCAAGTGGCGAGCGCGTCCCATTTTTCACACACGATCTTCCCAGCCTTCTATTCACGGGATGTTACAAGAGTACAAAGGATTGTTTGCTTCCCTCTGATTAAACACCACTGAGTCAGCTGCACACAGATGAAAGATGACGTGACGGTGTTGGGTATCACTTAGCAGCAGGATTGGTGGGTTATGGATGTTGGACTTGAATGGAAATGAATGAGATCATCAGAAAACACACACACACACAAACACTTCACACACAAACACGTACATACATGCACACACAGCAATCCACCACCTTCACAATAGCAAAGTAATGTGTCGTACCTTTAATCAAAACTTGCTTTTCTTGCTCATGATCTGATGTGTTTACGGTTTAGTCAGCGTTCATCGTGCCAATGTTAATTGTCTCTGAACTTTCACATGTTCAAATCTATTGATGTATTTTTTATGAACCTTCACTATTTGACAAAAGCTCTGATGGAGATTGGTGTGTCTTTTCAGGATGTTTAGAATATTTAAGTAATATGCAGAAAAGTATGTCATGGTAACTTATACATTTACACGTATTCAGTATATATGGCAATTACTAAATAATTCTTTATGTTTTCTCTGGCGTTTTTTAATGGGAATTTCAAAACATGCTGATTTCAGCTGTATCAGTTAAATGATTAAATACGGTGATTTTAAAAGTGGGAATATACTGTAATTACATTTTACTCTGGTGGTGTTACGGAGAGATGCCTTATGTGGTTGACCTTTAGGTTATTTTTTCATTTCTGATGAGCAACATAAACTATCTCTGTACGTGGAGGATGTATAATTGTATATCTCACATGGGTATAATTCAGTACTTCGTGTTGATGATTTGAAAAGCAAAAAAAAAAACGTCCTTTAACTTAGACCTTTAAAAAGCAAATACTGATGATGGCATGTCTGCATGGATATATAATCATCAAAACCATCAAGAAATAATCATATTATTCCATATACAGTGGGCTGAGGACTATAATATATATAGTCCTTGGCCATTTTGCTCACAGCAAGAACATGAAGTGAGAGAAATGTGAAATATCACTAGATTGTATATGTTGTGTTGATAAGTCTTTGTTTTTGGGGTTTACATTTCTGACATAAAGAAGCCCTGTGTTGTCAATTTCCTCCCAACAAGAGTAGCTTTCAATGTGGTTCAAGGAAGCAGTATCACAGGTCATCACTGATCATCACTGATCATCTGCTGCAACAAGCTTATGCATTTCCAAGTATTTTCTTTTCCTGCCTTTCTTTATCTAGGTCAAAGGTAAAACTCCTTCCCCCTAAGACTACAGCTTCCTCCTGCTGTAAATATGTTATCAGCCTGTAGACCGATCAGTCTGTAGGTGTCGGCATTACAAACAAGTTCAAACAATATTTGACAGCAGCTTATGCACATTCCCACATCAGTGCTCTTAACGGTAGGTTCAAATATGTCAACAGCCACTATTTATGCTATTTATGCTTGCACATGTTGGTCGGATGTTTCCTCTTTGGGTGAATGCTCACATAAAACACTTAGACTTCAACCTTCGGTAATGCTAGAGGATCTTTTTAAAACAAAGCATGCCAGATCTGAGAAGGTGAAATGAATCGCATTATTATTAGTATTAAATTAAAATGTATAGTGGACCATTTAAGTTTGATCTAAAAAATTATCTTTCTTTTTTTATTTTATTGTCTGTCACTGTTTTATGTTATATTGTCTGAAACTTTGTGTAATATATATATATATATATATATATATATATATATATATATATATATATATATCTGTTCAGCATGACAACTTTGGTCATTCTGATAAAAAAAAGACCCCAAGTTGTAAAATTCGCTGACATTTGCTACACCTTGAAAAGCCACAGTTTGAATAAAGACATCTACAAATATACGGAAAAGTTGCTGTATACTGGCAGCAGTAACACATCATAGGTCTGTTTAACATAATGTGCTATTCTGACATCATGCGGTTGCTCATTACATGTGTGTCATGTGTTTACTACCTGTTCTTTGCACATGCTGAATCTTCTTCTCTCTAAAGTTGGTTTGACCTCCCGCCACTTGGTCCCTCCTACAGAGATAAATTAGAATGCATTGGATTGAGCTAAATGTTGGCCTACTGAGCCGTTTGGAGTTTTGTGTAATTCAATGTGTCACTGCAGAGAGGAAGTATGCTATATTTTTAGACACACACAAACACACGCACACACACACACACACACACACACACACACACACACACACACTGGTATACCATCTGGTGTTCAAAGTATCCGGTTGTATATGTTGCTTTGTCTCCCCTGTTCTTTTGCCACATTGTTAATTTCTCTGCAGTCTTTTGAGCAGCTTCATGTTCATTAGATTAAAACACCTCAAGCACTCCTCTCCGTCTATACCGTATAAAAATACAGGATGACGAAGATATACCTGTAAGGGGGGGGGGGGGGGCATTAGTCACTTCTGCCATCCAGGGAGAAACACGGCAATGGTGCACTGTTCTGGGCATGTTGCAGAGGGAGGAAGCTGCGTGTGACGCCGGCTCTCACACGCAGACAGGTTGTGATTATACAGACAATATTCCCTATGTATTCACATACATGCATATTATAGTGTTTCTTTGTATACATATGTCTTTCAGATGTAAAGACATTCAAACACGCAGATATTTCTATTTAAACATGCATGACTCCCGGATGATGAATTCTATGACTATTCCTCTCCCACCACGCGCAGGTTCACATTTATGGTGTTGACTAAAATGTCTCAATGACTTCTACAAATGTCGGAAACACTGAATGGTGACATTACCATCAGCCCAACTTTATATTTAGTACTCTATATTTAGTGCTTATAGGCACATGCGAGCATGATGAGAAGGCTGATATTAGCATTTAGCATTAGCTATCTCTCAGAACAAGTGTGGTATATCTTACAAAAGACAGCTCAATAAAAAGACAACTCCAGTACTTTACAATAAATAAATAAATAATCGTATTAGTGCTCTTAAAGAGCTTTTTGTATCTTTAGATTAAGTTATGTACATCTTCTTTGGTTAAGGGAGTCTGAAAGTATTGAGTTGAGGATGAACACTAACTTTGATGTTTTTTCTCTTGTCGTGGTTTTATTATACAACAAGAGAAACCTGCAGCCTTCAAATGTTTGCTGGCCATTTGATTTAGACTTGTGTGATGAAAGCCGTGTCCTAGAAACATGCAACGTCCAAAGAATACGGAGCAACAACACTGCACAGCTTTACTGTGATCATGCAGAGCTACACACTGCACACACACACACACACACACACACACACACACACACACACACACACACACACACACACACACACACACACACACACACACACAGGTGCCTGGATACACGTCCATGACTCAACAAACACAGTGTCCTGTTTTCTCTCTTCTATTCTAGTTGGACATCAGAGAGGAGAAAACAATAGTTGGCCAAGGAGAGACATATGAATGACTGGACGGTTTATGTTACTTTCTCGATTGCTCAACTATATGTTGTTCCCCTCTAGAAACCTTTCTACCCGGTGCAGCTTCAGCACATTCAGTTTTATTCCCTTCCTGTGTTTTTCTTTGCAAGTTTCCAGCACTTCTTAAATTCCCAGAGAATTAAAAGGGAGAAGTTAAAACCAAAGTCGAGTAGACGTAGTGTAATTAAAGCAATAAACGCCATTTATGAGTCTACAGCCCAGTGATTTCACAACCTCACGCACACTTACTGTTGCTGGTAGAAAGATGCAGGCCAAAGCCAGCATAAGCCTGTTTTACTCCTGAGGTGACACCTGTTGTAGTCACTCAGCCACGTGCGCTAAATGCCAAGGAGGATTATAGCAGATGTCATGTCATGGATTACAGAAGCTTTATGGATGTACGTGGATGAATGTTTCCTTGTCACCTCTGTAGAAAGGCCACGGGTCACCACCGTAATCTAATGTGTGTGTCTGTGTGTTCTCTGTGTTCTGTGTTCCCGCTGTCGAGCGTGTCAGCACGCCCGCAAAAAACAAACATATGGCTCCTTGCAGTGTTTTTCTTTCTTCGCGCCGAAGCCTGTTTTGGCTGACTCTCAAAGTATTGCAGGGGGGAGGGATGAACCGCAGCTGCTGTCTGACGTAAATGCAGCACAAGCGCTCTGTGTGTGCGGTCACAGCCCTTCTGATGGCTCTAACCAGCTAATGGCTTATCTCACACTCCCTTCCCCTCACTTCTGCACTGTCGCTAAACCTTGTGATGGATGTTAGCATGGAGTCTGAGCAGATGCTGAGAACCCCTTGATCATCAGAGTGGGAAACAGAAACAAACTGGCGTCTGTCGGTAATGATGCTTGTTAAGGTTGCTGTTTGTATGTAGGCTTAACGTCTTTCAGCATGAAGCTGGGGGAAGGCACAGCAGAGGGTCGTTTAGTTCGGTTTACGACTTATTTGTCCTAACATTTAGTCCCGGGAGACAGCTGTATAATGATATTGAATGCTTTGGAGCTTTCTAAAGAATACACCTATATCCTATAAATTAATTAATTGTCTATTTTACAGGGACACTGCACACCAATCAACAGAACAACAGTTAGCCAGAGAGGCTGCCGTCCCAAACTGAATGGCCCTAAATAAACTTCCTGTGCCGACGACAGGTGAAATTCTTCACTTATCTCTCGACAGATCTTTACATGCACTGGATGATGAGAAGAATTCACCGTCATGGCTGCAGGGAAATGCATCCTAACAATTGTCTTTGTTCCTTAACTTCTCATCTAGAGGTTTCATCAGGCCAGTAATTTAACTCAATACTTTGGTTCATGACCAAATACTTGTGCCAACGAAAGATGCTACCGAGTTGCATTGTGGGAAAGGTTGTGAAGATCCAGTGTGATGGATTCAATCACCTCCATTGATCTGATCGTTCTAAGGCAAGGTCGAGGTAACACGTTATTCTCCCCCGAGGACGACATGTTGGAGCTCGTCTGTCCTGTTCGCACACGTCTTGAATTTGAGTGAATGCGTCCGTGAGCCGGAGGCGCTGCACACAAGGAGAACCGCCTCTCTGCATCGAGAGATTTAACTGGAGGAGGGAAATTGACGTGCGTTCACAAAGACGCACCGCTGGCTGCGCAATGATCTCGATGAAAGGCTCAGCTCGGCTCAGGGGATTGTAAACGTGCCCCTGAGACTTTGACGCAGGCTGCTGACATCATTGTTCATACCCTCTTCCGACCGAGCAGTCTGCTCACGGAGGAGGAGGAGGAGGAGGAGGAGGAGGAGGAGGAGGAGGAGGAGGAGGAGGAGGAGGAGGAGGAAGGGAGTTATCATTCTATTGGAGAGGAAGAATATAAAGAAGCATGTGTATTCAGGCTAAAAGTTTAAAATGACGAAACTAGCATTCATAGTTAATTTCATTTAGAAATATAACTGGTGGTGTTTGGCATTCATCCACCTGCCTGACCCCTCCACCCAGGATATTCAGAGTCAAGCCTGCTGGTATTTATACCCACCACCTTATTGTTCACGCCTTCATCACATCATTAACGCTGCAGAAATGTCACCGTGTACCTGACAGTAATTATACGACGGGCATATCGCACGGGGATAATGATGTTTGACTCATTGTGGGAGGCAAACATGAAGAAGGAAAAGGAAAGGTTGGCGGAGAGCTGCATATTATGAGGCTGAAGTCATACATGCCATAGCTGGAGATGGCCAAATGCCAGAGGAAGTAAAAAGGCTTGAGAGAAATATGACTTATTTAGTCACGGACACTAGTTTGTTGAGCACTAAAAAGAGAATTGTGTTTATTGTGAGTCTGGATTGTCACTTATCTCTAAGGACAGCATGAGGTCTGAATGTGGAATGTGTGCTTTAAGCATGATGAGAAGTCGCTGGTGCATGCCCAGTGTGGTATAGATGACTCCTCTGTCTGCTTCGCTGTCTCAGATATTTATTTTCGGCCCTTAGTGGCTGACATTTGCTTACTGCTGAGAAGATAGTGAAAGGAGATAAACTGTGAGGGTGGAGGGGGGTGACAGAAGATGAACACAAGAGGGGTCTTTGTGCTGCAGTTAATCTGAAGTTGATCATTAAAGTGAGCAGTGGGTGGTCTGGTGTTGGACGAAGAACAGAAGAGGAACCGTGTCAAACTATTTGTGGTGTGCTGGTATCTCCCAGCAGCCCTAGCAACAGAGCCAAACCCCATGCACAACACGCTGGGACCCAGCATCGCCCAAAAGCTTCCAGTCCAAGTGCCTAATTAGACACATTTAATACTTTTATAAAAGAAGGTCTTTCTCTTTTCATCATATCAAAATTCAAAACCCAGCTGTTAAATTAGTGAAACAGAAACATAGACTAGAGGGGTGTGTCACACACCTCTGACCTTCAACAGCGCTGCACACTGACTCACTGGACTCCTGTATATTTGCATAATTCAAAAGTTTGCGATATGTGCCATGTTGTTGCTCCAGGTGAAACATTATCATTGGCTTTGTATGCAACCGTGCCTGGTCCATAATTAGTTTGGTGCTCTGGCTGAACACAGCCGACATCGGTCTGGTCCTGAGTGAGACCCTTTCTTCACAGCTACACAGGAAAAGCCAATGCACATACATGATGGTGTTTTGAGAACATTTTGTTCCTGCCTATTTTGGTATCAGGAGCATGTGCAGCTTCATTCTCTAAATCTGAGGGTTCTAACTGCGCACGGCGAAATACATTTAAAGACCTGCAGCTCTGCAAGAAGCTGGAACCCGTCTGGATTTATTGTTCTGGCACATCAGAATCACGGGCATAGAAGGGAGGAGAAGCAGAACATGTCTTCTGTGTGTGTGTGTGCGTGTGTGTGTGGGTGGGTGGGTGTGCGTGTGTGTGTGGGGGGGGGGGGTCGGCGAGTGCCTTTGTGCAGAAGATAGCGCTGAAGCTGCACATGAAAGGTTTGTGAACATCTCTTTTTGTCGAGCTGTCTCGCTTATCCAAAATAATTACAGAGAAATGTCAGATTACCTCAATTATAAGTGTTAGTTTAAACAAATCAAAAGAATTATATAATATAAAGATGTATTAGTCTGTAGTTGAATAGTACGCATGTCTGCATCATACTTCTTTTGCATCTCAGCTGTTAATTGGATAGAAAGGAAAGTGAGAAGAAGTTCTTTTGAGACCACAACTCGTCCGACAAATCATGAGGACTGACCTCTTGACCCTGGCTCCAGCTCTCCTTTTTTGGCGTTGGTGCCGGACAGGATCCCCTCCCCCCCCCTACTCCCCTCCTCCCCTCCTCCCCTCCTCCCTTCTTTCCCATTAGTCTTGAAGGTCCAGCGCTCACATGGCAACAACAGGCCAACACACCGATGTCCTGATCGTCATCTCTGCCTCTCAGACGCACTCTGTCACCAAGCTTAGGTCTCCTAATCCACGCTGAGCTGCTCTTTTCTCTGGCGGACTCCTCTCAACCCCTCGGGCCCGTCATTTAAAAACAAAAACAAAAAAAAGAAGACATTTCACTCTACCTGCTCTGAACTGACAGGCGTTCGGGGAGACGTTGGACTTCAGGTCGAAAAAGATGAAGCGGAGTAAATGAGCAAAGTGAGAAAGGATGCAACAAGTGTGTAAACAATGGAATTAGTTTGTTGAAGTCGTATGTGCAAAGACAAGTCATTGATAAAGTTCCCCACTACAAATCGTACCAGCAACTATGTATTATGCACGCTGCAGTCTGTTCTTTCTCCAGCACATCAGCCTTGGGGCGGATGCTTCCTTCAACAACCCCTCCACTCACGTTGCCCTCTGTACATACATGCGTGTGTTCAGCTCTCTCTCTACACTTCCTCTCCTTCCTTTGATAAGTCAAGGATGTTATCCGGCTTAAGGGGCCCAGCTGAGGGGCCATATGGACATTGAGCGCCATGAACACGGAGCACAAGATGCAGCAACACCTGGAAGGATAACTTGCTCTTTTCTGTCCATCTGGACCCACAGTGTCACGTCCAGGTCATTCGTGTGCTTCATCTCCTCAGTAAATAAATGATGTGCGTGGTGTGTATATTTAAGCAATTGCAGCATGGCTCAATGTTGAGTAGGTATTCTCTCTGCAGCTGCTGGATGGATCAAAGGGACGTTCATGGACCCCAGAGGATGTTTCCCCCTGACTTTGATCATCCTTTTATTTTTCCTTGACCTTTGTGTTTTTAAGGGAAATTCTGAGTATATTATTAGGATTATAATGTAACATTTACAAATGTAATATTTACATACTGGTAGTAATATTACACATATGATAATATCACACAATTAATCCAGCGCCATATCAATTAATTTTATATATACAGTTTGGCACCCCCCTAGACTAAAATAAATAATTTGTCTGAGGAAAAAATAAACACAGCACACACAAAGTAAGAATGTAATCAGATAGTTTGGCAAGATATTTGTTGCAGATATTCATATTTCCCTCAGGATGTACTTCATAAATAGTTGGATACAGCCTACAGCCCCTTCTTTTAGTCTTAGTCTTGTTTGTTCCCATGAAGCTATACCCCCCCCCCCACACACACACACACACACACACACACACACCCCTTACATCCTGCAGTCTGGTGTAGCTCTGAAGGCTTTTTTTTGTTTTATACATGATGTTAATCAGGTCCTGCCTGCCTTTCTGCTCATTTTCCATTGCCCCATATATTAAATCCATGTCACCAGGAGCAGCTCAATTTGATAAATCCCTTGTCAATTCAAATCGTGCCTGTCTGTGCCTGTCTGTGCCTGTCTGTGCTTGTCTGTGCCTTTCTGTGCCTGTCTGTGCCAGTCTGTGCTTGCGGACATGGTGGAGGGAGAAAGACAAGTGACCCAGATGAGCATCGTGACAAGAGCTGCATCTTCCTGCCTCACTCAAACCTGACCTCTTTCTAGTAATCTTCCTTGCTGTTCTCTCTGTTTTTATACCCTTTGTATATCTTTGTTTAATGTTCTCCTTTACTCCCCGTCTTTTATCTGTTGTATTTAATCAACTCGTTGAGTCTATCTTTAACGGTGCTTTATCTCCTTTTCATCTCATTCTCCTTGTCAAGCTGAGTATATCACCTTTCTGGGTTCCCCACATCCCCTTCCCCTGCCACCCACAGCCCTGGATAATAAGCTGATCCATCGTATGACGCACACAGCTCTGTCCCCTGAGGGGCTTCTGCGCACACAAGCATTCATAAAGGTTCTGTGTAGCCCTGTGTGCAGATACAGGCGGTGGCCAGGTATTTACATCTTGAGATAACTGACACCACAGGATTATTGTGTCAGCGGCTATGCTGATAGGAGACGACAATACCGTGTGCATTCTTTCGCAGAAAGGGTCTTTGTTATAAATGGTGATTATAAAAACAGATTGTCCAGAGCGGCGTTGAATGACGTTGCAGATGAAGATCGTCTTACTTTTTCCTGCGTCTCGAGTTTGCGTGCCCTGTTTGCTTTAAACAAACACAAATTGCATGTGTTTAACACCATATGCACATCATATTGAACCACATGACTACTGGGTCAAAACAACGACAAAAGCATCAACACAACTTTACACAAGTGGCTGCAAAACCATCATCAGTGGTGTCAAAATGAATTCTAAAAATATCACTGATACTTCAGCTGATACAAAAGAAGACACGCTCTGTTTGCACACATACAACATAGTCTTTGTTAAAATGGGATAAAAATAACTAACTTTTGGGTGAAAGAATTTACTTTATTCATTTGCATGTGCTGTTTCCTGGGTGGAAATGTTATAAAAATTAGTCACATAAATAAAGTATTTTCCAGCTTTCTGCCACCTTCAGGGCCTGAACCACCGAACGGCTGCTGTGGAAAAGCATAATAATCAATCTATTAACATAATTTATTTTCTGAGAAAAATAAAGTGTGTTTCCACAACCATACAATAAGGAGCCTATTCTTTGTCATAAATTAGATACTATTCCAGTTTAACTTACAGTGACTTTATTGTCGATCATAATACAATGATTTATATTAGAATAAAATCCCATGTGTGTGAATGAGAGATCTGTAAGGCACTCATCACTGAAATTGTTTATTTGAGAAGGGCTGGTGCTGGACCTCCTGGATGAACGCTTGACGCACAAGCTCACGAGGACGGCCCTCGCCTCCCAAAGTCAACAAGCATAGACAGACCAATGTTAATTGCAAAAGAGGAACGGCTCCGCTGTCCTCCAAAAGACACAATGACACCAAATGATTGGACAAAGGAGCTTTTCACAAATTGTTGGATGGTGCAGAAGTAAATAGTAAAATAAATGGATAAATGGATTGAGCTCAGCAATTGGACCATCAACCCCAGGGAGTCTGTCATGGTTATACTGATGAAAAGCTGCTAACAGATAACAGTAAAGTTATTCAAACATTGATTTTTCAAGAAAAAATAAGCAATAAAACAGGAATCTTGTGTCTTAAAAATGAGCTTTTAAAAACAGAGCCACTTTCCCTTCATAAAATCTCCCAAACAGTACACTTCCAAAACAGGAAGCTATGCATCATTACCTTGCAGCAGACCTGGAATAAACTGGTTTTGCTGTTTTTCCCGTGCGTGTGTGTTGAGTATATGCTGATGGGTGTTTCTGTGGTGATTATGAGTGCTGGCTGCAGCAGCCTGCAAGCTGTGTCACAGATTCAAGAACGCAGGAGGCAGCTATTGAAAACAAGTGGACGGAGCAAAAGGCGATTGACCTGAGAGAAATTGTAAATAATCAGGACGACATTCAGGGCGATGTTGACTTGGCGCCACGATATTTGCATGTATGTCATGCATTATATTATATGTGGCGAATAACAGTGGTTTAAGAGAGGTCTATTATAACTACATTGGTCTTCAGTGAAGAACCTGTCTGCACATTTGATCATGTAAACAAGTATAAAGTACATTGTGCAGTGTTAAAATAACACTTAAAAAGTTAAATGTAACACTATTGCAGAGTGTATTTGGTCCCAATCGGATTTGGAGTTAAATTAACTCTTGCCCAAGTATTGAAGTTTTAGAGTTACTTTTACTCTAAATAGATTACAACTGTTGTAATGACTCTGAGAGAGTCAATTCCCTTTAACACTGAATATTTAACACTGGGGAATTAACTCTGAAAAATTACACTAACACTGGGGGCTATTTACTCTTGCTAGTGTTGTAATAACTTTTACATGTTTAATTAGCAGTAAACATTTGTCAACGTGCTTTTTGCAGGTATTTAATCAAAGTATCGGACACAATAGCTTTACTTTGTGTGTCAACACAAATATATGAACAGTTATTAAACTTAATGAAAGGATTCAACTGAAACTATGCAGGCAGCCTTTAAAGAGCTGCAGCGGTGCGGTTAATCATCTGAGAGCCAGGCTGACTCTTCTGTGAAAGGTCAGTTCAACAGATGTTCTGTTCACACTTGGAGTTCAGATCTGCAACACCGAGGTCACTGCAGTCAGTGGTGAGAGGTCATTGAGAGGACAGGTTGAGTGCATATGAAAAGTCTTATGTAAGATTTAACAGCTGAACAGACCGCTATACATTTCAAAAACAGCATATGTCATGGTGAATAAGGACTTTCAGTCGTAATTAGATACGACATTTACATTTTCCCACCGCCATGTTTAATCTTGTTTGGGCATGCCTCCAGTGGATTTGCCTTGTGATCCATGACCTTGAAATCCAGATGGACTTTGTTATGTATTGTCTGAAAAGAGCAGCCAGGGGTAATGTGAACTTCAGTAGATCTGGTAGTTATACATAATTACATGATACCAGATTAATAGACATTTATGTTTTGATCTCCACTTTATTAAAAGGTCTTTAGAAGAAGAGAAAAAACAGACCAAAGATGCCTATAGGCTTCTTCCTTTGCATATGAAACATGCCTGATAAGTCATCTTCTTCTAGTAAACACGGAGAACTCATGTGAACAAAACAATGACTGCTCAACGGCACTCACTTTTATTATCATTTCTTTGCAGATACTCTTCACATGACTGATAGCAGATTTACAATCTTTTGTTTTCTGCAGACACAGGAAATACTTGAGCCTTCGCAGCTTTAAAGTTGGCGGTTAGTACACGTTGTCAACATTTCATTTGGATGTTCACATACCCAAAAATGCACACACATATACAGATTAAAAATGTAATCTTTAAAGTTATGTTTTCTTTTTTATTTACATGGTTAGAGGATTACTAACACAAAACATGAAATTGGGTCCATGTTAAGAAATACTGATTGAGTCAAAAAAAACTGTTGAAGCAGTTTCATACATTTCTCATCATGCAGTCTGACAGTTTATATAATAACTGTTTCTGCTTCGCAGACTCAGGAAGGAAAACAACTGTAATTTGCATGTGAGAGAGATATTCAAAGGGAACCAAGTAGAAACATTTGGTTATGAAAATAGAGAAACGAGCAGCCGGTGGGCTGTATGGTTTTGTTGTTGGTGTGCACCAAAATATTACATGACCTTTCAGTTGAAACGTTTTGCATGCAGTTTGCATTACTTTCACATTTCAGACTGTGGGAGGGCACAATCTGTCTCTGAGGTCGATGTTTGGTGTTTACACTTACCCACACATGCTTTGAGTCTATGTTACTGTATGTTCACCAGCTCATTTTTAATTTATTTTGTCTGTGCTGCCACTGTTGGCCAGATACACACACCCACATTGGGCTACTCTGCCACTGGATAGCCATGCAGTGCATATTCTTAGATGGCTGTTTGGTAAATTGATTATTTTCCACATATAATATAATATAATAACATGAGCCGACAGACTAATGCATATAAAATATCTATTTTTTAATTATAAAACATATGACTTATAATCAGACAAATAGCCCATGCATATGTAATAACTATAATAAAACTAATTCAATAAAACATATGACTTATAATCAGACAAATAGCCCATACAAACTTAACACCTATACAGTGTAGATGTATTTGACATACTGTAATAACACAAAATGAGCTGGATAAAATAAAATAGGCTATAAATCAATCAAATAGCACATGACATGTGATGCAATAATGAGTATGTTGGAGAACCTTTTAGTTTCGATTATTTTGCAATTAGCAACAAATAAAATAAAATGGCGTTCAAAACAAAAGTCAGCTAACTGAGCATTAGCGGTCGCTTCCTGTTTCTGTTTCTGCTGGAGTCGCTCGCATAGCCGGGCTGTGAAGTGAGCGCGAGGCAGCCCGGTAGAGGGGAACATCACGTGGTGACACATCTCTAGAACTGACGTCATCGTCCCCATCTCCAAGCAACCCCTCCATCAGCACTTACGTCACCGAGCGCCCGAGCCGCGCAGTTGCCCAGCAACCTGAGCCTTGCGCTCGGGCCCGGCCTTGCCTCGCACCCAGCTCGAGGCTCTGACGCGGGTGTGACGTTAATAAGGTGGGTATCAATTTGTTATGGTGGCGGAGGGAGGGAGGAAGAGGAGGAGGAGGAGTTCCCCCTGTGAGTGCCGAAGCCCTTTGCTCTGCATTCCGGCGGAGCGCACAGCGACACACCGGCCGCCGCAGCCAGTCCCGGGCCGAAGACTGGCAGTCAAGACTCGACGCGAGGAGGAGAAGTCGCTCCGCGGGTTTCCACGTTTATTCACGCCGCCGTCGCGTTGCTTGTGGAATGTTTTACGTGTTTTCCGAGAGCTGCCTGCACCGTGAGAGGAGGCGCTTTATGCCCGCTTATTAAGGTAACACGAGACTCTATACCTGATATTCACGTTTCCGTCATTTTATAATTTTCTAACACAGAAAATGTCGTTTTATTTTAATCTTTTTAACTTTTTAACTTTTTATGAAATAGTAACAAAAAGTCCCTTTTTAATTTAATTGCGGGTAATGGATTGGCATTAGGGAAATATGCGTTATTAAGTGTTAACCCGTATTATGAATTGTTTGTACAATTAAATTCCTTTTTCATTGTGACTGTCTCACTGTTAAAAAATATATGTTGTACCGCACTCACTACTTTCTCCTGAACTCATTGTACAAGAAAGTTTTCGGCTGCTGCACCATATGTCAAGCCTGAGGGGCCACATGCTCTATAGACTTACTTAACTTGATTTGGACAAAAACACCAGCCATATGTAACGTAATGTAAAACTGTATTAATCAATATCCAGTCAAATAAAAAGCAGTGAAATACAGGTTTTCTTTTGTCTCGACAGGTTCTAAAGTTTCCCAACGTGTAGCTCCAGACCGCTGGAGCACCATGGTGGTCATGAAAGAGAACGGCCCAGCGCAGTCCAGCTCTGCCCAGGGAAGGCCCCTGCAGGTCGGCTTCTATGAGATCATCCGCACTCTGGGGAAGGGAAACTTTGCAGTGGTGAAACTGGCCCAACACAAAGTCACCAAAACACAGGTCAGCAGCTGCCCTCCACAAATCCGTGACTGTATTTGCATATTTTCACAGATGCATCATTCTAATTTTCAATTTACAATTTCCTTTAGGTGGCGATCAAGATAATTGACAAGACCAGACTGAACCCCTCCAACCTGGAGAAGATTTACCGAGAGGTGCAGATTATGAAGCTGCTAAACCACCCCCACATCATCAAACTCTACCAGGTGTGTGCTATCTCACGCTCTGTTGTTTCATGCATGTGTCCGTGTGTGCGCAGCAGGGAGTTATCCAACCCGTATTACATCGTCAACTGAATCCTGGTTCGGTGGCGGCTCCAAGTGCGGGGAGCCAATCTGAGCGCACATGTGAATCTGAGAGTAGAATGCAATGCTGTGGGAAACTTTGCAAAATGGGTACGAATGTATTTCCCTCAGTAAAACAGAGGTGCGGAGCGATGTGCCTCGTTGTTGTTGACGCAGAGGGGCCACATAACAGGCATTTGTTAACTAAGTGGTTTGGACAGGCTCGTTGTGAGCTGCTGACTCTCGGAGCACATTGAATCATAGGTACAGCACAACAGCATTAGTGCAATCCCCTTTGACCTCCCTGTCTGCAATTGTGTGTGTGTGTGTCTGACTCTAAGAGAAAGTCACTGAAAATAATCATGGCTACCAGTCAGTGCTTGTGAACAATGCAAGATGTGTTCAGTCCTCTGATGGTTGAGGTGATTGCAGAAATGCTGGAATCAGAGAAGAGTCAGGTGACCTATGATTAAAGACGTGTCCACAGGTCTGACCCGTAATCCCAATTATCATCTGTTTAAGCCAAGTGCAATGTGTGTGCACGTCACGGGAAGGTTAATCATAATGAAGACTTAGTGACGAGAATCCGCTTGTTTCTCCTGGAGATTATTGTGGCACACGTCTGGCAAGAAAATACACACACACACGCACACACACTCACACACACACAAGCGATGGCCATTTTGCTTTGCTTTTTACTCTGGACTTTTTCGTTCCCTTTGAGGATTACTTAATGTTCAGTTTTGAGCAGATGATCTGTATTTACTGCAAAGTTATGTCTTATAAAAGGAAACGTAATTAATGCTATAATGGATAATCATTTCCAATCAATGTTCACAAGAGTTGTGGAAATGTAGTAGTAACAGTAGTAACATTATATTGTTAATATATATATATATATATATATATATATATATATATATATGTATATTCACTATATAATGTTATAATATATAATGTATATATGCATATATATTATATTCACTATATACTGTTGAATTTATGTTTTTATAAGTATATATATATATATATATATATATATATATATATATATATTCACTATATAATGTTGAATATATGTATGTATGTATAATATAATATAATGTTGAATATAAATTGAATAAGGCTTATTATCAGCCAGTCCCTGTTAAAGATGCTATCACATCTTTGAAGTCTAACATGGATGACCTCTGCATGTGATGCATCCTTTCTTTCATGCCCTTGGGTTGTCGGAATTGCTGCTAGTCAGATGGTTGGTCCTCTGTGATGGTGATAGAAGGCGATCTGTGACCTGTGGCCTAATAAATCAGCTGCTGCCTCTATTCTCTCACGGATCTCATGAGAGTGTAAAAAAGTTATTTTCCTCTCAAGTGGAGGCTCGATGAAGCCTCTTTGTCTCAGCCTCTCTTTGACCTTGTATCAATCATACGCTCCAACTCTCTTCCTCTTAAACCCCCATTCTCCCACTGGTCCCACAGCAAGAACCCTGCTGATCTCAAACCCACAGAAATGTATGTTACATTTGAGTGGATCCCAATTGTCACAAATGTCGGGCTGAATTATGGGAAAAGTGATGGTATCGCACTGTGATGTGATAGAAAGGTGCAGCGAATGAAACATTGAGTCTTGGGTTTGAATATTTCTCATTCAGCCCCCAACAACCTTAAAACCACTCTATGGAAAATAAAAAGCAGCACGTGGATAGTGAGGGCGTAATCTTCCTTCTGGGTCGGGTGAAGGGTCCTTGACGCGCCGTGCCTGTTCTTCAGAGCCGTGACGTCAGCTGCACCTCAAGGTGACAGAGCCCCAGAGAGCTGCCCTATCTCTCTGATAAAAGACGGCTCCCCGCTCGGAGGGGTCTGCGTATTGAGTCATCCTCCTCTTGGTCTCAAAGGTTTTATTTTCAAGGCGGTGTTTTATGGTGGCCAGCAGCATTTCAGACGGGGCGCTTTGTCATGTGACGAAAATTGGTTTCTGCTTATGAATTCCAAGAAAAGTGTTGAGAATGACGTCTCCCGTAAATTAATGCACCTATAGTGTTTTTGATACGCTAGAGTAGACAGCCCGTGTGAATGTGTTGCATCCATTGATACTAATTTAAACTGTGTGTGAAGGGATTTATGTGTTTCCCTTCTGGGTTTGTGGTATAAATGGGTTTTACAACATAATATGAATCCATGCAGGAAGTCGCTGCCGGCTTACGCAACCGGGCCTTTCATGGAAAACCAGGGTGTTGGTGTTTTGTATGTGTGGAACAAAACTGTGGAGAATGAGATGCAGATTTTTTGTGGTTTGACAATATCTCATGCCAAGAGGTGCCTGGAGCGACTGAACCGGAGACACAGAACCGGTTCTACTGTTCGGGATCAACAACCGCCGGGTTTAACGTTCTCTCCTTCTCTCTCGTCTCTCAGGTCATGGAGACCAAAGACATGCTGTACATTGTAACAGAGTATGCGAAGAACGGAGAAATGTTTGGTGAGTTCAGCTTTTTAAATATATATTTATTGACTTTTATCTGAATTAATGTATAAAGGCAAAATCTCGCCCTGAACTAAAAGATAATGTCCCCCTCCAGACCACCTGACCTCAAATGGCCGTATGAGTGAAGATGAAGCACGAAAGAAGTTCTGGCAGATTCTCACCGCCGTGGACTACTGCCACCGACACCACATCGTGCACCGCGACCTGAAGACCGAGAACCTGTTGCTGGATGCCAACATGAACATCAAGCTGGCCGGTAGGTCTGCCACTAACCGATATCGCCCCACTAGTTAGTGGTTCTCTGGCATGAAGGTGAACAATGCAGGATCACAAGATCAATACTTTATAATGTTTTATATTCTTTTAATTCCCCCCTTTAACATTAAAGTATTCACAATCAAATGATTGTTGTTGGAAGACTAGAGTGTTTATGATAAGTGATCTGGTATAAGAAAGTCTCTAAACATCACAATGGTAAATTACAAAAGACATGAAAGGCATCACGGCTCCGCCTTGAACATAAAACAGACACGTTTGAATAACTAAAGAGTCGTGTTTCTCTTCCTGTGTCTTACAGATTTTGGATTTGGAAACTTCTACAATGGAGGGGAGCCTCTGTCCACCTGGTGTGGCAGCCCGCCTTACGCTGCCCCTGAAGTGTTCGAAGGGAAAGAGTACGAGGGGCCGCAGCTGGACATTTGGGTAAGCTTTTAGAAGGAAAACATACACCGATCTATTCAATCCAGCATTCATTTTCTTCTTATGCTAATATTCTCCATTTTGCTGTTTTTATTTACAGAGCCTGGGTGTGGTGCTGTATGTTCTTGTGTGTGGCTCTCTTCCATTTGACGGACCCAGCCTTCCTGCACTAAGACAGAGAGTCACAGAAGGACGATTCAGAATCCCTTTCTTTATGTCTCAAGGTATAATGGCAACACAATTGTTAAAACAATACGGCTAGTTTCCAATTCAGTCTGAATTCAAAATGTTTAGAATCCCAAAAATTAATTTGTCGATCTCTCCAGACTGTGAAAACCTGATCCGTAAGATGCTGGTAGTGGACCCGGCCAGGAGGATCAGCATGGCCCAGATCAAGCATCACCGATGGATGCTGGCGGACCCGACCGCCGCCCACCAGACCCTGAGCCATTCCCTGACCGAGTACAACTCCAACCTGGGCGACTACAGCGAGCCGGTGTTGGGCATCATGAACACTCTGGGCATCAACCGGCAGAAGACCATCGAGGTGACTGAACGCAGCGTATTAGAACTGTGGGAAGATACGTCTCAAGAATATGTGTTACACTTTACAGCGGCAAGGCACAATACATAGTTCAACACTTTACTTTGTTTTCCCCTTTTATTATTTAGTATTTTTTTGAATTTTAGTATTTAGTATTTAGTATTTAGTATTTTTTAGTATTAGTATTTGTATTTTGTATTTTAGTAGTAGTATTAGTATTTAGTATTGTGTTTTTTATTTGTATCTTTTATTTTTATTAATGCTGTACATCCACTGCTGTGATCCTGAAATGTCCCCACTGTGGGACTAATAAATGAATATCTTATCTTATCTAGTTACACCTGACTGTCACTCAAATAATCCACTATAGAGGGGGAGAGCTAAAGGAAGCTGTGTGTAATCTGGCATTAAGAGCCACAGATGGTAAACAAAGAGGCAACACCACTAATATTCTGCTTGTCTTTTTCCTCAGTCCCTGCAGAGCAGCAGCTACAATCACTTCTCTGCCATCTACTACCTGCTGCTGGAGAGAGTCCGAGAGCATCGCTCCCAGCAGCTGAGCCGCCAGTGTGGGACCTGGAGCCAGAGACCCAGGAGCACCTCCGACTCCACCGGCCCAGAGGTGAGTGCTCTAGCTCGGTGTAATGAGCTTAAACACGTCCCGAGTCCTGAAGAAACCTCCCGCAGCTTTACACTCCAGCTCAAGAACACGGTGTCCTGTCCGTCTGCTTCCAGGTGATCATGGAGTCCACCGACAGCTTCAGAGCCACAGCCTTCTCCATTCCAGCCAAAAGCGCTCCTCCCGTGTACCCGGAGATGGAGTATGACCAAAGTGGATTGTTCCAGGTAAGAAAACCGACAACACTTTGTATAATTCAGCAGCTCAGAGGTCAGGAGGCAAATACTCCGCCTGTCAATGAGTAGCTAACAGTCCAACTCCTTGCCGTTCAGCGCGTGGGGTTTCCAGTGGAGGCCAGTCTGAACCGGCTGCTCTGGAACCGCTCCATTTCACCCAACAGCTTGCTGGAGACGAGCATCAGCGAAGAGGTGCGGCCCACCGACCTGGAGGAGGAGGAGGTCACACAGACCCCCGGGCCTCTGCTCCCTCCCACCACCACCTCCCGCAGACACACCCTGGCCGAGGTGTCGGCCTGTTTCCACCAGTGCAACCCTCCATGTAAGTATCTCGTCCACTAGCAACCGATCTACACTCTGTCACACCTGCAGAGTCTTAACTTCCTCCCTGTCCTCTCCCTGCAGGTATCGTGGTCAGTCCCTCGGAGGGCGCCTCCTCTGACAGCTGTCTGAAGTACTCATCCAGTCCAGCCCCCGCGTTCCAGGCAGCTAGTGGAGATGTGTCGACACTTCTGGCCTCTGGGACTCAGAGTGGAGCTCTGCTGCTGGCTGGAGCTCCCCTGAACCTCTCCTCCTACCTCCTGCCCCAGGCCCAAGGCGGCCTGCCCGCCGCCAGCTTCCAGGAGGGCCGCAGAGCCTCCGACACCTCCCTCACACAAGGTACAGGAGAGGACCATCAAAGAGTGAGAGAGAGAGAGGAGAAACAATGTGTCACATCATCGGATCAAAGGAGGATTGCGTAACTCTTCCCATGTCTTTCCCCAGGCCTCAAAGCTTTCCGCCAGCAGCTGAGGAAGAACACACGCACTAAAGGGCTCCTGGGATTAAATAAGATCAAGGGTCTGACGCGGCAGGTATTCCCTTCACCCTCGAGTAACCGGGGCAGCCGCGGGTCACTGGGCCCGGCGCTCTGCGAGCACCGCAACATGCTGGAAGAGGTTCTGCACCAGCAAAGGTGAGACACGCGACAATGATCACCGCACCATGCTGTCGTCTCAAATCCGTCTGAGGGGACTGTGGAGAGAGAGAGAGAGAGAGAGAGAGAGAGAGAGAGAGAGAGAGAGAGAGAGAGAGAGAGAGAGAGAGAGAGAGTCTGATCTTCTCTCTGTTTTCCAGGATGCTACAGATCCAGCACCAGCCCCAGCCTCCGGTCCAAGCCGCTCCGACGGGGCCCACACAGAATCCCTTGCTCTTTCTGGCCAAGCACCAGCCTCCATCTCCTCCACCCACAGCAGTGTTCGCTTCCTCCTCCATGTTCGACGCACCCACCCCCTCCTCCGTCCCGCTTTCTCGGCGAGCCGCGGTGGTTTTACAGCACGACCCCTGGACGCAGACCCTCGAGACTCCCTCCTCCGGCTGCTCCTCCTCCTCCGCATCCTGCTACGCCTCCTCCCTGTCCCCCGTGGCCTCCGCCGCGTACCTTCTCGGGGCTCGCCTGCACATCAGCCAGCAAACGCACCCCCACCCGCACGTCGGCCTCCAGCAGCAGCCCCAGCCTGCAGCGCCAGGCCCCTCCCCCGTCGCCTCTAAACCAGCCGTGTGGAGCAAGGCCTCGGCCTCCAGCGCAGACCCCAACCTGCAGGAGCTGGGTCTGGCTGCGCAGCAGCAGCAGCTCAGCAGCTGCGTGATGGTGAAGTAGAGCGTCGGCCATTGAGACCGGCGGCTGGAAGAAGACGGACGAAGAAAAGAGAGCAGAAGTGAGGAGGACGAACAAAAAAGCAGATGCAAGTGACAAATGTGCATTTCATTTAACGACACGCAGTACACGTGTGAGAATGTGTCCACACACGTGTGTTGTGTACACTTTTGATATCATATAAGCTACAGACTGAGTAATAACCAAACTCTGGACGAGGCGTTGATTCAGTGTCGGAGAGCCACAGAAGCAATAATAGACTGAAAGACTCCCGAGAGTTGAATGAGAGCCGACTCTCGCCAACACTATTATTCCTCACGCGTTTGGATTCAGCCTCAGTTCACTTGTGTTTGAATACAGGAAGGCTCCTTCTTCCTCTTTATTTTTTGTCGACACTACGCGTGTCATTTCCTGTTCTCGATGTTTTTCACATGACTGGACAGAAGACCAAAATTTCCTTTCTCCCACTTTGTTAGCCTTTTTTCAAGAGATATTCCTCTGTAGCAGCGGAACGTGCAGCGTGTCGCCCGAAGCGTCTCCGAAGGACTCCATTAGTATTGAAACTGTGATTATTTTTGTTTTATTATAGCTACGCAAATGCTGCTTTTACCTCAAGTTGCAAAAACAGACTGCTACATCCTGATCAGCAAAAAGACGAAAGATGCTGCCTGGCTGATTGAGTAAAAGCACAACAGGTACATCGCTTCACATGATGTGGATACACAGAGCGTATTCCCTTTGTTTATTAAGCACCTTCTGGTCCGATGCTTCTACTACCTCCACAGGCAAGAATTTGGAAAGCTGTAAGAGAAGGAAAAAAAATCCACAAACAGACTGTGGGAACTGTGCAATATTTCACATTGAAATACAAAGGAATGACGGGGCTCTGCATTGTTTAGTCAAAATGTACATTCGCCTGAGGTTGTTGTGTAATTACTCTGAGTGTGTCTGTCTGCTGTAATAGCTAGCCTCCTAGAACAGGTATTATGTAACGTAATGACACGATACTGTAGAATGGGTAGGAAGGCTCGAGGCCTTTAAAAAAATGCTGTTTCTTCATGCTTGTAGTTCTTTAACTGAAAGGAAGGAACATGGGTTTTACCAAAGAGTGAACAGCACAAGTGGCGGGGATCCATCGCCGACTCACTACTGACTCCTCACTACGGACGCCGTGTCCACATGTAGCTCGAGCGTCCACGTCACATGAGCTCCTTCGCTTTAGCTTTGAGGAGACTCCCATCCAAATCCCAACGCTACACATCTTGTTAATACTTCTAGCTTTTGCGACGGTGGTTTCCCTTTTTTGTACTTTTCTAGAAAAGAAGAAGAAGGAGAAAAAGAAGACTGAAAAAAATGAGAACATAGCAATACGGTGTTGTCTTCAGTTGTGTTAGCGTAGCGCTGGTCTGCAGCGAGCTGCGTCGTGTGTGTCGGAGGACAGGAGCTGTACGTGGTGTTTCAGCTCTGCTGTGTCTCACCTGTTGAAGAGCAGTGTTTATTCCAAACCGTCTGCGTTGGAAACATGCAGTGTTGATATTTTATATCCCAAAAATGTTGGTTGATTGCAATCCCGACCAAACACTTGTGCCTTTGAACAAACTCCCGACCAGAGGTCGACGTCTCCGCTCCGTCAACGACCCTTTTTGATATCTTCTCCACCCGTCACCCTTCTCTACCCTGAATCTGACCTTTGAACTCGCTGTGGAGACAGAAGCAAGAATTGCACTTTATTCAAACGTTTTTGTTCCTCGTGAAAAAATTCGCTAAACAATTGAAACACACGTGATGCAAATCTGGCGGATGACTCTTTTTGATAAACTGTTTTTTTTTTCTTTTTCTGATTTGTTACTTGATTGTGTGAGCGTGTGTGTGTGTGTGTGTGTATGAAGGGAGGAAGAAAAGGAAAGGAAGAGAGAATGTTAGTTCAACAAAATGTGTTTATTTATGTGGCTATTTATTTAAATAAAGTTAAACTCCTAAACTGTCTGTTTGAATGTTTTCTGATCATAAGGATATTTTTACCGACATGGTGACTGAAGATAACTTCTCTCGACTTTGACAACTCTTCCCAACTTTTCACATGCAGTTGTGTTCATTCGTTCTTCAGTTGACAAGATTATGAAGACTATTGTTCAGATTCTCATTTTTACTCTCATACATATTATTTTCCTTATTGCACACTCAACTTTGAGCACAGCCCTATACGTCTGCATTTCACTGCAAATATTAAATATTCATGTATTAAATTAAACCGTTGAACCTTTAAATGTAATGATCCATATGGTAAAACAATGTGAGTTCTGCACATCTTTAACAGTGACCGGTAATCATCGGCACTGATAAACACTAGTAATAAATCTGGAGCAACTAAAATTCATGTTGTATTCCCAAATACTGTTTTATTTACTATATTATCATTTTATAACGCTATTTAGGACTATTTTATCCAGATTTTATAATTAATATAATTACCAAAAAATACAAAGGATACAGAAGCAGAAAATGTTGCCGGACAGTTTAGACATGGCTGTAAAAACTATTAAATATGCATCATCCTCATCTACTTACTGATGATGTGCTGGTCCCCTCTGATGAGGCTGTGAGGCAGAGGGATGGTGCAGTGAACCCCGACCACCCTCCCGCTGGTCCTCATCCTGAGGATGGGCGGCTCTCTGACATGAAGCCAAACCATCCGACAGCCAAATGACCTCCGCTGTTCTCTTTGCTGCTGACTCGTTATCTCAAGTTACAAGAAAGAACAGAAACTCCATTTGAACTGCACGTTATATGGGATACATGGCTGGCAAAAGGAGTACATGTTATCAAAGATCTCTACAGAGATGGCTCATTTAAATCATTTGAGGACCTTAAAGAAACGTTTAACTTAGATGAGAAGGGGGATTTCTGGAAATATTTACAGTTGAGGAGTAGCATGGGGGCTGGGTTCAGACTGAAAATAGAAATGGAAGAAGAAAATAAGATTCAGGAGTTCTTAAATGCTCCCCGTACCCAACATTCTGCCTCAATCTTTTATCGAAAACTGTTGAATATTCAAGTTGGGATGTGCGATGGACTGAGGCTAGTATGGCAAAAAGATCTTCATACTGAGATAAAGGGACACGTATGGCAAGATATAATATCGAAGGTAGGCTGGGCTACAAGGGATGCAAGAAGCAAGTTTACTCATTATAAAATTGTACACAGATATTATTTTACACCTCTGAAAATGTATAAAATGGGATTGAGTCAGGATCATAAATGTTGGAAATGTAATCTAGAAATGGGCACTGGGTGTTTTTTTTTGTTGTTTTTTTTGTGTTTTTTGTGTCTTTTGTGTGTTTTTTTGTGTTGTGAGGGGGGGGGGTATGTGCATATGTGGGGGTATGTATGCGTGTGTGTATGTTTGATGTGTGTGTGTGTGTATGTATGTATGTATGTATGTGTGTGTATGGATGTAGGTGTAGGTATGTGTATGGGTGTATTTGTATGTATGTGTGTATATATATGTCATATGTGTATGTGTAGGTATGTGTGTATATGGGTGTAGGTATGTATGTATGTATGTGTATATGTGTGTATGTGTATGTATGTATATATATATATATATATATATATATATATATATATATATATATATATATATATATATGTGTATATATATGTGGTTATATCTGACGTCTTTGTAATTGTTCTATGTTTATATCACTAAACAAATAAAAAAAATTAAGTGACAAAAAAAGTTACAAGAAAGAACAGAAACTCCATTTGAACTGCACGTTCCAAACCTGCATGTGTCGATGTGCAGAGTTACGCGGTATGGGGACACGTTACTCACACACACTCACACACGTTTAACATATGGCCTGACATTCGACACTTGAGCCCTCGGGCAGCTGCTCGAGAGGCTTCAGCGCTGAAGGAACGCCATGCGTTTGACACGCAGTCATCGCAAGCACATCGCTCATCATCAGCAGACGTGGCCTTAGCTTCACGCTTTCTCTGACAACAACACTGTACGACCATGTGATTTGTGGATGTTTGCATGTGTTGTTGTAATAATTCACGTATGAAATTCAGCTCGGAGTGTCGACATTAACCAGAAAACATCAAACTCAAAATCACTGAATGTGCTGAGATAAGACACAGAAGATCTGGATAGGCTGGACCGATATGTGAGTAAAGGTTCACAGGGAATACTATACATCACAGGTGTCAAACACAAGGCCCGCGGACCAAATCTGGCCGGCCGCATCATTTTATGTGGCCCCTGACCGCTTGAAAGACTTGAATGATCATCTTTTCTTAAAGAAATTTAAGACAAATATCCTATGCTTTTATTTTGAAGGTTTCACATTAAATTGATTTATGTTATAATATTAGAGAAATATTCTAATGTACAATATTTCTACACTCAAATAAACAATAATGAAATGCAAAGAGAGTTATTTAAAAATATGTTTGAGTAGATTATACAGTGTTACATTTACAACCGGCACTTTGAGGGCAGCCGTGATGCTGGTGTGGCCCTCAGGGGGAAAGAAGTGTGACACCCCTGGGGGATGCAAAATATATGTTTAGTTTTTAATGGAACATATTGGAATATATTATGATCACAATATTATTTAAGGCCACTTTATTGACATATTTTCATGATGATATCTGCTTTTAAACGTCTCCCTCCTTCAGTCTATATTATACTGTTCTGTACAAGAGCTGAGCTTTTATATTGACTTTGTTTAAAACTATTCCAGCAGCTTTGCAAATGTGTTTATATTCTTTTACTGATTTTTCGGGAATAAATAACTCTTTGCTTCCTTGGACCAATAATTGATGCAATAAGTAAGTGATATTGGGACATAAAATCATTTGCAAATATTATCGGGGCTGCAGATTTCAGATAATGAAATATTTTTTGGAATGAATCACTAAATACAGTTGTGTGTGCGTCAACATCCATCGACACCCGATCGACTCGTGGGTTGAGGCGCTGTTTGATTATCACAATCACATTTAAAAGATTATCCTTGGACTGGACTTCCACTTTCTGAACTGTCCACTGAAATCAGTGAAGTCAATGTGTGTCTGTCTGTTGAGTATCATCATCCATCTCAACAACAGATACATACTAATCATATAATATGATAAAGATATAATATAATGAGATTTAATAATAATTGTATTATATTTATATTTAGTATTTTAGTATCAGTATTCAGTATTTCGTATTTAGTATTGTTATTGTGTTTTGCGTTTTATTTTTATTTTGTATTAATGCTCTAATGTGCACCCGCTGCTGTGTCCCCACTGTGGGACTAATAAAGGATTATCTAATCTAATCTAATCTAATCTAATCTAATCTAATACATATTTGAATAAAAGGAATTGTATGAATAGTCTTGGATTTTAAAGGATTGTTTTTTTAATGCACTGTAATTCCCTCAAAGTAAAGCTGGTAACTGTAGTTTCTAGCAAGCGATCCTATTAAAGCAGTAAACATTTTACATTGCATTTACAGTTGGTGTACGAGTTGGAGCTGCCCACTCTTGATTGTTTACTTTATTGGTAAAAGACAACGAGATGGATTTGGTCTATTTTTTTAATGCTTTTATGAAGACACCTCTTGTAAATACACAATTTCAAGTTCTCTTTTTCTGAGAATCAGTTTTACAGATCTTTCAATTAAATTCACTTCATCAACAAAATTGTGTTATTTGATAAATAATTCATGTGGATTTGGATTTGAAGTGTTTATTATGAAGGAATGTGGTCTCAGAGTGCAGTTAATTGATGTGTTTTCAATATTTTGTTAGCATTTAGTAGATCCTTCAGGTTTTGGATGCACAGATAATACTTGTTATAGAGTCAATTATATTAGTTCACGATAAGAAACATAATAGTACCAGCTATCTGCAGTACTTTTATAATGGAGCGTTCACCATTTAATAAGAGAAAAGCTCTCAACCAGAATTCAGAGTAGAACAAAAGCATTTGGGGATTTCGACGGGACGACGACACACATAAGTATGACTTATCCGATCCTATCCCCACCTCGACTCTCTCACTCACACACACACACACACACACACACACACACACACACACACACACACACAAACACACACACACAATCAAAGGAAGTGAGAAAAATCCAAGTTTCCACACAGACAGCTCGCGACTCAGAGACTTTCTCGTAAGTAACTTAGTTATTGAAAAGTGAAAGTGTCGAGAGGTTTCCCAGAATCTATTTGAGTGAACAAAAGCAAAGGAGAGATAAGATGAAGAGAGGAAGTAAACATCTGATGACAAAAGGGAATTCAGAGTCATAAAAATGATGTTGGATTGTCTATGAGATGTGCTTCATAGAAAAAGGATGTTGTGGCGCAGCACACGTCAACCCACGATGATGCTCACCGTCCCCACAATGAAGCCTGTGTCGCGGGCTGTTGGGACCGCGCTGAGATTAGCCCGTTGCTGCTGCTGTGTACGTGCTTCACTGCCAATAATCAAGCTCTCTGGCAGGATGACGACAATGGATGCAAGAGGATTTGTGGACCTCGAGGGGTTTCAGAGCAAAGTAAATAAACAACCGACTCTGACAAGAGATTCCTGCTGTGGGAACAGCAGCAGCCACAGGAACCTTCAGAATAACATGACGGAGGCGATGGAGTTAGTTTGAGTTGTAGTTCAGAAAAATATTTAGTTATATTTCCATGATTACAATCTTTTACATGATGCTGCGAAGACAATGTAAAATATTGGATTTACAGTACATTCATCCGATGTCCTTAAGCGTAATGATAACGTTTCTCTGTAACTGCTGTGTGTAAATAAGATGTTCACCATTTTAAGTTAGATAGTGAAGGTATTTAAAGGTGTGTTCACAGCTTGTTTCTGCTGTCCCCCAAACTTTAACAGGTTTTGGTGATTGTCATTAATGTCAATGTATTTGCTGTTTTAGCTCCTTGGCTGGTAAATATCTCTCCTTACCTTCACTTCACCAAATCAAGGGTCTAGGAATAGAGGCCAAACACTCTGATGCGAAGCTGTGATCCTGGCCTGGAGACACCGGGCGCCGACCTGGACAGGTACATCATCGGCGTGGAGTCTTTCTTGGCTCCGACCTGAATCCAGTTCAGGAGTTAGCTATCGATAACTCGCTAATCAGTTCGTTATCTCAGCGACAATACAACTTTTAGCTCGTTTACAGTGTGGCTTGAGTCTGTGGACCGAGTGGCAGCGAAGGTGAAGTGAGTTCATGATTGTTATTGTCGTAAACGGTCAAAGTTACTGACACTCAAAGCACGCGGACCGGGTGGACTGAACCGACCTGCACACTTTAATGTAAGTGTCAGTTTAAAGGGACAAGTGAAGAATTAGGTGATGTGCATCACGTAACTGCAATTCAACCTTTGCTAAGCCCCGCCCCCTTGCTGACTGTTGCTAGGTCAGTCAAGCTTTAGCAGGGATTTTAATTCTATCAGTGAGAAACATTCTAAAGTAAAATAAAGCAGATTGAGGGACTTGGGGTTGTGGAGCGAGGACTAATCTATGCAGTATGACTTTATGTTAGAAAACAAGAGTACATGCGCTCGACATACATCAGGCTGTACTTATATCATGCTGACTTATATCATGCTGTACTCATATCATGCTGTACTTATATTATGCTGTACTTATATCATGCTGTACTTACATCATGCTGTACTTATATCATGCTGTACTTATATTATGCTGTACTTATATCATGCTGTACTCATATCATGCTGTACTTATATTATGCTGTACTTATATCATGCTGTACTTACATCATGCTGTACTTATATCATGCTGTACTTATATTATGCTGTACTTATATCATGCTGTACTTATATTATGCTGTACTTATATCATGCTGTACTTATATCATGCTGTACTTATATCATGCTGTACGTATATCATGCTGTACTTATAACATGCTGTACTTCTATCACTTATATCATGCTGTACTTCTATCATGCTGTACTTCTATCATGCTGTACTTCTATCATGCTGTACTTCTAGCATGCTGCACTTCTAGCATGCTGTACTTATATCATGCTGTACGTATATCATGCTGTACTTCTATCATGCTGTACTTCTATCACTTATATCATGCTGTACTTCTATCATGCTGTACTTCTATCATGCTGTACTTCTATCATGCTGTATACGTATATCATGCTGTACTTATAACATGCTGTACTTCTATCACTTATATCATGCTGTACTTCTATCATGCTGTACTTCTATCATGCTGTACTTCTATCATGCTGTACTTCTAGCATGCTGTACTTCTAGCATGCTGCACTTATATCATGCTGTACTTCTATCATGCTGTACTTCTAGCATGCTGCACTTCTAGCATGCTGTACTTATATCATGCTGTACTTCTATCATGCTGTACTTCTAGCATGCTGCACTTCTAGCATGCTATACTTATAACATGCTGTACTTATATCATGCTGTACGTATATCATGCTGTTCTTATATCATGCTGTACTTATTTTCAGGGGATTTGTTGAAGAGAGTCCTGGTCGAGACAGCAGCAGCAGCAGCACATTACACAAAGCTTCAGCTCAAATGCCACATACTGTATTTGTCCTGGTCGTGTTCTCGGACATATTCTTGGACATTGTTGTTGACAGGGCTGCACGGTGGTTAGCGCCGTAGCTTCAGAGGGTCGAGGGTTCGATGCCCGATCCCAGCTGGTCCTGTGTGGAGTCTGCAGCGTGGGTTCTCAGGACGGTCCACTCACACTCAGGTTATTTTATTTATTTTTAATGTATTTAACCAGGAAAAGCCTCATTGAGATAAAAAATCTCTTTTACAAGAGAGTCCTGGTCGAGACAGCAGCAGCAGCAGCACATTACACAAAGCTTCAGACAATACAACATAAAACAGTGACAGATTATATAAAGAAAAAAGAAACTAAGACTCAAGTCATCATAACCCAGTTCACACACCTCAGTCAAAGAAAACATCTACAACCAGATGAACCTACCTCAAACTCTTTTGATCTATTTTTAAAAACACCTAAAGAGAACCGGTTCCCGTGGACCCAGGTCAGTCTGCAGCAAAACCTCTTCTTTCCATTTCTAGACGGAGGTTAGAGACGGAGAGCAAGAGGAGGCCTAGTGCAGAAGTCACAGAGCGAAGATGGCAGCTTCCAGGACTATTCGGTTGATTGGAGACTCTAAAATCTCTTCACTGAAAGGACATATACTTGCAGGATAATCACCCAGAACATTTGACAGAGTTTAGACGGTGGCTCGTGAAAGACAATCGGACGCATGTGTTCTAGAAATAATGGGAAAAGGAATTTGGGACCTCAGTACTTCTTAAATCCTGACTAGAGCTCTGGTCATCTATATATATATATATATATATATATATATATTTGGCAGTATCTTGTCAGACTTCTACAATACAGAACAATGAATCATGCCCAGCTAGTATCTTTAGCTATGCCTTAACTCTGGTTACGGGTGAGTGGATATAAAGACCAGTGTCTCCTCCCCAAGTGAGAAAGTCAAGACTACTCGTGTCTTTATCATCAACAAATGAACTCAAAATGTCCCAAGTGTAAAATATCCTCAGCAAGTTGCTGTCTATACAGAGTTCCCTCAGGGTTGAGTTTATAGGGTGATTTGTGAGGTGTTTCGACACATGACAGGCTCTAAAACGTTGATTTCAGTTGAATGCCACGTGATTAACAGCATGGCTGGGCTTAGTCACTTCCCCCAGTGGTCCCGTGAGCTTGAGGCAAATCAGTTTTATTACAGTCATAGGCGCCGGAGCGATGGTGCAAGTGGAGCCCACACCAATGATCACTTGACTTATTTCAGCAACGGACTAAAAGTTCATATAAAGTCACACATCTTGGATCTCCCTTTAAAATACTGTTACCCATTTGGCTGTGCACTTTATTTGATATTTGATATTCTTCTCTACATTTAATATGTTTCAATTATTGCACTGTTTAATGTTGTTGATTGTTTAAGGTTGTTGTCCCACGTTGCATCCCCCACCATGACGCATTCCTCCTATATGAAAACATAGTTCTAATTGTGATATATATATAATATCGTTATATAAAACATATTATATAAAATCTTGAATCTTATACACATTTACCTCAAAGACTAGCTATAGCATCCACTCCTGCAGCTTTTGGACCAACTCAACAAGATGGGATGGATAGATGCCTCACTGCATACAACCTTTAAGAGGATTTTTTTTATATTGCCAACCTTATCCTTGAACTCCCTTCTCAAAAAGTCCAAATGCAGCGAGATTGGCTGCTCTAGAGCGTCAGTAGAGTTGCGTCTGCATCTCATGGGATTCAATGCATTTTTCTTACTTTCTTTGAAAACTTTATCTTCTTTAATCTTCATTATTTCATATATCTCTGCACAGACTTTGAACAACACAAGAGAAGAGGAGGAACAATGCTCACCAGAGGAGTCACAGCGCCTCGCTGCACCGCGTGCTTGTATCCTGACACAGGAGTGTCAGAAGTTGTGTCTCTGTGGAAACTCGGAGGATTGAAGTCAGACGGTAGGTGCGTCACTGAGCCCGACGGAGGACCGCCAGCTCCTCTTACATTTGGCTTGTGACACCACAGACAGTGCTGCTGCTTTGTTGACGCGAGGCCACATGTTGCAGGTGGGTATCGGGGGCCCTGTGAGTGTGACCGATGCTGGGTAGCATCCGCCCGCATGCCCCCGGCTCCTTCCTACACCACAAAGAAAACCTCTAGTTATCAAGACTTTTGAAAGAAGACATCATCTGATATCAATGCTGCTATTGATATGGGTGAACTGGATATCTTCATGACCTCTTAAACTCTTTGATAGATGTCTATGAAATTTGGTTCAAGCGTTCATCTGGAACCAACATCATCGTTACAATTCTAATTAATAGTATTCTAGCCAAAGCATTCAAATAAATGAATATTCACTTTACAAACATTGTTATCTCCTCTGCAATTTTGCCCCACGACAGAATGTTTAAACTACCTCAAAATACAATGAAATAAATTCAAAAAAATGACACACATGATTATGAATCCCATTCCAATAAGTCATCTTTTTCCAAGATATCACACGTTGAGGTATAAAGTCAGAGGATACATATATTGGCAGTTATTTATTAATTACATTTCTATTCCAGATTTCCATGAGGATCTCTTGAATTGTGAGCAGACACATTGTGTACTGGGCAACTCACTGTGAGTTAGAACAATGCACATAACATTTCTCCTCTGAAAACACACTGAAATGCACATGACTCAAGTTGTAATGTTGCATTTGAGCTCTTAACATTAATAACACAATTATCTCCAGTTGTTTTTCCTGCAAATGCAGAATACAACGTTTTCTTTATTTCTACATAAAAGTGTACTTAATACTTGATGCTTCCATCACTTTACTGCCTCAAAGCTGCATCTCCTTCTACCTCTGCTCCATAGTAAAGACTATTTCGCCTGCAGAGGCCAAACGTGGTCAAACGTGGTCACAACCGGTGCCTCGTGCTCTCCCCTCGATAAACGACTCCTCTATTTTGCTCCGCCTGGATGCGGCGTGTTTGTTAATGCGCGTCACCGTTCTGTCCGTCTGTCTTTCTGACTGTCACCTCCCCGGAGTCATCGGCCTGCACTGACGTCAGCTGCTCCAGCTCCACAATGCAGCCGACAATCTGCAAGATGTTTACAAGTCTTTCATCCCCTCAGAGCGGTTTCTTATACAAGATTCAGAGAGAGAGTGTGTGTGTGTGTGTGTGTGTGTGTGTGTGTGTGTGTGTGTGTGTGTGTGTGCGCATCTAAGTGGGTTATGTGTGTTTGGGTCGAGGATGAGGTCAGGGGTTGACATTAGTACCACACGTTGTTTGAGACAAGAAGCCGTATAATTTGATCCCAGACCATCAGTCATGAGGCTCTGTGGAATGTGTCTCGATAATTAACGGTCACAGAGATTCTTGGTGTTCTTTTGGTCTCGGTTTTCTTATTTTCTGTCACACACTCAGATTCTCTGTCACTTTGTAAATCCACTGCTCGGCGGTGTGTCTGTTCTTTCACGAAACTTGCCCCCCACATATCAACGCTGCTCCGTTGTATCACGAATATTTCCCACCTCTGCTGCACAAAGTTATTGTATGACCTCAAGTCAAAGGTCAGGAACATGCCCTCTGTTCAAAGGAAGTTAGCGCACATCCTGTTGACGTCATGGCGGCGTGTTGATTTTTGCCGTTTCGCTGAGAGGAAAAATTGACAAGATAGTTTACTACTCACTGGTCACACCTGTTCGGAAAATGAGGGTCCTAAATAGAAAAGGAAGTTGGGAAGTTGATTCATTATTTCCCCAGTTTCGCTCCAGCCCGGTCTGTTAAAGTACCTCCAGTAATAAAGCAGAGCTGGCAGCAGCTCTCAAGGGGCATTGAGCGGGAAAACCCTCTCGCTCAGTGACCGTCTGGAGGCATTGACGTAAGAGATGAATAAAACAGATGGGAGGACGGGGGCTTCCAGAACGGAAAGGCTCCCGAATCCGCATCGCTCACATCATCTCGCACAAAAACATCAACAAACACCTTCCCACCTTCACTTAATCATCCACAATCAAAGAGGTATTCAGATTCTTTACTTTAGTAAAAATGCTAATATCACACTTTTACCATAATATAAATCCGACATTCAAAACACTTTAGAATATGTACATGAAGCTGTTTTTCTGTCATGTTCCTTGTGCAAACAAGTAAGAATCTGACTCTTGAGGTACGTTGCGTGTTATTCGAAACATTACCTTAAGAAGTAAGTAAAACATTGTGCAGCAAAATGATTCCCGTTAGAATTTCGCTCGTATGTACGGTACATTGGTTTGGGATTATTATTATTAGTGCTGAAGTAATTTGTATGCTGTCTTTCAACTGCTAATTTGATTGTTGAGTAGTATAATCTACAAGAATAATCTCCCAGTGGATTTTTAAACAGTTTTCTAAAATCATAAAGGAACTAGAATGGGCACTCGGTAGAGCGCATACCTTCGCATATCACGAGATTGGGCATTGAATTATGAACATAAAAATTGACTGTGCTATGGTAACATCTAATCAAATGGTCCCCGGATAATAACCAATCATCCCACCAAATGTCATGCGATTCGGTTTAACACTTTTTGACTCTCAAATTGGTACTTCAAATCAACAGCACGCAACCTGCCACCTGGCTGCGATGTGCCGAGAGAAGACGCGTCTCTAGCAGCCGTGTGAGAGGCCACACACACACTGAGCTCACCCTCACACACTGAGCTCACCCTCACACACTGAGCTCACCCTCACACCCTGAGCTCACCCTCACACACTGAGCTCACCCTCACACCCTGAGCTCACCCTCACACACTGAGCTCACCCTCACACACTGAGCTCACCCTCACACACTGAGCTCACCCTCACACACTGAGCTCACCCTCACACACTGAGCTCACCCTCACACACTGAGCTCACCCTCACACACTGAGCTCACCCTCACACACTGAGCTCACCCTCACACCCTGAGCTCACCCTCACACCCTGAGCTCACCCTCACACCAGACACTCATAGGCTTCTGTGTCGGAGCCCATGTGGCACCTCTATGAAAACAGAGAGCGCTACGGTTACATGAAGCTGTGGTATGCGAGGTGACCGATAGCAGAGACGCTCACGTCACCGAGTTCATCGTGTGACTCAGAATAAGGTTCGAGAGCCACGGAGCCATCCGACAACATGGAGCGATAGGGACACGCTAGCTAGCTTGAAACAGGCCAAATGTTTTGCATTAAATCCTATAAACTTTGTATGAATCATTGATGTTTTGGACAGTACTTGTCAGAAGGTTGTATTATATGGCGACTGAAGAAAGCTTTGATAATGATGATTTGATTGAAACACAGACTAAAGTGCTCATTGTGAGAATCTCATGTAACGACCCATTCAACAACGGTGAGGGCCAGAGATAATCTCTTAATGGATGTCTGATTTTAAAAACATTAATTCTAAAGTCTCTGTGACCTTCCATTGAAGTGCTTCCTCTGTGTTACCAGACAGACAGCCTTGCATGGCATACAGTATTGAAAATCTGCAGCTTTGAAAGAGAAAAGCCCGACTGTCCCCCGAGTGACACGTCCACACCGCCTGGAGAGCGCCGTCCGTCTGGGGGAGCCGACACGGCTCCACCGTCTGACTCACAGCAGCTCCACGCTCCATCTAATGCACCACCTGTGCCCTTCACTGCACATCAGCCTCAAACTCTTCGACTGGGGTTGTCTACGTGAGTCGGTGAGCCTGTCGCCAACTGCACGACTCACACTGTTCTTTAGTGATCAAATCTTTTATTGATTTTTCAAACTATGCACATGCAAAGGAAAAGATGTACACATTGTACGTATATAAAATGAGTCAGACAAAAACATTAAAATAAAATAAAAAAAGAATATATATAAATACAGGTAGACATACAAAAACCTATTTATTAACACATATTTACATATATATGCACATATATCTGCATACCCTAATACACACATACACATAAATAATGTAACTGTACCGCCCTCCCACTGTTGGCAATGCCCACGCCCCTCATACATCTCCAGATATTATATAAGGGGATGTATTATATTATGTTACAATTAGATATATTGTTGAATGTTGCTTAAAGCCGTGAAGCAGGATAAGATAGTTCTTTCTTTAGCACCATGTATTCTGGCTACTGAAAGCTCCATATTCACTACATCAAGGGACTCACACTGTTGATACTTAGCACAACGAAAGTGTCCCTAAATGTATACATCCATCATTTTCACATTTCCAAATCCCCCTCTCCAAATAAGTCTTAACCCTAAACTTTGATGATTTACATTGTGGGGACTTTGGTGCCTTTTGGGGAGGTAGTCCACACAGAAATGAAAAACGTGAGTCAAACCCTCCTCCACAACTACACAGGAAAGCAAATGCACATACATGATGGTGTTTTTAGAACATGTTGTTCTTCCCTATTTGGAATCTGGATCATGTGCAGCTTTTGTGTGTGTGTGTGTGTGTGTGTGTGTGTGTGTGTGTGTGTGTGTGTGTGTGTGGTTCATACTGCTTGGCTCCAGAGCCCCCTCACTACATTAGTTTTAAAACAGAGACATTGTGGTTTAACAAGCAGCCCGCTGATAGTTTGAAGGTAATTATTGATCAGCGGCGAGTGCTGGTGATCGTGTGAAGTCCCCACGGTGAAGCTGCAGGGTTCCCACACCCACTCAAAACATGGTATTTCCTGAATGTCGGTTCGTTAATGTCAACAAGCTAGTTCTTCAACTCTCGGATGAGCAATCACATCCCATAATTCAACACAGGTAACGAAGAAAAATACACAATATCAAAAGATGAGTGAAGTATCTTTCCATTTGTGGGACATACAGAAGATCAAAAGTGTGTCTGTCTCTTGTTCGACACAAAGTGAGTAATATTAAAAGTGTTAAAAGGGATAAAATTGCTGTAAACCGAGAACTCATTCCAGAATGTCCTTCTTTTTAAATAGAGAGAGAGAGAGAGAGAGAGGGAGGGAGAGAGAGAGAGAGGGAGGGAGAGAGAGAGGGAGGGAGGGAGAGAGAGAGCGAAATATATAGAGAGAGAGGGAGAGAGAGAGAGAGAGAGAGAGCAGAGCAATAACAGACACAGAGGACTCTCTTCAAATATAACAAATCTAGACTTTTATCTACCCCTGTGGGCAAATTCTTCCCTGCGTTTGACCGACCGTTGGAGCAGGGGGCTGGAGCGAAGCGCCCGGGGAGCGACCAGGGGTTCAGTGCCTTGCTCAACGAGACTGAGACATGAACTATGGGGAGGGCGAGGAACCCGAGTACCGTGTGGTGACGGGACGACCGCTCTCCCCCTAAAGCTACAGCCCACCCCGTTTCTTCAAAGGCCGACCGTAAGAAAGTATGTGGAACAATAAACACATTTTGGCAAACTACACGACTGCAAACTGCATCCTCCCGCCCCTCCTAATAAAGGGCAAAGGTTAGTTTCAAACTGCTGTGCTCTCCCCGCAGGGGCCTGAGTGTGACGCAAGACAGAAACCACAGCAAACAGCTGCTCTGCCCTCCGTCCGTTGGACTTTTCTTCTCTCTAATTCATTTAATTGCATGCTCTCTTTGCGTGTGTGTGTGTGTGTGTCTGTTAATCGTTATTCATGCCAGCTATATCTCTGTCTTTTATCTATTTTCACGTGTAAGGGGAACAGGATGATGCAAGTGGGAGAGGACATGAAGCAGAGAGGAGATGAGAGCCGGCTCTCGGTCGATTTACAAGGCGACGCGCTCGTGATTTATACGTTTTGACGAAGCGATGACGCAAAATGAGAAAATTCAAACCAGGACTTGTGCTTCCTCTCCGCCTCTACCTCCTGCTCCCGCCGCACGGCCTCATAACAACCCTGTGATTCCTCACAATGTTCTCCATTGTGCTCTGTTCCTGTCGGCGAGAGGAGGCATTTCCTATCAGGAGTCAACCCCAGGATCCCTTCGACTGCTTTTATGGAGAAAAACGTCTGTTCTTAAGGGCAAAGTCATCCGAGGGGAATCAGAGTTGCTTATGACCTTCACCAGGAGAGGTCATGCAGAACAATGAATTTTCACTCCGAACGAGGAGTACTTGCAAGTAACTATTTGAAGGCTGTGTATGGATTCACAAGCGCAATTTCAACATTATCATATTTGTTGTATGTTGTAAAGGTATTCATTCAATTGCTTAAAATATATAAATTATTAGGGTGTTTCTTTACAGTCGACTACACGTTGTCCTGGGTGGTGTTAACGGCTGCTGTTGGTGCATGTGGATATATTGAATATGTGCTTTGACTAATTATTCTGTAATTGTTTAGATAAAAAGAGAAAAGTTTTCCTGTTTTGGGTTTAAATTTGAAAATTTCTTGGAATTTAAAGCCTAATACCTTAACAGTCCCTCAGATAAATATTTCCAAGAGTAGAGTAGATTTGTATCAAGCACACATTTCCACATCCGGAGCCCATTTCGTTTTCTCTTTGAGTTTTTCATTACTCAAAATTAGTTTATCACAGTTTTCTTATTTTTTATTTATAAAGTCGGAAAAAACCCGGAGGGTCTATCCAGAGAAAACATTCAGTTTATTGTGCGGGTGATCTCGGGACAAGAACTTCTTCATCATTAAACTCTGAATCTACTTCCAACCCTATTGAAGAATGACATGGACATTTTTTTAAGTTTGAACTGACAGGAGGGCTGACGCAAGCTTTCCAGGCGAAGGGTTATGACGGCGAGTGCCGTGACCCAGTGACTGCACTCCGATGAATAAATAACGGTGTGATGGGCTGCACCATCAGGGCTGTTATTGACACTGCCCGGGGCAGCGAGGGACGAAATGCCTGAGTCTGACTCGATGACATAACAGTAGGCAACGGCCCCGAGATGAGGGTCCTCCGTCACTGGCAGGAGGGCTTAGAAACTGTCATTCACACCACAGTGTGTGTGTGTGTGTGCGTGTGTGTGTGTGTGTGTGTGTGTGTGTGTGTGTGTGTTTGTCACTGTCAAACCAGTGTTGACAGGCACATTTATTACATCTACAGTGGAACTCATCGTATTTCATGCGCATTAAACTGGAAATAGACTCTATTGTATTCTAATAACTGATGTGTTTTACTCAGATGATCTGGAACAATGCCATATCCTATATAAATAATGACTATATGTATCTTCAACCATTTAATAACTCTGAACAAATGGATCTGAAATGGGATGACAGTCACGCCGTGTGAGCGACACATATTAGCAAATACAGGAAACTTTAGCCAAGGAAGATGGACAAGTCATCAGTTGTAGTTATTTGGTCATAAACCAGCGTGCTTTACATATTAAAAGTTAGATGGTGGTAGATGAGAGAGACCTCTCCAACACGACAGCTGGATTCTTGCAGTGTCACAAAATTCAATTCAATTCAGTTTATTTTATACAGCCCATTCTCACAATCACAAATTACAAATTAGCCTCAGAGGGATTTAGAATCTGAACACATAGATATCCCTGACCTTTGACCTCACATCGGATCAGGGAAAACTCCCCCAAAAAAACTTTTGCAGGGAAAAAAGGGAAGAAACCTTGAGGAGAGAACAGAGGAGGATCCCTCTCCAGGATGGAGGGAACAATAGACGTCATGTGACCAGAAGGAATCAATACAGAGTAACAACACATTCAATGAGTCTGACAGTCTATGTTGGTAGTAGGCATGGACCACGATCCAGACCTCATGATCCATCAGACAGATGGAGGTAGAGAGGAGGAGTGGGCGGGGCATCAGCAGGGCCGTGGCATCAGAGCCAGTCAGGTCCAATGACAGGAGAATCGTGAGATCACATGTCACAGCAGATCCATCTCATCAGCCTTGTCCTGCGTTCGTGAGACGACAAACAGCAACGGCATCTCCAGGAGAGGTGAGCGTAGCTGTTGCAGTAGCATCAGTGAAACTAGAACTGGAGAACGTTTCTTCATGTGAAGAAGAGCATAGAAAGGCTCTGAGGGCTCTTTTTTAATGGAAAAGATGGTTCTGGTCTTCTCCCGACTGAGCTTCTGATCAGATTCATTCAAACAGTTGACAGTGACAGCTTCTGGATGGTTCTGTGTAACAAACCATATGTTGATGGCACAGACTTGTCAGCCCGTCGGTGCCTCAGTGGAACGTCGGACCACAAATGTCTGGAAGAAATGTCATCCAGTAGTTGTTGAGATATTCAAGTCTGGACATTGCCATAGATCTGGGTCACTAACACGGCTTAAACGTTTATGTACTTCAATGAAGTATATTCTCAAAACAAAGCCTAGGGGGAACAAGAGGAACAGAGGGCGTGTGTACATCGTGTTTTATGTCACAGTGTGCGGTTCAAACAGGGTTGTGTGCTCTTGCATGTAGCCGGTGTTTGAACAGCGGCTGCATGTGCTTGTGAAGTGGTCAGCAGGCATTAAGGGTCAGGCTCACTGGTTTCTCAGAATATGTGGACTGAGGAGAGGGAGGAGTTAAAAACATGCCTGGATGGAAAATGCAAAAGAAAGAGATAAAGGCCCTGGAGACATTTTAAGGTTATGTGGAAACTGAACGTGTTGTTTTCTAAAGAGAGAGAGAGGCCTGTGGAATAGGCAACAGCATTTAAAGGCTGAGAAAGAAGTGGACATGCGTCACACTCCCAAATGCACCCGTTGTTTTTAATTGCCAGTTACACTGGCAGCAATTGCAGCTGCACAAACGGCCTGTTAATTATGGAAATTATTCGAATGTTCTCATGGCGTCATGAAGCAGTCCGATCTCAGCCGTCTGAACTGACCTGATCGTAGGTGGTAGCTTATTGAAGAAGGTAGAAACTCAGCAGGACATTGCAGAAAAGAAAGAAAGAAGGAAAAACATTCAAGAACTTTAGAGAAACACACTGTGTTATGAATATTTGAAGAGGGCAGAACAAGAGAGAGTTACGATAAACCAAGAGCTATATATATATATATATATATATATATATATATATATATATATATATATATATATATATATATGTAAATATATATATGAATGTATATGTGTATATATACATATAGGTATATATGTCTATATATGTATTTATATATTTATATGTGTATATATATACTGTATATATATATATATATATATATATATATATATATATATATAGATGTCCATAAAACATTATATATGTGTGCTATAAGTGTGCTGTGCCTTGAGATATGCTTGTGTTAGACACTTTGTGTAAACATCAGTGAGGATATAATTGTGATAACGTTCTTTAATACAAATACCTTTGTCCAGTTGGAGAATGATTTCACCTGGCGTTAAAAGTGACCTCAGCTGAGTTGTGGCCACATCAATACTAAACATTGTGCCAAGACAAAGTTGTGGTTTATGTTTAGCTCATATTGCTTATCTGATGAAACGACTGGCTTACATGAGACAGTGCCATGACTTTAAATAGTAAAAGGCTCAAGTTCAGAATCACCCTGCCATCACAAATCACGAGAAGAGACACAGCTGCCCTCTGGGTTAGAAACTGTGTGTGATGAATGTTTCCCTCCAGGCCTCAGATGGAGCGATTGTTACGCCAGGTTAATCTACAAGAATGTGATGAGGTAAAGCCCTCGACTGGCGTCTCACTGCTTTTATGCGGTCTGAAGGGCAATAAAAGAGGTCAACAAGAAGGCCAAGGCTTCAAGTTTCAAATAAGACGGGCAATAAATCAGAGAATAGCAAACTAATTAAAAAAATAGAGTAGGGAGGCAGGGAAAAAGAAAGAAAAAAGACGGAGCAAGAGCCAAGGCTGGACCGCTGTGAGTAAAAGTTCACAACAGATTGTTTATGAGAGGTATGTATATGGAGGCGCAGGTGTGATCAGGTAACAGGTGGGAAATGGCACGACCCGACTGAGGAACTCATTTTACTCCGGATACTTATGAGAGTATTTATGCATTGTGGTCCTGCTCTTTTAACTTGGCTATAATCAATATTTTAACATTAACAATGGATCAAATGATTGTGTGATTTGAAAAGCGTCTACAGGTCATTAATATCTGACCTCAACTATGTGGAGGTTCAAAGTGTCTTTCAGTGCTCTGAATGTTGTACACTGTATATTGAGACATTTAATTAACATTTGCCTTTAACTAGTCATGTTGCATTGGTTACTCAAAATATGTATTCCAACTGCTTTAAGAAAAGGATTTTAAGGCGTTTCTCCACTATTTAAATATTGCAGTCAGGAAACTTCTGTGGTTATTTTAGCCCAAACGACAATCTATTACTAAATTTAACTACGTGGTTGTGTTGCCAAAGCCTGACTGAGTTTCCTGGAAAGATTTAAGTTTTTTATTTTGTATTTGACACGTTGGCATGTGACAGGTCACATGACCACGTGGATAGGGCAGTGAAGGACAGTATGATGTGTTTCCATTATATTGGTTATATATGACTCGTTTTCCCTTTCGAGCCCTGTTCAATAATGACGTTGATGGTGACAGTTTCTAGTTCAGCACATTGCGTGTCACCCAATGTCAAATCAATATTCAGTGACACTGGAGCTGGGAAGTTATTTGAAATCCTATTTTTTCCTCAGCAGGAATGATGAGGCAATGAATACAGATTTCTGAGAATAAAAATAGGAAAGAAAAGTCACCGTGAAAGAGCATTTCAGGACGTGAAAGAACATAATGCAGCAAGGAGCTACTCAACAGAGCAAATCAATGTCACACAAGGAGAAAGAGATGTTTCATTTAAAGAAAAATACATTTGGGGAATTATTCCTCATGCAAGACGAGGATGAAAGGACAGAAGATGTCAAACTGAAATGAATAACTCGACAATCAAAGACGCTAATAATACTTTTTTATTTTCATACATATACAATAAACATATGCACCACACACAATTAATGAATTCCACTGAACTTAATGTTCTCATGAGGAATTTAATATTCAGTAGTGTGTTTAAGTAGAGACACCATACCGGCTGCAGTGTGTCAGTGCTGCCCCCCTCTGGTCGATGGAGACACTACACGGGATAATACCAAACAGTCCGCCAACAAGACACCAGTTTGTTTAATTTTCTTTGTTTTTTAAGGTTACTCTTCTATCAAATTCCATTTATAAAAATAAAAAAAGCTTTGCTTTGAATAATAATTAATATGACTTGTTTTCTTGGACCCAGATGTAGCCACAGAGACCCTTATAAAGCAACGTGTCTGGAGCTGCAGGTCCTCTGGGTAAGCGCAGCGTTGTGTGCTCTTCTTCAACAGGAAGTGGTCAGGAGACGCTGCGGCTGACAGCTCTCAGACAGACAGACAGACAGACAGACAGAAAGCTCTCAGACCGCTGGCGATCCTTCCTCCCGTGAGGCGATGTGGTCGAGGAGGTCACTAGGGGTCACGGCGCCAAACACCATCTGCCTCAGACAAGTTGAGCCGTCAGCCTTTTCTGGAGAGAAACAGCACCGACTCAAGTTACACCGAAATACCCGCTAAACATCAAAGACCAGAATAAAAGTGTTATTATTAACACTGGTGATGTTCCTCTGCTGTGAGAAAGGTTCACGCTGGACTCCACTTCTTCATTTTGTACATTTTATCTGGCCAGTGGGGAGTCCTTCATTCACCAACTCACCTGCCAACTACTACAAGTTGAGGGTGAATACACCATTAAATGTGGAGGGAACGGGCGAGTAATCCCGTCATGTGATGGAGCTTTTTCTGAGGAGGCTTAAGCTGATGCCTCTGACAGGTTTCATCCTCACTGAACCCAAAACACTACAAGCTACACACTACACACTCAACACTACACACTCAACACTACACGCTAAACACTACACACTCAACACTACACACTACACACTAAACGCTACACACTACACACTCAACACTACACACTCAACACTCAACACTACACACTCACACTCAACACTACACGCTAAACACTACACACTCAACACTACACACTACACACTAAACACTACACACTACACGCTACACGCTAAACGCTACACGCTACACACTACACACTAAACGCTACACACTACACACTACACACTAAACGCTACACACTACACACTCAACACTACACACTCAACACTAAACACTACACACTCAACACTACACACTACACACTACACGCTACACACTACACACTCAACACTACACGCTACACACTACACGCTAAACGCTACACGCTACACACTACACACTACACACTAAACGCTACACACTACACACTACACACTAAACACTACACGCTATACGCGTAACGCTATACACTATATACTAATACTACACGCTACAAAAAACACACTACACACTAAATACTAAACGCTACAATACTATAGCCCAATGCGTTGCTGTGATTGAGTCCAAAAGAACAACACGTTTAATTTTGCTCACACAGCTGCCAACACAAAAGGTCACAAGCTCCTCGACATGTTGGTGTTCCTTCCCAACAGCAGCCTCTCCTTGTGGAGCAGGAAGCCTCAGGGCACACGCACGTATAAACAACGAGCCTTTTATAAAAGCTACGACTGCTCTTCCTCTTCCGCGCGTTTTCATCGCTCCATGACGTCAGCATGCGTATCACCTGAAAGAAGTCTTTCTTAGCCGTGGACCCAGGGACTGTTTACCAGGTAGGACTTCATCACCCACTCCAAAACCACGCACAGCCGGCCAATTGTACAGTGAAACGTCTCATATTCCCAGGAGGGAGAACAATGAGGCCGTTGTTAGTCAGGAGCGCCTCTCCTCTTCTGGAAAGGATCAAACCAAATGTGACTGTCGGCCTGTTCACACATTTACATCTCCAGCTTTCGAGCATGCAGACTAGATTCAGGAGAAACATCTCACAAACTTCCAGAAACAGAAGGCAAGACTCACCTGTAAGGAGAAGTGACAGGTGTTACTGTTGAGGGGTGAGAACAAAAGGCAGGAAGGTCAAGGGGTCATGAGAGGAGAGGCCGGGACCTCATTTGTCTGATTGTGTATTTGTCATGTATGACGCTGCGACTACACAACGGTAACGTCATAACATGTAATGTACAATTGTGGATAGTAATGTCATGCTTTCTACTTCCTGGTTTCAACGTCCTGCAGGCTTGCCTGGCGAGGTGAGAGGTCATAGTCACGTAATTTGTTTACCTTTTTTTTGTGTGTATTTAAAACAGCCTAAACTAGAACGTGCACTCGGTAGAGCGCATACCTTCACGTATCACAAGATTGGGCATTGAATTATGAACATGTTGGCATTAGTTGCATGCCAATTGGATAGAAATTCACGGTGCTTTGGTGAAAAGGCGTTAACCTTGTCATTACCTTGACCTTTGTCCTTGACCTTTGACCCGATCAATCCCAATATCTGATCAAATGGTCCCCGGATAATAACCAAACATCCCACCAAATTTCATGCGATTCGGTTTAATACTTTTTGAGTTATGCGAGTAACATACAAATAAATAAATACATGACGATCAAAACATAACTAAAAACTAAATGAAAAGTTGTGCAATATAATATCTGCTTTCATGTGTTTCTATGTTCCATCTTTAATCCTGATATCCTGTGTCAATGTGTAGTACCAGGCCTGAACACGCCCCTGTGTAACGTCACATTGCGATACATTCTGAATCTCTTGGGGAAAGTCTGCAGAGGGATCAAAATGTCTGTGAAAGAGCCACTGGGTATTAGTTACTCTTCATTTAGATTCATTTAAGTAGAAAATAGGCATCATATGAAGAACGCAATGTTCGTAAACGCTCTGTGTTAAGGAGCCTCGTACTCACCTGTCAGGCGAGAAACCAGCAGAGGAGTCAACGATTGGCCGAGCCTCGACTCGGGCAGACCGACAGGACCGACCCACCTGAGAGGACTCAAAGCTCTTCTTGAGCCTGCCGAGTGAACCAGGTGACGTGTGTTGTTGTTGTTGTTGTTGATATCTAACTTATAGCTAAGATGGTGTTACTCTGCAAGTAAACAATAAGATCCTAACCAGTGAGGAACTGGTTTGGCACTATAAAGTCTGTTAGGTAAAGAATGACCGTCTCTGGGCCATGAGGGTGTTATCTTAGTCTGAATGTCTTTGCACTGTTTCACTATATTATATTTATTAGTTTGTTCATTAATGTTTGTGTCTGTTTTAATCTCATTTATTTTGTACAACTGTTTGAGACGGTATAAAACTCAAGTAGAATAAACTGTGCCGTGGTTTTACAGGCAAAGTAAATCTGTGGCTGTAAAAACAATCCATATTTGATCAGTGCAAGGGAACAAGAGGATATACGAGTTGTTTGTTCAGATATGAAAGGTTTTGTTTGAACCTGCTCTTGGTTTGTTTGTTAACAAATATCTGCTGCTTTTCAAAAGTGCGAAGAAATTAATCTGTGCTGCTTTTGATTTTCAGGGAGTACGGTTTAAATCCCAGAATGCAACCTGTTATCTGTGAACAGGGTGCCAATTAAAAACACCGATCTCGGACTCGATGTCCGGTCTTGTGTGGACCTTCAGTTGGACGGCGCTCCATCACGATTCAGACTTAGTAACATCAGGTACGCTTAATGAATCAGTCACGCTAAGTAAAAATGTGAAATTTAATGAGGTGAAAGTCATTTTCAGAAATCAAGAAAAAACATGTTCATCAATGCTGTCACAGCTTCAAAATCAGGTACCTTTCAATTAGTCCTAGAATAGATCTGAAAGGGTACAAACTTCTTTAAAAAAAAAAGAAAGACTAGGGATGGATACGGGGAAGGAAAGACAAGTAGTCATGGCTTGGGGTTCAGAATCGCCCTGAACGCTCTCTGTCTCTGGAGCGACGTCTATCGTGGTCACGGCCACCTCCACCACCACCTCCTCTTTCTCCTCTGTCTCCGCCTCTGTCTCCGCCTCCTCTGTCTCCGCCTCTGTCGCCGCCGCCTCTGTCTCTGTCACCGCCGCCTCTGTCTCTGTCTCCGCCTCCTCTGTCCCCGCCTCCTCTGACTCTGTCCCCGCCTCCTCTGTCTCCGCCTCCTCTGTCTCCGCCTCCTCTGTCTCCGCCTCCTCTTTCACCGCCACCGCCGCCGCCTCCTCCTCCTCCTCCTCCTACTCCGCCCCGACCCCTGTCTCTCGATCGAGAGCGCCTCTCTCTCGATTTAGACCGGGACTTATGGCGGCTGTGGAAGTGAAGAAGAACAATTGTTAATAGTTATAGAAACAACCGTCTCTGCAGGTTTAGTTTAGTGCTTGAATGTTTAAAAAAAAAAAAGAGCAAGGGATGCGTTTGTACCCCTTCCTCCGGCGGCCGTAGAGCTCTCTCCTCAGTTCACGTGAGATGGGCTTCAGGTGCATGAAGTTACAGAAGCCACCTCGAGTGCATTCCCTGTGGAGAGAAGAAGACGCTGATCAGTTACAGCAGAGAAGAGTACGACAGGAAACCTGTGTAGGACCGATGAACAGCTTTTACCTGCCGATGCCGCCAACAGAAGCTTTAGATCAGAACCTATAAATCTCAGCGGTTGCCAAAGAGGAGGCGTTTGACCCAAGAACCCACTGCTCAATAAAAGAGCAATAAACTATCTGTATACCCGGAGGGCAACAAAAATAAACTACAACCAATCTGTGTCCTACAGGAGGAGGGCTGGTCAACGAGCACCACTCGGTTACATTACGATGCATTCAGGCTCCGTTAGGTGAAAATACGTATTGGAAAAAAGTACATTTTGACATCATCAAAATTGTGTTTTGTAGAAAAACTAAATAACACAACCTAAAGATTTTAGAGCGTAAAAGATGAACTGATCGACTTCCTAACGCTAGCTCTAAGCATCTTATAATACATGAATGACTAAAATGAATAATGTTACTTAGGTTACTAAGAGATAGTAATAGTGTTTTTACGCAAGCGACCACCATTGATGACTAAAACAAAGATAAAAGGAAATAGTAGATGATAATAAATATTACATTTCATTGGCTTTAGGTCTCTTAGAAATAAACTGAATCAGATGAGAAGCTTGTCAACATCATTGTTCCTGTTTTTTATCTTATGGGGTACTTTTGGGCAGAGTGACGTTGACCGGACATTATACATTTGAAAGGGGTCCTTATTGCTCAAACCAGTGAAAGTATAAACTGAGTGAAACTTCCTCGCTGTGTTATCAGGCCAACATCAATCTTAAGAATGAATGGTTGAGTTTCATTAAGCACATTGTTCCTTACATTTAGGTTGTAACCTCTTACGTAGAACTCACCCCATTTCGTATTGGCGACAGCAGGCTTCTCTGAAGTCTGTGACAGGGGAGAGCTCAGCATGGATGGGCTGGCCATTAAACCACCGATTGTTCAGGTCTATCACAGCCTTCTCAGCGTCCTCTTCATAACGGAACTAGAGAAAACCATCAAGAGACAGTGAGGAGATGGACGTCACCCGCTCTGGGTCCAAGCTCATAAAACATGGCATTACAGCGGTGGTGGAATATGTGGCTTTTTTTCTTCAGACACTCACCTTCACATACACGTTTCCTACTAGGTGGTCCCCGAGGTTGTCACATACGTTCATCTCCTCTACCTCTCCGTACTTTTCTTCCATCTCAGTGAAGACCTCCTGAAAGTGAAACGTGAAATGTAACGTGCTGCATTTGTTACAATGTTGAGTAACAGTGCACTGAATTAATAGTTCCACATTTTGGAGAAATGTTTGCTTGCTTTCAGTTAGTGTCCAAAGAGAAGATTCACAAGACTTGAATGTCTGTACGGTGGAAATGAGGCTACAGGCAGAAGCTCATTAGCTAAGAACAAACACTGGAAACCGGGGAAGAATCTCGCCTGGCGATGTCGAATGTTACACAATCCACCTCCCAGCACCTCAAAACTCACTGTCATAACATAGCTCCTGTGTTTAATTCACGCAAAATGTAGTTATATACACAAATAAAAGTTAACGAGTGAGTTTCAGAGGTGCCGGTGGTCATATTATATTACCGGTTGACAGAGAAACGAGAACTATTGAGGCAACTGGTTGCTAGTACACATATAGCATATTTGGTATCAATCTTCTCATCCAACTCGCCACTAGAAAGCAAATAAGCATGACGCATAATTTCCTACATTTAAAAAAATTATATATATTATATTATTATAATAATTAAAATGTACCGGCTGTAAAGTGGCATGGCCAGGATGTGAGGAAGACTTGCCCTACATGTGGCATTCAGAACGTACCTCAAAAAACTCGTCATAGTGCTCCTGCATCTCCATGTCACTGATGGCACCTAGTGGTTAAAAGAGAAAATGATATTAGGAAAATCAAACGACTACACATGGCTATAGTTTATCATTTCTTTCATAAAGTATGCATTTAACAGGGACCTTCGACCTTTCAGGTGACTATTTATTCGTTATATGTTGCCAGGGCCAACCTGGTCTTCATCAACTGGAATCCCGTAATGCAAGTTACACAATTCATTTCACAGAAAATAAAAAGAAGACAGGAGCTCGGTCTTTCTCACAGAGTTTAGTCTGGCAAGACCGTAATGCCCTAATCTATTTATAAATATTTATTTTGGAAGAATTGATAAAAAAATATCCAAACAAGTCCTTGCTTTTTCATAACTGGTTTGAAAACAAGTTCCTATTGGTGCGTCAACCTTTCAACAAGTTTCAACTTCGGGGGCTTTTACGAACACATTGGTCTCGCTGTTGCACCTAAAGAATACTCTGCACACCGCCATGTCTCTATAGAAGCAGAAAGCATAGAAACACTCACAGGTGAGGCCATCAGCAGACTGGGCACTGTTCTGAGGGTTCCGGTAAATGTTCAGGAGGGCAATAGTCTGAAAGAAATAAGAAAATGATTGGCATTATTTGTTAGGAATCGGATTAAAAGTAGCTATCGACGTGCAGTGCCTTCATTAATCCTCAAATAATCTCAAATAGTAATAATTAAAAGTACAAATTCAGATTTTGATGCAACATAATTATGACAATAAAAAATAAAAAAATTGCAGTCCTCTGTTGACCGAGTACAGACGAGGCACAATGTTGTCAGTGCTTCATTTTTGTAAACGTGTGCAGGTTCAAAACAAAAAGCCTGGCCTGTGGCGTTACTGCTTGCAGCTTTCTTCCACTGCTCACACAAAGAACTTCAAACGGCTCTTTTTTGGGTCCTGAGCAATACAGCTACCCTGGCAAAATTGCGTTACACACCCAAGCTGCAGCAACTCATGGTCAGAAACACCGGAGAAATACAATCTGGGACTTTACCATGAGGCACGGTCGGCAACCTGGGTTCCCCAATGTTTAGCTGTAGATGTTATATGATGCGTAGCCTGCATTAAATATGGACACGGCCTCTGTAACGTCACATAAGTTTCTGAAGAGCCGTTGTGAATCTCATAGCTCTGACCATCACCACACAGGCAGCTTTTAAACCTCAGATCAGCAAATCCAAAAAGGGCTGTCATGTGGAGATGATACTCAGAGGAGACAGCTCCCACCTGTGCCTTAAAGCATCCCCGTCCTCGATTATGCTTAACAGGTGAGTTATATATAAAGTCTCCCCCTGGACAGGTGTCATGCAAAGAGATATTAAGTATAGAGTGTTGTACCATGCTGTAAACATGTGTATTTCTTCTGTAAAGTTGGGCATGGAGGTCTAAAGAGGATTGACTTGCTATTCAACCTCAAGTGCACATTTGAGGAACTGCAGTTTTTTTGTATAATATAATAATAATAATAATAATATAATAAATATAAAAGGATGTTACTGCACTAACTCATAATACTCTGAAATAACTTACAAAATATCCCCAAAACACACCAATGTTGTTAATTATTGTCCATTTTGAATAACTCGGGCCACCTCCTGCAGGGACAGGGGAGCACTTTCTCCAACAGACTGTTTCAGCTCCGCTGTCACGGATACAGGAGAACATTCCTGATATAGGAGAACATTCCTTCCAACAGCAATAAGACTTTATAAGAAATCTCCTCTGGCCAAATTGTCTTCAAATTGAACAACATTAATAAACCTTGCTCCGCTTTCACTTCATATACACTTGAATTGATACTTTTTAAAATTTCCTTTATTATTTAAATTCTTAAATGTAATATGTCCTGCCCTGCTATCTTATTGTATATAATGTAAACATGCTTGCTGCTGCTTCAAACAAATGTACCTCTGGGGATGAATAAAGTATATATCTAACCATCTATTATTTAGAGGCATACCAGGGAAACACACTCTGGCTTTCAACTCTGCTTCTAGTTGTTCCTCCACTTGCGTTGACACCAGGGAGAAGCGTTTGGTTGTCACGTGAACAAGTCAATACGCCCTAGTGTGTGTGTGTATATATATATATATATATATATATATATATATATATATATATATATATATATATATATATATGAACACAATTTGACCTCTGAATTTACTTATCCTAAGCGTTTAGGCATTGTGGGCTGCTGTGAGGCATATGGGGAGCAGCGTGGGTTTTATTCAGTTCCTCCTCAAGGACAGACCATAGGACAGGGCTATTCAACTTCAGTAGCAAGCGGGCCGAATAAGAAAATCAAGGGGGGTGTGAGGGCCGCACAGAATATTGATCAAATATCTGGGTTAGATATCTCAATGTTTAAAAGAGGCATGTCCGTCAGTTTTATTTTTTCTTACCAAGCTATACTGATTTGCAGGCAGTCTGGTGGGCCAGAGTTAAATTCAAACGGGCGTATCCGGCCTGCGGGCCGCTAGTTGAATAGGCCTGCCATAGGGTATTAAACAACGACTCGCTAGCGCCTCACCCCTTCAGACATAAATCTAACCAGAATTTTCATATAAAATGAGAAAAATAGTCCCCCCATGTTGGTTTATCTTAAGACTTTATAGAACTAAAGAATTTACAATCTTACCTGACTAAATGTCGGCTTGTTGTGTAATCTGGAGCAGCGGTCTCCATGTCGACAGGCACCAATTTTGAAATAAAAAGAGCAGTTAACCCTATGGAAAAAGAGACAACAACAAAGATGAGGTTAAACATAAAAAGACATTATCTGGACTTTGTTGCTATCGTTGGAAAAGTGCAATTAGACCAACAGGTGTATTCTCCTTTTTATCCATTCCATTTATTTTCTGTGATATAGATAAAGGGGAAACAAAGAGTAACCCAAATAGAAGGAACCCCTTCATGGGTAACACCACATCAATTAACAATTAATAATATCATATATTTATACAGCGCTTTACAGAAATCTCAAAGACGCTTAAATGAGATATTAACATGTTTTACAAATATACAGCAAGATGTGTGAACACAAGCTGCTCTCGTTCAAAGCAAGTCTGCCTGGAGCTACTCCATACAAGATAAATAGGAACAACTTGTTTGACCCAAAGCATGTTTATTTTCTTCAAGTTCCCGTTTACTAAGAACACTACTCCAGGTGTTCCTAATGCCTCAATAACATGCTTCCTAAATCCTTGTCTATAACGGTTTCATATTGTATACTTGAAGACGTCACGTGTTTCGACAGTTTTGAAGAGTTGTTCATGATTCCAAATATATATATGCGTGTACTTTCTGAGACCAAAATAATAACATAAATGTGTCTAGTCCCCCTAAAATTGGCTTAATAACAGAGACACGCCTCGTGAGTTAAACAACACCCGTGTGTTTCATACAGAAACAAAAGGCTCCTATGGGTTTAATAAAGTTACTAAATATCGTTAGCTAACTCATGGTAGGTGGTATATAGTGTCTCCGTAGTATTTAATATGTAGAGTCATTCATTTTCATTCATAAAAAGTGACCCTGCGCGGTTGTTTCCCGACCCTCCTAGCGCCGCTCAGCCCCAGATGTTGCGCTAACAGTCGCGGCGCGGTATTTTACAAACGTTAGCTAGCTGGCTACCACTAGCTTAGCTGCGAGGCGCTCGCGCCGCTGTGTTTCCCGGCGGTGCGGACCGCGAACCCCGCGGTACGTGGTGGCACCAGGCTAAGTGGACCGATGCAGAAAGAGATTACAAAACTGCTTTATAATTAACAAAATAAACGTGAAGTACTTACTTATCTTTCTCTGTCCCAAAAATGGACGCCAGGTACTCTGCCATCTTGGCTCGCCTGTGATCAATCGACAGCAACAGCGACAACACATCCGACTCGCGTCCTTCACAATAAATGTGCAATCTACAAGTATGTAACGTTGGTTTACTGACACAGACCTTTATTTCGTTACAACTGGGCTACCAGATGTCATTAAATGAATATCCCTAAAGTAAATGCTATCTTCGTTGAGCTCATATATTGCTTAATAAAACATAATGCGGTTTGTGTTAACACTGTCTGTGGTCGATGTCACTGTAGGATGTATAGTCCATAGTTGTTTGTTAGTGTATATATCTAAATACTCCTGTTATTATAATTTACGCTTGAATAAAAATACGGTTAGATTTTAGTATAATATGTTGAGTCGCGGAACGTAACATGTGACACGTCAATATGCGCTTTTAAATTACTTTAGAAACATATTTTAAAAGACGGCTTCTATTTTGAAGGGAAGACACACAAAAACGGATATTGGTTAATATAGGTCATTTCCGTCTTTAGCGTGACTTTCGAAACAAGAGTCGCTTCCATACTGTACACACGTGTAGCACCTCTACCTCTAAACACGCTGGTTAAAGCATGCAGCAAGTTACGAGTTACTATTTAGCTTTCCAACGAGGAGGTTTGAACTGATTTAAAGTCATTGTGGAACATACTACTATTCGTTGACTGCAGGGGTGTTTTTTTAAGGGTGAAACCAAAACAAGGTCAGCGTTACATTCAGGTTACACCCCCAAGTTTGACTGTAAATACATGCAAATTAAGTGTGCATTATCACTTCTTTATTATTATTTTATTAAAGTATGATGTATACATTGTGCCAAATTATCTTTACTACTTAACTTACAATAGTAATGATTGTTTTACAAAAACGTACAATATTAATGATACCATATATGATTCATATACCACTGTATTATTGCATTCAATTGTGTTTAATGATCCACAGGGATCAACATTATGACAGACATAAGTGAGACATTGTAAAACAAAGTAATACCCTCAAATGATTAAAGCAACAAGCAAGATGGTTTCATCAAGATAAGTTTATGATAACAATATTTACAAAATGACATCATATCTACAGACATGTTTGTTGTAATAACATTTGATAGCAGATTAATAGACATTTCAAAACCTCAGGAGTCAGGATAATGTTTGTTAAATAGAATAACTGCTTCCTTTGTCACTGAATATCAAAGTATGTTTGTTTAGTTGTTAGAAGTCTGCAAGAACAAAACGCACAACGGTAATCAATATTGCCATCACACATCACAGACACAAACATTGTACTATTGTAAAACCAGGCAGGATTAAGAATAGGTGGCACCGGCACAGTACTGACATGTTCTACGGGAGACACTGTGTCCAAACTCAGTTTAGACATTTTTTATTTGATAAATATGGTCCACAAAGTGACACATGTGTTAGTGAATGTGTGAAGGGAGGGGTTGAACAGGGCCACATCGCTCAGGCCCCCTAGCGGACACGTCTTGCTATGTTGCAAATAATAAAAATACTTGATTTAAAAGTACAGGCCTAGTTTTAGAGATCCTGCTCCCTAAATGCTTTAATTTCAATTAAACAGCCTGCAATAATCACGAGAAATGTAACAAATATATAAATGTCAGTCGATGGAGGAAACACAGCTTGTTAGTTCCTTTGTGGAATTATTGGGAATATTGTTTTTTTTGCTCAACAACTGAAGACCACGGCATTAATATCTGAAGACGAAACCCTCAGCTTTATGAATGAAAACACCAAAGTGCATATCCTGAACACGTAAACTAATAATACGATATAAAATGACCATAGCGTCATAAAGTCCACACTTAAATAAAGACATGGTACCTTTTGTATTTCCCATACAAGTTTTAGGGTAACTGTCTGCCGGTTAGTCTCCGCCCTCCTCGGAGAGAGTAGTTGACCAAAAACTTGCATGATACGACCCGACTGTGTGTGAGTTTTGACTGCTTATTTCCCACAGTTGAACATAATCCAACATCTTCTAAGGCCGACGTTGTAAGAGGTATGGACGTGTCTGCGATAGACGTGCTCGTTATGCAGGAAGGGAGTGAAGTCGTGGACATTGTGTGTGTTTGTAGCGCTTAGACCCTTCCCGCTATTTTGTGGCTAACTAACTAGCTAGCGTTAGCTGTTGTTGTTTAGGCCGCCTCACTTCACGCCAGTCGCTTAAACACACTCACGGAGCACCGGACGACTTCTGTTAAAGCTCGGCCCACTCGGACCTACACAGACGGTCGGGTAACTTTCTCACACATCTGGAAAACACCGTCAGGTTTGAGGAGAAACTCCGTAAAAGCTACATCCGCTGTGCGTTAGCTAACATCCGCAAAGTGGACGGGCTGCTCCCCATCCAGCCTACAAACACACACGACTCGATTAAACGCGGTCTTCTCGCTAACACGTCTCTGTATACTCTGCGTTTAACGGAGCGTCGACTCCCGTGTGTCCGCGACTCCGTAGCCGCTTTGCGTCGTCGGTTTCCCGCTGAAGCTCGGGTCGTATTTGTCGCGGCTGCTCTCGGAAGTCTTGTACGCTGTAAAAACCTTAGCCAGGATTTCCGGCTCCTTTCCATTTGCCCTATGCTGTTTTGTTTCCGTTTATTCTATTTCCGTTTTAAAACTTTTCTACACGCAGAGTTATAAGTGTGATTTTAGCAGATTTGTGTTTAACTCACGAATCGCGCTGCGTTTGTAGGATATTCCACCGTTGCTTAGCAGCGCGGTTCGACCGTTGTGCGACGGGCTGCCTCGCGCTGCGGTGCATTCGTTTGCTAAATAGTAGCTAACTTGGTTCAGTGTAAACTAGGTTCCGCGCCCCGACACGTGTAGCCTGCTGCACATATTTGACTTTAATTTGTTTCTACAACGTGTGTTTGTTATGTATTAATATGTTTGCTCAATATTGTTGGCATTTTTGGCCTACCAGTTGGCCTTAAGACACCAAAGCCTCGCCCTCGAGTTGGCTAACGTTAGCAGTCGGAACAGTCGCTTAACTGTTCCGGGCGGTCATCGAGGAGTCGAGGCTGAGAGGCCCACGTAGTAGAAACCCCCAATTACAGTTCCATCTTTACGTCATCGACCCGTAACCTCACATGTACACACTGAAGCCGACATATTCTTTATTATTCAGACAACAAGTTTTAAACTTTTGGATGCTTTTTAAGTAGTTTGTGCTACTAAACTTTCCAATTACAGAATAATAAAAAGAAAACTACCATAATTTATGTTGCTGCAGTATCTGTGCCATTGAGTGGCATTATGTGAAGGGAACCATTTTATATATATATATATATTTAGTTATACTATTTATGACATTATTATGTTACATAACAGCCACCATTTATTAGCCACACAACTCATTTCATGGTCTTCTATTATATCGAGTTATTTGCGTCTTGTTGATGACCATCTAAAAATGGTGTGTGTGTATTTAGATGTATGTATTTATAAATATGTATGTATGTGTATATATATATATATATATATATATATATATATATATATATATATATATATTTATTTATTATTAGTTTATCGGTGTTTAACAACAACAAAAGTATTGCTTTTGGCTGAGCCAAATATGTATGAATCACAGTTAAGATAAACAACTTTTCATTATTTTCCAACAGTTTGGCTCTCTACATACAACAGAATGTCTAAGAGTGAACCAGAAGAGATGATAGAGATCGAGATCGATGAACAGGAAAAACAGGCATGCCTGGAGGAAGGGTAAGCTAAATAGCTGGGATTTTACTTTTTATACTCTTGCACTTGCAATAAATACACATTTACAGTTGTTCATCCTCTCTTCTTTTACTTATAGGGTGGAGGAGCAGACCATCACTGCATCAGACTTGATTCAACAAGATATTGACATCAATGAGCCCATCGGCAATTTAAAAAAGCTTTTGGAGCCCCGTATCCAAATATCTCTCGATTCATATGACATTTGCTTGCAGGACATTCAGGTAACAATGTACATAAATCAAATATGCCAAAATGTATTTATGATAGAATAAATCCAGGTGCATAATGTAAGTCCGAAAGTAGTCTATGGAACTGCAGTGTGGTGCTATTGCCTCTTTTTAGCTCTGATTTAACATCTGTTGCATTCCTCCTTGTAGCTTCACCCCGACCACAGCCTCTTTGATCAGGGAGTAAAGACGGACGGCACAGTGCAGCTCAGCCTGCAGATAATAACCAAACCAGGTACTGAGAAGACACTTAAAATATCAAGAAATAAATAGCGTGATATTGGTATTCATGTCCAAACTTTCACAACACATCAACTTCACCTACTCATGTTTTTTTCCCTCATCCAGGCGAGGAGAAGTTGAACATCTTGGAAATCGTGAAGCCGGTGGAAACGGTAGAGGTGGTGATTGACCCAGACGCAGCAGGAGAGGATGGATCTCTGGTGGAGGACGGACAACTCATCGCTGTGGAGCGATCCGGCCTGTCTGATGAGACGTCGGAGCAGGTGACACGCTGGGCCGCAGCACTTGAAGGCTACCGCAAAGAGCAGGTTCGCCTGGGCATACCATACGGTGAGGAACACTTAAGATACAGTTCTGTCGGAAACCAATCCTCAATGTGGAAACAATTAAATATGATGTCTCTCTCTCTCTTCTCCTTAGACCCTGTGCTCTGGTCAGCTGACCAGGTGATCCACTGGGCTGTGTGGGTGATGAAAGAGTTCAACATCGATGAGATGGAAATAGGCAGCATTCACATCCCCGGTCGTGACCTCTGCTTATTCAGTCAGGAAGAGTTCCTCCAGAAAGTTCCCAACGGAGAGATCCTCTGGAGTCACCTGGAACTGCTGCGCAAATGTAAGTCGCATATAGTTGCAGGATTTAGGAGAGTATGTTGTATGAGTTTTTTTAGAAGTCAGCGGAGGTCAAATGAAGGTCAAATGAAGGTCAAAGTTGAGTCTCGGTTGTACCTAAAGGCCGATTCATACTTCGGCGTTTTCAGAAAAACGGACAGATACGCAAGCTTTTTCACACCTTGCAAGTTTCTTGCAAGACGCACGCAAGCTTTTTCACACCTTGCGTGCGTCGACCCCTTTTTCGATCCACGCGTCAAAAATCTACACAAGCATACACAAGCCTGCAAGACTGTGATTGGTCTGCTGGTCTGATGACTACTTCCTTTCTGGAGTCTCACATTTCCAGTTTTCATATCATAATACCGCCAAAGTTAAACCCAAGACGATCTTTTTAAAAAGATGAACGCTATTCAGGAGCTGCTAAGCGAGGAAGTCAGGAGGTATGAACCTCTATAACCCGTCGATGGCAGGTTATAAGGACGCGCAGATGGACTCAAATTCGTGGAGGGAGATCTCCTCCAACGTGGTTTTGGCGGTGGACCTGTGCCTGAAAATGTGGAGGAAACTGCGCGACAAATATGTCCGCGAGAAGATGGCGATGCAGGGCAGAAGTGGTGATCCTGGGAGAAAGATCTCTCCTTCTCCCTTTTTGGTATCGCTTTCCTGGTTGGGCGTGCACATAAAGCATTCATATTCATTTCCCACCACATAATAATCCATTCATGTCGATGTGAATCAATCAATACTAATACAACTTAAACTGTGATGCGTTTTAGTTTCATTTCGCAATTTATTTTGTGTATAATCCATAGCAGCTGCCTTAAAACACAAGGTTTTTTTTCCATTGTCCCGCTGCAATTAATACCCCGACGTCCGAGCCCAACCTGAGCCCGAGTATGATTTCTAAATGTTTTGTCGGAGACGGCCTGGCTGGTCGGGTCCAGTTGGAAGAGGTGAGGAGATATGAACATTTATACAAGCCCAATGATCTCGGTTGCCATCCTTCACTGTGTGTGTGGACAACAAGACCTGGTAAATAAATAAACCAACGACTTCCACACACAAAGACGTCATTCTCTATGTCGTCTTCGACAAAAAACGTTACTCCACCTATTGTTCTGGCGGTGAATTGCTTTGCAACACTCGCAACCCTTTTAGGAACTATGAATTGAAACGAGCAATTTACACAAACAATTACACAACGATTTACACAACGAGTTACGCTGTTGTAGAAGTATGCTCCAGCCTTTAGAATGTCTTAATGGCCGTGGTGATTCTGTCCTAATCCTTTTGTATTTATTTTCAGATGTGTTGGCGAGTCAGGACCAGTCTGGAGGAGACGCGACTGTCACCATTGATCAACGTAAGTAGTTTATTGAAAATAAATCAGCTCACGGACAACGACAGCTCTCCATGAAACCTGAACACGCTTTTTGTTGTCATTGTCAGCCCAGGACTAGATTTGGTCCGTCAGGAGCTGCTCAATAATCTGATCAAGACTTGTACTTGCCTACAGATTAGAGATATTATTAAGAACAACGCTGGTACATTTAAAAAGAGAAATTGTCCATTTGCTTACAAGTGGCGCAGCCCTATTTACAACATAGTGGACATTAGTGTCAGCTGTTCTGATCATTAATATTCTGTTAATCTCTAACCTTTTGGTCTGCGTCTCCAGCTGTGCAGATAATCCCAGCTCAAGTGAGCACACCCACTACCATTAAGGTGCTGAAGCAGAGCCGTGGCCCCAGAGCGCCCCGCATCTCTGGAGGAGAGGAGCGCAGCTCACCTGGGAACCGCACAGGTAACATCCACTCGGCTACTCATGAGCATTTCATCATTTACGGCGTCTGTCTGCTAGAAGCATCTCAAATGTGAGATATTTATTATTTTCTTCGTCGTGATTATATACTAATTATCTTAAAATGATTGACTTTAATAATTCATTATAATAAAAACTGATGCAAATGCATCTAATATTTTCTACGAATGTTATTTTGATGGTACGTATGTTACTCTAAATGTTGTGTTTCTCCGTTGCCAGGCAACAACGGTCAGATCCAGCTTTGGCAGTTCCTGCTGGAGCTGCTGACGGACAAGGATGCAAGAGACTGCATCTCCTGGGTGGGCGAGGAGGGCGAGTTCAAGCTCAACCAGCCGGAGCTTGTGGCGCAGAAATGGGGCCAGCGCAAAAACAAGCCGACTATGAACTATGAGAAACTCAGCAGAGCCCTCAGGTTTGTTTTTATTCTTTTTAAAGGTGTGCTCCAGTTGCTTAGTATTGCTCAATGGTCACAAGATGATCACGCCAAAGCTCCCACGGAAGAAGATGGCATTATTTAGCTGTGATCTGATTTTCATGTGCAAATTCCAGCCCATTAATCTGGAGAGATTTGGGCTATACCGGCAACACGATGATTTGTAAATATTTGCTATTCTACCATTCAGCAGCGTTATAATGCGCCCGAGGGTGTGATCACAGATCGTGAGGCTCGTCATTTAGCCCATCGTGTGTGACGTACAGCGGCAGCCTCTTTTGTATCCCGGTTGTCCGCCTGTTGATCTCGTCCTCGGTACCTTTTTTATTCTACAGACTAGCAAAGCAGAAAAATGGCCTTTTGGAAGTCTAAATATTATGATGGTGGTTCTGAAAACATGACATAATGTGTTTCACTTGACAAAAGCATATCTGATTTTATTTGCGCGTTGTGCAGCGGGAGTCTGACTTTGTTGTTTGTTGTCCTTTTAGGTATTACTACGACGGGGACATGATCAGCAAGGTGCAGGGCAAACGCTTCGTCTACAAGTTTGTGTGCGACCTGAGAACTCTGATCGGCTACAGCGCAGCTGAGCTCAACAACCTGGTGACCGACTGTGAACAGAAGAAACTGGCTCGCATGCAGATGCACGGCATCGGACAGCCCATCACCACAGTGACGCTGGCCACCACCACACTAGACAAAGACTGTTGAGGGGAGCTCGCCGCTTTAAAGCGTCCTCCAGCTGCCAAAGTTTGCTCTCTACCGCTGACTGGAAATCAAATCCACTTTACTCTTCCTTCTTTTTTTTGACACAACAGTGTCCGTCGGACACAAACGCAAGGCTGATCCCCCATCAGTGTGGATTATGAACTTTATTATAGTCGTTACTTTTTTGACACAGGTAAACTTTCCTTTTTTTCTTTTTTTTCTTCAACTCTAACCAAGAGAAGTGTGTTCAGGAGGCGGCGGCCGAATGTCTGTGTGGTTCCTGTGAAGATGTGCGTTTGACTGAAGGCGTGAATGTGTGAATGTGTGACTGAGTGATGAGCTTTGTGTACTGTGTTCGTCTGTAGTTTAGGATCATTTCCACTGTATATACTGGCATTACATGTTTTTGATAGCCACCAGGACAAGTGTATTTTCATACTTTCCATTAATAGATGACCTGTTTTGTATTTTATTTAGTGTTTGTTCCCTGAATTGTTGGACCCTTTTGTCCACTAGAGGGAATAAAGTGGCAAGCATTTTTCTAAATGTCTGAGATTCAGTCTTTTCATCTTCGGAAAGTAACGATCATTTTTGCACAAATTATCGTGAGAGATTCAAAGTGACAAAAGGACCAGGGGTTATGTACATTCAAAATTTTATTCATGGTATACAGAGTGTAGAAAGCTTTGTCTTATTCTAAGCAAATGGTTAATTTAATGACACCGTGGAAGGTCACTGAATCGATGAGGGGCGGCGGCGGCACAAATATTTTCTTTTTTTAACACGAGCATCCAAAGACACCCGACTGAGCATCGATACAAATCAAATTTATTTGTACATGTGTGGACATAATGTGCAGAGCGGTGATATGTGTTTCTGTGGTATAAAAGTACATTATGTATGTCACATTCATGTTTACTGGAGGCGGTGTTGACTTCATTAAGGGATAGGGGAAATGTCTAAAGCAAGTTGTGGTCATCCTCCCAGTGTTGGTGGTATTTCTTCACCATCTTGAGGACTCTTTAGAATTGACAACAGACATGCAGGCAAAGAAATAAACACCACAGGAGGAACAGAGCATGTACACAGAGACACGGGAAATGTAGAAAAATAGAATGTGTACGTGAGATTTGGTGAAGGAATGTGTGGAGAGGAGAGAACCGGTCCCGTCAGTGTTGCTGGCGCAGCCAGAAAGAGGACAAACAGGACATGGGGGTTGGAGAGAAAACAAGAACAACTTGAATCGGTGGGTGGATTCCCCTCATGAAAGTGGGCCATTGAGAGATGGCTCTCACATCTTTTAAGTACTTACAACCAAAAGAGTGGAATGATAAATCTGGAATGAAACACTTTCAGAAAACCTTTCTAAAGTTTGACCGACTTGTTCCAAGAAAAGAGAAAAACTATTTGCTGAATCGGCTTCAGGGACTTAATAATATTTCGTGATGAGACTTCCAAAATGTGAAGAGTGCATAGAACGCAAACGGTAACAAAATAGTTTTCCTTTCGGATACTATCACACTTCATATATTACATATAGAGCTTTTTGCCCATGCAGCTAACAACAGTGAAGCATGGAGATGAGAGCAACAAGCCAAGATTCAGTTAAAGCAAGTCTGTGACGACAAAGCAGACCGGGTTCTGAATACTTCTTTTCTTTATATCACAAGATCACAAAGAAGACACTAGAAATGTACAATCCTGCTAAAATATCTAGTAAGAGGAACGCTCCATTGGACCTTAACATACAGGACACTGTATCCGTCATCAATATTGCCATGCACTACGTATACGTACAGCTAATCTCTGTCTTAATATATATTACACATACAAAAATAATAATCAGAAAACAAAAACGTCCAATATTCTTCAACTTTTACATATTTTGATTACGTATATTTTTTCGGCGTATTTTCCTCCTTTTTTGTAAAACAAACCTGAAACAGTTGAGCTCCAATTGTGAGGAGAGACTGAGCGCCCTCCTCCACCCCTTCGCCAGCTTTAATAGCCGCTACGTCATCAAACACAGCAACGCTGTCATTGGAGTGTGAGTGTGTGTGTGAGGGGGGGGGGGATGAGGGAGGGACTGCAAATTAAACTGCTTGGATTTACATGTTTCTGCTCTCGGCTGCGGGAATTCATATAAATCATCAAAAGGGGTTTTCAGTACAAACATGATGACGTTTTTGTTACGATTGGCTGAAATGTGCAGGTGACACGGGGAACCCTTGTCTGATCGGTTATGGGTAAGTATGAGCTCAAGCGTGGCTCTTTACGATCGAGGAATCGGGGATTTAGGAGGCGTTGTTCCGTTTCATTTACCTTTGGCACAACGGGTACAAAGATTTCACTTATAAATCTGCCTCTTCACACCTTTCCTTTGCCTTCAACCAGGTGAGATAGTGAGGGAGCAGGAGCCGAGGGAAAGGGGAGCAGAATGGAACGGGGGGGGGGGGGGGGGTAACGTTGATGAGCAGTGCTTTAGTTGTGCATCTGCTCGAAGAATTTGTAGGTGGGATTCTCGTAGCCATTCTGCTGCATCTTGGCCAGATGGCGCTCCTCTGGTGTCACAGCTCCATCCACCTGTCGACGTAGGAGAGTCGGGGAAACCATTGAGTTGTAATTTAATGTAAACAAACAAATGAACACAGATAGAATTACGCCGCTGCATTTCGCTCAAAGCCGACTCACAAACGCCTTCTTTACCTCAATCACACCGTGATGAATAGAAGTGTACTGTTTCTTCCTCAGCATCACCAAAGTGATGACAATGATAGTTGCTATGACAACCCCGCCAACCATAAGTCCAATAATGGCACCTTTATTGGACCCCACATCCTCAGCGAAAAACACCTGCCGGTAAAAACAAACCGTCAATGTGCACAAAGCAAAGGCGCCACTGTAGGACCAAATGTGACCTCCTGTGCTGCCGTACCAGTTTCTGATGGTAAACCTCGTAACCAGCACTCTGCCTCTCTTCAGTCTCCATCCGCACTTCTGGCATCTCCTCTGGCTTCAGCGCAGATACTGAAAGGAAATGAGGATTATGTTACACGCAGACATGATCATAGGGAATATTGATTCAGTTGGAGGAATCGAGCCATACTGAACTCAGAAGTACACAAACTCACACTCACCAGCTCGTGTGGGGAGTCCTCTGTCGGGAATCGGACGAGCATCAACAGGCTCGACTGCACAAAAGCAAAGTCACACAATAGTTGTTGTTCTTTTTTTTTTTAAATGGGTCAAGTTGACATCCACATGCATTTTATGATATAATAATGATCTCTGCCGATGCCACGTTACGGTGTGTGTGACGGTGTGTGACGGTCTGTGTGACGGTGTGTGTGACGGTGTGTGTGACGTGTGTGTTACGGTGTGTGTGACGGTGTGTGTGACGGTGTGTGTTACGGTGTGTGTTACGGTGTGTGTTACGGTGTGTGTGACGGTGTGTGACGGTCTGTGTGACGGTGTGTGTGACGGTGTGTGTGACGGTGTGTGTGTGACGGTGTGTGTGACGGTGTGTGTGACGGTGTGTGTTACGGTGTGTGTTACCGTGGTTCTCTGTGTTGGGCTGGTTGAAGCTCTCAGGGTGGATGAAACCCAGTCGGTCCATGTCCGGGTCCATCGGAGCAGAGCTGTAGGCCTGGTCAGGCATCAGAGCGTCGTTACCGTAACTCACCCTGCCGTCCACCTGCAAACACAGAGCCGCCGGGAGATGGACGCGTCGGCCTGAGACTGTCAGGGAGGCTTTCTTTGATAATTCCGTCTAATCCAGATGATTATCTGCTAAAAGGTTGAAAGTCCATTGCCTACAGGTGCGTGTGTGTGTGTGTGTGTGCGTGTGTGTGTGGTCTCATTTTGGACTAATGCCCCAATATGCCATGATACACGATATGAGATTAATAAATCACAATTTTTGTTATTTTTGGCATCATCTTGAGCGTAAGAGAGGAGGGACAATATAGTGAGATTTAAGAGAGTTTCGGAGGAATCGGCTTAATTTCCTTCTTCAATTCATTCACTTTACTAATTCACAGTCACCACCATCTGTGATCAGCCTGAGAGTCTGAAAACACGAGATGTTTTCTCTACCCTGAAGGCATCAAACATCCTTCCTCTACCGAGGTCCTCAGTGTGCATGGCCACTTTACGCGCGCCTCCGTCTATTTCGAGGCACAGTGCGGTCCGTACAGGACACACTGCGTACACCGGTGAGCGAGTGCAGCTCGACTCACCCTCCCGTCGCTCTGCAGTGAGGAGACTTGCTGAGACAGCTCCGCCTGGACTCTCTGCATTATAACAGCTAGCAGGAGAAAGGAGAGAGTGGGAGTGAGGTCGATGCAGCGTGATGGGGGGAACGGTTAAGATGTCGTTATCAGCACGCCGTCCATCCATGACTTCAGACATGCTGTCGAACTGGTTTTCATCCCCCGTCAGCACGACAACTTCATCAAGACTGAGAGAACTCTGGTTTAATAAGCTGGTCTTCCAATAGGAGCTCATCCCTCTTTACAATGAACAAGTCACAACATGACAAATGTGAAAGAGATGCTACCTGACATTATTTATTTTATTATATTATTGTCCCGACTGATCAATAAATCCTCCCGTCTATAGATTGCCAGAAACATTGAAGATGTCACTTTCCCCACAGTGAAAAGCAACATCTTCAAATGTCTGAACAACGTTATTAAACCCATATTAAGATATTCAGCTCACGTCATAACATCCATCCATCCTAAAACTACGAGAAGCTAAAACTGGAAGGTTTTTAAACATTTGATTGATAAACCACATAGCTGCAGGTTCATTTTTTGTTGATCGCCTTCTCATGAAATCATCACTTAAATAGTTTGAACTCTCCATAATGCTAACATGGTAACCAACAACAGTTTACGGTGGCGATCTCTTTCTATTTCACGCCGTTGTCATGTTTAGCGACCAGGTTGCACAGCATCACAATACCCTGACTCACAAAGCAGTCATTCACAGTCAGTCAAACTTACCGACTTGGTTTCGGATCTCATTCGCCACACTGGGAACTTTGTAGAGCAGATCGACGGACTGGTTCATCCTCTCATCGATCACACGCAGGTGGGTCAAAATCTAAAAAGGTTCAAAGAAAGCGACGACGTTACGGTATCATTTCACAAGAATTTACAAATACCAGCATCTTAAAACATTTCCTCCCATTAAAATTGTTTTTTTGACAGCTGTGTTGACTTGAAGTGAGCGAGGTGGAGCACCTGAGGTCGGATCTGCGCAGCTTTCTTGGGATCGACGGTGCGGACGTGTTCGTAATGTTTCAGCGTGTGCTGCCGGTCCTTCTCCTCTGCACGGACGTACTTCTTCAGCAGGCTCAACACCTGGCGAGCCTGGAGGTGGCAGCGTTGGAAAAGAAACATCAAAACACACGAAGCGCTGCTCTATTCCATATGCACTTCGTTATGCGTCCTGCCAGCTATGACTGCAGAACAACTCGACACGGGCGGGACATTCCCTGGGACAGCTATAGAAAATAAATACATTTATTTAACTCCTTTGAATATGAATATGAACACACACACACATGAGTATTTAGAACAGCTCTGTTTTTGTTGAAAAGTGTGATGCATGTGTGTGTGTGTGTGTGTGTGTGTGTGTGTGTGTGTACCCGTGGGGGATTGGCCTGGAGGGAAGTGAGGTAAGTTTCCAGAGCCAGGCGTCGGTGGCTGTTGAGCAGAGCCTCCACCCGCGCCATGTGGGTCTCCACCAGCTGCTGCCTCTCCCCTGCTGCCTCGCGCTCCAGAGCCTCCACCTTCTCCTGGAAGTGCTGCGAATACAGTACATCATACAATAACAGTAATAGTTATACATGGCAAAAGTTATACTTTCATAAGAATATTTCACCGCACACGGGCCTGCAGCTAGAAAAGGTGTTGGGAAATAATGACTATGAAGGATGGTGGGGGAAGCATTAATGCTGCTGGAATTATTTTTTTATTGGAAAATAATGGAATCTCTATAACAGCAGCGGTTCAGTCCAAGTTTCACTAAATGTTTGTCACGTGACTATCTTTCATTCATCGTTTAAGGATTTGTAGGATCCGGTCAAAGCAAAAAGGTTTAAACGAGGTGAGATTTTAAGGGAGACACGTAAAATCTCAAAAAAAATCTGAAATATATATTTTGGCCGGTAGTTCATGCATCTAGAGCCGAGGGGGCGATAGATTTGAACCTGATGCTCGACAAGCCGCATGAGTTTGGAAAATCATTACAAATAGTTGTCAAAATCCTCTTCCACTGCATGTTGATCAAACAACACGGTGACTTTTCATGTATTTCAGCCGACATAAGGGCACTAATGTATTTTCCCAATAGTCCCCGTTGACATGATGTCGACATACAGGAGAAGTTGTGATGCGTGATGTCCTACCTGGATGACGGCCTTCTTGTCAGCACGAGGAAGGTTCTTGGCCTGCCTCTCGGCCTCCTCCCACTCCCTCATCACCTGCACATAGAGCATGTCACAGAGCGGGCTACAGCATTACGAACTCCGGCTTTGACATTTGGACACTCGCCAGGGCCATATCCCAGACACAAATCACCGCGCACGCATACCTGGGACATCTTCTCACGGTGTTTGGCCTCCAGGCTCTCTTTAGCCTTCTGGAAGTCAGAGTGCTCGCTGTCGTCACCGGGAGACTCGAGGTACCGGTCCACTGCGTCCGGAGGACTGGGGGCCACGGTGGGCACTGGAACACAACCAAAGGGTCAGGAATCAAACAAACGCAGGGCAGGAGAGAAAACACGGAGAGAATAAAGAGAAAACAGGTTCAGGGGATGCATGAGAGGTAGGTGGAGGAAGAAGGCGTATTGCAGTGCGTCCAAAACACACAAAGCAGCAACATGACACAGGGTTTCAGTAGTTCAGCTCTAGACACATAGAGACAGTCATCGCTTAAATGATAGTGTTAAAATAACATACAATACGTGTTAGCTGCACAGATTGTTTTAATAGAAACACAATAAATGGTTTAAAAAGAGGTTAACAGGGGAGAAAATGGTGATTAGTTTCCCAGTACAAGTGCATATGTCTATATTTAATGTGTGAGCCTGGCAGTAAGATGAAAAGTGCTGAGTCAGGATCAGGCAGGCATCGCACCACTGAGGAGTATGGATAGAAGCAGCAAATCAACCCATTAACCTTCACCAACAGCCTCCCACATTCACTCACACACACACACACACACACACACACACACACACACACACACACACACACACACACACACACACACACTCACACACACTCACACTCACTGGGACTGTTAACACACTGCAACACTCTGGTTAAGACATATTTATGACATCCTGAGAGACCCGGCGCTGCCAGGCCAGACGACTGCGGAGCTGCAGCGGCAGATGTTCCGGCTGCAAGGCGGCGTGTAGAGATGCATGCAGAGCGCCGCTGACATTCAACGATCAGTATTATTCATGAAGCATCGTCCAACATGCTGGAAGGAGCATCAGTTAGTGTCAAAGTGATGAAGTGAGTAAGTCAGTGGTTTTGAAGTAAATGACTACTAAGCTGTCATGGCTGCGCTCCAAGAGGACACTCACTTGATTAGCTTGGCCTTTCCCTTTTTTTAAATTTTATTGGCAATATTCTATATTTGTCGTCAACAAATCCCATGAATGCAATAGATTGTTGATATGACTAAGAAGTCATTATGCAGTCAAAGTCTGATATAGTTTATCCCTCCAATGTCCTAAAAGTGTTAAATCACTGGCCTGACATGTTTCATGGACACTGTAGCTCAGTATCTCACATTAATTGGTGGCTATAAATATTGACTACGGACCAGAATCTACGAGTCCGTAGCTGAGAGTGTTCCCCAACTGATGCTCCTGCTTGAATAACATCAGCTGGCACTATAGTACCCAGGTGGGTAAGAACACCACATTTTATAACAATGTAACTATACATCTGTGACACATTTTTAAAGATCTATTTCTCCAAAAGCGAAGTAATGGGCTTTATGTGGAAAGTCATAGAAAGAGCAGTGTTGGTTTATGTCTTTTCATTAGATTTGTCTACAAAAAAAAGGATATAGAAAATCTTCAGCCTTCTCATATAAGCCAAAGGCTAGCAAAGGATATGTTTTTATCTCTTGCTGAGAAAATAATCCCCCAAGACTCAACTCGAGACTAGAAGAAGGGCAAACAAATACACTTATCAGTACTGCGAGTTGTTAGGAGCCATCGGACACTCGGGAAAAGGCGGAGGCAGAGAAAGGGAATGAGACCGAGAGACAATCTGCAGCAGCCCGAGGACAGGGATCGGCTTGAGGCGTGGACAGTGGACACTTCACGGTCCCGGGACTTACGCGAGCTGCTGCAGACAGCGAGGCAGTACTCCTCCGAATCAAAGTTATTTCTGTTGCCCCCACAGCCCCCAAACAAGAAGGGAACACAGCGGCCCTTCTCGGGCAGGAAGTACCACCGCGGCAGCATGGCATGACACGGGCCCGACTCGGCACGAGCCCAACAGACGGCTGAGACACGCACACACAGGCAAACGCAAATTAAATATCAAATAAAAAGTGTGATGAACAAAATGTGATGAAAAATAACAAACGACTGAATGCCCGTAAACAAAAGGATGCGTCTGCACCGGATGTCTTACCTCGAACGACTTCCTCCACTGATTCAGTGGTGGTGGTGGTGGTGGTTGTCATGGCGATGTTAGCATTGCGTTCATCGCTATCCCGTTCGTCGATCACGTCCTCGTCATCGGCGTCGTCTTCCGCCTCCTCCTCCTCCTCCTCCTCTTCCTCCTCCTCCTCCTCCTCCTCATCATCATCTCTGTCGCCATCTCCGTTGTCATCTCTTTCAAAAGTCTCCGTCTCTTCGTCCCCATCTTCTTCATCCTCGGCGGCGGCGGCTGCCTCGGTGTCGGTCGTGTGTGACATGCTGAGGGAGGGAGCCTGGTTCAGTCTGTGCATCGTGGACAGAGCATAAGCTTCAAGCTGGAGGAAGGCGTGCGAGTGACGATACCTATTGTCAGAGTATTCGGCCTCAGCTCCGCCCCACCAGACGTCTGACTCCTCCCCCTCCAGCTCCGCGCTGTCTGACTCTCGCTCCGCCTCCGCTGGACAGCAGACAAACTCCACCCCTCGGAAACGGTCGATACCGCATGGCAACAGCATCCCGTAGTCATGGAGATTCATGGAGCGGTCTTCACAGGACTAAATTCAATGACAGGCGGAAAAAACATGATTTCCTACAGTATTATAAAAAAAACTAAATGAAACCGCACAATGATGTCATAGGGCTATAATCATAGGGACATGACGACAATGAGAGGTCCATACAGTGGCATTAAATATTGCGGTTGTCTCACCTCTTTGCCGACAGTGTGCCAGTGCAGATGGCTCTCACACTGGTCCATACGCTCCTTGTGCAGGAACTTACACTTGTCAGGCACGAGCAGGGCATCGCTCACAAACTCCCCGACTGCAACATACACAGGCCATTGCTCATTACAGGTAGTTTGTACATCCATTCTCAACCATACACACACACACATGCTTGGTAACATACAACTATATCATTAAATCCAATTACCCAGGCAGCGGTACGGCACCACGATGTGTGTGTGACTGCGGCATTGCTTGCGGCCTTTCTTGCACCAGTTCTGGATGCTGACGGGCTGGTTGGCCTCCACAACATTTGTAATTTGCAATTCTGGGTACACCTGGAGAAGAGTGAGAGATTTAGATGTTATTTGTATACATTAGCAGTGTCTTCCTCTCTTGTTTCTTTCTTTCTCTCGCTCCCTCTCTCCTTTCTTCCCGTACCTCTTGGCAGTACTGCAAGATGCCCTCCTTGGTGCCGATGCAGCTCTTCGTGCCCGAGAGGTCGGACTCCCATTTGCCGCTCTGCACGTTGATGTACATGTTGAGCTTCCCGCAGAACATGGCCACCTGGGGCTCAGTTTGCAAACTCACAGAGTCATCAGCAGGCACCTGGTCAGAGAAAAGGAAAGGGGGAACAAAAATTAAGATTTTGGCTAAAGCGTCACTTCACCATGAATATCACCTGACGCAGCCTCTCTGTCTATTCTTCTGCCTTTCGCATACAATCCTACACGTGCATCTGTCTCTCCATGCAATACTGGAATTGGTTAATCATAAGGATAAAGTCCTCTATGAAATACTCCATCATATCACAACGCATTTACGTTGTTGTATAATTAAATAAATAGAGGAATATACTACTGGTTTAAGCCAGAGCAGGGCAAGATACTCTGTTTCCTCCCATTGAGCCCATGAGCCGGTGAGCTCAGCGTCTCAGCCACAGTGCAGCACATGTGCCTTTTGAATTTAATTTGGATTCTTCCGAGAGGATTCATGGCCCGGAACGCAAAACATTGAGACTTCCTCCAATTGTTTCTGCAAAGAAAAAGGAAGGGGAAACGATACGAGCGGGCAGCCATCGTCGTCGTCCTAACGGAGAACAGAAGACTAAAGTCGGCACGGTTAAAAGAAGAGGTGGAAAACAATCTGTGCCGACTTTGGTCTTCTGTTTTAGACGGATGCTGCAAACAGACGTTACACGAGCAGCCAAAGCCACCTGCTGACTACCTTTAAGATGATTAATTCTGGCTACTTGCTACTCTTGCTTGTGAAGTTCTGCATTATATTAGCCTCCTGCAAGTTAGGATCAGCACAGAATCAGCATATTGCATGATGTCATCCATCATGTAGCTATTTAAATGAGAACCCATCATCATATCTCACTGCAGACTTGGTCATAATGTTTCAATCAAAAAGCTTAAAATAGGAAGAACTCAAACTGGAGCAATAAGCAGTTGGCGCATGAACCACTTGAACACAGAAAGTGTGTTCAGGCATCATTGTGAAACTAAAAGGTGTCAACCTACCAACCTGCCTTCAGATCGCAGGTCTGAGTATGTCAGTCGATGGGCCGTTGTCCCCCGACTCATAAACTGGCTGATTCACGTCACATATCATGAAAACACAAGACAGATATCAAGCCATGTGCTAAGCTACCAGTAAATTGCTCCGTGGCGTTGTTATTATCGAATTACACTGAGACAACCAGTCAAAGCTGGTCTCGGGCTGTAGCTTAAAAAACACGCAGCACAGAAATGAAATACATTGTGCCACATGCATGTTTAAATACATTACATGGATAGACTATCAAACCTAAATCAGACATATCGTAAGAGGCCCGTGAAAAAAAGCGATCTTAAAAATACAACAAAAAAAAGATATAAACTATGACCTGTATTGTAATAAAAGAAGAAAGAAAAATACAACTGAACATGATTTATTTCAATGCGCCTCAACCAGAGCATCGACAGATTGGCTGCAGTATCTCCAGGACAACCACGGGTACATGGCAACACGGAGGGGAGTCTTGAATGCTGCTTTCATCAAAACAGTGTGTCCCAGATCATTCTGCACTAAGACTTTCTCTGCAGCACGCAGGGTTTATTTTCTGGGTGTGAAACCACAAGTATTGTCTCTCTAACTCTCTCGTGAGTGTAGCATGGTAGTGAGGACGCCGTCTGTACGCATCTACTGATCTGCATCGAGCGTGAGAGAAGCTGCTTGTGCTATTCCCAGCTGATCCTAAGCTCTGGAAGTCTCAGCACCAGAAACAGCTAGCGCCATCTTGCATGTGGCAAAATAAAAAGAAGAAAAAAAGGTCTGCTTTCTTGTTCTTCATCCTCCTCGGCAACATCATCGCTGCTGGACTCACACAACAACCTTGATTTGTATCAGGGGGCTGAGCTGATAACCATGTGTGCTTAACATGCTGTATTCGCCGGGATAACTGAGAAACTGATGTGTCTATTTGCAACCGTTGCAACTTTAAAGAGGACAAATCACAGACTGTATATAAGAAGAGGACAGACCACAGACTGTATATAAGAAGAAGACAGACCACAGACTGTATATAAGGAGACAAACCAAAGACTGCATATAAGAAGAGGACAGACCACAGACTGTATATAAGGGGACAGACCACATACTGTATATAAGGGGACAGACCACAGACTGTATATAGGGGGACAGACCACAGACTGTATAAGGGGACAGACCACAGACTGTATATAAGAAGTGGACAGACCACAGACTGTATATAAGAAGTGGACAGACTGTATATAAGAAGTGGACAGACCACAGACTGCATACAGACCACAGACTGCATACAGACCACAGACTGCATATGAGAAGAGGACAGACCACAGACTATATCTATGAACATTAGCTAACATTAGCGTTAGCTCGGTCCATCCTAGTCACCGCATTAACGAGGTGAATTAACGGAACAACGACTAGAGCACAGCGTAGAACTGACGCGACAACCAGTCGTATTATAACAACCCGCTTGTTATACATGTTTTATTCCCCGTTAAGTACTGAAAACAGGGCCACGCCGCCAGTGGGCGACGTGTGACGGAGGCCTCGGCCGCTCGCGGCTCTTATCGGGTGTGATGCTCCTCCGCGGAGGGACTCTGTGTCTTGAACACATCGCGTCGACGGGAAGAGGACAAGACGTCCACACATGTCTGGGATAAAGACACTCCGCGTCATCGGGTCAAACAAAGAGTGGGCCTCGGTAAAAGCCCCGGTAATCGTGTTATCTGAGGTGGCAAAGCACGGCAGTGAGCCGTTATCGTGTCACGATACTCTGTCCGTTACGTTCATAACGTCTTTAAACGGCTCGGACACGGTGGTCGGGCCGGTGTCCGCGGGCTCACCGACTCCCACCGCAACCACGTCTCCGCGGTGCGTTACTCACCTCGGATGAAAGCGTCAAGGTCGCCACCAGTAACAGCAGAAACGCCGTGAGCTCTCCCATGGCGTCCTCTTCCCGGTATCCGACACCCCCGATATGTTCACGATTTAACACCCCCGGTAGAAATGATCACCAAAATGTAAATTCCAACGCAGATGGCGACTATGTGTCGACAGCAGCGGCGGCTGAAAGTGTTGCGATCCCAGTGATCCCTCCCAGTCGAGCTCCCGGTGGCTGATCCCTGGATGTGCGTCTGGATTGAGATGGGGCGGGGGGAGCGGGGCCGCGCGTGTGTGCGTGTGTCTGCGAGCACGCGCGTGTGTGTGCGTGGGCTCATGTCAAATGAATCCCATAGGCACAGCCTCTACCCCTGTATTTAATGATATAGTGTGTGTGTATATTACATTACAATGCATAGCTTTTTTAGGGGAGTCCCTGCGCTGCATGTTGTGAATCTTATTGTCCTGAGTGGGAGGCATATTTCCCAATAGGCAGACGCCAATTTATTTACGACGACACTCCGGAAATTCCGCCGGGTAAACTTTCCCTTGGTTTCAGTCCCACTGAAGACGGACGTTAGTGTGGATCGCTTTCGTTTTTCACGGGCTGGGATTTTAAACCACTTTTCCATGAATCCAAACAGAGGATTGGAATAATGATATAGCCGAGACTTTGTTATAGGCTAGTAATTTGACCGCGTATTCCTCAAGACACTTGAGATCGGTTGGCACTATGCGGACCTACCTGGGAGTGTTCGTGCTGGTATTTGTCTCAGGTAAGCCGTCAGGTCATTGAAACCAATAAAGTCTGCTTCTGAAAATGTATTAATATTGAAAATGCTTGTTCAGCAACCGTTGCAAATATACCACACACACACACACACACACACACACACACACACTTTTGGTATTATTAAACGAGTCTAGATGGAATATGTGAGTGCTTATAGGATATAATGCTCCTGCAGCCGTAGCCCTTGTCTTGCATTCCTGTTAAATGTGTTACTTTAGCAGTCATTGGCAACGGACATCTAATACAGGCTCCCCCAACAATGCTCATTGAATATGTAATAAATACAACTAATACTATAATATTAATCTAACACATTGACATTGTGATATCACTATGATATATAAAATATATAAAAATATATATAAAATTTAATAAAGTCGGTGTGCTGTGATCAGTTTGCATTACAAAGCCGCCCCCTCAATGGAAACACATAATACACGTGTCTCTTTTCAGTTCTTGTAAGACGTATGTTAACAGACCAGCTGCTGCTCATGGTTATATAACTGTAATCAACAGAGTTTCAACACTAATGCTATGTAAATGGATTTGTTTATAGTTGAAGACATTTTATACATAGTTTCTAGTGTTTAAATTGACGTGTCAGACATTTGCACAACACAATGTTTGGGCTTCAGTGAACAAAAACTATTTGTGTTTCGAAATAATTATTTTATCAGTTGGACTGGTGCCACATTTGTTCACATTGTTTCCATTATCAATCACTCAATAACTTCTTTTAAATCACTTCTTAAAACCCACTTTTATAGAACTGCTTTTAAGTGATGTCGTCCTTTTAAATTTGTATTTTAATTGCCTATTTGTTTGGTTTTACTTGTATTCAATGCTTTTATGGTATGGTCTTTTTTGTTTGCCACCATTTAAGTTGTGTTTATGCTTTGTTTATCTGTAGAGCACTTTGTAAACTTTGTTTTTAAAAGTGCTATATAAATAAAGTTATTATAAGTTATTATTATCTCAGAGAACTATTCTCTTAATTTGGTTTAACATCTGTGTACTTCACGAGATAAAAACAAAGTGAATCTTCTATACAAACAAGTTGTCTTGCATGGGTGACGTCAGGCAAATCTGCAAAGTAATTAGCAGAGTTGACTTAATATGACTTCATATTATTATATTTAAATATGTATGAAGCACTGATAACATAAACAGAAGACAGATTAACAGACACGGTTTGGGAGGTTTTAATTTGATTTAAATGTTATTCATACATGGGTTCCCTAACCATTGGGAATATAATGTAATATTTGTCAATTTGACTAATATGTCTTCACTCAACTTGTTTTGTGAAGTTTAGTAAACTTAACTCAGTTGGTTTTACATTTGCACGACTGATGAGCTTGATGAGTTAACTGCATGTTTCAAGGTAGACGTGTTTCACACGCATACATATTTCAGAAAGAGTCTTAAAATTTAACTGATCCCAATTAATCTTATTTTTTTACTCTAGGTGATGACACAACAATTCTTGGTGTCTTAGAAGACAGTGTCCTTCTGCCGTGCACCTGCTCAGAGTTGGACGAGGAGTTTAAGTTTAGGTGGCAGATGGAAGAACCAAACCTGATGACGATATACAAGCACAACAAGACCCTTTCCAATAGATTCACGGACAGGGTCAAAATATTTCTGACCGAGAACAACGATAACTGCTCTATCCTCCTCACCAATATCACAGCGGAGGATCAGGGGAGATACAAATGCAGTTTTCGCAGTGGAAATACATACCAGTATTCCAATTTATATCTTAATGTTTCTGGTGAGTCATTCATCCTTTCATCCTTTGTGCATATATACTGGCAGTATCTAATCACTCATTCATGCACCTATGAATTTACAGAAGAGGCACTAAAATCAGTCTTCTCTCACCAGCGAGCTTCAGTCTTTGTCAGCCCAAAAGCAGCCTGAGTGGAGGAGGTGTGAAGGTGTTCCAGTGTAACGTGACAGGGCGCTACAGAGAGGCTCGGATTCAGTGGACTTTGCGTGGACGGCCTCTCACAGATTTAACCGAAATTAGAATAACCCACACAAAAAACATAGATGCTCTGGATGGACTCTACCATTTCAACAGCACACTCAGCACTAAGCTCAACTGGACCTCAGAACCTAGATGTGACGTCAAGGCCAACAACATATCAACGTTGTTAAGCTCTGGCTGTGGAGTAAGGACGGGTAACTATTATAGGATATTATTAGTAAACGGCAACAATCATAAAACAACATATTGTAAAACAACAATTAACTAAACAAATTTCCCCTTGGGGATTAATACAGTATATTTCTATTCTTCTTCTTCTCTTCAATTCAATCAAAAGTGGTGTTGAGTATGTGACTTCAAATTGATTTGTTATTTAATTTATCATATTATTGTAATTTCCTTCCACAGAAAAAATTGTAGGAAATCCAAACAGCCTGCAGCAAGTACGAGTCTGGTTAAAAATTATCCACGCGATGATGTTTGGACTGACCCTACTCTTCTTATTGTTCTTTTCAAGGTAAGTGTTTGTCATCACACCAGAGATCGTAACTCAAATTTAGCTTGTATTTCAGCTGTACTGGTTAAACCAGAGTTGCACAACAACCCTTGCAGTCGTTAAGTCGAGCGTTACCACTTTTGCTCTTCGGTGTTCAAATTTGCCGTTGTAACCGGATCTCTCAGTGGAATTTATCATTCGTCTTTTGTCCTAGATATAGGGGTTCGCCGAGGACACAAGAAGTGAATACCAACAACCTCTGAACACAACAAACCCCAATGCCACAAAGTAGGCTTACATACACTTACAACATGTGGTTACTTCCGAATGTGGCATCATGCCCACTCGGCTACTGTCCACAGACAGGTTTCATCTTGTGCTCATGCCACTGAGGGACTGCTGCGCCTCTGTAAAGCATGTCCACCTTCAACTGTCATGGATGTTGGCAGGGAAGTCTTTATAATCATTCCCTTCAAACTCAAGAACTGTGAGAGGAGATTGCCCGTGATGCATTTAAAAAAATAAAATTTAAAAGCATCATGCAACCAACATAGATTGCTGGAAGTGTGCACTCTTGTGGATTATGTAGCAGGTAACAGTGATGTGATTCATATTGATATCAGTCGCCTGCATTATTTTGGCAGCTGCCTTGTTGACATGGTAAACATTTTTGAAATGCAAGAGATTTTTTAATTTTTTATTCCATATCCTTCATTAAAGAAGAACAGCATGAAACAGCCATTGAATCTACTTTGGTGGTTATGCTGTACTGTAACTGCCACAATGTGATAAAAGAAAAATGATGACAGAGAGATGTTTACTGTGGAGATTTTAGATCTGATTTTAAAACACTTCCACCATTATGTAAAATAGAAAGCCTGGGGTCATTGTGTGACCATGAGGGTGATATTTCATAGCACACTGCTTATAGTCTGCACTATGCTTTGTATATTATGTGTACTGTGATTTTGTCCCAACATTAAATGGACAAGCTTTTTCTTGTGTGTCCTTCTGCCTTTGTGATATCATTACACTGAATGTTGTTGCTTTGCCAGATTTGTTTTGACTTTATATAAATAAACGTGTTACAGTCATTGTATTAGACGCCAACCATCTCTGCCTGTTAATGATCCCAATGACAATTAAACAGACAGAGACTTTTCCCTTTTCCAGTCGCAATAGATGTTGTTGAAACATATTGCTGGTCCCCATGGCCATTCCACCATTGGTCCCCTGATCTGGGTTTGTTCAGAAGCTTTCCTTATAGCTAAAAACAGGAGAGCCCATCCAATCTGAAGAGTATTGAAATAATATGTGAACAAATGAGTGGAGTTTCTCAAGGTCACAAGAAGGTCTAAAATGAAAGAAAGCGATGCTGGGTTAGAAAACCCAGAACAACCCACCCACACCCCAGCCCGTGTATCCTTTTGTACCTTTTCCTTGATATGTTGTATCCTCTCATGTTGTCACTTTCTTTGTATACATATGTGTATTCTGAACAATAAGACACTGTAAAAGACTCCTTATCAGTTTGTTATTGTTGTTGTTGGTTTTCCTTCCTACGAAGTCGTGTAACTACAATCTAAATGTCGTTGTGCACATGACAAACACACACTGTGTAAACGTGTCACCCTGTAGTGTAGATGAACACAAACGTGCCACCCGCAGAAAGTCAGCCGGAGCTCCAGTGGGAGGAGTCAGTACGTCATCGCCTATGACGTAGCGTGACACCCGGAAGTGATACAGTCAACGGGCTTCTAGCTCAGGGCTCGCGAGTAGAAATGAACCCACATCTGAAAAAGAGTTCTGTGTGTTTTCACAGGCGGGAAGTGGATTGACATTTTATCCACGGTAAGGCGATTCAGACAGTTGGGGAAACTCGTTGCTTTAAATACGCGATTCAATATGAACAGAGTCTGTTAGCTTGATGCTAAGGTTGGACGAGATGTAAACAACGTCAATGGAAGCGTTGGCGAGTAGAATAGTCCACCTACATTTGACCAGCCAACGTTAGTCTGTTTGAAATACGAGTTTCGTGTATGTGGACGGATGCTAAAGCAAGTTAAAGCGACAAGTCACACCAAGATGTATCTAACGCTCAGCTGCTACACCCAGTAGTGAAGGGGCACTAAACCACAACCTATGACAATTAATGTTAATAATACATTTGAGGAAAACAGCCTGAATACAAAAATATAGAATTTTGTAATGTTATTTAATAGAGCAAAAAGCAAATTCTCACATTTAAGAATATGGAATAGTGGAATTAAGTTTGTTAAGAAATCACTGCCATTTAAAAATGTTAAACTTCAAGATCACGATAAAGTATTGGAATCTTACTATTACTTGTATTAGCAATCATTTGTCAACATTTGTTTTGGCAAAACGTTTTTTTTACTCATGTACTTCATTATCAAAATACCTTTTTCACCAGTTAGGCCTGCAGTTTACTCACTAATCAATGAATACACTAATGTTTTTCAGTGAGGTGTGTGGCCACGCAAGGTTGCTACAATGGGCCAACGAAAGAGATCACGAGCTGTGGATAACCCTTTAACTCTGGGAGTCTCTGGACCTCCTGCACAGGTCGCCGGGGTCCCCAGCAGAAAGCACAACATCTGCATGGTGTCCGACTTCTTCTATCCCAATATGGGAGGAGTAGAAAGTCACATTTACCAGCTATCTCAGTGTTTGATTGAAAGGGGACACAAGGTGGTAATTGTCACCCATGCCTATGGCAGGAGGAAGGGTGTCAGGCACCTGACCAATGGACTGAAGGTCTACTACCTCCCCCTGCAGGTGATGTACAATCAGTCCACATCCACAACTGTCTACCACAGTCTCCCACTGATGCGCTGTGTGTTTGTAAGGGAACGCATCACTGTGGTGCATGCGCACAGCTCATTCTCCGCCATGGGCCATGATGCACTGTTCCACGCCAAGACCATGGGCCTTAACACGGTATGCCACTTATGTGCCAGGTATCAAAATCATTATGTTGCACCTAATCTGTTGACATAAACCTAAAGCGTGTTCTCATCTCCAGGTGTTTACTGACCACTCCCTCTTCGGCTTTGCTGATGTGAGCTCTGTGCTGACCAACAAGCTTCTGACTGTGACGCTGTGCGACACCAACCACACTGTGTGCGTGTCGTACACCAGTAAGGAGAACACAGTGCTCCGTGCAGCACTCAACCCAGAGATAGTGTCTGTTATTCCCAACGCTGTTGACCCTACGGACTTCACCCCCGACCCCTCCCAGCGCCCGGACGACAAGATCACTATTGTTGTTGTCAGCCGTCTTGTATACCGCAAAGGTACGGAGAAGCTGTGGTGTCATATTTCTGCTGGGGAATGGCTACTGTAGAAGGTCATGGGTAATTAGACAATGTTGTAATTCACACCTAAATATCTCTTTCAGTTCCACAGAATGGGATGTTATTAAAGTTGTTTTATTAGCCAATATAAATATGTTCAATCACTCAAATACCAATATTGGTATCAGCTACACATATTTAGCTTTAATTGTGCTATAATTGGCATTCATTAAATACTGTATCATAATTTTTTAAGCAAGTGTTCACAATCTCTTCCTCCTCAAGGAATCGATCTTCTCGGTGGAATAATCCCGGAGCTCTGCCTTAAACATCCAGATCTGCACTTTCTGATTGGTGGAGAGGGACCAAAGAGACTCGTGCTGGAGGAAGTGAGAGAGAAATACCAACTGCACGACAGGTACTGTGGAGGAAGTGTTGTATGATAGGGATGTGCCACTTAAATCTCGTTGAGGACATGCTCTCTGTAATAACTTAAAATGACACCGCTTTACATGCAACTGTGTTGAATGTCGGGTAATGCTGTTGCAGCAGCCACGTTGTATGAACAGAGAGTCGAAGACACTGTCAACATATATTGCACTAGGGACAATTTAGATTATTTAATAGTGTTTTGTTTTTGTTCTTAATCTGTAGAATTCTTCCTAATAGTCTTATTAATGCCGTTTTTATTACAATTGCTCATATTCTGTAAGCTTAAATAAGTATATTTATTATCTTTGAACAACGGTTAATTTTATTTTACACAAGTTTTAAAAGGGTGCCCCCAATTTCTCAGTGAAAAATTGCTCCCCAACATTTTTAAATTTCCTACCCTGGCTGTAACGTATCAAGCAGCAAGCGTGAACTACCAGGCTGGTGACGACACGCTGAGTTCTGAAGCCCCGCCTTCTTTGCTGCACAGACTGCTGTTTGCTTGTTTATTCAAGCAAAATGTGTGACGATTGTTGAACATAACACAGAAAAAGGATATAGATGCGAATTGATGTGACTTCTATGGATGGATTTATCTGGACGTGTGTAATGCAGGAGAGAGATGAATAACTTTGTTTATTGTTTAGTGCAGTTCAAAGGTTACAGGCCAAAACATAAAGTTTGTAATCGCGGCGCATTACAATTTGTACCACACTTACTTTCACCATTATAAATTGTTTGATTTTCTTCCGCGATTATCAAATAACAATAGATACCAAAGTTAATTGTAATTTTTCATCTTTAAAGCCCCACTATGTAACTTTTCAGCGGCAGCCCGGTCGCGATCAGCTGGGAGCAGACGAGCTGGAAGAGCCATATATGGCTCGAGATCAGACGTTAAATACCTGAAGGGGGCGCTACAGGGGAAAAGTTACATAGTGTCGCTTTAAGTAAATTAAAGTCTTCCCCACACCACCAAATGCAGTTCCTGTTTCCTGGTTAATTGAAATGCTCCCTTGCACTTAAGCTCACAAACTTTGTCTTCACCTGTCGCCATTTTATCGTGAGCGCCCGATCGGTTCTGTGCATGTGCCGACAGAGACGAGACGGTAGTGAAGTCTCTCTCTCCTTGGATCCTTTCACTTTGAGCTCTGGAAAATATTCTGTGTTTTAACTCTTTTGTTTGTGCCACTTGCCCAATCAGACAAGAAAGATGCTAGATTTACAAGACATTAGAGTTTCCCTTTACTAATCCGTTAATGTTTAGCCCTTGAAGGTGGTGTTGTTTGTGCCTCACTCCGTTTGAATTGGGTCACTTCAGGGTCCGTCTGCTCGGCGCGTTGGAGCATAACGATGTCCGTGGAGTTCTGGTGCAGGGTCACATCTTCCTCAACACGTCTCTCACTGAAGCGTTCTGCATGGCCATTTTAGAAGGAGCCAGCTGTGGATTGCAGGTGGGTTGGCATTCATACAATAGTTTTAAGGATAGGGAATTATAAGAGAGTCTTTTAGTTTAAAGTTAAACTACAAGGAAACCTGGTGATTTTAGTATATTGACTATTAAAATGACCACGTCTTGTTGGATTGATGAGATAATCTTAACACTCTTGGCCATTTGAGGTGCAATGTTTCCTATACCTCAGGAATAAATGTGGAAGCTGCATTTTCTGTTTACATTTACTTTCTCCACACTGCCTCCCTGTTTCTTCCTCTCTCCCTGTTTCAGAGAAACTTTCTTTCATTAGATGATGCAACATTTATTATTCTGTACTAAATGTTCTGCTTGAATTAATTTTGCAACACAAAGCTTGGTAAACAACTGGTTTCTACAATTTATCAAAAGTAGAAAACATCTTTCATTTATTTACTGCCAATGGCTCCAAACGGTAAGAAAAGGAGCGTTGCCTAATTTCAAACCAAGCAGCTACACAAAGAAACGCCCTTTCAACGGAATAGAATTGGCTTGACACAGCTAAAGATTTTGAAGTGTTCTTGTCACAGATTTCCTGTGGGTGTGTGCACGTAGGTGGCTGCTCAACTCCATCTCATGGCACTGCTTAAAAAACGTTTTTTCCCACTCTTAATGTGGCCGTTTGTGGAGTAGCCCTAGATATAGTTTACAATATCTAACGTTCACATCGAATTCAGTTAACATCGAATTCAGTTAACATCCCTCACGGACTGATGAATCAATGTTGGGTATAAAACTCACTTTTTTTTTACTTCCGTGTGTTTGTATACAATATGTCCATCCAGTTGTTGCTTTCTGTTTCAGGTGGTCAGCACTCGCGTGGGGGGCATTCCTGAGGTGTTGCCTGAGGACTTGATTACCATGTGCGAGCCCACTGTGCGGGCGTTGTGTGCCGGTCTGGAGACGGTCATCGACCGGCAGCGTTCAGGGACCGTCGCCTCTCCCGCCTCCATCCACGCTCGGGTGCGAAACCTCTACACCTGGAGAAATGTTGCTGAGAGGACTGAAAAGGTATTTTCACGAATACCAGAACCGGCTGTTTCATTCCGCTGCATCCGGTTGGTAGCTTTGCATGTAGTCGCAACCTTTTAGTTTCCACTTTTATTCTTTTACAGACCAAAGCGAGCTGAAGCTTCAGATTGTGGAAGTTCAAATTCAATGTTTGGTTAATGAGAGGATATGCTGTCACTAACTGGTTTACAGTCATCTTAAATCACATGTCTTAAATGTTCCTCTAGTTAAAGAAACACATCTCTCTGGATTTGTTTACTACAGCTGGTAAAGTTAGTTGTTTAGCCTGTTGGAAATATCAGTATTTAGGACTTTAAAATGGATTATCACTTCACATGAAGATGCCTTCTTGTATGAACACAGATTCTAATTTAATTTGACTCGAACTGAAGCGGACACAAAGCAGCTTTCTGAATGACTCAGTTTCCGCAGAAGAACAGCCGGCAATTTGACATCTAAAAATTGGGTTCTCGCGATGGAATATACACAAATACACGCTGACATTATCAAGCCACTGCATCTTGTATCACTAACACGGTTACAGTGAGAAAGCCATGCCTTCCAAATATGACGCGGTGTAGCAATCTGATTACCGCCCTGATGAATGGTCCCATAGAAACGGTAACCAGGTTACCGCAGTGCATGTTTCCCGGGTAATCTGTTTTCTTCTGTGCACGTAAATCTGCTGATGGTTTGCACAGCTGAAGACTTCACAGCTGACGGCTTCACGCTGAGTGATCCTTGGCGACTCTGCCCACACAGGTGTACGACCGCGTGGCCGGCGAGGAGGTGCTTCCCCTGGACAGGCGCTTGCGGAGGCTGCGGTCTCACTGTGGCCCCGTGGCAGGCTCCATCTTCGCGTTCATGGCCGTTCTGGACTTTCTGTTCCTGCTGATCTTGCAGTGGTGGGCGCCAGATGGGGTCATGGACCTGGCCGTGGACGCCACCGGCCCTCGCGGACTGTGGAGGCGGGAGCCCCGTGGGGAAGCCGGAGCGCGCTCCGAAAGAGCCACGAAGCGAGCGGCAGAAGCGGAGACGTGGACGCTGTGATGGCGCCGTGCCTCCCGTGTGACCGCGGACACGGAGCGTATGTCCGCCTGTGTGGTGGCGCCACGTGACATTTGAAATATGGCTGCTGACTGCGCTCGTGGTAACCCCGGACACTGTTTACATTTACTAAAGCATTTTATCTAGTTATTTTTATATTTAATGATTTAAAATGGAAACCTGTGGCACTACTTTGAGGTTCAATAAGCACTTTGTTGTTACACTCCGCACAGAGGGAGTAAAGGCTCCCTGTCTTCTTGCTGGGAAACAAGATGGCACTAAGCTGATCTCAGTTTGATGCATACTTTATCTAGAACAAAGGTGTTGTTGGTCAAATGTGGTTTGTGGAAAAGCTGTATGCAGGTGAGAGCAAATTGTTGTTTAATATTTATAAAACACACAGATTTTTTCAGGTGATAGTGTGACCTTCTGGCCAGTCCACTCAAATAAAGCGTACTTTCATCTGCTTTCACATGTCGTCTTATTTAGACCGTCTACACGGCATTGGAGCATGTTCATCTTTCTAAAGAACATTATTACAAGTGTGGAGAAACATCATTTTACAAAAGAGGCCTTTCTGTGGAATGCAGAGCGTCGGACAAAGCGGCGATTAGCTGTGAACCGGGAGGCGATAGAGATGCGGCGGCAACGATGGGGATATGCGGAGCGTCGTGATTGGAGGCTGAACGTTGTATCCTGCCTGCAGAAATCACTTCATGTGGAGGGAGATCAAAAACTAGACTTTGTAATGTATTTTAAGTGTCGCAGATGCCTACATGCAGAGCTTATTTTGAGTTGATACTTTTGATTTGTTAGTCATCGTAACACTTAAATCATTTATATGTTCAACCAGAAGATAAATAACCCTTCACCACCCAGGTGTATTTACACTGAACCTTCTCCAAGCTTTCCCGTGTAGATATGTGCATGCAGAGTTTTCAGTGCTTAAGTGAAGGTGCATCATCGGTGCAGGGCCTTCCAAAGAACCATTGTTATGCATATACTCTCGACTATATCCATGGTCTGGGACAAGGGTGGGCGGGAGGTGGCAGTGTGGGGGAGGTGGGGGAGGTGGCCAAAGACCCAGATAAGAAAGGGAGGAAGGCCGACTTCAGGTCCGTGCATTCACCTAGACGACTTGACTCCCGGTCCGGCTTTGAGGACTTGTCTGTCGTTTCATTTCCCATGATGGCTGCTGTTCAAACAGGGGTTCCCCTGTGCTCACATCCTTGGCAGAGGCCCTTGTACATCTACGGGGGGTTGGCATGCAACTCACTGATGGCTGGTAAGTTGTGTCTTTTGTCTTTTTTAGCTCTTTCAGCGCATTCTGGTCGTGTCACGGTAGTATACGAGTAACAACGGGATTACTCCTGTTACTTTACGACTGGTTCTCAAACTTTTTCTGTCGAGCCCCACTGCAGAGGAGAAATGTTTGTGCCCCACCGCACAAACAAAATTGTAACTAAATGGTGTATACTGAATTTTTATTGAAATAACAATTTGTTGTGACTCCTCCATCTGTTTTTTCAAATAATAGAAAAAAGAAAATTACAATCACTTTTAATTAAACCAGATTGCTCAAAACAAATACAAAGTGTAATCACTTTGTTAGAACAATGCACATAAAGTTGTGCAAAATAGCTTATTGTGGCTGCAATTAATGTTTGGCAGTGGATATACATAACAATAAATGCAACCTGTGAAGAACTAAGCTAAACTAGTTCAAGTATTTGGCAATAAAGAGTTTTGCTGAGCTTTATACTAAATATACTTTCAAAACCATACCAAAATGAGTGCAGATATGTGAGCTATAAGTTGTAAAATAGTAAAATTCACTCAGATTGTCAAAGGAATCAATACTTGTGTCCTGATCAAGTCTCCTGACCCACATCTCCAGCATCTGAGTGAAACCATGATCTCATCTGCAGCTGAGGTGTTTGATCATATGACGTCATCATATGACTGATTTCTTCTCCGAGCTCAAAGACTCGCGACAACACGTTTCCTCGTGAGAGTTACCGAGCTAACCTCTACTACTGAGCGACACGTGCGCAAACGTAACCTGAGAGGCGCGCCCCACAGTTTGAGAACCACTGCTTTATGAGAACATGTCCAAACCTTCCCGTCAGTGGGGTGTAGGTAGACACTGCTCACTGTGGCCCGCTACGTGTGTATTGTTTGGTCAGGTTGGGGTGTGGTGGCCCTGATAAACTGGTTACACACCTATTTAAATGAGGTTATATTAACATTACAATGAACACAGAGCTGCATCACTTGGTCTGTGTATTTTCTGAACGGAGACATTCCGGATCTTTTTCTCCGTGTCTCAGACTTCTGGTCGGACAGAACTCCTCTCCACGAGGCCGCCTGCCAAGGGAGGCTGCTGCAGATGATGAGCCTCGTAGTGCAGGTGAGCTTCGGGTGTCATCCTGATGTGCGCTCGCGATGCGCAGCACAGTCCTCATGGGTGTCTGACAGCGGGATCCTCTCGCCTCCCCTGCAGGGCTTCCATGTCGACACGCTCACCATGGACAGAGTCTCTCCTCTCCACGAAGCTTGCCTCGGTGGACATTACGCGTGTGCCAAGTTCCTGCTGGACCGTGGAGCAAATGTAAGTATTTCCAGTTTAAAGGATAGGTGTGTGTTTTTTACGGTGTTTATATTATGAATAATACAATTTACATATTTGGGTAACATTCACAGTTTAGGTATTTGTCCATAGAGAGAAACGTCAGGATCCAGATGAGGGTACATTTAGGAGATTCATAGGAGATTCATAAAATAGAAAATTACAGCTTTAGCCTACTCTAGAAAACAAAGTTGTGAATATGGTACACTTTTATTGTGCCAACTTTAAATGCATCAGAAAAAAATTGACTATGAAAGCAAGAGAAATAAATACATGATATTAAGGATTATACTTCCTTTTGTATGACTAGTTACGATCCTCAAACATATTGAGACGTAACATATTAGGACATGATAACTTTTGGGAACATGGAAACTCCATCATCAACGACTATTTACATGTCTGAATGAGAACTACTGCACAACGTGACGTAGGGCATTTCGTGGCCTTAAAGGGAGCTGCCAAAATGTGAGAAATGTACTTGAGTCACTTGAGTCGCACTAGCACACAGAGACTGTACACCAGAAGTGGACGTAGTCCTTATAGACTTCTATACACTCTGACTGTTCTTTTGCAACCAGAGGAGGCGCCGCCTGCTGGTCATTAGAGAGAATACAAGTTCTAAAGTTTGGCCTGCAAGCACAAATAAATCAAATCTCTGAAAGAAGTCTCAGAGGTTCTGTTGCATTTTGGGTAATGCAGCAGCCCAGTTTTGACATATTTTCATTTGCTATCTCCCCGTAGGTGGAGATGGTGTCAACAGATGGCGCCACACCTCTGTTCAATTCTTGCAGCAGCGGGAGTGCCGCTTGTGTCCAGCTCATGTTGCAGCACAGCGCCTCCATCCACACCCCCGGCCTGCTGGCATCACCCCTCCACGAGGCTGCGAAGAAAGGTAAGTGTGCAAAGTGTAAAGACACGGTGTGTTGTCAAGTGCACAGGTTGTGATGCGGTTTCTCCATCAGGTCACAGAGAGTGTCTGGAGCTGCTGCTGTCGTACGGAGCGGACATGGACATGGAGCTCCCCGTGGTGGGGACGCCGCTGTACTCTGCCTGCATGGCCCGGGCTGCCGACTGCGTCAGGCTGCTGCTCCACTCAGGTAATGTAATCTGGAGTATGGAGTGAAAACGTGTTTTAATCCCCTCAAGTGTTGCCTTGTTTGGTTTTACTGCAGATTTATAAAAATGATATTTACCTTTTCAAGGGCTACTTGCAGGCACGGGCATAGACATTTTGGGGGGCAGGTGCTCAAACCCCCAAAAAAGGGCATCCATCGCCAAAAATGTTTTGTGACAGAGTTGAAGCATAAGCAGCATTACGCTAATTAAGCTGTTTTCGACCTGCGTTTCCTCTTGGCAGGATTAGACAGCTAGTTTACATTTTACTCACGAATAAATATGAATTATTACATGGCAATGACAGTACGAACGTTCTGATTCGCTAATGAATGGTCATGTAAAAAAAAAAAAACATTTGGAGGGAATTGATGACAGAGAAAGTCATTTTTATTCTTAAATACTGATGAATAAATAAAAATAAATAAAAGGGTCAGTTTTCTCCTCCAGGGCAAACGGGCACCACTAGGAGTCTATGTGTAGCACAGGACAATCAATCAAACATTAGGGAGCCTCTCATGGTCTTCTCTGTATCCGTTGGTGCTACAGGGTGTTTAACCATCTCTGTGTCTGTGCATCTGTAGGAGCAGACGTACGGATCGGGTGTGGGCGGGACAGTCCTCTCCATGCTGCGGTTCGAGGGGGAGGAGCCAACATTGTGGATCTTCTTCTGGACTTTGGGGCTGATAGGTGTTGTAGGAACGCAGAGGGAAAGACTCCTCTGGATCTGTCGTCGGCCAACAGCGCAGTGAGAGTCGGACTGCAGAAAAAAGGTACGTTCTGGACATTCACGCGAGTTACACAAACCCAGTTGATTTATTTGAAGGTATACCAACACTGCTCTCTCTCCCAGGTCCAGGCTCTCTGTCTCAGCTCTGTCGGTTCTGTATTCGGCAAAGTCTGGGAAGCAGTCGTCTCCACAGAGCCTCGGGCCTCTTCCTCCCTCACAGTATCAAGGAGTTCCTCCTCTACCAATGAGCCATGTCGATGCCTTGCTACTGAGGCTCTCTTAGTTGTCCTTCACATTTGTAAAGAAAAGAAAAAAGACATTCAAACTCAGAGAAACTTCCAAGATATTCAGATAGCTGAAACGTTAATGTATCAGGTTCTGTATTTTTATACTTTTAATGAAGTGCTTTCCATTTCCTGTCCATGGATTTGAAATTATTCCAAAAATGTTTGCAGATGGGATCTCTGGGAAGTCTGTCTGCAGGTGTTGGATAGTGAGCTACTCCTGCATGGAGAACATGTTGCGGCTCGTTGCCTCCAGAGATGTCAGCTGAAGGCTATGAGTTTGAAACTGTTTTGGGGAAATTAGCTTTCTTGACCTCTGTAGCCTGCTCCTCACCTCTTCGGAGCGACAACACGTCGTCATCCCAGCTCGTCACGTACGGATCCGTGGTCAGGAAAAAGGGGAAAAAATCATGGTTGTGCTTAAAAATGAAGTGGAAACAAAGTAAAACATACACAACATCACAAAAAATACATAGAATACGTGACTTCTGAATTACTGGACATTAACTCCAATCCCAGACATCAGGATCCAGGATGAAATTCCCACGTGTGATTGACCATCCACCTCTCCCTGCGGGCGTATGTGACTTTTTTTGTGTTTATACTACGCCCTTACACTTCCAGAGCCTTGTCTCTGAGCGTCTAATAACGATGCAGATGGGTTAGCATTGTAGTTGAATCCTGTTCCATCTCAAACGATGGACAAAAGATGCAACGTACCCTGGTATATAAAGCCCTGAGAAGGAGAACGGGATGGAGGCTAAATAAATTAGACGCTACCAGCAACTCACCTGGTCGCGCTGCATGTTCGGTATCCTCGGCTGATTTAGTTATGCAGGATCTAAAAAACATAAATGATGTAAATCCACTTTGAGTAAATACTGTAATACTGTTTTGTAGAAGGTATTTTAAACAGATTTTTATTCGGCAGTCTTTTACTGTTTTATACGTCTTAATTGGCTCCTAATTCCACATTTGCTGTGGAGGACACCGTCTGAGTCAGTACTCTGGTCTGTGTGGGCCATAGTTGTTGCTTTGAATGTTTATATTGTGCTCTGTGAACAGTAATGCAAAGTCATTCGTGTCCTTGTACCCTAATGTGCAGCATAGCTGTGCAATCATTTGAGTCTTCAGGGGAGTTTCTTCTGCATTGCTGCCCACGTGTCTGTCTGTCCTCTGCACCAATAAAACCAATAAAACCCACTGAACTGAGAATCCTATCTGCCCACATTCTTTGACCAGCAAATTTCATATCCGACAACCCAAACTTCTTCAGATTTATTCAAAGGTCACAGCTTTTATTACAGCATCAGTCAAAAGACTAATCAACTAATTTTAAATAAGAACATCCACATACCTGTGTCTTTACACAATATATCTAAAACAAGCAAAGACGCTGTTGGAGAGAATCATATCATTTAGTTTGAACTCCTTGGAGTTAGCCAGATGTAACTTAGAAATCTAACAGATGTTCATTTGGGGATTTGGGCACCAACAGAGGGAAACAGCATAAGTGTGTTCTGAAAACGGTCGCCTTGACCCAGCCAAAGTAAGCCCAGTGTCGGGTTCATTCAGTCCAGATAAAAATCCAAAAAGAACAAAATATGTACGCAAGATGGGCTCTGGTTACTGGATCTGGTTACTGACTGGTTACTGGCTCTAGTTACTGGATCTGGTTACTGGCTCCAACAACTGATCTGATTGGTGAAAGGTCTAAATTTACACTACAAATATGTGCTAAATATTCTAGAAAGATGGATTTGTTGAACTTGTTTGTTTCCCTGTGTTCAATAAAACACTCCACGCTCTCTTCTCTTCATTTTGCCACAACACTTTTGGAATAAGCCCAGATTATGTAGCACGGTCAAATATCATACATTTACTGCAGCAAAAGCAAAATGATCTGATGCGCTGAGGGATGGAGTGAGTTGTGAAGGCAGTGCTGTTGAAGGGGAATGGATTTCCAGTCTTCAAATGCCATCTCAAAAGGTCACCTCTACCGAGCCCTGAACAATGTTGTCTGATCTGATGTAACGCGACGTCTCATCACCTAAACGACAAGTAAAAAAGTCTCGGCCTTCAGCAAAAGTTCAGAAAGAGGGAGATATGTTGTGATGCTGGTGTTCGTTTGGGGCGTGTTGATGGATTTCCTGCTGCGTGTGACAAAGTATTTCATTTAGTAGAAAGTGACCTCAGAAGGTGTTGGAAACAGAGTTACATCAAACAATGAGGGTGTTGACCTTTCCTCTGAAGCCACGATTCACTGAGGTGTATAGGTAAAATACAAAGAGACGGTATAATGCAGTAAAATGAATAATTCAAAGAATGCAATACCTCAGTTTTTTTGAGCACCACTCACTTCACTTGTTGCCCGGTGTTGAAAGGTCAGATATCCAGCAGAGCCACAGGCCTTCCACTGGGATTCAAATCAAATGATTCAATCAATTCAATCAGATGTTGTTATTTAGTTTTAACAACTAAAAGTTCACAATCATAAAATCCTCTCATAATCAACGACCAGAGGGGACAATCAACTAAACACGAATATCATATAGAAGACGACAAGTTCACATTGCAGTTGTGTAAATTGCACATTATTCACATTATTGTCATACATGTGACTCCACGGTTAAACTGCTATCACCAATATATTATTAGAGCTTTGACCTGTCATTCAAATAAGAATTTAATAAGAAATAGTTTCAATAATATTCCATGTACATTATCAATAAACAAGCTGCTCAGTGTGTTTACACATCAGGGTCACAATGATAACGTGTTGATATTCAGCATGTGATGTTTCCCACGTTCATCATCAAAATGTAGCATGTTAGCATGTTAGCATGCCAAAGGTGGAGGCTTATGGGAGTATCATTATTTTAGTAAAAATTGAAATGTATCTGAATGTGGCGATAGACGAAAACGTCAGAGAATCACCAAAGTTAATACAATTTATCCCGACGGTGGCACAAACACCTGGACCAAAAAGTATGGCAATTCATTCAAAATGTGTCCGTCTGAACCAAAGTGGTGGATGCTATAAATAATATACATTTATAGTGTGATTAATACAAATGTATAGTTAGAATAATACACATGTATAGTTAAAATAATACACATGTATAGTTAAAATAATACATATTTGTAGTTTGAATAATACACATGTATAGTTAAAATAATACATATTTATATTTAGAATAATACACATTTATAGTTAGAATAATACATATTTATAGTTTTCGGTTTTTATATGTTTTATATTTGTTTTCAACTATTGTTTTCTTTGGCTTTGGAAAACTGCAATGTTGCAGAGGACCAAACAATGGATTGATTATTCACCAAAATAATATTTGAATAAATATTGCAAATAAGTTTTAGTTGCAGTCGATATTACACAATAAACAAACTTGGAAATTAACAAATGATTGCTAGCACTTATTCATTCAGAATAATAGCCAACTAACACACCTTTACCTAATCAACATCTCTATATGTACAAAATGGGACATTTGACGATTCTAATAACTTGACTTTTGACAAATATTTTGGTCCGAGGAACTTTAAGCTTTATTTCCAGCATATAATCATCTTTTTTGTTAATCATGGTGCAGTAAATATGCATAATAAAGCTGATGTCTGGGTTTTCATGCATGGTTTCTAATGCAAAATACAGTTTATCAAATACATTCTTTACAAAGGCTGATTTCCGGTCAAGAAACACAAATGACATTTTCTAACATTTGCAAGTTTTACAATTAGTTTTTAGTTGACAACTGATTTTCTAATCTCATTAATTCAAACAAATGTCACGTGTTCTGACACGTGTGTGCAAAGCTAAATTGTTTACAATTTGCAAAATAACCACTTGCCCGTCAAACTGATGAATTGATTCTCAATTAAATTGTTTTGCTTTCTTCACAACTTCTAAACATTCTTTCATCATCTGAGCCTTCACATGCAAAATGATCCATTCAGTCATCATAAATCATAAATATGTACAAAATGTTTTTACCAACACAGTGAGGAGAAACAATTTGTTGTCGTTTACTGAAATGTTAAAGATGTCCATTTGTGGCAAATGTCCTTTTGGGACCTGACATGAAGAATCAAAGGTAAATGTTCTGTTTACAAGGGATCTAACACATTGCTATACAAATACATATATAGATAGATAGATAGATAGATAGATAGATAGATAGATAGATAGATAGATAGATAGATAGATAGACATACATATATATAGATAGATAGGTAGGTAGGTAGGTACGTAGATAGATAGATAGATAGATACTTTATTCAACCCCCAGGGGATAATGTGTTGGAAGCAGCAGCAAGCATGTTTATAATATATACAATACAATGAAATCTTTGGGCAAGACATATTACATTTAAGAATTTAAATTACAAAGGAAATTATTTGTATATATTTTGTATATGCATCTCCTTGTTCTAAACACTTCACATTACTTCAAGGTGCTTTGTCAAACACAAGGTAATTGAGAAGTGACTTTTAAGATCTACAGAATGACTTGACAAGTCAAGGTGATTGCAACAGTGTCTATTGAGGATGAGCCAATCAGAGGAGAGCCGTTCCTGTGAACCCAGGCTCCTCAGACGGTGGTGATGTTGGTGCTCCCGCTGCTCTGACTGCGCAGGCGTCTGGGAGAGGTGCAGCACAGGAGCTGCTTGTTGAAGTGTTTCCTGGAGCTCTGGCTCATCAGGTAGAGGGCAAATGGGTTCACACAGGAGTTGGCGAAGGCCAATATGCGGGCGCCCACGCTGGCGATGAAGTGGCCCATCGAGGTGTCCACCTGGTCGTAGTGGTAGGAGCGGTACAGGTAGATCACGTGACTGGGCAGCCAGCAGACGGCAAACAGGACCACAAACACCAGCACAATTTTGGCCAGACGCTTTCTGGACTTCATCTGACCGAAGAGGAAGAAGAAGATCAGTTTCTATAATAGTATAGATTCATTCATGGTTCCCACAGGATGAATCCTAATGACCTGGAAGATCCGTTTCCCCTACAGCACATTTCAATTTGTGTCTTTACTGCTAAAAAAAACACAGAATTTGACTATAAATTAGGAAAATATGAGTCTAGCCCCACATTCTGTTCATTGTTTTGTGTTTGATGCTCGTTAATAATATCTGACAAGCAATCGGTATCGGCTGTACTGCTAATTAGCAATGTTACACTAAGTTAAGACACAATAAGCGTAGCATTGTCATTGCGCTCACATTCAGGGAGTTATCAAGGTTCAAGGTTTTTGCTATTTGTGCCTCGACCAACAGTACAGACACATTGCAATTGTTTTGCAGGCCTCTCCGAGTAAACAGAGGTACAAACACACTATAATAATAATAATAATAATAATCATAATAATCATAACCATAATAATAAAATATAAACACACTGTACATAAGGTGGTATAATATACAGTATTAAGTACAGTTGAAGAAAACAGGTTAACAACATAAAAAAGGAGAGGGCAGAGGTTAAAACATAAATATGCTCGTGCTGAGTGCTGCTCCTAGCTTGTGAAAAGAAAGAGGGAGAAGGGGACAGTTATGTGGGGATATTGCAAAGATTGAAATATTACAAATGTTCTCAGATAGTACACCTTTTTCAATACTTCTGTTTTGCCATCAATCTGACTGTGGCCGGGGAGATTAGAAGAGTTTTGATAAATCTGTCTTAATGCACAGTAAAATCACCAAGTAAGTTAAACACATAGTTTTAGATTTCTCTAAAAAACACTGTAAATAAGATGAATCCATTTAAAAGAACATGCGATCAGACCTGCTTCTGGAGGTGCGGGTGTTGTTCAGCGGGGAGGTCCACAGTGCTCCGGATCAGACTGCGAGCGATGAAGTAGTAGTACACAGATATGACGAAGAGGGGGATGATGTAGAAGATAAAGAAGGAGGCGGTCGAGTGGATTTTCTGGTGCATCTCTCCAGCGTCGGGGAACGGCGCGCAGGTCACAAAGGTCTCATTGCCGCGGCCGGTGGAGAAGGTGTGCAGGTCGGAGAACACGGCTTCGGGAATGGCCAGGGTCAGAGAGAGCAGCCAGATGAAGGCCGCGCGGGAGCCGAAACCGAGCGTAACTCTGGACCTGTGGGCGTCCAGAGGCCTGACGATGGCTCTGTACCTGAACACAGAAGAGCACCACGAGAACGTGCATTTGCCACTGAGTGGAGGGACTGAACTGACCGCCTCATTCAGGCTTCTTCATCAGGCAACTGAGGAACAATCTGTTACTGTGTTGTGGGGGACAGATGAGCTTTAACGTCACGGGAGTATTCGGGTGAACCCAATAGCACGACTCGGGAGACAGAACTGCAAATAATGCACTTTTACTCAGAGTAACAATAGGAACAAAACAGACAGAAATATATTAACACAATGTGGACCGCTCAAGGGCTCGGTCGGAAAAACACTAAACAATCTGGCAGAGGACAAGAGCATGTGAGGGGACCTAAGTAGACAGGGACTAACGAGGGAACGGGCAACAGGTGAGACGGGCATGAGGACCAGGTGAAGGTAATGAGACTGATGAGGTGGGCGTGGCTAGAGGCAGGTGAGAGAACAGGTGAAGGGAGTTGGACTAACGAGGTGGGAAGTAGGCAGACAGGATGAAAACAACTAATACAAGGAAGGTGTGGAGCTGAACTGTGACAGCTAAGAATAAATAAATTAAGCTTTGAATGAAAAGAAACAGGAACCGCCGTAGATAATATTATCTAGGATGAGTTACAGATCATAGAGGACGGCTTATTATCCTCAGCCATTAAATATGTGGGTTGTTTTGCTCCCAGAAGCTCAGAGCTACTGAGCATACTGAGAGCTTTTGGCACATTTTAAGACAACAACAAAAACAGTATCTATTCAGTATTTCTACATTCCTACTTTTAGGAGCAGCATATATACCGTCATGTTAGGAATGAAAATGCAATGTTATGGTTAAATAGGAGAGAGCGAGGTTGGCTGGGCTCCTCTTTGACTCAAAGTAATCTTCACATACACTCATACTGAAGCAGTCATGAAACTAATTTGATCCCTGGACAGATTGTGTCTGCTAATCAATATGGGAACGGTTAATTATATACGGTAAGTATCGGTTGGGACATTGTGGCTAAAAATAAAGAATAATTTAAATAAAAATAAAAATGCAGACTAAATTAAAACACCTCACAAACTCAGCTCTGCACAGATTTCTTCGAGAAAAAGAAAACATTAAAAAAATGATATATTTTAAGAAATTACAGATATATGGACATTTTCTGTCTTCCCATTCTTTGTTTCTGAGCACTGCTAATGTGACTAAGTTGATTATCTACAGCTGACTATAACTAGGTTGCATGTCAGCGGTGCTAATTATGTCATTAATATCAATCTATCTGATAGCTATGAATCGAGGGTCTGCTTTCATCAGATGGGCATAATATAATAATAATAATAATATAATAATATAATCAGGGGGCGACCAGTTGAGAAAACATTCACTCAGTGACACACGGTGGGTCTTATTAAACATGGATCTTGTTTTTGTTCACGTGTTGTTTATTTGTAACAATAAACAACACTGACCCAAACATCCCATGGAGAGCATGTTTTATACTCGTGTAAAGGATCAAGAGATTGGCCTGAAAAAAGGGGAAGAAAAATAACCAAAACGGCTCAAATTGGCGATGTAGATTTAAAAAGTAGTGACGGTTCAGAAGATCTCCAATTCGAGGTTAACAAGTAAAGTCAGGGAGAATATTCTGAGGATGTGTTTCACCCATCATGTGGGTTGTTGGAAAGTATTGTATAAAAGCGTCACGGTTATATTAACCTTGTAATCTTATCTCTGTTTTTAGGTTTATTAGGGACATTTTACTCTGGACTATAGATGAAAAATAGTCTCGGATAACTCTGGTACAGAGATGTTTGTTATCAATGTGCACTGTCCCTTATCAAATACACCAAAGTTACAGAGGGGTGTCCATTCAATCTAAAGAAACCTCATGTTCAACTCTTTGTTGTTGTTGAAAGCATGCTCACAGACTGCGTGAGAACCCTACCGGTCAGCGGAGAGCGCAGTGAGGGTGAACACGGAGACCCCCACCGAGGTGAGCTGGATGAACGGGATCAGTTTGCATCCAACGCGGCCAAAGAGCCACTTGTCCACCAGGTACCGGCTGGCGTCCACCGGGGCGCAGGTCACCAGCAGCAGCGCGTCCCCCACAGCCAGACTGGACAGGAACAAGTTGGGCATCGTGCGCATGGACTTCACCGTCAGACACGTCCTCAGCAACGTGACATTTCCCACCAGACCCACGACGGTGATGATCCCGTAGACTGCGGCGATGGAGATGCCCGGCAGCCAGATGTTGTAGTGATGCTGCTCCCCGGCGGACGCGTTGAGAAGCGCCGCCGCGCTGTCCTCCGGGCTCATACCGAGGACGAGGGCACGCGGGGAGAGGACGGCTGTGTGCAACAGGAGAGTCCGTTGTGCCCGTGGTGCGTTCCGGGACTGACTTTATAAACTATGTGAGCTTCTGCTGCTGCCCGCGTCATTTCACGCGCTCCAGGCTGCGTGTGGAGAATAGACAGACCCGTTTCCACCTCATTGTTGAATGAGTGAATTATGAAATGACCCATTAGCTTTTCCTGTTAGAGTCACATTGTTTCTGTTATTATTATTTTCAAATCACAAATCTAAATTCACCTGTTCAGAACTGCGTTTAATGTGCGATTGTGGTTTTCAAACCTACTGGTTTCCCTACGCGTGCGTTGTGTTCTCTTCACGTCTGCAGTGGGGCTCTGTCTCGCTCACCAGACCCGTCACACATTCACAAACATACTGCTGGAGATCTTCAAGCCACAGTTCATATATATTTCGGCGATTACAATTGTATAAGTGAGCAGAGCATCATAGCCACGTATGAAGAAATACATTTTGGAAAAAAGTAAAAACAAAAACATCGCCCGACCTGGTTTCGATCTCTTTCATGCAAAAGGAGACTGCACTCAAAAATGCGCAGTCTGTGTGCTGCGCCACCAGATATATATTTGTCTGGACTCAAGTAATTCATATATTGATCCATTAAGTCACATTTCTTATGTTCTTATGTTTGTCTTATGATAGTCTTAGTCTATATCTTATTTATAAAAGCTTTGCTGAATAAGTCAATTAGTTGTTGTCAAAATGCGTCGGTATTGTGTCAAAAGCGTGAGAGAGGGCGAGTGCAATCCCTGGCAGCGGCGAGTCCGCGGCGCGCGTGTGTCAGGCGTCAGGACAGCGGCGACTCCGCAGCGAGTCAGTGGCGTCTTATCAGCGAGTCAGCGGCAGGCGCCGCTCAAGTGCCGGTGTTCTGTCATTTTTTGCTGCCTTGTAAAAATGTGCTACCCGCTGCATAAACTGATAGGTGTGTATCGATTCATGCTACCCTATCTGATAGTTATTGTATCAAAATATGCTTTTCTTTCAAAGTTCAATGTTTCACTTTTTACTGTTAAAGTGTTTATCTTCAACACTAAATACCCTAATAATAAACCAGTGCTTTATTATGATAATGTGAACAAACTCATGTTTACAATAATTTGTTGACACACAAGAAATAGCAACTGCTTATCACTCATTAATCTACATGTCATTACTACATATTATTACTACCTGTACAATATACATGCTGAATGTACTTTTAACTAGGGAAATAATCGTGATTTTGATGATGTCACTCCCCGTTATCAGACGTGCATCGACAGGGTGGCAAAACATTATGGGCGTGTCAAAATAAAACTCGGAAAATCGACTCGGCGCATGCGCAATACCACAAGGTATCGTTCTTGACAAGTAGCATGAAATGACAGAACACCGGTGTTCGACTGTCTCTTTATAAGCTATCGTAGAAATGGAAGTCTATATACTGAACACATATCAGCATGTTCTCATCCCACACCAGAGAGACCATTCATGGTCTTTCAAAGTCGCCTTTGGGCGTTTAATAGCTGTTATCAATCAGTGCGTTTACATGCATTCGAATAACTGGCTCAGTCGAACAGAAATCAAATTATCCGTTTCATGTAAACACCTTTGATGACTGTGCGGTCCAACTGCGGTCCGATTGACACCCCTGGATTACTCGATCCGATGCGGTTGATACTCCGACCATCGCGGCATGTATCGGTGAATTGGATCAGGAACCGAACTTTGCGTCTTTGCCCATGCGCACGCAAGCGCAACGAGCATCGCTACGAGCATCGCAACGAGTTGCAGGGCTCTCAATCGAACGGATAGTTCGATTTCAGCCCGACTAAGCCAGTTATTCGAATGCATGTAAACACAAATACTTGAGTAGGCTTGAAAACAACTCTCGGCTATTTAATGTTTTAATGTGCCGCAGCGACAACATGAGCTGACCCCGCCGCTGTCCCCATGGGGAGTTGTGCTGTCACGTGGCGCTTATCAGCCAATCCAAAAAAGGAAATGGGCTACACAACAGGAGTTGTAATGAAAACAGCGCCACCTGTCGTATCGGAGGTGACATGTTTTCAGCCAATGATTCGAATTACTCACTGCCATGTATACTGGGATAATAGCATACCCCCCAAAGTTAGCATAGTCTGATTAAAGCAATATTTGAATTATACCATCAGTGTGACACTTGAGAGCCCTGCAACTCGTTGCGATGCTCGTGGCGATACTCGTTGCACTTGCGTGCGCATGGGCAAAGACGCAAAGTTCGGTTCCTGATCCAATTCACCGCTACATGCCGCGATGGTCGGATTATCAACCGCATCGGATCGAGTAATCCAGGGGTGTCAATCGGACCGTAGTTGGACCGCACATAGTCGAACAAAGGTGTTTCCATGAAACGGATAGTTTGATTTCAGCCCGATTAAGCCAGTTATTCAAATGCATGTAAACACAAATACTTGAGTAGGCTTGAGACCAGTGCTTGAGACTGCTCTCTCAGCTCCTCAAGTATGCTTGAGACCACTTCTAGAGTCTGCTCTTTATCCCAAGCATACTTGAGTAGGCTTGAGAACAGTGTTTGAGCCTTCTCTCTATCCCTCCACCCCCCCACCCCCCAATACCATATGCTGGTCCCCAGGACTCTCCCAGCTCCTCAAGTATGCTTGAGACCAGTGCTTGAGACTGCTCTCTATCCCTCCACCCCCCCAAGTCTACAAGTACCTAGGTTAGACATCCTGGGTACCATATTCATATTCCGGTTCAGTGCTCCGGGATGTCACTAGCGACGTCACGTTGTGAGAGCCAATCAGCGCTGAGCCTGCTCTCTTCGATCTAATTGGCTGCTGCTGATCTTGTGGCGGTGGATGCGGAAGTCATTCAAACAGGGGCGCTAGATGTTCCGACGTGTGTGGCATTTCCACAAGAAGTACAACGTAGACCAGGGGTGCTCAATATGTCGATCGCGGCGACCTGCCAGTCGATCGCGGCGTAGTATTGGTAGATCGCATATAGGTTTGAAAACCAGTAGGGGTGAAACACCGTTCGCCTCCTCATTGGCTTTTACCTGCGAAGGTTGTATTGCAGGTACAGTGACAAGGTAGTTTCTGTTAGCTCAAACCTTTGCTTCCCTGGTTCACTGTTTCTTCAACACATGTGCTGCCCTGCTCTGCTTTGTTACGCCCCAACCTCAGTCACTATCTAAGTCGAAATTATGAGATAGTATCTCATAATAATGAGATAGTAAGTCATAATAATGAGATAGTATCTCATAATAATTAGATAATTAAGTCATAATTATGACTTACAGGATCTTAATTTTTTTATCACAGTGGCGGAAACAGGCTTCCATAACGTTCTTATTGTTTCTATTTATTGTTTTTATTGCAATTTTACTTATTCTTATATAGCTTCTAGTAGAGTGTCGTTGAGTACCTTGAAAAGCTATATAAATTAAATGCATTATTATATATTCTGCTGTCTCGGCCACTGTTCTCACCTCAGTATTAACTACAAGTCTTATCATAAACTACACACACACACACACACACACACACACACACACACACACACACACACACACACACACACACACACACTTGCCCCTATATGTTGTTGTACCCCATGCTGTGCACGTAACATATACTACTCTGGTGGTATATTTATATATATATGGGGCGACGGACCCTGCTCCCTCTTTGCCTCAATGAGCTGTAGTTGTGTTCGAGGTGTCCGATCAGCCTGGTTATTTGCTAAGATCTGGAGTACTGAACATGAACACTGTTGATTTCATTGACTAACAAAGTTAACATCATAATGTGTTCCTCAGTTTCTATTCTTTAGATATCATTTGGCATTTTGTGTCTATTTGTGCTTTTGTAGTAGATCAGTGAAGTAAGACAGTATGTGACAATGACCCCTGACCTTCAATGGTCTCTTTAATTAGCAGAGGTTCAAAATGTCTCAAACCCATATGCCTTGTTAAAGGTCTCAATTTTCCCTCTGCAGATAGGTTTGCTGGAGCATCCAAATCATTTTCTAATATAAATGCTAATTGAGTTTTCCTTTATCAAAGCATTAGATAACACAGAGAAAATATGCTTCTCGAAACATGACTCAACCCAATTTGAATTTACAGAATCTTCTGTTGCCAAATGTGATTTCAAAGAACGAAATGGCTGCAGAGTATAGCCATTTTCAAAAGTACCCTTCCCCTTGATGCATGCGCTTATGTGAACTCACCAACAGGAACATACTCTGAAAGCTGACACTTATTTATCTGGCTGCCATTTCAAGTCTGATATAGCTGGTACACGTTGAACCAAATTATGATTTTCACATGAATGCAATTGCATTCACTTATGTTCTCCCTTCACCAAAACCACCTCCTTGCCCCTCCCTCTGCTGTCTTTCCATTTAAAAAATATTAACACATGGTCTTGGTTTAATTTGCATGAACTTTTAGTCCAACTAAAACATGTAATTAGTTTTATTTTGATAAGATGACCTTTACTTCCACATTAATATGATCCCTTGACATTCATCCACTTTTTATCGCTTGAAGTTAATACAAATATGATTTAATTAAATATGTGGCAGTAGCTCAACTCAGATAACCATTTCAATCATCTTGGAAGTTATTATAGCTGTAGTGAACACATCTGTTACTGGTGATACATCTGAATATCCCATGTGTTTGTTGGTGGTATTCTATGATCTTTTGGTTTTTTTTGGTTGTGTGTAATGTACTTAAAGCCCCACTATGTAACTTTTCCACATTAAAATAACAGCTTGAAAAAAATGGTGCCGCTACAAAGACTTTTAATATGTTGATTTGCGCCTCCGCCACTGTCATCGGGGTCCGTGGCCAGAATACTGCTGAATGTAAGATGGTTGGGACCGACCCGGTACTTCCGGCGGAAGTAGTTCAACTTGCTGTCTGGCAGCTTTACGCAACGTCATATAGTGCCAGTCCACGCTCACAGGTGACTTTTTATTTGCTCCGCTACGCGACTCGTAGAGACGGAGTGACATGCTGCTGTGTTGAACACCGGGCTGCCGCTGATCAGCGGCAGCGAGTCGCGTTCAGCGGCAGCCCGGTCGCGATCAGCTGGGAGCAGACGAGCCGGAAGAGCCATATATGGCTCGAGACCAGACGTTAAATACCTGAAGGGGGCGCTACAGAGGAAAAGTTACATAGTGTCGCTTTAAGTAAATTAAAGTCTTCCCCACACCACCAAATGCAGTTCCTGTTTCCTTATTAAAGAATTATTTTGACATTATTAAATGTTCATAGTGATCAATGTACAATCACAGTGTTAACTCTGTAACTTCTTGAGATGTTGGGATAGTTTATGTTAATGTTATGTAAAATATTAGTTATTTATCGGTGTTATAATAAAGGCGACCCATGTGAACTTGTTCAGATGTGTAAATAAGAGTATTTATGTTACTAATTAAGAGTAGATAAAGATGAAACGGAAAAAAATAAAGTTTCAGGTTTGCCTATAGAAAAGCACGATCAGGATATTATCTCTTTAGTGAATGGCCCCCACCCAATGAAAAGCTCAATGTGTGGACAGTTTCTCTTCAAAGTTTTACTTTGATGAAGTGAAGCAGAACAAAGTTAGAGAGGGTTTAGAACAGAGTTCAGACGAGGTCTCCAAAATGGGCATTTGAGCCCATTTTGGCACCATCTGTGCCATTTCAATTTTCTCACGTGCCAAACCATATATTTCTCTTGTATATTACTTATACTGTAGATCCAAATAAATTCAAATAATTCAAAATATATATACATATACATATATATATATATATATATATATATATATATATATATATATATATATATATATATATATATATATATATATATATACACACGTTCCGTCGGCCTGTTTTTGTTAAGTCGCAAACGAGCTGTAGACACACTGCGTTCCTCTTTCCTTTCGCAAAATAACATGAAATCGTATTTTTATTTTCTGCTTGTCTTTATTTGATGTAAACAAATATACCATAACTATATGCAAAAACGTGCCGAGTGGGCTGACTCCTGAAAAATAAATTATGATTATGATATTTAAATAATTATTTTAGTTGGTGTTAATGCTTGACTAATTATTGTAGACCATGTTCTGTTGTTTAATTTGATGTGTAACAACAATATACCTCCTCATGATTATTGTAATGTTTTACACAGTGTAACCATAATGTGTCATGTGTCAATGTTTGACTTTTCCTTCAGCACCACGGACAGCTGTCAGCTCTCTCTGGTCTCTGTCGCCACCTAGTGGAGAAGATGCTGAACTGAAAGCTCAAAGAATAAGAACGAGTTGATATTAAGTTTTGAAGTGAGTTATTCTTGTAGCGACACAGACCGAAATACATGTGCCATGATCAGTGGCTACTGCTTACCACAGGGCTGCAATCTGGATTTGAGAACTACTGGGGTCAAGAGGTCAAGCAGAGGCTACTGTTTACCACAGGGCTGTAATCTGGATTTGAGCAATACTGGGGTCAAGAGGTCAAGCAGAGGCTACTGTTTACCAAAGGTCTGGCATCTGGATTTGAGCAATACTGGGGTCAAGAGGTCAAGCACCACCAGTGAAGCCCTCCACACACAAACTCGTGGCTCTGGAGATGCAGCTTCCAAAATATCTCCCCTACCACGACATGAACAACATGAAATGTTGATCAGACGTTCATGATCCACAGGAGCTACATCATAATGACTTTGGTGGTCACCTGACCTTTGGTGGTCTCGCCATGGTCTACCATAAGATGTTCAGCTAAAATATATCAACGAGTATCGTCTCCATTCTTATGGAGACGATCAGCAGAAGAAGAAGAAGAAGAAGAAGAAGAAGAAGAAGAAGAAGAAGAAGAAGAAGAAGAAGAAGAAGAAGAAGAAGAAGAAGAAGAAGAAGAAGAAGAAGAAGAAACATATTGTCGGTTTGAGAATGTCAATTTCTTTTGCTCCTGTTTTTCCTATTTTTAAATGTATTTATATTTTATTAGTGTTCAGAATCTCACATACACATATTACAATTGTTCAGATTCTATGTATAAAGAGAAGTAAAAAACAACAACACATATACAAATAAAGAAACAAAAACCATACCATAGTAACAAAACTATCAATAAAGCAGGGAGAAATCATTTCCCATGGAGTAAAGAAACACAGTCAGGCCATTTATCGTCGGTCAAGGTGAGCTGTGATCGGCTCCATTCTGTAGATTTCTGTTACAGTGTCTCTCTATGATGTAATTGTAGGACATTCTGGTAATAACCATTTTCTGGTAATATACTTTTTACTGGCCACCAGCATTGCATTTATCAAGTGTCTGTCCCCTTTCAGCCAACTTTAGGTGTATTTATAAGGTACAGAATCTTAAAGTCCAAAGGAATGTCCTCGTGAAAGATGTCCTGTAAAGTATTGTGTACCGCCTTCCAACAGTTTTTAATGACGGGACTGTCCCAGAAGATGTGGTAATGGTTTGCGCTTTGGTGTCCACACTTTCTCCAGCAAACAGGAATGTTATCGCTATAATGAGATGTCTGAGATAGTGTTATGAAATATCTTAAACAATGTTTCCAGTTAAATTCTCGCCAGCTCATTGAACTGGTACATTTAATAATAATGCATTTCATTTTTATCGCCCTCTTCCTTCAAAGAATCTCAGAGTGCCACACAGATAGTAAAAACAAATAAAACTGATTAAAACATAGTTAAAGCAACCCATAAAAAAAAGAAGAAGAATGTAATAGATGACAATAAATGAACTCAAGGTAAAAAAATATGCCTTCCTGAATAAAAAGGTTTTTAGGCCAGTCTTGAAAGAGTTCAGACTCTTCCACTGTACCCCCATATTAATGTCCATTCTTCCTCAGAAATATCTATCTTATAGATTCCTTTTCCCATTTTGCTTTAATGTATGGTGTTGAATGAGTTTTAAGATCTAGAAAGTGTTTATATACGGCTGATATTGTCACTTTACTGCAATTTGACTTATATGCTCTTTTAAACAGTTCTATGAGTCCTGTTTCTCTAACAGATACTTTTTTTAAAATCATTTCAAAACTAAACAGTATGTTTCCATTCATAATATTGCATAAAACTGTTAATCCAGTATATTTCTATTTTTTTTATCTGGTGTCCATTTTATTTGGTGAAGTCTGAGTCATATCCACACCATTTAAAGGACAGCATATCTCCTTCTAGTTTATATTCTCTAATTATATGTTCCCACACCTTAAGGATCAATTTGAGCAATGGATTATCAGAACTGTTTATTTAGTGTCAGCTATCATTGCTTGTATTGGAATGGGAATTATTTTTTCTTCATTGTCTTTCCACTGTGCTCCTGTTTTTCCTGTTTGATCTAATGACTTTGACTCCTGAAAGTGTATTTAAGTGTGTGTGACTGTTGGGCACACAGTACTGCTGGGTACACAGTAGGCAGTATGGGAATCGAACCGCAGCTCGGACCTCTCGTCCAATTAGAACGATAATTGAAGGATGAGGCGTCTCTTAACCCTTTAAGCCCCATGGCAGATTTTAGGATTCTGCTCGAAATTGCATACCCAACTTAAAAAGGGTGTATCTCTGCAACCACAAGGGCTATTTGAATAATGTGTTATAATACAGGCAACCCATGTGAGTTTTTGTTCAGATGTGTAGATATTAGTACATATGTTACTGGTTAAGAGTAAATAAAGATTGAAACACAGCAAAAATAGAAGTTTCAAGTCCGAATATAAAAGAAAAAACCTTTCAGGATGATTATCTCTTTGAAATTATGTCTCACTAAGGCCTGAGTCTCTCTAATATCATAATACAATATGTAAACATTCCCTCTGCAAAGTTTGACTTTGAAAAAGTGAAGCAGAACAAAGTTAGAGAGGGGTTAGTACAGAGAGAATTCAGGCGAGATTCTTTGGGGACATTTTGGGCAAAATGTTGGCACCATCTGTGCCATTTGTGCCATCTATGCCATTTGTTCCATTTGCATTTTCTCATGTACCAAACCTTATATTTCACTTTTATATTATTTATGGTGTTCAATACACTTAAGGTGTTCAGTTTTTGGCTAAAGAAAATATAGGCAGCATTTGCTGACTGTAAAGCAATGAAGCGATTTATTTTGCTGTGTTCTTTGGTTCATATCTCAGTGATGCTTTGGAGCAGAGGGATTTGGTGAATATATTTAGAATTTGTGTGGAGTTGTCTTGCTTTTTGACATCTACTTTTTTCTGATAGCACCAAGCTACAGGTTGCTAGTTCCGGAAACATGCAGAGTGGGCTGACTTATGACAAAATTATGATTATGATATTTTAATGACTATTTTAGTTGGTGTTTGAGTTGTGTTGAAATGGCTCACTAATTATTGTAGCACAGGTTCTCTTGATTAATTTGATGTGTAGCATCAATATATTTGTTCATGATTATTGTAATGTTTTACACAGTTTAGTTTAAAAAAAACAAAAAAACATATATGGTCCCGTGGGGCTTAAAGGGTTAACACGTCGCCGCCCGGAGAGCGCCGCGCCTCGCGCGCCCCCTACAGGCTCTCCCCAGAACAACACGCTGCGTGTAATAAACATCCTGCCTCGAAAAGCGCAAATGAGCTGCGGCAGCAGCAGCAGCTGGAGCCCCGAAACAACGCTGTCCCTTCCGGCGGGTGACTGACCGACTAGTGGCTGCGGCATGGACGAGCGGACCGCGGGGCGAAGGTGCGTTCCCCAAATGGCGGAGTGAGCGAGGATGCGACTCCCCAGTTCCATCTTTGTGTCGGTGTCTCTGTTCACGGCCGAGACCACGGCGGCGCTCTACCTCAGCTCCACGTACCGCTCAGCTGGAGACCAAATCTGGCAAGGGCTCACCCTCCTCTTCACGCTCGTGCCGTCCGTGCTCGTGCAGCTGACCCTCACCTTCATCCACCGGGACCTCAGCAGAGACCGACCGCTCATCCTGCTGCTGCACATCCTGCAGCTCGGACCCATCGTCAGGTCGGTGCCGCCGGCGTGTTGATCTCACACTGCTGATTATACTAACAACCACTGTGTCACGTGACGCCTGTGGGGCTTGTCCAGCGGACGACATTAGTCTGAAAACGGGTCCTACTTAAGCTGCTCGTGGGGTGTGAGGGGGTGCATGCAATGCGCACATGCTGTTGTTTTCACTCTCTCCGGCCTTTTGTCTCCGGCTGGCTGCAGGCATGCCGATGCATGGGAATGTCTGTGCTGTTGAGTGATCAATATGCGTATCGATATGTTCCATACCCACACAGCAGGCCGCCACACATATCTATGGGCTCCTCTTTCACTGGCCGCTCGGGTCCTGCTGTGTCTGAGCTATTCATGACTGAGAAGAGAAGAAGAAGCTGAGATAATGACACCGTGATGGAGGAAGCTTTACACACATCGGCCATAAGAGGCCTGCTCTGTGACCAGGGACCATCTGGAGCCCAAGCCTGCATGGGAACCTCCCTGCTGTCAGACATGGAGCACCACAGTGTTGTCAGATATACACACAGCAGGAGAAATGACACGGGGAGAAGCCCTAATGACCCATCAATGTCCTCAGAGAAACTACAGAGTTAAACACTACCAGTCGAGGAATCAATTAGCATTTCTATTTTGCTATACCGAAATAATCATTTGTTATTTTTCAAGGAAAGAAGTACAGACATTTTAATTATTTCAACATCTCAAATATAATTAATTGCAGCCGTAATGGAAATCCATTAGTGGTAAATTGAAAGAAAATGAATCTATTAGCGTGCAGCTGGCATTTTAGATTTTATTGATTTTTTTATAAAAGGTTTTTCCCACATAGCAGCACTCTACTGAACGGTCACAGGAGTCATACTTACAGAGAGTATAATAAGAAGCCCAAAAACAAACGGTAATGTTTACATGCCATTGAAAAACAAAACAGTTATATTTTTATATTTTATAGGTTCGTGAAAAGGTCTCAAGAAAGAAAACCCATTTATCTGTTTTACTTCACTGAGCATAGAATCGTTAGATGCCGTCACCACCAACAGATCTATCAAATGTATAATTCAAGATGGCACTAATATTTTGTATATTATATAGATTAATATTGTATTACAATGGTTTACTGAATAAAATACACAACAACAACAACAATAATAATAATAACAACAACAACTTGCCTTTTACGCAAAACTCACAAAAACTCATTATTTCAAGATTCTCACATATGTGGTGGTTTAGTGAACAAAACCATCGGTTTAAATGTAGCAAATTAAGTTTTAGTTAATTGTTTCTACTATTTTAGGACATTTGGTAGACCAATACAATGGTGGATCATTATATACATTATTTAGTTGAAACACCCACATGTTATTGTTCCCTTTGGGTGACATCTCTCTCCAACATGGCGACCCCCCCCAGCCGTGGCCTCTGTGGGTCTGACCCGGCCCGCTTCCCCTCCAGAGTGCTCAGATGATTACTGTTTAGACATCTTTCCTCCGTCAAGAGCAAATCTAAGAATAGCAGGCGGTGGCGGCCGGCTCCTTATCTCCAACAACACAACCAGGGAGGGAAGTCTCCGTCTCTGCGACCGACACGCACTTCCTGACAAACAAGTCTTCTATATGTCAAAGCTGTCCATCATTTCATAATTCTTCACGAGAGTCTGTTGGGATTGTATGATCATGTTTTCTTTCACAACTGGAAACACAAGTTTGATTCTCGGTCACTTCAGGATAGAAAAGGTCATTCAAGGTCCTCCTTTCTTCTTTTCCCTGCAGCTTTAGGACCGTTTAAAGCCCCCCTACTAAAAAATGTGTTTTACTTATTGTTCACCACTTCAATATATATATATGTATATATATATATATATATATATATATATATATATATATATATATATATATATATACATATACACATATGTGTATACTGATGTATGTGTATATATAGAGAGTCCAGTTTCTCTGTGATCACCTTCAATCTGAATTTTAGGCGACGTGTATAAACGGATGTGGAAAGCCAATTATGGCCCAATATTGAAGTTTCACATGCAAGTAGTAATCTGATCCTTTATTATTATCCAAACATATTGATAATATATTGGTGTGGCGGGTCGTTGTCCATCTGTGAGCAAATGAGCCGCGTATTAATTTCCCAGTTCAACGTTAACCTTCACAGTGTGAAATAAGTGTTCTTGAAGATCGTTATCCACCAATAATCAGTTATATATGTGATCGGGACGTCGACATTCATGCTCTTAATAGCATATTTACAATAGCTTTAAACAGCTTATAAAACACAATTAAGAATACAAATGACAAGATGTGTTTGAATCCATAAAAACTAAATCTTTTATTTCCTGATCATTTGAATTGTGTGTTTTTATGAAGAAGACAAACACACTAGAAACGTCAAAGGATATCATTTAGAAGTATTGATGCTTTACAGACTTCAGAGGAGTACTTTCTTGTAGAGCAGCGTCAAACAAATGATCTCTGACGGCCAACAGGGATCACTGTGGATCAGAAAGTCATCTTGAACCGTCAGCGTTCTGATGCGTTGGACCTGGAATGTATTCCAGCTGCTTCAAGTTGAGAGGATCTTGTCAACATGTGTCTGTTGACTCCTTTTACCCAAAGCCACACAAACACGTTACTGTACAACACGAGGAAGATCTTCATCTCTTCATCCTCCAATGAGATTGAAGTCGTTTGTTTTCAAATCGGAGAAGCTGCCGACGGACTAAACCTTCAACCTTAATGTCTTTATCTATCTTTTAATGTAGTTAGTGCTGTGTTCACTGCAGCTGACAAACCGTCTGTCCCTCAGCAGGCCGGCGGCTCAATCTGCTGCCCCCGCCCACACCATCCACTGGCAGATGGCTTCCTGCGACTGACATGTCTTGACAATCAGCCCCGGCTTGATCCTCGCTCTCCCCTTAGTTACATGTTGAAGTGCCCTTGAGCAAGACACTGAACCCCCCAGTTGCTCCCCGGGCGCTTCACTGCAGCCCACTACTCCTTCACAACCAAGGAAGAACTATTTCCCCACGGGGATAAATGAGTGTACATTTCCTTTCTAACTGAGCACTCGATGCTTGTGTCCAAGAACCCAGAGATATTGATGATGTATGTGACACGTAAAAAAAAACAACTGTTAAATTAGAATTATATTGAACGAGTGGCTGCTATTGTTACGCTACTGTGCTCTTCATTACATTACATTATTACATGACATGTCATTTAGCAGACACTTTTATCCAAAGCGACTTACAATAAGTGCATTTCAACCTAGAGCACAAGCTTCTCTTCATGCTCTCCTTCCTCGTGTGTTTGTCCTGCAGGTGTCTGGAGGCCTTCTGTATCTATGGCGGCGTGGGCCGTGTTGAGGAGCCGTATGTCAGCATCACGAGGAAGAAGCAGATGCCTCGCGGGGGTCAGTCAGAGGAGGTGGAGCGGCAGGTGGGGCAGGCGGAGGGGAAGCTGTTCACGCACCGAGCAGCCTTCGCCCGCACATCAGTCATTCAGGCCTTCCTGGGATCTGCGCCCCAGCTCACCCTGCAGCTCTACATCTGCGTCCTGCAGCAGGGGGTCTCCATCGGACGAGGTGAGGAAGAGGAGGGGTACATGTGCTTTAAGGGTGTCAGACTCTTTGGTTTATGACACGCGTTCCCTTAATCCGCCCTCGCCGGCCGACAGCTCCACCGCGATGTGGGTCGATCAGCTAAGTGCCATATTGGAACATGAGTCAAAGGCGTGTTATGTAACCTCCTCTCCATGCGGAGGACGGAAACGGGGATGCTCTCTGGCAGTCGCTGCACATCGGTCCCACTGAGCCAGTATTTCTATTCCTGAGGGAGATGTATTGAAGGTTCACACAAAGTCAAACTAGGACATCTGGTCTTCATGAAAGATGAAAACATAAATCTTATTTCCTCCGCTCCGGACCGTCTGACACTTCAATTTCACGCTTCTCGATCGAGCAGCTTGATCGAGGTGAACGGGAGCTTCAGGGCCTTGAGAGGAGAGGCTCACAAAGGGACAGATCTACTTTGAAACAGTTTATCCTGGCTGTAATCCTTTAATCTTCTATACTGGCAATTAAAAGATCCCTTAATGTGTATAATGTAAGTGATGGGGGACCAAACCCAGTCTCCCTCTGGACAAAAAGTCTTTATTGTACCAATTCTCATCTTTTATTGTTATGATCCCTCCACTTCCTGCTCTGCAGAGAAAAAAGAATAAATGATTTTAACCCCAAAATACAGAAATATTTATTATTATTGTATATAAATATATTAATTTACTAATATATTAACTTCAGATAATCTTTGCTATATGATTATATAAGATGTTGTCCCACATCACTCACACTGAAAGAAACAGGAGGAAAGATTACGGCGAGCAAAAACTGCTTGAATATTATTTATACATCTTATCGAGACGAGCTGAGAATAAAGTGCTGATGTCGGCTTTTATTATGTCTGTAGCCCAAAACACAAACTGCATCCACTGTAATCTAGATGTATTCATGCATTTGTGTGTATAAATATTGAAACAATAAGTTTAGTGATTCTGTCTAATGATTTGTACATTGTAGGTGTTGTGTATTTGTATTTAGTCAATTATTGCAATACAATACAACATTATTCTATATAATATACAAAACGGACTGAAAAGGTATAGGCAGATAAATGCTTATATATTCATATCCTAAATTATTATACCCACAATTCCTGACGTCTTTACACGTTGTTAGATTGACAATACGAGAAGTCAGATAATTATTTATAGATTGTGTTAAAAAAATATATTACATGAAATGTATCATTTAAAAGCTGCTAAACGGAGACAAAAAGAAGTGTTTCTGTTTTGAATGAACCAAAGTGAACCTGGACTCCGGAGGATATTCTTCCTCACGCGTGTCTGTTTTCCAACACCAGGCACTCTGATGGTGATCTCCCTGCTGTCCATCGTCTACGGGGCGCTGCGCTGCAACATCCTGGCCATCAAGATAAAATACGACGACTATGAGGTGGACGTGCGCCCCGCGGCGTACCTGTGCATTTTCCTGTGGCGGAGCTTTGAGATCGCCACTCGCGTGGTGGTTCTGGTTCTGTTCAGCTCTGTGCTGCAGCTCTGGGTCCTGCCTGTGGTTCTGCTCAACTTCCTGGCCTTCTTCCTCTACCCGTGGATCCTGTTTTGGCACAGCCACTGCCCGTTCCCCGAGAATATAGAGAAGACGTTGACCAGGGTGGGGACCACCATCGTGCTGTGCATGCTCACCTTCCTCTACGCCGGCATCAACATGTTCTGCTGGTCCGCCGTGCAGGTGAAGCTCAGCGACCCCGACCTCATCAACAAGTCCCAGAACTGGTACCGCATGGCCGCCTACTACCTGGTCCGCTTTGTGGAGAACGCCTCGCTGCTGCTGCTCTGGTACCTCTATAAAACGGACTTCTACAAGTTCTACTGTGCCCCGCTGCTGGTGCTGCAGCTGCTGGTCGCCTACGCCCTCGCCGTCCTCTTCATGCTGGTCTTCTACCAGTGTTGTCATCCGTGTCGGAGGCTCTTCTCCTCCAGTATGAGCCAGGGCCTCTGGAGCTGCTCCGCCCTCCTCTGCCTCGTGTGCGACTCCTCGTCCCCGCCGAGCAGACGGAACGGGCCGACGGGAAAGTCCCCCGGACCCGCGCGGCCGGCCCCCGACACGGCCAGCGACGCCACGGACGACGCGCCCAACGAGACGACGTACGACATGCTCGACGACACCAGCAATGACAACGCGAACGAAGTGGAAAACGACACAAGCGGCGTCAACGGGGACATCACGCACAACGTACCCCGCGATGCTTGAGAGCGTCGCAACAGAGGAGGAGGGACTGACGGCCATCACGCCCTCCGTTACCTCCTGAAGTGCCACATGAATCACTCCGCCAGCTCACGCTCTGAACCCTCGTCGTGCATCCATCTCAACTCCTGAACATCCTCGTGGAGCAGGAGGTGGTGTTGACCCGTCTCACAAACCAGCCTTTTCTTCGGTCTACAAATAAAATCATGGGCCACGGTGTTACTAAGTGTGTGTGTGTGTGTGCACTTCTATGCTGCGTTACTGATCACAAGGCGCCACTCATTTCAATCGATTGTATTTCGTATCAGCATGGAGGTGTGCATGTGTAGAGCCTCACCTTTAACCTCTGCAGGAGGGCGGCTCCATTTTTGTACGGAGTTCTCTTTTTTTGTCGTTTCTCCTGAATCTCTGTCGTTTTATGGCTGCAAGCAATCAGCTTTTTTACTCTCGAGCTTTATCACGAAGACTCGCCGCTTCTGTATTTGTGCTCGACGACGAGGCGAGTCTCCCACACGTTAGTTGAAGAACCTGTTGGAGCACCAGCCACTAGAAGTGTAAAGCGGCTTCAGGCACAATGTTTTTGCACGTTTACAAACAGGATTTAAGTGGCTTTGTTTTTAACGTGAAACGCTTTTAGATGTCTTTGCATTTTTCTAATGTGCTCGTCACGTCTGTCGGCTTTTAATCTGCGCGTCTCATTAATTCGTATATTTACACCAAGTGCTCACAAAATGATTATATCTTACTGAAAATGTTTGAATTGCATCAAGTATTTTGGCTTTTTTTCAACCCTTAATGTGTGTGTGTGTGAATGTCGGTGTTTGTTTTTGCAATGCGTCTGCAGAGGGATGACAACTTTGTGTATCAAATGTATGCTCCTAATGATTTTGTACAACTTGGAGAAGCCCAAAAAATATGAAAGATGTATTGAATACATTGAACATTTGCATTCAGAGCAAAGAAAAAAAGGTCTATAATCACTTAAAAATAAATTTATATTTATGTGAAAGTTGGCAGCGGTTGTTTTTTGCTGAAAAGCAGTTGCTGCATACATTGTGCCGACATCTAGTGGACAAACTGAATCAATTAAACCGTTATCTACTTTGTGACATTCAAATCACATTCTGGTTGAAGACAACATGCAGGAAAAATGTGAATTGTGAATCTATTTAATGACTGCACTAGTTGTTCCAATAAAACTCTTTATTAAACAACTTCAACGGACTCAGTTTTACAGACGAAATTAAAGATTTCTACAGAGAGAGTCTAGAAAAAGTGCATTTGTCCTTCTGACAGTTAAACTCCATCAGTCTGAAAATACAAACTCATCAACAAATCATGAAGGCAGACCAGCAGAGATACTTTGTACAAGTTATCAGATATCTACTAAAACAAGTCGGATTTCGTTAAATACCAAACGTAGAAACCGTTTTACTAGGGAATGTAATGAAAGATAAAGAAGACTATACTAAGAGTTTTCTCTGAGGCTGCACTGAGGCTGTGTTTACCATGTTCACCGTCTTGGCATGAAGCCAACGTTTAATGATGAGCTTTAAACACAAGGTTGTTAGTTCATGAGCCAAAGTAACGCACGCAAACTAATAATATATCCCGCTTGAGGCAGCACACGTGGAATGAGAGCGTCTGCAGTACATTCCACGGCTCTCCATCCAATAGTAGTTGGGATATTTCAGTCTGGACAGACAGACGCTGGGATGATAGCACGGCTTAAAACTAATCAAGATTCATATTAAACACAGAATACAACATTAGGGAGAGAAACTATTTAGCGTTTACTCAGATGTTATTACTTAACGAAGCACGACTCCACGGTCCCTACAAAGCAACGGTCTGCAAACCACGACTCTTATTCTGGCGTGATGTAGCTCAAGCCTGTGGGGGGGGACAAGTTACTTGTACTTCCAGAGGGAAACATCAGAGGATCTTCATGGCTTCTTTGTCACGGAGCCATTTCAAGTATCAGACATGATGGTGTCCAGAGAGAGAGAGAGAGAGAGAGAGAGAGAGAGAGAGCAGCTCACAGCGCCACAGCAAACACACTGACCACACAGTACATGGTGCGGTTCTCCCACCTGATGGTGCAGCTTCCTGAAAGACACAAACAAGCTGGAGAAATTCCACACTCGTAGTACTGCGACCGAAATGTACGTACAAATGAGTGACACTCGGGTATCGCATTGCCGTGGGTATCGAACACGTTACAAAGTAAAAAGGAGTCGTCTCTCACCGTCGGTCGTCGCGTCCCAGAAGCAGGAGTTGGCTGTGTGGAGGCCAGCGCCGCTCTTCTGCATGATCGAACAGTTTACTGCAAAACATCAGATCACGTCACGTCAAAGTTCCACACGCCAGCTTCACCTCCAGAGGTCCCGTGCTACGTGACAGGTGGTTCACCTATGTATTTGAACGGACGGCCTTGCTTCACCAGGTGAGTCAGAGAGTGCTCCACTATACCGGCCGTCCACTGGTTCACCTTACTCTGGTTGTAATCTGTGCCACCGATAACACCTTCGATACACTGAGAGAGAGACAGAGACACAGGGAGAGAGAGAGAGACACACACACACACACACAGCGAGAGAGAGAGAGACAGAGATAGAGAGACACAGTGAGAGAGAGAGAGAGACGCACACAGAGAGGGAGTCACATTTACTGTCTTCACATTAAATAGTTTAGCCCCAATAAATGACTCATCGATGTTTGAAAGTGGAAGCGTACCTCTTTAACCGAGACATTGACCTCATCAGTGTTGAAGACCGCCTGCTGCCACATGGCATGAAGGAGGAAACACTTTGTTAGTCGGTTGTGTTTTATTACATGTTTTGCTCAAAGACTGACTCTTTATATGTAATGGTAAAACACTGCATGACATGGCACATGTTGTTTATGAAGAGTTGATGATGATTTCACATAGTTTACATCCATGTCAATTATTTTCAAACTGATCTCATCCAATGGAGCATTTATAAAACACGTAGACATGTGTAACACTGCTCTGTTTCAAGCTATTACAGCAACATGCACACCAATAATGATCCTGAGCCAAAACCTTTGTGACGTTTGGAATAACTGTTGTTCTGATTTAATGTTGTACATGTTATAAATTATCTTTCTTTTTTTTTTAAATATATTGTCTGTCACTGTTTTGTGTTGTATTGTCTGAAACTTTATGTAATGTGCTGGTGCTGCTGTCTTGGCCAGGACACTAGTTTGTAATCTCAATGAGGCTTTTCTAGGTTAAATACATTTAAAATATAATTTAAAAAATGTAATGGAGTTTGAATGCACTCACAAAAAGTCATTTTGGAGAAAAGCACATGCCAAATTAATATTGTAAACCAAATGCAAAGAAGAGTAAAATAAACAGTTCTGTGTGCGAAATGCAGAGATGTCGTTACGTCATCAAGCAAGTCTCATACATTAATTTAAAGACGAAATGTATGTCAATTGCAATAACCTAAAATAATAATACTTACGCGTGTCTTATATTTGTAATTCCAGATTTCTAAAGTATACAAACACCATGATGCGACATTTTCAATAAAAAAAGAAAAGTAGGAATATTTTCCATCATGTGTTTTTTTCTTTATACAGTCAGCTGTGTGACATGTATATATGTGATTTACACAGTACCTTGGATTTACTGATGTTAATAATGTGTTAACATTATAAATGTTAAGACTGAAAGTGACCACACCTCGATGGAAACAACCGTCAGCTCCGGTTAACGGATTCAGCTGCTCGGTGAGCGAACCTTCGTCCAGCTCTTGTTTAACGGGGAATTAAATAGTATAGATAAAACATATTAAAAAACAAGTGTACCTCATCTCCGGAGTTATATTCCTCCATCGTTACTCGCAGAGGGATTATCTTTATTGTCACCGACTCAGCTGCTGTTTCGTGGACGCGCTTCCGGTTTACTTCCGGCTTTATCGAGTCAGAGCGAAGAAGAGGCGTTTCTGCACCGGAAGCTCGCGACTGTCTGCAGAGTGTTGGCTCCCTCTAGTGGCGGCGAGACGCTCCTGCACCACAGCGGCTTCAACGGAGGAGGGCGTCTCACGCTGTGACATCAACACTGTTAACCTGTCTTTGTTTATGAGGGGGAAGGTTCACAGTTTCTTAAATAAATCTGGGTTGAACAGCAATTAATTTAAATCAGACCTCCACGGTATATATATGATAACAAAATATGATCTTAAAATGTATCAATTTACATAATTTGATATTATTGTTAATGCATACAGAGCAAATCATTTACTCGGTCTTCACATTATCTGGTGGGCTCTGAAAAAGTTGTCAACATTAAACAGATCTTTTTCCTCATATACAACATAACATGTTATATTTAAGCGACAAAAAAGGCATGTGTCTGTTTAAATGAAATATGGTTAAATGTCATGTCCATATGGGGATTTACATGTTTTTCATACATATATATGTATATAAATCCTTTTTATTTCTTCATTTGGTGCAACTTGCATTGTCTATTTTATGTTTTATTTTAAAAATGTTTTTTTATTTTTTTTATTGTTTAAAATTGTTTAATTTCTTTTTAATTTTAAAATATAATAAAATCATTTAAAAATTAAATTAAATTAAAAGATACTCATATTAAATATATTAATTAAAAAAATATTTATCATATTTATTTTTTTAAATATTTATTAAAAAAAAAACTTTAAAAATATTTATTTAAAAAATATTTATTTAAAAAATATTTATTTTATAAATATTTTAATAACAATGAAAAATCTGAAGGAATATCTAATCTAATATGTTATTCTTATTTAAATATTTTGAACATTTGTTGATACATTTTTGTATGTGTGAGGGGGCTATGACTAAAAGAAAGAAAGAAAGATATGTACACCTTTTTTTTATGCCCATGGAAGAATTCCCATGGAAGCAATATGGGGGTTCAATGTCTTGCTCAAGGACACTTTGATATGCAATAATGAAGATCTAATCAGGTACCTTGTTAGGGGATCCGCTCATCTCCATGACCCCAGAACTAACAGCTAATTGTGCAGTCATTTATTTTATAGCCTAATGAATTTAATGCAGCTTATTTAATCAATGAATATAATTTGTAATCATTTTACATCTGAGAAATGTCTTTTCAGACCCAGGGAATTAATGAAAGCTGTGAGAGTTATAAAGACAGTTTATCATCTGTATCTCTAACCGAGAATATATAATGGAAACACGGTGAATGAAACATGGTTAAAAAAAGGGTAATATATAGTTATCAAAGTGTGTTATGCAAGACATCATCACATGTATTCATCATTGTCACATAATTAACAACAGAGTGAGTGAAATACATAAAACAGGTTGTGCACAATTAAAGAAAGCAAAGAGGTCACAAGGAAAGATCAATACAGAGGCAGACTGGGAAAATGTTACGTTGGCCTGAACCAGCCGTGTTGATCTGTCGTCTTACCTTCCATCTTTCTAGCTCTATTTATCAAAGTTGAGTAGATGACAACCCCTTTTACTTCATCATTAAATCAACTCTGCAGCAGAGCTTTGCACACAACCACTGCAATACAGACTCAGGATCAGCATGGAACTAGTCCAGAATAGATCATTTACTTCCCAGTGACAGCAAGGAGTTCCCTGAACCTATTTAGAGCACAGACATATATTTATATACAGTGTACGGTGTATAGACTTTAATGTATATTGTGAATGTCTAGGATATACACGGCCCAGTTTAATTGGGTCATTAAAATAACAAAAGGATTTATTGTTTTTTTGGAGAAAAAACTGTCGCATTGTCAGGAATAATCCTGTAAGTATTGCATGACACACACACACACACACACACACACAAGGACACACACGCAAATGCACACACAAACTCTCTCTCCTTCTCATACACACACACACATACACAAACACACACACACACATACACACACAAACACACACACACAACTCTCTCTCTCTCACACACACATACACACACAGACACACACTCTCTCTATCTCTCTCTTTCCTTCTTATACCCACACACATACACTCTCTCTCTCTCACACACACACACACACACACGCACACACACACACGCACTCTCTATATATCTCTCTTTCTGACACACAAACACACGCATACACGTATAGCACACACACTGTCTCTCTTTCCTTCTCACACACACACACACACATACACACACACTCTCTCCCTTTATCTCTTTCTCTCTCTCTCTCTCTCTCTCTCTCTCTGACATACACGCACATACACGCACATACACACAAAGATACACGCACACACACACACACACGCACACACACACACACACACACACACACACACACACATACAGATAAATATACACGTAAACAAACACTCTCACACACACACGCACACACACACCACGCCCCCTCCTGCCGGGAACACCCCTGCTCTGGCTCTGCGCCTTCAGACGGCGCTGAGGCGCACCGACGCACTAACGCACGGTCACTGATCCCGGGACGGACTCTCGCAGCCCGCCGTGCTCCCGCCGGTTGCTCCTCCGTCGACAGCCAGCAGGTAAAGACACATCGCCGCTCCTCAGGTCAAGCGGACGCTCCGCGGGACAGCCAGCCCGCCGTGTTTCCTCTGGCATATGGCACAGACAGCCGCAGCCGGCTCGGCTCCAGTTTGAATGCTGTTTGGTTTGTGTCTTTTCCTTTGGGTGTTTTTTTTTACGGAGCGGGGGAGGAGGAGGGGGGGGCTGTCTAGGGGGGGGGGAGGGGGGGGCTGTCTAGCCCCCATCACGACCACGACCTTGGATGATTAGTCACACACCGGCGGGTCCAGACTGCCCCACTTCCCCGGCTAAAGTTAAGCGCGTTTGGGCAGGTGCAATGCAGCAAAAAGCTCCTTTCCTTGTTTCTTGTTGCCTCCCGCTGGGCTCGACGGTGGATCAACCCGCAGGCAAGTCAACTCACTTGTATTTGATAATCTGCTGGGAACACGTTGTATTTAATGAACTTGATGACTGGGGATCCTCTTTGAACCCCATCGTCGTGATGTCATGGTGGGCAGTGGTTGCGATCAGTTGGTCGTGACTCGATTCAGATCAACTTCATGGTCCGGTAACACACGTTGTGGATGAATGGCGACCCTGTGCGTGGCGGTTCCAGGTGGAGTCACCAGGATATCCCACTTCTCAGGGAACACAGGTGTTAATGACGCACCGTGTCAGCAACTGGCTGAACGTCTCGTCTGAAAGGCGCTCCAGGATACGTGCACTCCTCATTTCTTTATAGCCTCAGATTAGTTGGTGTGCTTGTGTGTTTGATCATGATCCTCACAGCAGACACGTGAGATCCAGTTTAGCATCGAATACATGGGAAGCTCCTTTTGAGGATGAGGAGATGTTGTCAGCAGCAGGATTTACAGCCTCCATTCAGGAACCAGAAGAGCTCTCAGGAGGGTCTGAGTCTGGAATACATGCAGGATGTATTACATTAGGGTTGTAGGGCGGACTATGTTCAATGAGGTTAAGCCTGTAGTTTATGGCTATTATAACTAATTGATGAACCTGATAAGGTTTTTGATAAATCTTTCAGTCCCTTCAGCTCTAAATCAAGGAATGGTTCATCTTTAATGACAGAAAATCATGGAGAATTTCTCTTACAACAACCCTTTTCATCATGACCAGACTGTGATGTGAAAGATGCTCAATTAATGTTGTTATAAAAGAGACAAAAAAGCAGCAAATCGTCACATTAAAGTCAATTCCCGCAACAGTTGATAAATGACTTAAAGGAATAGCTATTTTATTTGCTGCAGAGCATCGTATGAACGGCCGCTACACATCTAACTCGCATCCGTCCAGGATCCATCTTCAACAGCCAATAAGATGCTTGATTTCTGGTCATTTCCGTATGCATACTGTCATCATTCTTGAAATAACAACACAACTAATTTCTGAATTGATTCCATTCCATTCACATTCATGTGTTGGATGCAACTTCAATCAACAACGTGTTTGCTGATTGAGCTCATTTGAATTACTTTTGAATTACAGTGGCATGTTTCAATCTCAGTTTGAAAGTTTGAATCTTATCATGCCAGACAGCTAGTTGTCGAGACATTTGGACCACAATTATGAACTGAATATATTCCACTAAGTGCAGCTATACCTGTCAGACTGGCGGCTCGCCAAAGTGGTTATGACACTGACATTCTGCCAATATTCTTTGGTAAACTATCAGGTCTGTGAGTATAAAACTAAAATCAGTTAACCAATACAGCGTCATTTAAAACAAAACAGTTGTGCTAATGAGGTAAAATACACCTTTGAATTCATACATTATCCACGGGTGGAAGCCAAGTAAGTGAATGTGCTATTAAAATAAGTAGCCTCTTGGAGGTTTGTACATTATACGCTTTCTCAAAAAGGAAAACATTTTCAAATCCATTACCAATTTAACATCGCTGTTTTCTGTGGGGATTTTCTTCTGCCGCGTAATTTGTGATATAGTGACGCTTCCTCACTGGCTCCAGTAAGCAGATGCAGGGTCTGCTGAGGATGTTTTATCATTGTCACGGGGAGAATGGCTCCCTAATGATAACCAAGCTTTTGTACAGCTCACACACACACACACACACACACGCACACACACACACACACGGCTGCCGAAGAGGGAATAGATGGGTGAATAAAGGAGGAGAGGGTGGAGGGATTCCCTGATTTCTCTGCATGCAGGCAGCCAGCAGAGCAGAAAGAAGCCCTGGGGAGTGCAGTCACACAGCATTAGAAGTCTGCGTCTCCAAGATCTGGCAAGACATAGTAGAAGCGCGTGAGTGTGCGTGTGTATGTGTGTGTGTGTGTGTGTGTGTGTGTGTGTATGTGCAGGCCCTTATAGTCAGTCGCACATGTATTTGTTATCATGAGGAGACATTTCTGCGACAGGCTGCAACTCGTGTACACTGATGATATACTGATAACCGAAACGCTACAGATTTGTTTAAAACCCAGATTAGAAGATTGTAATTATTATACTACAGTAATGTTTATGTTCCACAGAAACAGCATGTAAAATAAAATCAGCCGTAATTTTAAAAAAAATACATCAAAAGGAGACAGCTAAATACAGCAGCTCGTGGTGATGTAGCCTAGAGCAACAGCTAAAACATTACTTATAGTTTAATAAACCAACATTTTAGTAATTCAAGCTGTCCACACATGATCAGCGGCCGTCCTCCTCTCATGGGGGAGCGATGGCCCTCCAGCTGTGTGGTCGCCAGAACCTGCTGGTGCAATGTTCACAATGACCACAGTTCAACGTGTATAAGTTAAGTTCTTGTGATTAAGTGTTAGCTTTTTAAATATGTATTTGTATTAGATAGAAGGACTATATATTAGTTTCTGGAATTGATGTATCTATACATATTTGTATGAAATAACATATCTCAAATACACATTTAATCCCTACACACGTGTTAAAGGGACGGTGTGAATGTGAGGTTGTTGGTTTGCAGCCGACTGAATACGCCTTTCATCATCTCCTCCCTTTCCATTGACATGAGCTGAGTGCAAAACCATGGTAACACGGTTCGCCTCCCATCAGACCCCCCCCCCCTCCATACCATAATAACAACATTTTACGAGCAACAAAAATCAAGCGGACACGATTCTTGGTTTAGTGATGATACACCATCTTTATATTCCATTTGTGAAGCGATGTCGCCTAGAAAGACAGCATTGCACCATTTATACGTCGACCTAGTATTTCCCCACAAACCTTAAATTCGCTCTTATTTGTTTCCTGCTTTCTCTCTTTATATGGCCGTACTATCGGCATCTCAACGGCCCTTCACATGAATTCCCGTTCACCCCCTATCCTCACAAATATTAATACACTTTAAAATCTTTAATATTAGCCCATTAAACCCACTATAATCTTTATGATTATAGCCAGATCGACGATGCTTTACGAGCCGAGCTGCTGCTGCATTCGATGACTGACTCCGTCGTGTTGCGTGGGGTTTCCCCGCCTCACGCTCACTCAGACGTCTCTTTATTGGTGGCTCCCTGGTGCTTACCCCATTTAGTATGCAGCCTATAGCCCCTTGCGGCCTCATAGATGCAGCTCGTCTCCGTTCAATCACTGCAGCAGCGAGGCAATCAGTGGAAGCCCGGCGTCCACATACCAACACTGCAGACGTGTGAGGTGGAAGGAAAACACTTGAAAAAGCCTAAACATTTCATTTTGAAGCAATGCTGAGAGGAATGACTCAGTAAATAGAGTGCTCTAGTGATGCCTCCATCTCACCTTTGTTAAACCACTCGTGTGAATAGAGCCGTGATGCCACGCGCTGTGGGCGCTCTGTGACGTGGAACCGGACCTCGGAGGGGCACACATGCTCCAAATTAACCTTTTTATTTGGAATGATATCATTATTTTATTATTTCCCAGCACCAGCATGTTGACCGAGTGTGATTTGTGGAAGAATCAACACAGCAGATTGCACATCAAACAGTGACCTGAATTAGATTCATTCTGAGCAAGTCATGCACAACAAGGTGTGTGTTCAATAAATGGATTTCAGCAGATTAACGACAGCTGTAAGGAGGACCTGCAGCCACGGCCTCAGGGTTAGGTACGAGCGTTAAAACACGTTGACTATGAAATTAATCAGGATGCAGTGGAATAAAAAGGACATTTGAAGATATATTATTACAATTATTCTGTTTAGATGCATTGCAATCAATTGTATTTGAGCCTGAAAGGTCGTTCTTGACCTAAAAGGTCTATTTTTAAGAGTTGAAACTTCTAATACGCAGTAGAAAGCTATCATATAATTGGACCCAGAGTTAATATTAGATTGTGAAAACAGTTTGATTAATCATTGTCTTTGCACTGATAAAATATGTCATGATATTGTAACTTAATATCTGAAGAAGAAATTTGAAAACAGTGAATAATAAATGATAAACTAGAGTCTAGAAGCAGCAGCTCTGTGAGTAACTTTCACTCCCGGCCCTTTGAGTTAAACGTGAACGATGACAACGCTGCTCTGAGTGACCGCTGGGCTCCATGGTAACTGACAGCTGACGAGCTAACACCAGGGGGCGGGGCTTAGCGATGGTCAAAGGCATGGAGAGACAAAAAAACTAGAGTTGGTCTAAAGCTGCTGCAAATTCACTTTGGTCACCGCCTTGTGTATGTATTGTGTTTCCTCTGTATATTTAGTATTTTAGTATTAGTATTAATATTGTTATTGTTATTGTGTTTTATTTCTATCTTTTATTAATGCTCTAATGTGCACCTGCTGCTGTGATCCTGCAATTTCCTCAGTGTGGGACCAATAAAGGATTATCTAATCTGATTTAATACAAGGTGAACAGGAGGTCCACGTTTAAGGAAGTCTCCATCAGGTGAAACTGAGCTCCCTCATAAGGTACTCAATACTCATCCTTTACGATTACAGGTGCAGACTCACAGGTGGAGGCTTAGATGTGTTTTCTCAGCGCCATGCGTCTTCTAATCACATAATCCTGAGCATTCATCAAGAGTTTCGGCCGAAAGCTTTGTCCGCCGTGCCTTTATTTGTTGTAAAGGGGCAAAGGTCCGTATTCACGCTGTTGGTTCAGTGAGACACGGTTGGCTGAAGGAAGGCTCACGTTGAGGCGCCCCCACATGACCACTCGAGGAGTTCTCTATCCGAGCCCCTATAAGCATCATGGGCACACATGCGGCCCCTTCAGGCGCTCGAGGCATTGAAGGCCTCACACTATTTAACGTCGTCCTTCCTTTCTATCGGTTGTGATGTGGTTCTCTACTCATCAAATGCACGGCTGCTATCGAAGGTTCTCTCCCGCTTTGCTTATACGAACATGAACATCAGAGTTCATTATCTGTCACTAATGGTTTTGTGAATGGTTAATAAGTCATGTTAGTGCTTTATTGATCTGTTATAAGCTAGTAATACAAATCTGTGTGTTGACAGGTTGCTGGGGTTCTCCTGCAGCATCGCACTTCCTGCAGAACTTCTGGACCAAATATCAAATCCTCAAAGCTAAACGAGAATAAAACACATGTATTTATCGGTAGGACGACATCTTTTATTTGTGGTCTCTGTTGCGTGAATATTCACAATACGTACGATATACCTGCGGTATGTGGTGCTGCGAGTGATATTCTAAATAAATAAATAAGCTGAAAACTGTAAACTATTTTATTTTAATTAATATCTTATACAACAACATGATAATTATTTTAAAACAAGATTACCATTTTTTGATACCAATACTTTTTTTTACAACCTGTTGGCTTATAACTCCCCCCTCCCCCCACCCGCAATCAACAATTCATAAAGCAATGACTGCATCTCAAAACAGTGCCTTATCAGAAAGTGATGACACGGAAGCAGACAATTGAAAATGTCATTCATCTTTAAACTCAAGATTCGGTGAACATATTGTTTCTCTTGATTCCCGCGTGCTGTCCATGCGACAGATGCAGGATGTGTCTGTTGTTTGTTTGGGATTCGCTCCTCAACACATACATTCTCCTGGCTTCTGACCCGGTTGACAAGTGGATCTTTCAACGCAGCTCTTCTTTAATTTGATACCGTTGATAAACCCTTTAAAAAATTCAATCGTGCTCTAGACCTGGAGTCCATCTGCCTGAAGCAGCATCTTTATTCATCACTCCGTCCTCGAGGCTGAGCCAGCAGTCACGTATCAGACCTCCACACTCTGACGCTCATTGTCCACCTGTCTGCTCCTCCTGTGGTCCAGTGACGCTGATTCACTCACGAAGGGCCTAATAAAACTCAAGACACACAGGGCTGATCTTAAAAGAAATCCATTCGAGTCCACTGCAGCTTTAAATACAGTGCAGTTCAGGTGTTACACTCTGATTAATGACACACTCACACACACACACACACACACACACACACACACACACACACACACACACACACACACACACAACCACTTTCAGAGGATTCCCCTCTCTCCATTACCTGGTAGTGTATCAAAAATACAAAGTGCAGTAAAATGTGGCACCCGAGCAGCAGTTAAACAGGAATGAGTGCTATAAAATATTCAGCCATGTTGGTTGAAGGAAAGGGAGAATGTCTCTCTCTCTCTCTCTTCTCTCTCTCTCTCTTCTCTCTCTCTCTCTCTCTCTTCTCTCTCTCTCTCTCTCTCTCTCTCTCTCTCTCTCTCTCTCTCTCTCTCTCTCTCTCTCTCTCTCTCTCTCTCTCTCTCTGTGTGAAGAAGCAGCAGAGGCCACGTCTGTAACTAGGTTAATGAGATCTAGCCTCGATCCAGAAACCTCTCATCTCTTATTCTTTAAGCGCTCGTGCGTGGAAATCTTTTCGCGGCTGCCGAACAAAAAGGTTTGGCATGCGTTACGTTCTGTCAAAAAAGATCACGCAATTACGTCTCATGTTTATCTAGTGATGATATCTGTATCACAGTTCCGTTAAGATATGTTTCCCCGGATCCTTTTTTTCTCCTCCCGATTTCAGATGCTCTGCGCTGAGCGTGTGCATGTTTACCCAACAAGCAGACGGTCTTCACTTGAGCCGTCTCACAGTTCCCATCGTAAGCCTAAACGCTGCCAGACCGGCGGCGTGGAAGGCAGACTGTGACTTGGTTTTGGACCAATTCACTCATGCTGTTGGCAGAATAAATTGTCCCGTTTCACAGTGCCGTGAATGTACGACTTGATTACACTGAGGATGGAGGGAGGAGCTTGTGTTTGGTACCCGTCACACAGAAAGCTCTTGTCCTGTGCGTGAGAAAGTGTTATACTGTACATCTTTAGATGGGATTTGGTTTGAATGGATCTTAAATGCAGTGCAAAAAAGAGACAAAGGGTAACATGAAGAGAAAATTAATATGAGAGGGTCTCTGTGATTTCAAGAAGACGATCGTACATTAATTTCCTTTGTGCTGGTGTCATCGTCCATCAGGTTCATTCTTCAGGCAAGGAGTTCATTAAAGGTGCAGTTGGTTTTTCCATCATTTAACACTCAGTAGTAAACGGGTTGAATTCTCTCCACAGACGTGTTGAACTGCTTGTCGACAACTATTATCATTAGTATCCTCGTATATAAGATGGTGAATAATCAGCATCATCAGCATGAGTTTGTCAGCATTTAGCTCAAAACACTGCGACTTCATCACATGCCACGCAGTCAGTGTACAGATTAAACCCAGTTTTAACCCCCAATTAGTCGTGGACTGATTATGAATCATGCAGAATATAAATATAAAAGTCAGTTGTTGTTCGTTAGTCTTTGTAATCTCTGCATTAAATTAAAATTAAAAATCGGTAAGTGATGTTTCTACTGGCTTTAGACTTCACAGCTCTGGATGTTTCATGTCATTTTTCCACAACTATTTTTAATATGAGTAAATGTTTTTACAGCAATAAAGCCATTTCCCAGAAATATTAGCTTCATGCAACAGAGACATAAGAACTTCTGATATATTTTTTAGCTATGAGGGGAAGAACAGTTTATTTTGTGTGTTTGCTTTAAGGAGTGCTGTTCCAATTAGGGGGCGTTCTAAAGGTCACACTACATGCACTAAAGTCATCACTCGACACCTGATGTAACGTTCTTGCTCATTCTCCGCTTGAAGTCCAGATCTGATATTCTCTCCCTGGTCGTCTTTTATTTCCGCAGCAACACAACATGACCGCACGATGCATTTTCTGTCTCTAGCTCTGCGCCTTCTCTGCTAGCCCATGCTGACCTTTCCTCTTAATTAGTGTTGTAAAAGAACACAAACAACCCCTCAGTGTGAGGACAATGGCGCCACATTCATTCTACTGATGCAGGAGAGTTCAGCGAAGGTGAAATCATCAGAAAGTGGAAGGAGGAGTACCGGGAGAATAATAGAGGACAGCTGACAGGAAGCTTCCGATGTGGTTTTTAAAAGCACTAACTGTTGGTTAGTTTTTCCCCATTTACTGCCCCATTGAGCCCTGCAGGGAACTGTGGAGGCCTGCAGGCTTGATAGGTCATTACTGGTGACGGCTCCTGGGAGACTTGTAATGTTACGGTGGCTCTGACATGTGCACCATGTCGGCAAGGGTATCATTTTGAATGTTAGTCGAGGTTGAGAGAGAATTGCTTCCAACAACAGTGGAGGTCAAACACGACCTGAAAACAACTGAATAAAAACATCCCTGAAAGGCCTGGAGAAAGAAATATTGAGTCGTAGAACAAATATATTACAACTAAATGTCCTGCTTCTTAATCTTCAACCCATGTTTAAGCCTGAGTGGATCTATGGGTAACATATTTAATATAATATTAATTAATTTGTTTTACATATCCTGCTTCTTAATCTTCAAACCATGAGTAAGACTGAGGGGACCTATGGGTAACATATGTAATATAATATTAATTACTTTGTTTTACACATCCTGCTTCTTAATCTTCAACCCGTGTGTAAGGCTGAGGGGATCTATGGGTAACATGTTTGTTTTATGTCTAATAATTGGTTTGTTTTCGTCAGCTTGGCAAGCTAAAGCTGTTAGATAGTTGACAAGGGTTAAAAAGTGAAGTTATTCCTTCTGCAAGGAAGTGGCATGACATTTAGTGACATTTAAATATGCATATTACCTCAAAAGTGAAGTACTTAGGAGGGGATCTGCAGTTCCTCAGTATGCTTGAAACAAAGTGGTTTGGCCAATGCATGTTGGAAATCAAGTATTTGTTATTCCAAAGTGGTAAACCAGAGCTGGACTTCAGGGTGAACTAATTGGTCCGGTGGGGTTAATAGCGCTCATGTTCACAGTTTGTCTCACTCGGCTGTACACACAACATCTGCTGTGAGTAGTTATGTGTGACAAATGAAAAAAAGAGAGTTGTTGCTTACGTTCTTCATGTTCCCAATTGGCGTTAATGTTAGATTGTTGAATCCAGCGATATTTGACCATCAGACAAGGACAACAGCTAATTACCTCACAATATTTGGATCTTTCACTCCAACGATGACTTTTCCTGTCCACAAACGAGTGCAACGCCACGAACGCCTTTCAGGAGAGACGGTCCCAAGAGAGAGAGATTATCTGAGAGATTATTGTGTCTCGCCTTCTCCACCGTGACAGCCGTCTTTTCATCCCTATGGCTTCGAGCGAGGCTTTTCCATAGCAACTATACAATACATTTGGCTTTCAGACATATAGACTAGTTTATTTCCTTTTTTTTTACTTGATATTGAGGTATTTTTACAGAAATACAACCTTCAAAACTAAGAATGCATAATTATAATAAAACCTAAAAATAAAGTAAAAATGAACCATGCATCTGGCCAAGAAGGGCCGTAAAGAAACACAAAAATAAAAATGTTAATGCCGGATAATAATTATGAATAAGGAAGCCAAAAAAACTAGTTTACTTCAAGTGTTCTCAGCCTTTACAGGGTTGTAAAGCTCTGTGAGGTTATTTCTTTCTCCGCCTGAAGTCGCTTCATCAACTTTGAGCCTGCCTTGTAAATAAGGTTTTCAGATTGGATTCTGATCGACTCACCGTGATGCTCTCTGTGTTTCAGCAGAGTCACTGGGGGCAGAGAGTGAGGAATATTTCAGACGGGTCCCCCCTTGATTAGCAGTGACACAGAGAGGTTGTCTGACAGGTCTCCAGACGGAGAGAGAGGGTTATTATAGCACTGCAGTGGTGTTGATGTGTTATCTACCCTCAGGAGTGTGCCTATGCATGTGTGTGTGTGTGTGTCTAAAAAAAAAAGGCGAGACATACAGAGGGGTCACTACTCTCGATCAGGTTGAAAAGCACACATACGCAGGGATACCTTCCACTCTGTAAAGCCCATCATCTATAATTGAACCTCCTTCATCCCAATGTCTCTTCCCAGAAACCTCTCCTCCTCCTCCAGAGCGCCACATCTCATCTCCAGCTCTCTGTGGAAAGCGGTGCATGGCCGCCTCTATTGATTTCACCTCGCTGTGAACACAGTTCTCCCATCCGATCTCAGGAAGCATATTACATGCAGGAAGATACACGGCCGGGGTAGCAGGACGACTCTTATTTGCTTCATTTCCTTTAAATTGAGATAAGCTGTGCGAGCTGGAAACCATTTTGAGGTCCAACAACTCAGAACTCTCCGTTTGTCGAGACTCACGGCTGCTAAGTCTGATTGACTCGAGGGCTGTGTCCTTCATCGCATCCTTCCACTTAAAAAAACAATTGAATTGTGTCTGCTGAGAGTTGCTTTGATCGCCAGTTGCATCGTGTCGTGTTATTTATCCCCACCAGGGCTAAATCTGTGCACATAGTGCTTTAATTCAATGATGGTTGCTAACGACAATAAATATATATTATACCACCAGATTAACCATGTTATTACCTTTAATGGCAGACTTGACATCCAGCACTTTATTATAATTCCATCTCACGTGGAACCAAATTGGACATATTAGAGCTTTTTTCAGTTGTAATTTTGACTTGAATGTTGACGTGACACAAGTCGGCAGAAAACTAGTAATTATGGTAACTCCCACATGGCATGAATGCAGCATATACATGCATGATGGATGGTAATTTAAGTAAAAGAAAACCACCCCTTGATTGATAGAGTAGAAATGTCCAAAGCAGAGATTAAGTAAAGCAGTATATGTGATATTCCCTGGTGTGTGTGTCATGGCTCCAGTGTTAGCAGTGGTGAGATGTTGTTATGGACCTTTTTCTGATGAATAATTAATATTTCCTACACTTAATACATGTCTGCTATTCTGTGTGTGAGTGCTCCATATGCACGTCTGTACTGGCCGCAGCAGAAAGACGTCTCTGGCTAAGCCGGAGTGACCGGCCACCAGACGCTTCTCATCAACACTCTGCCGTCTCACGTGAATGATTCAGGAGGGAAGCGGAGTGTCCACGGGGGATTAAGGGTTATACATTAAAACCACACACACACACACACATGTAGAATAAAGGTTAACAGACTTGTGCAGCTGTCTGCTACATGCACCTTGTGTAACTTATTAATGATCTGGACAAGCTGCTCTTCTCTCTGTCAACATTGTGGGGTAGTGAACATGCTGGAAAAAAACCTAAATTATCTGGAAAAGTTGAATCCTCCCCTGAGATGAAGAAACTGCTGAGACAAGGTTAACAAGTCTAAATTATTAATTGTCTTTAAGGCAAAAAAAGATCTGTGCAGCCCTCTCGCTGGAATAAAAATGACTGAGGCTGCCGTTCGACCCTGGACACGTCGCCAACCAATCACAAGGCTGACGCGTAGATACCCACAACTGTTTACATTCGGGACTGTTCTGAGATTGAACTGAAGCTGTTCGCTTTGGACTGGAGGAGGAAGCTGGAGAAAAGCCTCACAGAAATGGACACGCTTATCTCATTTGCTTTTTTGAAAATATGAACTTTGTGAGATAGTTTGTATGTGGGAGTAGGGGCGCGAATCACATTCACAAAGACTTCCAGTGCAGCAGTAAAACAATACAACAGCATTGCAATCGACCACATAGGTGACGAGAAAAGGACGAGGGTCGCAATGTCAGATCATCATTATTTTAGTACACTGTTTTTCTTCATAAAACTAGTTGCTGTACATGTGAATGTTTCCTTGGAGCAGAGCAGTCCAGTATTGAGCTGCACACTGAGATGAAAGTATTTGAAGACTGAAGCTGCTCCCAAGACATTGCGTGCTGCGTTTTATGACTGAATAACTTATATTTTGCCTGATAGCTCTGTTCCTCCATCCGCCTATTGACTAATGAATGCGTTTTATTAAAAAGGTGTTTATCCCACGTTCATGTCTCATCCAAGTCTACTTTGCGTCTCTGCAAACTGGATTCCAGCTGCTCCCGGCACACCTGCGGTCTTTAATTGGCAGATTGGTTCTGCGGTGTGTAAGCCCAGCCACCTGCAGGAGCACACCGCACACCGCACACACACACACACACACACACACACACACACACACACACACACACACACACACACACACACACACACACACAACTACAACGTGGCTTTGGTGGAGCGCTCGCAGACGACCCAATGCCATGTGGGAACAACAGGAATTGTTGGATAGATGTAAACTTCCCCTGCACTGTGTCGTGAAGGCAGAGGGAGTCACGGCGTTTTGCTCGTCATTACTGCAGCGGGGCTGAGGAGTCAGAGCCAAAGTGTAATTGTCTCCTGACTCCGTGTTTGCTCAGGGCAGCGGGAGCGGCAGCGGGAATGTGTGCAGTGTGTACTCAGGGAGGGCTGCGTCAGGACACACGCCTAGTGCAGCACACAATTTAAACTCGGAGATACTGTGTTGTGCACAACTGTAATATAAAGGATGCTCGGATCAATATTAGTTTTCCTTCATTGATTGTTGACGTCAGTGCCGTACACCAGGAGTGTCATGTGGCATAGTTGCTTGGCTACCAGAATATTCTGTGTGGTTATCGTTTGCATTGTTGACTTCCTTGCCAGTTTTTTAAGCTAATGCGATCCCAGTGAACCTAATATATATTAATAATGTAATTAATTAATGTTCTAATAATCCAACATATAAATTGATGTACCTTTCATTAGTAATACAATGATGATTGATTAACCTATGAATAAGTATGCAAGAAAAATATCTAATTCCATGTCACAAGCCACCATTAACTAACAGAATTTAACAAAAGATTAATTTTGGACGCCACTTCTAAACTTCTACATTTTATATGAATTAATTCAATATTAATCTCAGGGTTGCTATGGAGTTCTCACGGTGTGCAGGGACCTATTATTTAATACACACACAAATAAAACGATCAGTTTATTTATAAATGGAATATTTATTCGACTGACAACTAAACTACGACACAGAAAATAAATTAATAAACTATCAAGTAAACAAAATGAATAAATAATAAATAAGTTGATGTCAATGAATAACGCACCCAAATAAAAAGAAGGAATCCAGGTAGAATTGCTGACTCACACCTTTGATTGACGGCGGTCCATTAAATCCATTGTTTGACTTGCCTTGAATTGTTCAGCAGTTGAGAGTTTATGAAGCCCCCAAGACGATTGTGAAATCTTCATATTAGTTTAAATTTTAATTTAATTGACATAAAACTGATTTACATATGTAAATAGTTTCCCGGTTCTGATGGAGGTGAAGCTGCGTGCCGCGGCCGGCTGCCCCCCCCGAGGGCCTCGGCTTCATGTTGGAGGAAAGTTGTTTATTTGCACTCGTCCGTCTCTCTCTGGATTCGTCTTTCCCTGATCCGTTCTTCCCAGTCTCCATCTCTCCTAACGGGATGCCGACTCATCTTAACCCAGTTGGAGGCAGCAGTGGTCATTATGGCAGCTTTGTCAGTTTAAAAAAGGATTTTATCTCAGAGTATTTTCTTTTCTTCTTCTCTTGCTCTCAATGGTTGGCGTAATAAATCGTTGGTGCATCGCAGGCCGGATACGCATCGCTCATGAGACACGAACCAGAGGAGAGGCGGATAGGCAGAGCCCCGAGGGAGAGGTCTGGTGTTATCCATCATACTTTTAGAAACAGGTGAAGGAAGACACTTCTCAGATCACTTCTTCAGATCACTTCTCATCTCTCACCCCGTGGCTTGTGAGACCAGTTCCTGAAAGAAGTTCATTAGTTCATATTGTGTCAGAGATTCAGTTTTAAAATCTCTCGGTGGCAAAAGACAAACGCTCTCTACAAAGCTACCAACGTTTCTCAATCCACAATCCATAACTTTGGTCCTGAATATCTCAACAACTGTTGGGTGGTCTGCCCTAAAATGTGGTTAATCCATTAATAGATGCATTGTAATAACTTTATGGTAAACCAACTTTGTATTTAGTGTCACCATCAGGTCAAAATCGGTCCAATATCTGACCAAATATATGCAAACTAATCACATTCCCATCAGCAGTAGCCACACACTTTTGTGTTTTACGTTAATACCAATAAGCCAATGTTAGCGTGCTAGTACACTAGCATAACATAACAGCGTTAACATCAACCTGTTAGCATTATGAGCTAGCATGCTGACACCACTGTGCCTCAGGCGTCCTCTCAGAGCTGCTGACACAGCTGTTAACTCGTGTCCACTGTGGACGTCCGTGGTGCAACATTAGTTCTGAGATAATAAGACTCTGTTGTGTTTGTAAACCCCCACGACAGAGACGGTGGTTTCTAGGGCAACGATACGTGGAGCCCAACACAGATGAGACCATCAGTAAGGTTACATCCTCAGGCTTGGAAATGCTTTGTTGCTGAAATGGCCTGACCTTGCCCTCCAAGAGAAGTCGGTGAAATGCGAGGGTTATATATTCAGCAGCTGTTTGTTTTTTTAATTCAAAGGTATCTGTAAATCTGTCTTATTTCCTGTTTTGCATCTCAAGGTGAAGAAACATCTCAATCAGCTACAATGCAGCTGCAGCTCATCTCAAAACGCGATAATCACTGAAGTTATAGTAAGCCTTTGGTTGCAAACGAAGCTGAGCTGATGTCTGCCGGTTCATTAGTGCCAATTCATGTTAAGTGAAGGGAAGATGCGAGAGAAGAAAGGGCGAGGATGAAAGAAACAGTAATGAAAGGACTGGAGGAGGCTGGTGTGGGCTTATGCAGATCTCTCCACTGCATTCAATCTGTATTTCCAAACTTCATTCACTGGCAGAATGCTGTCCCTGTCCTCACATTACGTTTTGATCTTCATGTTTGGTTTTATTGAAATCACTTTTTTGCAAATCAGGTCTATTGAAATCAGGATATTCACGGCGTAGCAGGTAGATTGAGAATTATGTTCATAGCATTTATACCAAAGAATGACTCAAGAAATTCATATTTAAGTAACAATTTACGATTTATCGATGTATATTTAATATTTTAGTATTTAGTATTTTTTATCATGTTTTGTGTTTTATTTTTTATATTTTATTTCTATTACAGTAATGCTCTAATGTGCACCCGCTGCTGTGACCCTGACGTTTCCCTACTGTGGGACCAATAAAGAAATATCTAATCTTATCTTATTTAATAGACGGATCCGTAAAACTGAGTTTCTCAACAAATAGTCACACAAAAGCACTTTAAACCTGTTTCTACAAGATAAATGATGATATTTTTCTTAGAAACAAGTAACTCAGCATTAACAATGACTGAAACGGTTTAAGACTAAAGCAATCGATGAGTCGACTTATCCACTAAGACGGGCTGATTTTTCAATCTGGGCCAAAAATGGAGGACCTGCAGACTTACAATTCCGTCCCTCTTTGTACAAAAATATCTGCCAAATGAATGTTGTGTAGCGGAGTGGACTGACATTCAGGTGTGCAGATAATTAGACCGTGTCTTGTTATGTCTTTCAGGAATAATAGAGCTTTGCTAGTAGAAGCTGAGCAACGTGGGTATCGTGATCTGAATGTCAGGCTCGGAGCCTAATTGGAAAGCTTGTTAAGCTGCTGTAGAACGAAAAAAAAAAAATTACTTGTGCTATACCTCTTGTCATCATGTAAATCATTGTCTTATTTTAATAAATGCTTGAATGAACATTATAAAAAATAAGCTCTTAACTTTATTTGCCAACCCGTTCATTTTGTTTTATTGATGAGTTCATAATGTCGTGTTTTACTGACTTTCTCTTGTGTCTGTTGGACCTCGTCTAGGCTTCCTGAGGGGGCTCCACTCTTGTTAGCTCCTCTAAGAAACAGAAGATCAGAGGAGGACAAAGTTCAGACGATGCTCGCTCTAAAGAACAACAACCCAATCGTGAGCAGAAAATAACAGAAAGAGGAGCATAATGTAGCTCATCCTGACGCCTGTCCTGCAACATCTTTGTTTTGGTGACTTCCTCGGCAAAGTGTAGACTGAGGGACAAATGGAGCAGGTGGGGGAGGATCTGAACCTCTCCTTTCTCCTGGAACATGAACGAGACATGATCCTGAAGGTGCTGCAGAAAGATGAGAAACTGAGGAAGCGGGAGGAGAAGAGGATTCGGTGAGGACTTCAGTATTGCCGTTCTAACATTCACATGACTGAGTTTTCTTCAGGTGCCTTGATATCGTCGTCTTTCTCCCCTGCAGGAAGCTGAAGAATGAGTTGCTGGAGATCAAACGGAAAGGGTCCCGTCGGCCCCAGGAGCCGGAGGAGCGGCAGTGCGCTCGCTGCCTGAAGGGTTTGGGCCTGATCTTCGGCCGCGGAGATCTGTGCAAGGAGTGCCAGCTGCGCGTCTGCGACGACTGCCGCGTCACGACTCCTAAAACGCCCCCGTGGAGATGCAACGTGTGTGCCAAGATCTCGTGAGTGTGGCGTCTTGCCAGGATTAAAACAGCCGTTTAGAAGAGCCACCCGATGGTCCATGGCACCACATTGGTGTCCTCCTGTCAGCGGGGCCTTCGGGGGCTTCAGGGCTGCCGTCTTCCACAGAGCTTAAAACAAGGAGTGACCGACTCCCCCAAAACACACTTGAGCACAAACTACCTTTTTGGGTTGCAACCACTTTAGGGATTTATGTAAATAAGTCATGTGATGCACTGTTAACAACTGGATAATTAGTGGTAAACATCAGGGTTGTGTGTCTATTCTGGAAAATCAATTAGCCGGAGGAGCTTTCTGACATCGTTCTGCACACTCAACATTTACACGATAAAAAAAAGTAATCGATCCCAGAAATGCTGAAGCGTAGATACCAAGTTATCCACTGCTGCCGGTCTGCGTAATCACACTGTGACCTCAAAATGTTTTTTGCTTGTGTGCCAGCTGCAATGTTGTTGCCCTCTCCAACTCGACCTGGAACCCACAGCAAAACATTTAATAAATGGACTGAATTATTGAAACTCAAGACTAAGAAGAGGAAGTGGTGACTCCTATCAATCTTCATCCAGGGTATCTGAAGGTCATGAAAAGCCTTAAAACAAAAAGCCAGAGAAACCTAATTTACGACGGCCTTCAGCATGTTGTAGCCTGCAGCAGGCGTGTTATTTATGAAATGTTTTATGTGGATAAACCAGTAAAATTGTTTCACACCTTCGAGCGAACTGTATAAATACGTCCTGAACATCTTTAATTTTTGATTTAGCCATCCGTCCATTTTCTGTTGTTTATTTAGTTCCAGTTGGTGTTTAATGTTTAATGAATTATATGATCATGAATTATAGTATTATGCAGTGAGGAAGTACTGACAAGAATGTGTTGTCAATACCTTGATGCACTTGGTAAACTCTTTTTAAACTTTATTTATTTATTATTTTATTTATTTATTTATTTGAACAGTACACATCAATCAACCCAGGGGTAAATGTGTCAGTCTTAGCTATAAGGCGAAATTTCAACTGTAGTCCCTGTGGCCGGATATTACAAGCCTTCACTAATGGAGAGAAAGGTTATCACAGAAACATCATAAAGAGCAATACACATACAGGTTATGATGAAATACTGGCCCATCATAAAGATCATTAAAAAAACATCATGAAAAGCAATACGGATCTCTGGCCGGTATGACTGTGAAATTATTTACAAGTCTTATATTGCACACTCATAAACTCTGGCGTCACACACACACACAACTGGTCTGTGATATCTCAGTTTGGCTGGACGTGTGTGTGCTCAGGCTCCCCGCTGTGTGTCTGCAGGGAGCTGAAGGAGGTGACAGGGGAATGGTTCATGGAGGAGCGCTCCAAGCGCTTCGAGCCGGGAGTGGCGAGCAGCGACGTCATCAAACAGACAATCATGAGTAACCCAATCAGTGAGTTTCACCTCCGATGTCCCGTTGCCTGGATCGCATAAGGCGGATGTGGAGGAGCAGGCACGGGCACAGACATGTCGGGGGGCAGGTGCCCAAACCCCCCAAAAAAGGCCACCGATCACCAAAATGGTTTATCTATCGATCACTGTAACTTGAAGTTAGCAAGAAATGGTTGCTATGCAACACCTGAAACACATTGTGTCGTGAGAAGACATGAGAGCTGAACAAAATGACATGTTTGCTATTACAATTTATTTTAATTTACAAAATGATAGGAGCGAAAAATGCCATGTAATAAACAAGCGAGGAGCGCCGCAGAGCATGTTATTATCTTTATTTAAAAGAGAACATGTACAGTGAAAACATAAATGTAACCGTACCAGAGTGTAGCTTCAGCTAATTTGCAACTGTAGGGGCGAAATTCTCACAAGAACTCAAATAAATGCCAGATATCAAAACACATTTGAGGGGGAATTGATGTCGGAGAGTAATTTGTATTCTTAAATACTTATTAATGAAAAAAGAAATTGGGCTCCAGCAGAAGGGGCACGTTTCTTATCCAGGGAAAAAGGGGAGGAGCTTGAGCACCACTAGGAGTCTATCTGTGCACGTGCCTGAGTGTATGATGTTCATGCGGATTGCGTTCATGCAATGTTTTTGATTACCAGTCCCAGACAACAAATCGACAGAAAACCTGGCAGCCGCTCCTGAGACGGCAAAACCCGAGACCCCGAGAAACCACAGGAGTGCAATAATGAACATCGGCGCCAGGAGGAAAGCGTAAGTAGAGGAAGAGCAAAACAGCTCCATGCAACTTTGTGCAAACACATACATGCTCTGAATGTTAAAGAGTGAATAACACAACATGAAAACATAAGCTATGCGAGATCTGCAGTAAACAGAGTGCAACTCGCCTCAGTACAAAGGCATTGGGAAAGATGAAGTGGAGACCGGTTTGATTTTCCAGAGACTTTGGATTGCATTTTTAAATACATTTGGCGAAGCAGCACAGCGTTAATTGGATTGTGTCGGCTTTTACAGCTGCGCATCTCGCTGCACTCTAATAGTCCTTGAAGGCATCACAAAAGAACGTTGAAAATAACAAGAAGCTGTGATTATATAATCAGAGTCGTGATTGCTGAAAACTTTCCGGCTAATCACTTGAATAGCACGTCTTTAAAAGAAAAATATTCAACATTATTGTGGAATTAATGGGGAGAGAGATCAAAAAATGTGCAGACAATCAAGTGCAAAGAACATTTGAGGAATAGTTAAATAACCTGTACTTGGTTGTGTTGGCATGATAGTGTGGCTTAAATGATATTTGTATGTAATTACCCAGAGTTACATTTGTTATTTAATATGAGCACTCCACTATTTGAGGATAAAAGCACAATATCATACGTGGCTGTATAAACTATTATATAACTATAACTAGCTAAATAACTAACATTATAGTAAATGTGCCACTGGAGACCAGCCCTTCAGCCTTTTGTTATTAATGGCGTCGTGCTAAATGAATAAATGACAGCGTTGTAGTGAAAACAACATTGGGATTCTGATAAATATTATATTCATTATTTTGTTAGACATGCTGTTATTTAGTTTGACATATTGTGATTTTAATATTATATTTGTATTGTAACTGTATATTGTTCCAACTAAACAGTTGTCAGTCGGCCTTTGACGCTACAGACTGGCCTCTGAAGATCAGACAACGGAGTTATGATTATACTGATGAATACTCACTAAGAAGATCACCAACTGTGTGGAAATAATTAATCAAAACAACGTACAATGTGCAGGATGCAAACTGTAAATCTGTGACGTCTTAGATCATCTTGAGTGTGTGTGTGTGTGTGTGTGTGTGTGTGTGTGTGTGTGTGTGTGTGTGTGTGTGTGTGTGTGTGTGTGTGTGTGTGTGTGTGTGTGTGTGTGTGTGTGTGTAGGAGGATGAAGATGGATAAAAAAAAAGCCGGCCGCCTGGCCTTGAAGCCGGAAAACGGAGTCGACGCTGTTGGTGTCAAACCTGTTGTGGACTCAGACGCTCAAAGCGTAAGAAGCGTTCGCTCGGCACCGAGTCCACGTTCCAACAGGTGTCCACCCTCCCTACGAACAGACTCACCTGTGTGCTGTGTACCACTCACATACACGTATTTAACGTTGTATTTACAGAGATCTGATGAGGAATTTTCTTTAATGAGAAAAACATGCAAAAAATAGTTGTACCATGTGTCAGTACCAGTATGAAACCTCAACATGTGGATAGAAGCTTTCATTTTGTGCATTTAGGCACACAGTTTAAAACTGGAGGCATAAATGCAACACTATTTAAAAAGATAAACCACTTTAACAAATGTATTTATTTACTTAAATGTAATTTTTGAAGCCGAACGTCTCAGGCAGGTTGTTTTCCCACAGCTGTGTATGTGAGACCTACATGGATGTTGGATCATGATGAAACATGAAGGGAGTCTCGTCGCTGACTGGTTTCTTTACGGTTTTCAGGGGCGGAGCCGAGGCCTTCGAGTCCTCGGGGTTGCCCACGGTGCCGAACAACCTTCGTTCCCAAACCCCGGACGCTCTCAGTGACAACCGGAGGGTCAGGGTCAGCAAATGAGACACACGCAGACACACACACACACCAACACACTGGGGACATGGTGCAGTTCAAATTGCCGTTTCAACAGGTCGGGTGTGTTGGATTTGTTTCCGCAGCCTGACGGAGCGGAGAGCGTTGCCAGCGTGAACTCCAATGAGAGCGCGCCGGAGAAAAAAGCTACCGGCCATAGCAGGACTAATTCGGGCACCCCGACAATTTCTGTGTCCAGAGCTTCGGTTTCATCAGGTACATCAGGCTTGTTTTGATTCTGCTTCACATTGGAGCGACGCGACTCACAGCTCACAACCATTCCAATATCTGAATCACAGTCTCTGGATGCGTGAGAGGCGGCCGGATCACATCAAAGGTCCGACCACAGCGGCGCTACGGACTTAGAACTGGTTCAAGGACGACGTTTACCCGTCAGGAGCAGCTTTAAACATTATTAACTCACGTCTTTTCCTGCTGCTCGTCTGTATGAGATGAACTCTCCTCTTTTTGTTAAGTGTAGTTTCTCTCAGTTTCATATCCTTTATCGCGATTAGTGCCGTTAGCAGGAAAAGAGGATTCTCACCGAAGTGTCAGATCATATACTGAGTATTAATTGTTATTCCACTTTGAGGATATGTTTTTTAGTACTTTTCTTCAACTTTTTTGATAGCCTAGTGCCTGAATATATGCTTGGTTTTCTCCAAAGATCCAGTCTGTCCCCAGAGGAGTCCTCAGATCTTCACGCTTTGATTCTCTTTGTTTCAAAGTCTCAGGCAAAGACTCATCGTTCAGTTGCCTTTAACATCTTATTTAAACTGCTAATCACTTTCTAAATATATGTATTTGAGAATACTTATTCGATACCAACTCACTTTATCGCTTTCTCTGAGTTAGATCAAACAGATCGATATACCTCATGTCCGTGTGTGTAAGCATGGTGTTAGAGGTGTTTGCTCATCCAAAATACAAAAGCATGCCTTCCAGCTCTAAAGTGACACATGATTTATTCTTAAGGCTTAATTTTTAGTGTGAGGAATGGATCAATCTGACATAAACCTGCAATTGTTAGCATGTCCAGCGAGCTAAGTATTCCTAAATGGCGTCATATACAACATTCAGAGCAGAGCTACCGTGCATGTGAGCGTGTTCTACCGATCAGCTCTCACACGGCTGTTTTTTGTTTGCTAATGACGCTGTCAGCGGCGTCACGTACGCGTAGCGCGTGACCTCCGGTTCCCTCTCAGGTAAACACTGTTCGATCTGTCAGCACGTTTGCGGTTGTTTGCCGAGCAGCGAGCGTAACTCCCATTTTAGACACAGACAGCGTGTCGGGGAGTTTGAGAATAGAAACCGTGTTATTAAAATTGAGTGTGATGAAAAAAATTAAAGCTCATATTTTGCAGGCCGACAACAACAAATCTAACGAAAAAGACGAGAGATGTTTTATTTGCTTTAACTTAGCAAAGAGTTGAACTATCCGTGACATAATCAGCTTACTTTGTATTTGTATTGTTTTTTCTCAATGAGTTCTCAAAGTATTATATATATAAATATATATATATATATATATATATATATATATATACATATATATATACTGTATATATATACTGTATATGTATATATATGTATATACATATTTATATATATATGTACCGTATTTTTTGCACTATAGGGCGCACTTAAAAGCCTTTATTTTTCTCAAAAAACGAAAGTGCGCCTTATAATCCGAAGCGCTTTATATATGGATTCATTCTGCTTGTGCTTACTGACCTCGAAGCGATTTTGTGTGGTACACGGCGCTCACGGAGCTAAGTAAAAATGTTTTAGTACGACTTTGGTAAAACTACAAAGCCTCACCGATTGCAGCATTAAGGCTACCGTAGCCAGGAGCGTCGCGGAGTAATACATACTGTGCTTCACCATAATACAGGGCTCTCAACCCTCACGCATTTCGGTCTTAATTCACGCTCTCCCGCCACACATCCAATTTCTCACGCTGAAAAAAAATCTCGGCTATTTAATGTATTAATGTGCCGGCGCAGCGCGCAGACATGAGCCGCGATACCCCTCACGGTGGAGAAATCAAACGCCCCCCCTGAGTTCTGCTGTGCGGGGCCACTTATCAACCAATCAAAAACACATTGGCTACACAACAGCCAATCAGAAAAAGCTCACTAGTCCCCCCCTGACTGATTTATTTGACTGTTTTGTTTCTCTTAATGCGCCTTATAGTCCTTTATATATAGGGACGAGAGGCTGTACTTTGACGTCAATAAAGTACGTGTTCAAGGGTGTTGTTAGGCAACCCTTGAATAGTACTTTATTGACGTCAAAGTACTGCCTCGAGTCCCTTATTGCTTTTATAATACGGTCACCAGCGACATTATAAATAGTAAGTAAATAGTAAGCTGCTTTTCAGCACAAAATAGTTGTTGCCAACCAAAGTTATGCATCGCATTTCAGTAGCCGAGAGAAAGTAGTCCCTCCGTGTGAAAGTAGTCCCCTCCGTGTGAAAGTAGTCCCCTCCGTGTGAAAGTAGTCCCCTCCGTGTGAAAGTAGTCCCCTCCGTGTGGCTAACGGACGAACAGCATTGTTTACATTCGTTAGCCTAGCTAAAGGAGGGGAGATAGTAGCTAGTTCTCACAACATCTCATTAATTCAAATTGCTCATTTGATGAAAGTTGCCTTTAAAATAACAACAATGACAATGGGACACTTTCAATAAAATAATATTTATTAAATGTTTCGTAGGCACTGGGTCTATGTTAGCTACACATGCTGTTTACTAAACTAGTTACGAGCGACTTGGGACTCGATAGACTAACACTCGGCTGTTGTTGAGGCTTACTTATCAGGGCTCTCACGTCTCACGCATTGAGCGTTTCGGTCTTAACTCATATTTCTCACGCTTAAAAAAACTCTGGTCTATTTAATGTTTTAATGTGCCGCAGCGCCAACATGAGCTCTGTGTGGAGGAGTCCAGCTCAGACCCACGTCTCAACGCTCGCCGTTGGTCACTTTCCCGTAGCTGGTCATGTCATGTCACGCTTGCCTGTCTTCAAAACTTGAGAGCCCTGGTTTAACTTATGTTGATTTGGATATCTCCATTAATCATCCGTGGAAAACGTTTCTCATGTCCTCTTCGTCTCTGATGACATCGCCTCCTCTTCTCTCTTTGCGGGTGGCTCCGTGTTGAAGTGCCGTCTCCAGCTGGATTTCACTCCAACGCCGTCTTTAATGAGATGTGGTGCCCAGTAGCTTTGCAGGGAGCCGCAGGATTTATTTGAAATGACAACTAACGGTCGCGCAAAAGCTAAACATTAGTTTTAGTGCGCATTGATATGAAACGTGCCCCTGTAAACAGGCCGTACTGTACATTATGGGCTGAATATACCACACCCCGTGACTCACTCTCAACCAATCAGAATGCTTGATTTCATCTACCCGTATTATATATATATATATATATATATATATATATATATATATATATATATATATATATATATATATATATATATATTATTACTGTTGTATGGAGACTAAACGTGTGCACCATCACGATGTTCACAGAACCTGGGGACGATCATCAGTTTCTACACCCTCTCTTTTACTGGCTGTGTCTTTGCCCTCCGTCTCCTCACTGCCTTCAACCCATTTTGTTCTGTTCTTCTCCCCGCCCTGCCTCCCTCTCCCGCCTCACTGCACCAGATCACAGCCGCTCGGAGATGGACCTGTCAGCTCCCGGTTCCGAACACAGCGAGGACGCCCTCAGTCTCCGGAGCCGCTCGGTCCCCGGGCTCAACGACGTGAGCCTCCTCGGCCTCTCCGGCCTCTTCTGACCTCTTCCGACCTCCTCGGCTTCAGCTGTGTCTCTGCCCATTGATTTGGTTCCTAAGACAAATTCACCGCAGCACCACAATCCCATTGTTGTTTTTTTGGGTACCGTTTCAATGCATCTCCCGAACCGTGCGTTCATATTAAGCTCAAGATGTGAGCTGATGAACTCAAGGTGAGGCCTCGGATGATGAATGTTAATTCGGCCCACTTCAAAGAGCGTGACAAGCATCTAAATGGCAGGAGGCTGAAAGCAGGCGGAGGATCTGATGGCCAGTATCAGGCTGCTTTGTCTCATTTATACTGAATGGTCATTTGCATTGGCACTCACACGCACGCGCACACTTTTCTTCTTTTTTTTTTACTCATCCACTCGTTCTCACGACCTCAATCATGTTGTGAAAAGCGAGTAAACAAATCGCCACGCTCTGTCCCGACTTGTCTCGTCGAATTCATTTGAAAGCTGAGCTGCATCCACCCACACGCAGCCGCTGTGTGGAAGACTGTGCTTTTTGTGAAACAAAAGATGCTTTGGCCAGCGTCCCAGATGGCATCTCCTCTTCTGACGACATCTGATTGCTGTCATCCGCAGGAGTTTTCTACAGAGGATGGGGAGGAAGACATCGATGCCCTGATGTCGGCTCACGGCGGCAAGACTGAGAGACGGCGCTTCAGCAACGCGCTGTCGAATGTAAGACCCAGCAGCGACCCGGTGCAAACACAACAACATCAAACGCGGATAATAGGAAGTGATGTGTGTTCACATACAGTACAAACGCGTCCTCGTGCACTCACCGCCACCTGACGAGTGAGTCACGCATCTACGTGCTGCTGTTGACTCTGTAAACACAGTGTGAGCCTTTGGGGCAGCTTGTTCCACACTGCAAAGCCGGCCACATTTACATCAACTCATGTACAGTACCATCATGTGAGCGATTAAAGTTGCGAGTGTGAGAATGCAAACAATTTAAGGTACTTTAATGGAGTTCATGGAGTTTTTATTTATATTATGCAGGTGTAACCTGGATATCACCTCATCTACACCCTCGTGGTATCAGGCTGATATTTTATGTGCCCGGGTTTTTAGAAATGTGTCTCTGTGTGTTATTTTTTCTATAAACAATCAAGTCTGGTAGGAAATCCAGTTGTTTAAATAGCTTAAATAATTGGTTTATTTCCTGACTTATGCCACTGTCATTGTTCAGTGAGTGTGTATGTGTGTGTGTGTGTGTGTGTGTGTGTGCGTGTGTGTGTGTGTGTGTGTGTGTGCGCGTGTGTGTGTGTGTGTGTGTGTGCGTGTGTTTGTGTGTGTGTGCGTGTGTGTGTGTGTGTGTGTGTGTGTGTGTGGTTGTGCTTAATTTAAAGAGCGTCACAGGAAAACAGGCGAGACAGACGTCCTCCCTGTCTGACATTGATCATCTCATCTCATAAATGACTTAGAGCTTCTGTTTTCAGCCTGAATGGAGGAGGGAGGAGGTGACGGGGCCGTTATGCAGATAGTTGAATCGAGCTCTGTGAGACTCATCCTGCTGTTACATGATTCACCTCATGGAGGGTGTTGGAGAGATAATGAAAGAGTATTAGTACCAGATATTTAATCGTGCAGTTTATATCTCCAGCTTTAGAGCAACCTTTATTGTTATTATATCATCATAGATTTTACTGAATAATTAATTCAACAACACACATTCACCATAGTTGCCAGTTTTTTAAGTACACTTAGCTAAAACCGTCTGTAATTAATCCTAACCTTCGCAAAGGTCACAATGTTGAATGTTTTTGTGAAGAGAGGTGTTGAGAGCTGTCTGGTCGTTATGGGGATGTAGTTTGTGGTGTTGTTGAGTTGTATTTAATTACACAGACAGTTATTCTCTCATTTATATAAAAGGGTTGGACAAAATACAAAATGCTAAATAATAGAAGCGTGCTGCATGGCGGTGTAGTCACGAGCACCGTTCCCTCACAGAAAGAAGGGCTTAGGTTCGATCCCCACACCACGGACGGTCCTTCTGTGTGGAGTTTGCACGTTCTCCCCGTGTCAGTGTGGGTTCCCTCCGGGTTCTCCGGGTTCCTCCCTCAGTCCATAGACATGCAGCTCAGGTTAGCTGGAGACTCTAAATTGCCTGTGAATGTGAGCGTGACTGGTTTTCTGTCTCTGTGTGCTCTGAGATAAACTGGCAACCTGTGCAGGGTAGCCGGCCTTCGCCCAATGTCAGCTGGGATCGGCTCCAGCGCCCGCAACATGAATAAGTTAATTAAGCGGTTTGGGTTATGGAATGGGAATAATAGGAACATCTATCGGTATAACGGCTGAGACTGATGGGAATGTTATTTGTTCTGTAGGCCTTTGGTCATCAAACAAGTCGTGGACAGATTACATCCAACCAAAAGTTGTTGAGTAATTGTACTCAAACCCACCTGTGTTCATCCTCTGGGGACCATCAGTGTCTGCATCACACTGGTGTTGATGTATCAGTGTCTGTCATCACTTGGGCTACCACTGTGACTAGAGTTCATTATAACAATATACAATATGTGATACATTATAAAGGAAATAAACATCTTCATCCTGGCTGTTGCCCTGTTTGTGTGTGCGTTTGCGTGCGTGCATGTGTGTGTATGTGTGTGTGTGTGTCCAGTTGTTCCAGATGAGTTGTAATCTCTGGTTTCATCTGACAATCACCATGGTAACCATGTGTAATGTGGTTTCTGGCTGTGCTCCTGCAGACAGGGTTTCTGTATCTCCTTCTCAGCGGTGGGTGTGTGTGTGTGTGTGCGTGCGTGTGTGTGTGTGTGTGTGTGTGTGTGTGTGTGTGTGTGTGTGTGTGTGTGTGTGTGTGTGTGTGTGTGTGTGTGTGTGTGTGTGTGTGTGTGTGTGTGCTTGGGGCCTGCCACTATCACTAACAATGAGATCAAAGATCTCAGACCTATCTCCTTCTCCACTTTTGTCTTCCTTCCGTCCTCCCTCCTGTTCTTCCTTCCTTCCTCTCTATATTACACATTAATCTGCTGCTAGTCTTCCACTCCGGGCTCAGAGAGAAGGTGGGGCTATCTCAATATCCCCGACTCGGATGCTGAGACTGTAAGTCTTCCCTTTCCACGCCTGTGCATTCATCTATATTCAACTCTATCATGAAACGGTCAAACGCATCACAGCACAAATATCTAGCATTCATCTTGCTTGCTGAGTTCTTTCCTGATTATCATGTTGAGTTTGCCTCGCACTCGTCCTCATTACCCTGCATCTATTTCCATTGAGTCTGTGCACTGTCTGCATTAAACCGTTGGTCATTAACCGTACTAGCAGGGTAGAAGTGGGGCACACGTCCCAGTAGAGCGATCACAGTGTGTCTTTCTTTCCCCAGCGCTCTCCAGAGAGAACAAATATTACCGTAGTTATAACATTTAAATCCTGTCCAAAGCCACAGCAGTCTCACCTGCTGGGCTTGTAATGATTGGAGTCTTTTGTTCATGAAATAGATTTTGCAGCTACACAATTAGGAAAGATGCGCTCTTCAATATCTCTGATTTGGCCATCGCCGGACAGTATAATTTAAGGTTAAACGTCTGGAAGTAATTATAAAAACCACATGGCTGCAACTCTTCTGACAAATAAACTATTTTAAAGACATTGTCTTCAACTTTAGAAAACTGCGCCAGGTTTTTGTTACAGTTTTTCTGACATTTCAAAGACCAAACAATCAAAAGGTTAATTGAGTAAATTATTGGCAGGTTATTGAAGCAATGTAAAATGGCATTTTATTTACAAGTGTTTTAGTCGTACCGTCAATATTACACACAAAAGGCTGCAACTGCTTTATTTCTCTGTAATACTTCAGATGTTTTTTCTTTTCCCTCGTTACTCTTTTATACCTTGTGTGTCGCATTCTTCCCTCACCCCTTCATCTGTCATTACCCTTCTCCCCCTCTCCCCCCTCTCTTATATCTCTGTCTTTTGCCCAAAACAGAGCAGCATAAACAGCATGATGAGCATGTACAGTGAGACTGGTGACTATGGCAACGCCCGGGTGAGCGGCGAGATCCTGCTGAACATCAGCTACAGCTACAAAACCGGTGCTCTCAACGTTCTGGTGAAGGAGTGTCACAACCTGGCGACAGGAGACGAGAAGAGGCAACGCACGGACACGTGAGCACACAGAGACACCACCAGGGTCTTGAAGGGTTACTCACTTCTGGAAATAGTTTTTCTTCCCGTAGAGTGGGGGGTATATGTGCGCACAACACAGCTGAGCTCTAATGCGATGTCGGTGCCCGCAGCGCGCTCCCGCGCAAGCCGAGCTGTGTTGACGGGGAATAAATAATACATAATTAAGCCTGCTTTTAACGCGCGATAAAATAATTGGCGGCGTTAATTCAGTGATGCGTTAACGCACGATTAGCGCATTAACGTGCCCAGCCCTAATATATATATGTATATATATATATATATATATATATATATATATATACATATATACATATATATATATATACATACATATATATATATATATATATATATATATATATATATATATATACAGGTGTATATATACAGGTATATTATATATATACATACAGGTATATATACAGGTATATTATATATACACAGGTATATATATATATACACCTGTATATATATATATACCTGTATATATATCCAGGTATATTATATGTTCATATACATTCAATATTAAATATAATATACATTAGTTGTTGGACTGAGTCGACATGTCTTCTTCACGGTAGATATGTGAAGACGTACCTGCTGCCGGATATGTCACGGCAGAGCAAGAGGAAGACGAGCATCAAGGCCAACACCGTTAACCCCGTGTTCAACGAGAGTCTCAGGGTCAGTGGATGAAAAACTCAAATTGCATGAATTCCATGAATTCAATGATTTTTTTTGTTAAGCGTGTTTTATCCCCCGCTGTGTCGTGCAGTACGTGATCAGCCACTCGCAGCTGGAGACTCGGACCCTGCAGGTCTCGGTGTGGCACCACGACCGGTTTGGACACAACAGCTTCCTGGGAGAGGTGGAGCTGAGCTTTGACTCCTGGGAGTTTGATTCCCAAGTGGAGGACTGGTACTCTCTGCTGCCCAAGGTAAGACGCCAGAATCAGAGCGTTGTCACATGTGTCGTTGAGAGAGTTGTTGACGATGTGAACTCTGTTTGTGTAGGCGGACAGCAATATCGACTCCTCCATGCATTATAAAGGAGAGCTGACTGTCGTGTTGAAGTACATACCTGCAGAGAAAAACCTCACGCTGCCGCTGGACCAAGTACAAGGTGCATTTATAATGGCTGTGACTAATATATACGCTATCATAAATCATGTTTTAACTCAAATTGTGTTTTTTAAAAGAGTTATAATGAACTGCTCGAAAAAGATTGCCTTAACAGTGTCACAGGTTTGTCACGGGGTGAGGCTCAGGTGCAGAGAAACAGGCTGGACTCCACATTTGAGTGAAACAAAAAACACTTTACTTCAGAAATGGTAAAAACATAAAAACAACTACAAAACAAACCTAGGAATCGCCACACGAACAAAGATTAAGACATCGAAACAGAGATAATATGAGACCGATGAAAAGACAACAAACCGATTGGAGACAAGAGAAAGACTGGCATAATATATAGGGGGAAAACACAGGTGTACGGCATGATGCAATCAGGGAGACAGAGGAGTGGCTGAGGGCAGGTGAAGATTATTAACCAATCAAGAAGACAGAGGCTGAGGGCAGGTGAAGGGAATTAACCAATCAAGGAGACAGAGAAGTTTCTGAGGGCAGGTGAAGGGAATTAAACAATCAAGGAGACAGGAGTGGCACAGAGGAGAAACAGGAGAAACAGAACAGGGCGTTACAAACAGAAGGACAGATTTGTAACTTTATTTTCCTCAAAACTCACTGACGTATTTGGTATATTTGGAAGTTTTTGTGGGTTTGATGAATCTTTGCCGGCACAGCATGAGTTTGTAATAATGAGTGACCCACCAGTAGACAAGCTGCTTGCTACCAGGGTTAAATATAGATATATTTCTCAACTTTGAGCTCAAACTCAAATTAGGCTCTTTCTTCACCCATCCAAACTATTCCAGACTTGATCATTAAAACCCGTTCGAGAAACATTTTTAACATTTCTGAATGCAAACTTACTTTTTAGAAACTGACACACAAACATTAGTTAGTGCATTATTACCAAAAACTAACGCTCAACACCAGCCAGTGAGTTATTTGTAGTGCATTAGTATATTATTTATTCAGATACGTATTTCTCGTTTTTATCACACATAACATACAGTTAAGGGTGGTTTGTGTTTTGATTCGGCTTTTGACTTCGATGATGTGTTTATGGGTTTGTTGAAATCTAAATGTACGTCACACATGTGTATTAAACGTCATTATTAGATAAGTATTTGTGTCCTGAGTGTGTGCTTTGCCTATGTGCATACAAGGTAGCACTCATCTAAAATGTTCATAAGCACTCAAAGAGGCTAAAGATGCAAATTGCAGTTTTAAAGACAACAATGACCTCTCAAATATGTGATTATTTGTGCATTTGCATGTATGTGGGGCATAACTTTTTCTCATAATTGTAATCCCTTTACCACAAACATTAATATTCAAGGGTTAAGTAAGTAAACCGAAACCTTTGAAATGAAGATTGTTTGTTCTTTCTGTGCGTCTTTCCTCCATCAGGGAAAAAAAGCTTCCTGAAAAGCAAGAAGGCGAGCAGCTTCACACTCCCTAAAGGGGGCATGGTTGAGCTGCTGGTCAAAGGAGCCAAAAATCTAACTGCGGTGAAGTCTTCAGGCACTTCGGATCCTTTTGTGAAAGGGTGAGCTGTTCGTCTCAGGGGGTTGGAACCTTTTCTTAATGGGGCGAGACGGTTAAAAACGGAAACAGTGAAATGAAAGGTGGCACATTTGTAAAAGTACTCAAATCTACTCACTTGCAAAGCCACGATGCTTGGGAATACTATTTTAGATGCTGATCGCTTATTCGTTGAAACACATATATTCAGAATAAAGAAATTTGAATACGTTAATAATAATAATAAAGAAATAATATACATTATGTGGTTGTCTTTCTCCCACTCTCTTTCCCCACATTTCCTGTCACTCTCCACTGTCACCGTCAAACTTCCCCAAAAAGTATATTGTTTTTCTTTGTAACTCCAAATATCTTACTGCCAGGGAAAGATAATGACACAATGGGCCCCTACAAGAGCATGACCCCAAGACTGAAAGATTGTGTGGCTGTTTTGTGTTTTAGTTTCAGTCTTTGTCGTCACTAATTTCACGTTCCAACAAGAAATATGGCTAGTAAACCTCTTCAGTAACACTAAAAAGCTAATTGTCTGACTCTGGAAGGGAGGGGGGGGGGTCAGATTCTGGGGGAGCAGTGCCCCAGCCCACTGAGCATTGTAAAATAAAGGTGTATTCTTTTTTCCAGATATCTCCTCCCTGACAGCAACAAGTCAACCAAGCACAAGACGGTGGTGGAGCGGCGCACCGTGAACCCGCTGTGGAACCACACCTTCACCTACTGCGGCCTGCAGCCGGGAGACCTCAACAACGTCTGCCTGGAGCTCACCGTGTGGGACAAAGAAGCCCTGGCCAGCAATGTCTTCCTGGGAGGAGTCCGGCTGGGAGGGGGCTCAGGTGGGTGACCGGCAGCACGGGACATCATAAGCTCAAAGTCCTCCAGTGGCTCGGGAACTTTACTCAAACTTTGAGGAAGCGGATGCTCATCTGCATGAATAATCTGTACTGTAATGTTTACTCTATAATAATCAACTTTTTAAAGAAAAAAATGTTGTAAAACATAATATAAGGAACCTAAATAAAGGACTTCTCAAAGAGGAGAAATGTTAATGGTTATTTAATTTGTATGCTTTGAAAGGAACCACATATTCTGGATCCACGTGGGTTGTTTGTTACAAAAACGTCATTATATCGTTATAAAGTTAACGACAGATATCGCTTCATCTTATATTCACAAGTTCATTTCCTCAGGACTCGCTGGGAGTTGAAACATAGCATAATAAATGTGTATGCCTTTGCCTCTCTTTCCCTCCAGGTACAAGCTATGGTAATGAGGTAGACTGGATGGACTCATACGGGGAGGAACAGCGGCTGTGGCAACGCATGATTGAAAACCCAGAAGTCCCCCATGAGTGTACGCTGATGCTACGCTCAAGCATGCGCAAGTGCAGCACATGAGCTGGATTGACTTACAGACAATAGAGAGGATACAATCAAAGTGAGAGTAAGATGTGATGTGAAGGCAGGAGGAGAGACCTGGAGAAGTGGAACAGTTGAGAAAAAAAAGAAGAAAAGTGTCCAGGACTCAAAAACGCTCATTAAAAATAGAGACCACCATCCTTCTCCCGACTTCTTTCCCCTTGAGATGCCCTGTTCAGCCAGTCATGCCTTACACAATCATCCACATGTGCCCACCCTCTGCCCTCTAAAGCATGCTGTCTTTGACCAAGCACTGCTGTTTACCACGGTTTATGAAAACCTTGTGTCGTACGTCACCTACATAGACAAATAAGCACACGGTGTGACCCCTGATGTGTCTTTTCTCGTCCCTGTGCTACATGAACCAGAGTCATATCTGCATGTAGTTACAGCTGACGGGGGCCATTTGTAAAGTGTTAGCCACTGACACTGATCAATGATGTAGACATTCCCTCTAGGAGCAACCGAGCTGCATCCTGGTCTGAAGCACACGGCGATGCTGCGAGTCATTCCCTTAAAAACAGAGGTGGAAAGTGACTAGTTCTTGTACGACTGTCTTCCTCAAGTAGAAGACGTTATGAGCTTGTAGAGTACCCTCCAACCGGCTGCTCTGATCTCGCATGTGAGGTGAAAGTATACATAATATACTGAAAAAGAAAAGCTAATTTTATGGATTACTTTTTGTATGATTTGTGGATTTCAACCCTCAATTATTCATTAAAAAACGTCTCGTCCAACAAACAGTTTCCAACCCAAAGACACTCAATTTACAATGAGATGATGGATAAGTGACGGAGCTGGAACCATCACATGCATTTTTAATGGTAATGTCTGCCATTTTGGCCAGACTGAATTATCTCAACAATAATTTGAGGGATTCTCATTAATTAATTTTGTACAGATATGTATGGTTCCCATTCCCAGTCAATGAATGCTAATGACTTTACTGAACACGACTTTAACGCCACCATGAGGTCGTTTTTTTAGTTTTTGAGTAAAATATATTTCATAGATCGTCATGACATTTTGTACAAAGTGAATCTTACGCTAATAACTAATGTCTCTTTAGCATTTTTACCAGGTCAAAACTAATGACAATATTTGTGTTTAGTGCTAATTGGCAAATACTAGCAGGCTAACTAGCTAAACTAAGTTGGTTAGCATAGTAAAAATTATACCTGCTAAACATCACTAGCATTGTTTTTGTCAGCATGTTAGCATGCCGATGTTAGCGATTAGCTCAGCGCCCCACTGGGCGTATGCACAGCCTCACAGAGCTGCTAGCATGGCTGTAGCGGCATGCTCCTAGACGTGTGGCTTAATGAATGACAACCAGCTTATTAAAGCGTGAGGAACAAGAGTTGTTTCACTTTCCACCTCTGGTTGTCAGGAAAAAAAAGAATCTCGAAGGATTACACAAAAATTAACTTCAATGTAAATTATCATAACACTGTATCAGTGGGATAATATAAACTGCATGGTGTTAGAGAAAACAGAGGTAGAAGAACAAAAGTTACGTGAAGCACTGATAAATAGATAATTTCACTCTGAAGAGGAAGAGCAGGAACCTGAGACCGGCTGTGTGTCACGGAGTGAGTCAGCACTGAGGCCAGCTGCCTTCGTCTCTGGAGGAGCCTAATAATGAGGCAGCGGCAGTCACCTTGTCCCCGAGGCCCGGGGCTCCGCCGTCCAGCCGCCTGTGATGAATCACACATTTACCAATAACCATTCAGAAGTTAAACTCTGAACGACCATTTCTCATGTTGAATGCCCATTTTGTCGCTTGTACTCCGAACCCCCTGGGCTCAACAGTTCCACACTGCACAATTATGGTAATAATACATGGTGTTTACTGTACAGCTTACTTTAGATGAGAGGCTCACTCAATACACAATTACTGAAGAATCTCTTAATTTACAGCATGTAGTATCTCTGTCGTGGTTTCCGAGCATCAAATTCACTGTATTCAAACCTTTGGTGTTATTTTGAAATAAACCCATCTTTCCATGGACTGTTTGCCTTTTCTGTTTGAGAATAGATACTATATTAAACTATTTGGATGAGTTCTAAAGGGTTGTATATGTGTACAGCCAGAACAATTAAAAATCCTTTTTTTTCAAGTATTTTTTCTATCCAGTCATCCATTAATCATTAGTCAATTCCTCCATTAGTCCATTAATCAATTAGTCGATTCCTCCATTAGTCTATTAGTCCATTAATCCATTAGTCGATTCCTCATTTAGTCTATTAGTCCATTTAACTATTAGTTAATTAATCCATTAGTCCATCATTAATGTATTAGTCCATTAGTCTATTTATCCATTAGTCCATTAAACCATTACTCTATTAGTCCATTCAACCATTAGTCACAATGCTACTATTGTTAATGTAAAAGTAATACTGTTACTTATGTTAACGTATAAGTAATAATGTTACTTATGTTAATGTATAAGTAATAATGTTGCTTATGTTAACGTATAAGTAATAATGTTACTTATGTTAATGTATAAGTAATAATGTTGCTTATGTTAACGTATAAGTAATAATGTTACTTATGTTAACGTATAAGTAATAATGTTACTTATGTTAACGTATATGTAATAATGTTGCTTATGTTAACGTATAAGTAATAATGTTACTTATGTTAACGTATAAGTAATAATGTTACTTATGTTAACGTATAAGTAATAATGTTACTTATGTTAACGTATTAGGTAACTCTTCCTGGTAACATCTCCTTTGCCTTTTCTGTTTCAGAAGATATACTATATTAAACTATTGGATGAGTTTTAAAGTGTTGTATTTGTGTACAGCCAGAACAAATTAAGTATTTTTGGGATGCAGAGTCCTAACAGTATCAATGTAGTAGTTGCTGTGGGAGAGAGACTATGTGAGCAAAAATATCCAATAAAAAAGTAAAATGTTTATCAAATACTTCCAAAAAGGAAGCAACACCATGCCAAAGCCTGAACAAGGAAATTGGAAATAAATAACTGTGTTTGCCTTAAATGTGTTATTGTTTTTTTTTCTGCAGATGTTTTGATGATGGGGGTTTAGACAAGTGCTTTCTGAATGACACTTGTTATCTTCCACCTGTTATTCCACATACCCAATTAGGAGGAACCTGTCAGTCTCAGATCTTCACTCCTGGCTGAAGGTGAAACCAGTTTGTTTCTCTCTCATGAGATACTAGGGCTGACATCCAATTAGCTCAGTTTATGGTGCATATTCATTATCTGATTTATTTGATCATAATTTAGGATAGGAATATATAAGCATTTTGCTTATACCAATATTTCTTAAGTCTTTCTGTTTTGTATATTATATAGAATAATATTATATTGCAATGATTGACTAAATAAAATACACAACAACATATTATAACAAAACCACCAATTCTCATAAATTAGCATGTTCTAAGCTGTTTCATCTTTAAAAACTGCCCTCTGAAAGAACAACAACCAGCGTGTGGGCTGACGTCGTCACCCCGGAACAGAGCCAGCCTTATACAAAGGTAGTTGCTGGCTATTGCGTTATATTTACCCCTCAGACGTGAGGATGGTATTGATCTTCTGAATCTAACTTTTGATATTCCTAAACACGTTAAATGATTTCTTTAAAGACCAACACTGATGCACGATGCCAATGGTTGTTTGGACAAGAACACGATTTAAAAGGAGGGGTGTGTAGGATTTAGCCGTATCCAGCAGTAAGAATTCAGATTGCAAACTCTACATTTCCTTTCACCCTTCTTCAGTTTCTTTATTTTCTTTTGACTTGTCCTCAGAGGACCAGACACGTCTCTTTCACTCACATCAACACACTGAAGATCACGCCCTGAATGATAGACATATTTAATCAGAGCATCACTGTCCTGTATAATAACACCCACACAATAATCCAAAGAGTGGACATCATTAAGAGATGTGAGATATAAATATTAGCCAGGCGAAGAGTGAACACGCCAGTTCATGAAGTAAAAATACTTTTTGTACAATATAGTGAAACATATTCTGCTTTCAAAATATTCTTAATAATAAAACAACAGATGCAGTTACAGAGGACACAGGAATCAATATGATTGTAATATACTGTGTGACCCATTCCCTTTGGTGACCTCTTTCAGGCGTCAACAGATCAACACACACACACACACACACACACACACAGACACACACTCACACAGACGCACTCACACCTTCTGGAAACAGGACGGGATGAGTTCAGGTAGGCGTGTGGGACATGAGAGGATACACAAAAGGAGATCTGTCTGCTGTGACGGAGAGGAGGAGGATCCAGGATGGCTGACAGTCCGTGTTTTATGATTGGCAGGTCTGGCCCGCTCCCTGCTGGAGCAGCATCTCGTCCTTGCGGAGGGGGAAGGTGTCGATGGTGGTGAATAATTCAGCCGCTGTAATCGGGAACGGGTAGCGTTGCTTGTCCATGCCCTGCTTGTCTACCAGCACCATTTGGAAAGACCGTTGAGGAATCTGAAGCTGTAACCTAGGAAACGCACATCAGCTCAGTGGCGGCAGTGGTGGAAAGTAACATTTACTCAAGTACTTAAGTACATATGCTGTGTACTGGTGTTCAATGATGTACTTTTTACATTCGTCTGACAGCTTAATGCTCAGAGGTCTATTTACGGTCCAGTAGAAACCGCGTATCTCCAGATGTGTTCATGTGGAACGTCTGTGATGAGCTCATGAAGGTCAAAGAGTTAATTTACGTGTTGAGAACACTGTCCTACTTCTAAAGCTGAGTAAACTATTTTCAAAAGCCTCTTGGATTAGCTGCAGAATGCATCATCACAATGCTGAACACATCTCAGAGCCCATGATGCATTGCTGCACATTAAACCACCATCTGCATATAATTGAGTTTACATTAGCTCAACCTTTAAAATATATTGGATTAAATGCAACATACAGAATAACGCAGCAGTAATATCAAGCCCAAAACATTTAACGTGTGTCCGTGTGTGTGCACGTGTGTGTGTGTGTGTGTGTGTGTGTGTGTGTGTGTGTGTGTGTGTGTGTGTGTGTGTGTGTGTGTGTGTGTGTGTGTGTGTGTGTGTGTGTGTACCTGAGATGCAGGGACAGTAATGGAGTGAGCAGCCTGTGTCGAATCCGGCCAATCTGTGCGGGGTAAGTCCCCACCAGCTCCATTACTGTGACGTGCCTCAGGTCCAGTCCACACTGGGCGCGCTGAGAGGACGATACGGAGAGGAATCAATACATTTAGCATTTTTATAGCTTTGTTATTGATTTCTATGCAGGCAAAAGAAGGATATTAACACAAAGGATTTATAACTAATGGTTTTTTGGGCCTTCATTGTACATAATAATGTATGTGGAGAGTTTATACCTAGAATGCTGTTTTCCCTTGTATCTGCTAAAGAGTTTCAACAGCAATTAAACAAATAGAAAGGAAGAATATTTGTATATTGACAGATTCTAGATTGTATAATAAGATAAAAGGAGTACACAAAATGTTAAGAACTTCTAAAAAGGTCATTTAACTCACAAAGATGACAAGGAAAGGTTCTTGTGTTGTCCAAACACCAAATAAATACTATAATAACAGCAAATGTCACTTTTTGATTGAATTATCAATGAATTAACTAATTAATTCTGCTCTGAATAGCACAAACAACCCACAACATGACAGATCCCAGGGCCGATCGCTCCGGTTGGTCGTGACCGCTTAACACAGTCTCGTCTTCCAGCTGATAACGCGTCACGTTGAAAGGTCAGGTGTCTGAAGACAGATCTAAAGGTTTCTGACGAGGCGTGGAAACATCCAGCCCCAGAATAAACCTTATCAAAGCCGGTGCTAGTATCATTTAATCAGTGCCTCGACATCCCCCCCCCCCCCCCCCCCCACACACACACACACACACACACACACACACACACCATCCTCCCTTCCTATCCATTCGTCTCTCTGCTTTGTCCCACTTACGCAGCAAAGCGAGAGAGCAAATCAAACACACGATCACACTGCAGTCCTCTTCGTGAGCGGCAACACACACACATACACACACACACATCACCGCAGCTTTGACGTCCTCGCTCGGTTACCTGCGGCCCGAGTTGTACCTGCGAGGAGTCGCACCTCACCTGTAGGTTCGTCATCTGGAAGCGGTAATTGTGATTGGCAGCAGTCGGAGCCGAGATAATGAGGAGCCGTCTTTTCTCATAGAACTGGTCCAGCAGCGCGGCGGCTGTACGCACGCCCACGTTGATGTTCATGGCTGTGATGACATTCAATGCACCGTTAAGTGAGAGGACACGATGTGACGCACGGCACAGGAATACGAGATGTAATTCAACACAGCGAGATGTTGCGCAATCGGAGGCTTTGGGTCTGCTGAGCAGATGTCCTCATCCAAAGTAAACTTGCAACACAGTCCCTCCCTTCAGCTGCTTTTTCCCCACAGAAACAGACATTCAATAGATACTTGTTCAGAATTCATTTTAATAGAGCGATGGTGCAGGTGGACCCTTTTCCCCTCTCACATGGACCCAGGGAACACGGGACCGTTGTGTTGACACCAGACAGCACCAATACAAAATAAATCACATTCTTTTGATTATCTTTGTTGTGTGAGTGAATACTCGTCCTAAAAAAATGCAATAAATTGTCTGTATTGCCAGATTGGACAATGTCCTGTTAGTGATGGAAAATAAAATAAATACAAATGGAAAATTATTATCAGATATGTTTTAATCCCAAACAGAACCCTAAAAATAAATTCGGATCAATATTGTATTGTGTTTTTTCAAATTAATCCCGATGATGCAGTACTGGGAGTAATCCCATTAAGGCATTAATATGTATTATTACATTTTAATTTGCTAAAAGCAAGGATGCAGCTTGCTCAAGGGAATGAGGTAAGCAGCTTGAAATAAAATGTATGAATGCATGAAAATTAGACGACAAACTAGAAACAACGTAAGAAATATCTTAAGTCCATTAAATAACGCGAACCAGAAAGAAATAAAGTTAACGTTGAATCGTATTGCAACTCTGCCATTACAAATCATTATCTTTCAAGAGGAATACAAAATAAGTAAATAAAAGATATATGATTGTTGCACTTAAATTTCGGTGTGTGTGTGTGTGTGTTACCTGCACAGGTGGTGTCTAATCCAGACCAGGTGAGTCCGTACTGACACACTCGGGCAGCGCTGCCCCGCAGCTCGTAGCCACCGGTGCAGACGAACTGACAAGTGGCGCCGTAGTTGTCTCCGTCACTGTCACACTTCATGTAGCCGTTGTCCGGGGCGAACAGGGGGCTGCAGCGCCGCACTGCACACAAAGAGAGAGAGAGAGAGAGAGAGAGAGAGAGAGAGAGAGAGAGAGGCGCACGATGACAGGCAGCGGGGGGCGTTGAAGTAAATCAAAAAAGATTTATGTGTGTCTACATATTCCCACGAAATTGGATTTTGCTTTAGAGGATTTAATTGGTTTTCAGCCGGGCTGCAGCCGATATCGGTTTGGCTCAATAAACGTGAGGTCCATGACAAAAAGCAATTGGTTCTAATTATCAGGAAATTATTGGAATTTCAATGAGAGAAAAGCTCCTTTTATTCCCCATACTATTGCCTCAACTCAATTATTAATATTTTTTTCAAAGACTTTTACTGCTGTGCACTGAGAAGAAGACATGCAGCGTACACTAGAAATACATTTGATACAAGTAGAAGCGTTACAGCCTCCATCTTTCCTTCTTTCCTGGAAATATCCCGTATAAAATACAGTGTTGCTGAAAATCCTCCTCCACAAAATGATCAAAAAAGCTTTTTATCGCTCACCTCGCACTCTGATACTGAAGCGACAGGATCCTTTGTTCCCCGCACGATCCAACACCGTGTAGGACATCTTATGGAGCCCCTCTGGGAAGTCGGATTTTGAAGGTTTCCCTTTCAGGATAACACTGTCAAAAGAGAGACTCTGTTTTAATATCTCACTGTGATCTCCCTGTTCAGAGGGTGATAATAACCCAAAACAGAGTGGGTCCATTAAAGCAAAAGAAAAGCTTAAAGTGTGATGGAGATGAGACTGACTCTGTGAGAATGCCATCCGCAGTGTCCACACCCTCGGATGTGTCCCAGGTCACCCTCGCTGTTAGTTTTCCTGGTTCTGCCCACTTATCCTTCAGATTAGGACACTTGATTTTTGGAGGATCTATATCTACAGAGAGAGAGAGAGAGAGAGAGAGAGAGAGAGAGAGAGAGAGCGAGAGAGCGAGAGAGAGAGAGAGAACAAAATAACACACTTAAGAACGAGTACGAATGTGGAACAGGAAGTGTAAACTTTATATGCCAGAGCAGGACAAGACTTTAACAAATGGTAAATATTACCACGGAAATTACCACAAAAATCTAAATAGCAGCTCCCAACACGATGCATTCCTGTAGCGCCATGTTCCAAAAAAACACCTGTACTTTTCATTCTCCACGAGCACTGAATGTCTCATGATCGGAGACGCTGCTTTCTGCTAGCAGTTTTGAAGTATTAGGAGGTTTCAAAGAGACAGGGAAGTAAAGGATGTCTCTTAAGAGACTTGATTGCCCTTAAGAGCATCGGTAAGGCTGTGATGGCGGTGGTGCAGTGATGGTCTGCCGTCACCGAGGTCACAACACCATTCAGCCAGTTCTATAATCAGAGTGCAGACCATAAAGCTCGGCCTTCCTTGAAAAACTGAGTCATTCTCAGGCTCAGCCTGCCTCTGTAAAAGCTGTTTCTGGTGATGAGAGACAAGCCGTATCTCTAAGCTTATTTTTCCACCCCAAACATCAATCATACAACTGTATATTATGAGGAGTACACTGTCGACTGCAGCTCACAGTATACGCCGTAAGCAAATAATGACCTGTTACAGGAGTTTTTCCGCCTCTATGGAAAATGAAATAATGCAGAAAATCCCGACACACACACACACACACACACACACACATTCTTACCATTACAAGCGGGGACCCCGGCGCTCCAGGCCTTGGTGTAATGGCACGTCGCCGTCTTCTGTCCCTTCAGACTGAATCCGGGCGAGCAGAAGAACTCACAGCGAGAGTTGAAGTAGGAGCCGTCCGAACACTTGTAGCCGCCGTTAGCCGGCATGTCCAGCTTGGGGCAGCGGATCTCTGTCAGAGGTAAAGGCTTTGAGGTAAGGAGGACTCGCTGGATGCAATTTGGTCCCGGTAAATGGAATTTATCCACGGTGATGCAACAGATGGACTGAAGGGGTCAGGAGGCTTCATACAAAGTGATTGTCAGACCTTTGCATCCCCAGTGTGGCCACTCATATAGCAGCTATAAACTCAGGGGCGGCCCTTGCACATTTGGCGCTCTAGGCAAGCTTCACTCGTGGCGCCGATCTTATAGTTTTGTACTTTTGGTAGAGAAGAGAAATTGATTCAATGTGAGAAAAAAAGTCATGTAAGCGCTATGGCTTAGTGGGTAGAGGCGCCTACTTGTTGAACAAGAGGTACTGGGTCCAAGACCCACAGTGACGAGAAAATAACTAATTCAAATATTATTTTTTTCTGATGGCCACTTTTTTTGGCGCCCCCCTCACGGGGGCGCCCTAGGCAGCCGCCTAGTCCGCCTGTAGGAAAAACCGCCACTGTATAAACTATTTAGCTTTCTGGCTTTGTACACACTATTTTCTGTCAGGTATCGCCCCACCTTACAGGAAGTGCATTTACCACGGGGGGATTTAGTCTGCTATGGTGTGAATGCTGTTTTCAAAGAGACTTCCACACCCTGCAGAGAATAGAGGTCGACGAGAGTAATCCACGTAGTCGTTTACAAATCTGTTGTTTGAACATTAATCAATAAAAAAAAACACTTTCCCTTCTTAGATGTAGACATTCACATGTGGTTCAAGGCTGAAGACAACGAGAGCAAAATGGACTGATATTTTCATGGACAAGAATGAACTTGTTAAAAAAATAATGAATTAATATCAGGAATCCCCAGATCTAGTATGGAATGTCAGGTACATGCATATTATATATATATATATATATATATATATATATATATATATATATATATATATATATAGATATAGATATAGATAGATATAGCACTATATATACTATATATATATATATATATATATATATATATATATATATATATACAGTATACATATATATACTGTATATATATAATATATATAAATTGTATATATATAATATATATAAATTGTAAATATATATATAATATATATATATATATATATATATATATATATATATATATATATCGATATAAATATTGATATATTGATATATATGCATGTGTAGATGTCTGTCTTTTACCTCGGCAGGCGTAGTTAGAGGACCAGTGCTTGCTGGCCATGCACACCACCTCGGAGCTCGGGGACTCGTATCCCTGCTTGCAGCGGATCTTGCAGCGAGTTCCCATCACGTTCCTGTAGTGCTCTCCTCTGGGTGTACGGCAGCTCACGTCCCCATGCTTCACCTTAATGGGCGCACACCATGGGGTCCCTAATAACGGAGGGAAAACAATGCAGTGACCTTTCCTTCACAGCCTAAAGGCGATTAGATGTTATTTCTACGGAGAGACATTGGAGTGAGAGATTATAAACACATTACCTGAAGACTATAAGAGCCACGAAAGACTGAACATGTAAAAATCCTCCCATCGCTTGAGTGATACGGAGGATTTCTTTTTACCTTATCTGCAACTTTCCATAATCCAAGAGTATCTCGTGAGGCAGAGGAGAAAGACTCGCTTGAGATAAAGACATGTGCGACTGTGAAGAAACCACTTAGGTTTAAAAGTTAGTGAGCGAAACCTCCACATCGCTAGAGTTTTATATACTTTTCACACGACTGACGTCAGCTGTTTGTTGAGCTATCCCTGGAGCTGGTCTGTCAAAATTAGATCAGTTTTACTCCTAATTGGAATAGTTTAATTGGAAGGTCGAAACCATCTCGGTGTCTGTTAATTATGAAGACAAGTCCTTTGATACTTATGAGAACAATCACATTTGCCTTCAGCACCTCTGTTGCATGACAAGTACGATGGGCTTATTTTAATGAAGGAAAATCTAAATCTGCAATTGATTTCCTTCTGAGTAAAGACGAGCCCTCGCATCAACACACATGTATTGCACACACTTGGAGAGAAAACACACCAGTTTGGGCTCATTTCCAGTTGGAATAGAAATGAGTATTCATTACACAGCGAGCCTCTCTGGCTGCCTCTCCCTCTCTCTCTCTTTGTGTGTGTGTGTGTTGGCAAAGTTTCCACAACCCTTGAGTAAGAGAAAATAATACTACATTTGAGCTTTTACACAGTTTGGTTTGGCCTCGGCGATAATGTTCCGTGTCTCGCTGACCCCGGATCTAAAGCTGGACGCGACTTTCACGCAACTGAGTCAGTTCCCAAAAAAGGCCGGACTAACTACCGTTAATGTCTCATTAAAAACACAGAGAAAATAATAATATTAGTAATTCAATCAAATGTGATTTGGTGCGACTGCCTACGCACTGTTAGCTCGGGGGGGACGTGGTTACAAGCGGACGTAGCGGCTGGCGAGCGGTCTCATAAGTCAGAGGTGTGTGTTTGGACCTCAGGCGGCAAAAAACTTTGTTTATAGTTTTGCTTTTACTTATTTATTCGTCCTTTGCCCTCCTGTCTCCGATCATTCGGCGCTGGTGAGGATGCAGACTAGCGGTCCTCCAGCTTCATCGTGTGCTGTATTCACAAATCTGAAGGATTTCATCTCTCCCTCTGGTATCTAGATATTAGATAATTAGACGCTCTTTGTCCTCTCATCGTGACGTTATTCTCATGGACGTGTATGTAGGCACCGTTACCTGAATACCAGTCCTCATCGCCTCCATTTGCATACTGGCCTGACCCTGGGGATGAAAGAAAAGAAGAAGAAGAAGAAGAAGCAACTAATACATCGACAAGATCTGCATCCAAGATGTGAAGCAATGTTTGAAAGCGTTGTCCTGGGCTGACCTCTTTGCCAGTTTTTTTTTTTTTATCTTGTCATAAACAGCACAGGAAAAGGCTTAAAGATATTGCTTAACTTTTCATCTGAACAAGACTCTAGGGGGGATCTTTTGGACAAACCACATGCACAAGGAATGATCCACAATAGATCCTCTCTTTTGCTAGCTGTTTTGGAAAATGAATCTGTTGCACACACATATTCATTCTTCTTAATCCGCCGTCCGGTAGTGTTTTTTTCCTTCTTTCTCTTCTTTTACTGAGTTTGTTAAAAAGGGAAGGAGTGAAACTATTTTGAAACTTTTTGTTCCAAAACAAGCTCCCACAGATCACACTTACCATGTTAAGTAGAGTGGCTCAGTGATAGGCCTAAAAGGGCAAATGTGAGGAGGAATTGTGATGAGCAAGCAGAATTATTTGAGGAAAAGGGAAACAGTAAAAACAGAGAGGAAAGAGGAAATGGGTGATGAAGGGGTTAAAGTAGGGGGAAGGGTGTTCAGCCCCGGGATGTTATGAACCCCAGTGTGAATGTGTCCTCTGTTCAGGATCTTCAAGAGAGGAGTGATCGGGCCTCCTCCAGCTCCGTATGCCAGCCGCATGTCGGTCATTGAACCCGATGTGAAGAGCACGTCTCATTTCCTGCTCCCTCCATTCCTCATCATGGCTTTATGTCACTTTAATAAAAGCTTTCAGGAACCCAAATCCCGCAAATCATATAAAAACACACACACACACACACACTTACACACACAGACACACATACACAGGTTTTTAGGTGTTTTCAGTCAGATCACACAGCATAGATTTTACAAAGAAAACCTCACTTACTGAGTCAGATGTAGCTGTCTAGTGGGAACACTTCTATTTATGCTTCTTAATGGAGGGAGGAAGGGAAGCAGAGAAAGATAAAAGGTATGGGAAACTAATTATAGGTGTGTGTGTGTGTGTGTGTGCGTGTGTGTGTGTGTGTGTGTGTGTGTGTGTGTGTGTGTGTGTTTGTGTGTCTCTCTTCCCAAGTGAACATTAGTTCGCCAGAAAAGTGATGCAGACATCTTGCAGCCATTCCGTGCAAACAAGACACAACAAGTTACATCACAGCAAATAGGAGCCACTTGTTTGTGATTGGCTGTGTGATCACAAAACGATGATTTACTTACTCTCTTTTATCCAGACATAAATCACCTTATGAAACTAAGTGATAGACCTTATGATTTTCATGAAACTGTTGATGATAGTCTTGTTGTTTTCTTCCTGCGATAACTATTTCATGTATTTAGAGGCGGAGTCCACTATTCCTGCTCTGGATTGAAGTCGCCTCCACATCCATGAGGGATTCACAGGAGACGATGCTCACATGCTGTCCTCATTCTGACCTCTTTGATATCATCCTCACTGTCTGAATACTTCTTCTGCCACCCGTCAGCTGCAGTATACTTTTATTTGAAGACAAGCATAATCACATAACTGTTAGTCATTTATATTTTTTAACCACCCTGTAATAACCATGTGACTTACCTAGACTGAATAACCTCATCAATTCATATCCACAACAAACACTAAACAAGTAAAATAACAAACATCTATAACGACTAAGACAAAGATAGAGCAACCCAAATGACAAACAATTACAGAGTGAGAGAACAGTTAGACACTTTTATCCAGAATATTATTCATATTATTTCCATACGGAACTGGTAGTCCGTCCTGTTTCAGTTCAGTTAAGCCAAATCCAACTCAGATGCAGGAAATAAATTTAAAAAAGCAGGAGCATTCGCTGTATAATCCATAATGAATAAATCTTAAGAGTATTGATTAAATATCACGCTTACAGGAAGAGAAAAAGCCCTAAACTCCATTATAAATATCTCTAAAGTGTATATCAAGTATATCAAGTAGAACAAAAATATTACAGAGAACAGTTATCGTTGGTTTCCCAAAGATAATTGTCTGTAGAAATATTCAGTTGTTTAATCTACTGAACAAGAAATATGTCAACAATAACACAACAACACGCAAGACAGACCGTAGCCCTTGTATATGTGTGTATTGTGTATTGTTCACCGAACTGTTTTTTATGGACTTCTTCCTTCTCCAAAGTAACCAAGACAACAAGAGGCTTCAGAGGACACTCGGAGCAACATCTCCCCGTATGAAGCAGGCGGAACAAAACTCAGGCTTTTTGTTTCCTGGACATACGGGCCGGACGCTGCGCCGCATCCCTGCCTTGGAATTGAATTTCCTGAGCCTGGTTAGTCTTTGATGAAAGCGCTCCAGATTCAATCAAATCCGGGAAAATAAACTGTGATCTGATGATGGGGGGGGGGGGGGGGGGTATCAGCAGCTAGGCATCACATTCCTGGTAATCTACTTTAGGGGTGTCAAACTCATGTTCAACGTGGGCCAAATCAGCATCATGGCTGCCTTCTTAAAAGGGCCGGAAACACTTTATAAACTGCTCGAACATATTGTTAAATAACTCTCTTTGCATTTGATTATTGTGTAGAAATATTGCACATAAGGAAATGTCTCTAATATCATAACATAAATCCATTTAATCTTAAACCTTCAAAATAAAAGCACAGGATATTTTTCTTCAATTTCTTTAAGAAAAGGTGATCGTGTGTTTTTAAAGCCGCCAGGGGGCCACATAAAGCGATGCGGCGGGCCGGATTCGGCCAGCGGGCCTTGTGTTTGACACCTGTGATCTACTTCAAATGAAGTCTAGAGCGAGACATAGAAATGTTCTTTGTGCAGGAAGCTCATCGTACTGACTTTAAATTACAGAGCCCGATTGCCCAATTAGCAGTTTTCTGCAGCTCTATAATACAAACCGTCGTTATGTAGAAGCTCGTTCCCGGTAAGTGTTGAAGTAGTTACAGGCTAAAGGAGCTGGAGAGAGATGGGATTCTTTATCGCTCAATTCGACGGGCTACGATTACATATCCATTACATATCCATTACATAATTGCTTTCTGTCCCATTCCAGCTGAAACCAGCAGCTCAGCTGCTGGTTTCTTGCACACGTCAGCAGTTTCTGACCCTGAGGAACAAATGGCCGCTGCTGCTTTTATATCTATTAATGCTTTACAGTGAGCTATACGACAGTTGCTAAGTGGTCACCGTAATGGCCCACCGATCTCCACTGTGTTATAATCATAACTGATGTTTCATTTCAACACTATTTATTTCTAAATGTGGTTTGCATACTTGTTATGCATGAGCATAAGGCTCCACCACTATGCTTGCGTAGGATGAAGCGCTATAATAAGGGTTGGCAGTGGGGTTAATTGGGAATTAGTTATTTAAAAAGTGTTCAGCATTCAGATTCACAATTAAAAACTCATTATAGCACGCAGCTCAATTAATATGGCACGTGTCTGTCTGCTCCTGGTGCTGCTCACATCAATATATTTACATTAACAATGGACCAAAGGACTGTGTGCAACAGGGTTCGCTGACTCTGCAGTTCCCAGAGTTAACATAGGGCCGACACATTGTCCAGACAAGAGTGATGTCGCTGGTGATGGATGCGTATACATAAGTCACGGTCTTTCTTTCTGGTAAAGTCACGCTCATCAGAGTGACTGTTCTCCAGTGATGGCGCTTCCTGGCATTCCCCCAGATTACTCCTGTGAGCGTGGAGGAGGTATCTTCACCCAGACTGACATCAGCACAAGAATCGTCATGGAAAATGTGGTCAGGCTTTTATGACTATTTTCTTAAGAGGTTTCTAGCCGTAATAAGCGATGTAGAACGCAGCTTAAAGATTTCCACTGTTTAATACGAGAGCCCAAAAGGTGCAAAAGGAGACCTTCAGGCGCACTGTTTTGATTCATCATGCACACGCACGCACACACACACACATACACACACACACACACACACACACACTCACACACACACACACACACACTCACTCACTACCTTAGCTGGTTTATTGAGCACCAGAACAAATGCAAACACACCGCTGTAAAATAAACTCCTCTTAAACACACACACACACACACACACACACACACACACACACACACACACCACACGTACAGACTGGAGTCTCCAGTGTCCGCTCGACAGGCAGTTTTTAGTCTGTCAGCTTGTGTTCATGTTTCAGCCTGTATGATCATAAAGCAGCCACTCTCAAACCATTTACAGGCACGTTGCCACTGTGACTACACACACACACACACACACACCACACACACACACACACAATAGTCCATTGAGACTTGAGCTTTGAAGTCGTGTCAGCCCCTCACTGCAGGATACGGGCCGGCTTCTTCTCTCCCTCCGCCTCGCTGCCTGTACGTGTTCTTATGTTGGATGCTTTTCCTCAGTGTGAGGCTGCAACAGTCATATTTCTCAACGACCAATAATCATTTAATCATCTTTTCAATAAGAAGTGAGATTAGGTCAATCACAAAATGTCCTGCAGTCTTCAGTAACTTCATCGTATGTCTTGGTTCAGACATCCAACAGTTCAAACCCCAAATATGTTCAATGTGGAATGATAGAAGCTACAGCGACATCAGGAAATGTGGATACATGTGGGTATTTTTGCGAAAGGAAAAAAAACGACTCGATTAACCGATTATCAAAATAACAGCTGATAAATTGTATGATTAACTGTAGGACTAAAACACTGATAACACGTTTTAAGGCCCAAGAAAAGTTGGTGAATGGCTCGTTCTTTGTGAATCATTAAAAATAAGTAGGGCACACGTGTAACCCACACTGCATCTCCACTACAGGCGCAGGGCTTTCATTCGGACCACAGCAGCAGCTCTGTGCCCCAGACGCGCACTGCGCTCCCCCCGCCGGCCGCCCCCCTCCGCGTAAACACCACCGCGGTTCACCCCAAAACCGAAAAAAGACTCAAATAGATGCAACAAAAAAAAAAGAGGAGGGAAGGAGGGGGATATTCACCCAATACAAAGAGTTTGATTTAAGTTCAGCACCAAGAAATCAGTCTCTCGCAAGACAATCTAAAACGGGTGGATTATCTCCTCATAATGTACGGGGGGAGAGAGGGGGAGGAGAGGGGGAGAGGGGGGGGGGGTAACGGGGGTCTTACCTTCGTACGCGGAGCACAAGCAGAGCGGGACGAACAGGAGCACCAGTGGCCACATGTCCATGTCGAGACGCGGGACTCTTCAACATGAGCTTTGCAGGAAAACCTCCAGCGCATTCCTGCTGCCCGAGAGGCCCGCCTCCCGCTGCACAGCCACATACACACACACACACACACGCACACACACACACGCACGCACACACACACACGCACGCACACACGGCCGGGCCCGGTCACCGGCACGAGGCGCGTCAGCCCTGTATGTAAACTGTGACATATGGACACCACGATCTATGGAGGTCCTCCCAGTTCTCCTCGGACGGCTCCTCGTGTGTGTGCTTCAGTGGGCACGTTACACGTCTGAGGTACTCATACCCAGTGGTGGAAGTATTTAAATACTTTTACTTAACTATCGTCTAAAAATACTCCTGAAGTCCTGAAACAATGATGCTACTATATATTGTGTATGCCACTGGGTAGATTAGTAGGCCCACTGCATCATAAATAAGCCATATCAAATATGTAAAAATTCAAATATATGTAGAAGTATAACAAAGAAGCAGAGTTAGACCATAGTGGTTCACAACCTGAGGGCCGGGGCCCCATACAGGAGTTGCAATTTATATAATAGGTCATTAAATTATTAATTTGATAGGAGAGAATAACTCATGTTGATATTATTAGTTAAAAAATGGCCTATTTTCTAAGGCGCTTCTGTTGATCAGGAGAACATGTATTAATCTCACCAGGATGTGATTTTGATATAAAATAAATGTTTTATGAACATTTTAAGGTATGCTATATATTGTAGCCTGTATTAAATATAAGTAAATATACATGACATGGTCCTTCCTGCACCAGATCATCACTTTTAGATCCACTCTCTCACACACACTGTCATGGTCCAGAGTTTTTGTGTCTTGTTTCCTGTCTTATTTTGAAGTCCTTGTCTCTCGTGTCTTCTCTGTTTCTCTGCATTTCCTGTGCCTGTGATGGTCTGCCCTGTTTCTGATTGGTTCCACCTGTGTGATTGCTAGCCCCGCCCTCATTGTGTCCACCTGTGTCTCGTCCCCGGTGATCGTACCGTTTAGTTCATGTCTGTGTTTGACCTGTTTTCTGTAAAGGATTACATCTTCTGTAGAAACGTTGCTGGCATTTGGGTCCAATCTCTCTCTCTGGCTATGACACGCGCACACACACACACACACACACACACACACACACACACACACACACACACACACACACACACACACACACACACACACACACACACACACACACAGAGAACCAATGAAACGTTCCACAGTAACTTTCTGTAATTGATTCTCGACATTTCCATCTCCACTTGATCATCATCCTGCAGTTCAACACGCAGCAGGAGTACGTGGTGAACGGTAATCAGAGTTTAATTGTGCGCTCTCCGGTTGCTGGTCGGTGTCTGAGCGTCTCGTCTGGAAACAGGAAGGAGAAGACGTGACCGTAAGCTCTCCTGTGCTGTCATTGTGTGACGTCTGAAAGGTTCTGCGAGGTCAGGGGAACCAAGAGTTCTCTGACTTTTGTAACCCACTGACTGTCTCAGGGAGGCAAATCTTTTAATTGGCCGATCCAGAACCCGAGTCCTGATAAATATCCGGGTGAAGAGTGGCCACTTCCTGTTCTGATTGGGTGCAGACAGCGGTGGGTGCAGCGCGATTTCACCTTGCATTAATTTAAAGTGAATTTAGTTGTGGTGGACTGTACTCAGCATATTTGGTGTAAATGCGACATCCCCTATTTGTTTTATTGCATGTTTTTTTTCTTTCCCTTTGTATTTCCCTGACTTTGTCAGCGCTTTTGGTTCCTGCTGTTAAGATGTTTTTTGTGTGTTGAATAAACTGTTTTCATGTGACCTTTTGTCTAGGTCAGGGTTTTGAGCTGATGCCAATTTGTATCAGATGAAGTCAACATGATGACTGCCAACGTTGACAGTTTATTTTTCATTATAAATATGTGTACTTGATAATTTTAGTAAAAAAACCTCAAAGCTGAACTATTTGCGTTTGTGTTTTTTCCTCAAGGATTGGGCTCCATAGCTGAACCTGGTGACAACATCCATAGACTTTGGTTAAAACTCTTAATAGTGGGCCACAGGTTCCACTTTGCTTTGACTTTGATGTGACGGATGATGATGTTGGATGAAGATGGTCTCTGGGTGGAGTCGTTGTGTCTTTCACTTCTTGAAATTTGAGTTCAGCGTCTAAAAGCACGACAGCATCATTGTGAGGGATTCTGTCTCCATGAAGGCGAGGATGACGAGTTGGAGAGCGTTCGCTCCTAATGGAGAATGTTCCATCTGAACATTGGACAGCACACGCTTCACTTTCAAGTCTCAAGAGCGTTCAATTCACAAATTGAGTCGGCGTGAGTCGGGTCAGACCTTGAGTTGTCTGGAGGAGGAAGAAGTGAACTTCATTAGCCTCCAGCAGAAAAGGAGGCGAAGAAGCAGAAGTAGAAGAAGAATCATTGGATTACAAACAGTGTGTTTTTTAATACTGTGACCATGTTATAGAAGATCAATGATACACCGGTTGAGAGCAACATATACAGAGGGGTATATGTGGAAAGTATTCAGAGCCTTTACAATGTTCTCTCTTTGTTTCATTACAGGGTCTGAAAACATATGTTTATGTGATATTTCGATTTTTCTTTTTTTATAAATTTGTTTTTTTTTTTCGAAATGGGGAGCTGAGTGACATTAATGAGGAATAAATTAACTTTTTTGATTTTAGCAAATGGCTGAAATGAAACAGAGTGAACATTTTAAAGTGTATGAATACTTTCCGTACCCTCTGCTGTAAATGAGCCACTCCTCATGAACACGGGCACTCCATCACTCGGCTGCTCAATACTAAAAAGAAATGTTCTGTACAGCTCTGACAAATGAAACTATTTGTGACGCTAATGTGTCTTCAGGAATGAGGCTCGGGGCCCCGAAGACAGGAAGTCGTAAATATTGAGATAATAATGCATCAATAATGCAACAATAATGCATCAATAATGCATCTTTGGTTTCAGTCTTTTAATGAGATTTGTTGACGATGAATAATACAGAAGAGAAGAATAGTATTAAATATATAATAATACATCAGCAGCTGACTCAGTGAGCAAGTTCCCTACATGGCCCTGTGGCACCTTGATGGTGACCTTGTTGGTGACCTTGTGGTGCCTTGTTGGTGACCTTGTGGTGCCTTGTTGGTGACCTTGTTGATGCCTTGTTGGTGACCTTGTTGGTGACCTTGTTGATGCCTTGTTGGTGACCTTGTTGGTGACCTTGTTGGTGCCTTGTTGGTGACCTTGTGGTGCCTTGTTGGTGACCTTGTGGTGCCTTGTTGGTGACCTTGTTGGTGACCTTGTTGGTGACCTTGTGGGGCCTTGTTGGTGACCTTGTTGGTGCCTTGTTGGTGACCTTGTTGGTGACTTTGTTGGTGACCTTGTGGGGCCTTGTTGGTGACCTTGTGGTGCCTTGTTGGTGACCTTGTTGGTGCCCTTGTGGTGCCTTGTTGGTGACCTTGTGGTGCCTTGTTGGTGACCTTGTTGGTGACCTTGTGGGGCCTTGTTGGTGACCTTGTTGGTGACCTTGTTGGTGACCTTGTGGGGCCTTGTTGGTGACCTTGTTGGTGACCTTGTTGATGCCTTGTTGGTGACCTTGTGGTGACCTTGTTGGTGACCTTGTTGGTGACCTTGTTGGTGACCTTGTTGGTGCCTTGTTGGTGACCTTGTTGGTGCCTTGTTGGTGACCTTGTGGTGCCTTGTTGGTGACCTTGTGGGGCCTTGTTGGTGACCTTGTTGGTGACTTTGTTGGTGACCTTGTGGGGCCTTGTTGGTGACTTTGTTGGTGACCTTGTGGTGCCTTGTTGGTGACCTTGTTGGTGACCTTGTTGGTGACTGACCTTGTTGGTGCCTTGTTGGTGACCTTGTGGTGCCTTGTTGGTGACCTTGTGGGGCCTTGTTGGTGACCTTGTGGTGCCTTGTTGGTGACCTTGTTGGTGACCTTGTGGTGCCTTGTTGGTGACCTTGTTGGTTTGTGGGTTTTGTTTTTTTGTGTTGTTGGTTTGTGGGTTGTTTTTTGTTTTGTTGTTTGTTGGTGACCTTGTTGGTGACCTTGTGGTGCCTTGTTGGTGACCTTGTTGGTGCCTTGTTGGTGACCTTGTGGTGCCTTGTTGGCGACCTTGTGGTGCCTTGTTGGTGATCTTGTGGTAACCTTCATTTCAGGCCGAGGTACTGAGGAAGAACGTCGTTCCAGAACTGCTGAGTGTCGTCTTCTTCCTCCTCCTTTTCTTCCTCCTCCTCTTCCTCCTCCTCCTCCTCCTCTCCTGCGCTGCTCTTCTCTGTCCTCGCGGGTGTTTCTTTATGTTCTTTGTATTTTCTTTCAGGAGGAAACTCCTGCCTGTTTTTCATTTTGGTTGATTTGACCCTTTTCTCCTCTTCCTCCTCCTCCTCCTCCTCCTCCTGCTCCTCCTCATCTCCTTCTTCTTTTTCCAATTTTGTAATTCCCTCTTTTTCTTTCTCATGTTCCTCCTTTTTAGCATCTTTCTTACTGTGTTTGACGTTTGCAGCCTTTCCTTCTTCCTCACTCTCTTCTTCTTCTTCTTCTTCTTCTTCTTCTTCTTCTTCTTCTTCTTCTTCTTCTTCTTCTTCTCCCTCCTCCTCTTCTTCGTTAGCTTCTTCCTCACTCTCATCTTCATTTCCCTCAGAACCACTTTCTTTCTTTCCTTTAAGTTGTTCCTGTTTTGGTTCTCCTCTCTGATTTCTGAGTCTTGTCTCTATTTTTCGTTTGACCTTTGTTTCATTATCCTCTTCCTCCTCTCCCTCTTCCTCCTCTCCCTCCGCTCCCCCTTCCTCCTCTCCTTCACTCCCTTCCTTTTCTTCTTCCTCCTCTGTAACTACCTCATTTCCTTCTTCCTCTTCCCCCTCTTCTTCCTCCTGCTCTATAACCTCCTTCTTACTCTCTTCTTCCTCCTCACCATCTTCTTCTTCATCCTCTGTAACATCCTCCTTGTTATCTTCTTCCTCATCACCCTCTTCTTCCTCCTCTGTAACATCCTCCTTATTCTCTTCTTCCTCACCCTCTTCTTCGTCCTCCTCCTGCTCTATAAGCTCCTCCTTACTCTCTTCTTCCTCCTCCTCCTCTTCATTATCTTCTTCCTGCTCCTCAACTTCTTTTTCTGTAATCGTATCATTTTCCTGTTCTTCTTCCTCCCAATCTTCTTCCACCCCCTCTTTTTCCTCCTGCTCTATAACCTCTTCCTTACTCTCTTCTTCCTCCTCTCCCTCTTCTTCTTCCTCCTCTGTAACATCCTTCTTATTCTCTTCTTCCTGCTCCCCAACTTCTTCTTCCTTTTCTGTAACCTTATCATTTTCCTGTTCTTCTTCCTTGCCCTCTTCTTCCTCACTAGTAAGCCCCTCCTTTCCATCTTCTTCTTCTTCTTCTTCTTCTTCTTCTTCTTCTTCTTCTTCTTCGGCAGTCTTGTCCTTAGCTTCTGAAGATGTGTTTTCCCCACGATCTTCCTCCCCATTCTCTTTATCATTATTTTCATAATACTCTTCCTCGTCAGACTCACAGTCTTCCTCCTTGTCATTTTGATCACTCGCTTCGTCCTGTGTCTCATCTTCCTCCCCTTCACTCTTATCCGTTTCTACATCTTCTTCTTCTTCTTCTTCTTCTTCTTCTTCTTCTTCTTCTTCTTCACTTACGGTGGAATCTCGGTGTTCCTCAGTTTCACCATGTTCCTCTGCATCAAGCTCATCTTCCTCTTCCTCAGAATCAGACTCTCTTTCCTCCTCTGACTCTTTGCTCCTGCTGCTCCTCGAGTCTTCACCTCTAACCTCATCCTCTTCCTCACTCGCCTCACTCTCTTCCTCTTCTTCTTCTTTTTTCTCTTCACTGGATTCTACACTATCGTCCTCCTCCGCTGCCTCACTTAGCTCAGACTCACTTCCTCCTCCCCCTGATTCCTCGCTGCTTTCTTCTTCCTCCTCTTCCTCACTGCTGATGCCTGTTTCCTCCTCACCATCTCCCTCAGCAGCTTCATCATCTTGCTCTTCCTCAGTCCCTCCCGTAACACTCTCCTCTTTCACCCCTAGATCATTGCTACTTTCACTTCCCTCCTCTTCTTCTTTGTCGTCTTCCACATCGCTTCCACTCTCTCCATCTTCTGTCTTTCCCTCATCCTCATTATCGGTTCCTCCTCCTTCATCACCCTCGTGGATTGTCTCATCTTCCTCAGGTTCTTGCTGGAAGGTTCCCGCTTCTTCGTCACTGTCCTGCCCATTTGTTTGTGAAATGGCCCTCTTCATCCCCCCCTCCTCGTGGCTTCCCTCCACACCGTCGCTCCTCGTGCTTCCTCCCGGTGAGCGCGACCACGTGGAGGTTAGAGACGGTTGCGTGACTGCACTCTGCTTGGTGAAGTGCTTCACTCGACTGGGTGCTTTGGGCGGCGTCCAGATAGCGGTGTCCCTGTCGGGCTGGAAGCGCTCCACGCTGGTCACCGCCTCACTGAGCACCGCCACGGCGGCCCCCGCTACCCCGGCAGCAGGGAGGAGACGGCATGCAGCGCCGAGCATCTCCCCCCACCCGGGCCTGCTGTCGGCCGGGCTCTGAGCCTCCTCTCTTTGATCTTCGTCGACGGGCTCCGGGTCTTGCAGGGTTCTCGCCGCGCCGATGGAAACCACCTCTGTTCTCCGAGCGCTTTGTGAGGAAACGGGGTCGCACGGCAGCTGTGACGACAACGAGCTGGACGCTTCAGAGTCTCCTGGAACTCTGATGGCATCCCCTCGTTCTGCACCTGGTTTTGAGTGTGCTTTCAGTTTAGACTCTATTGCCTTCATTTTGTCATTTTCTTCAGTGCCGTCACCCTCGGGTGTCTCCTGCGTCTCTACACTTAACTCATTTTCTACAACTTTTTCTTTGCTTTTCCTTTTAATTGGAGTCTGTCCTCCATATTTACTGTGATGTTTGACTGGTGTGGATTTGTCTCCCTGCAGTTCCTCTTCAATCTCCACAGGTCTAGATGTCTCACTTTGTGTTTTCTTCATATCAACCCGAGCAGCAGCGGTTTCTTTTCCCAGAGCGTCAGCCGGTTCGATCCCAGCGCTTTCATCCTTCTCTTCAGACGACCAACTTACACTGCGGACAGAGAGGCTGGGAGTTTCATGGCCTGTGGCGGTCTTAATAACATCAGATGTCTTGTCAAAAGTTGATATATCTTCCTCCTTTTCTGGTGTCCCCAACAAGTCTTTATTCAAAGTGATGCCTTCCATTTCCTCTTGGTTTAAATCACTTCCTTTCACAGCTCTATTCCTCCTGTTGTTTCCCTTCACGTTGGTCCGTCTCTGCCGAGCTTCGGTCAATGTCTTCCTGACCGGTCGTGGCGGTTGTGGGCTGGACTCTGATAGTTCTGGTGATTTACAATTGGAGGCTTCCTGTGGAGCTCGTCCATTGGTTGATACTTTATTGGACTGCTTGGTGACATTCTCTTTGCCTTTAGACGAGACGCTTTTAGATGCGTTTTTCAGACTCTGTGAGCTCATCCGTGGAGACATGTCTCTGCTCAAAGAGACTTTCAGGAGCTCTCTGGCCTTGAGACACTTTGGCTCCGCTTTCCCATTGAGCTGAAACGTCTCGGCTTTTTTCGTAGTTCTTCGAAGAGTTGGGCCTTTCTTCTTTTCCTGTAGGAAATCACAGAGTAAATAGGGATGTAAAAATAGAAATGAAATGAGCAAAAAAAAAGTCAAAAGCCTGATAAAATAGAAAGTTGAACAAGCCCAGTAGCAGACCAGCAATCAACATGACTGCATGAGGAGTTATGGCGTTGCATGTTTTATGTGTTTTACTGCCAAAAGCACATCAGCGCTAGTTTGAGGGAGATGTTTATTGTTCAATACGTCAGCATTGGTTTGGAGATATGTTGCAGTGGCATGGATGGATTAAAATATAATGGAATCCATAGTATAATTACAAATATACATCAATATGTTTGCAGTAACAAGTTAATATATTGCCAGTAAAAAAAGTATTTTGGATCTCAGCATCATGTAAAATACATATTCGTACATTTTTGTACAGTAATTTGAAAAGTCATAAACAGCAGTTAAACCAGTGGTTGGATGTAACTTGTATCCCCTGAGGTATTTCCCTTTTCTGCCACATGTACTCCACTGCATCCCACAGTTTAAGGCATACAGGAAATGATGGGTAAGTATGAGCATTGTGGGTATGAGATGGATCAATAATTAGTCATCAACACATCTGTCATCAGGCATAAATATAGATGTGGGAGGGAGGTGAAAGAAACCTGGAGGAAAGATGGAAGTAACCTCTCAATTCCAACTGCATTTGAGATTAACAGATGGTGGTTAATTGGGGGTCAGCGAGGTGTGAAAACCGACGTTTAATCCCCGTCATAGCAGAATTTAAAGTTAAATTATTGTGGTGCACCTGTTCATAGATATTCACACATTTAGTATTTAGTATTCACGTCATTCATTTCCCAATGAAATATTGTACTATGCACACCACACTGTTTGATTTACACCTCGAGTTGCTATTTATAGTAAAAAATTACAACCTTCTTCGTATACAACATTATGAGTGTGTATAATTGTTGAAAGTGTGTTACTACAGACACACAAGTCCATTCAAAGCAGAGCCCGGTTACTGAGCACCACCACACACGACAGTACAGGAGACTTTCACAACTCGCTTCATCTCTGGCTGTGGAAACACTGATGAGACGAGGCAAGAGTCCTGTGTGTGTGTGTGTGTGTGTGTGTGTGTGTGTGTGTGTGTGTGGTAGAGTGTATCTGAGGCTGGAGCTCAAACACATTGGTGTATTGGCAGAAGCAATCCGCATCTCTGAATCTGTTCTGAGGAGATTAATCAGACACATTCTTGGGGGGGAAAGAAGCAAATTAATGAGAGAAAAAAGAAGAAGAAAAAAACACTGAATATAATGTCATGTTTCACTTCAATGATATATTAAAATGGAAAATATCTCTGCAGGCACAGACACACAGTATGTATGCTGACCTATGCACATTTCCTGGAAAAGTCAATGAGTGTTCAACATGGCTGCGTTCTGCCCTGCAGTGCACATAATGTCGACCACAATCAAAGAGAAAAATAGGATTCAACTGACTCTGCGTTTATGACTTTATGGACAACACATTGCATTTATCTACTCTGTGAAGAAGAAACCAAACGTCTCTCACCGTGTCTGGCATACAGTCAGAGGCCGATCCTTTCTCAGAGATAGTCTCCTCCACATCTTCTTGTCTCTGAGAAGTTTCCCCCTCTGCAAACACCAACGAGTGGGTTACTGAAACAGCTGCGCACAAGAGTCTCTAACACAAGATGAAAACTCAGCTCAGCACTCAATACAAATCATAGGTTAAAAATACCTGATGTAGGCGAGTCCGGATGCTCATTCTCACTCAGGTGTTTGTTGGAAATACCTCCGGAGGGTCTGCAGGGTTCTTTAGGTGTCGGAGGAGATTCTCCGATCAAGGCCTTTTTGGAGGCAGCCGCTCCATACGGTCTTCTGTTTGCAGTCCGTTCATGAGATAATACGGTGCTGTGTTTAGTGGTAGTCTTTGGTGATGGGAAGGGAGAATGCAGCTCTTTGGATTCAGACTCAGAGGAAGCGGCAGTGGAGGATTCACTCTGAGATGTGTTTGACGATTGAGAATGTGAGCTCGCTGGCTTAGAGGATAACACTGGAGATCTGGGGGCTGGCGGTGGGCTCAGTCTAACTTCTGAGTGTGCTTTCGGGGATGACGATGGAGGGGAGGCAAAGTCCTTTGAGAGCGTTTTAGGGGTTTGGATATTTCTAGACGTTTGCCAGGAGGTGTTGAGGAAGTCGGAGTTAAGACGTGGGAGGTTGTGAAACATCTCTCCAAACGGCTCCACAGAGTTTCCCTGAAAGAAAAGAGAGTAAAAGCAACAAATAAAGTGAGTAAAAGGTTTGATGGAGCTCCTCTGAGCAGTTAGTTAACGGCACTGCAGCAGAGCTACAAGCTGGTGTAACACTGCCTCCTACTGGAGATACAATGTAATTACGATTTTTTTTAAAGGCCATAATACCCGGGCACTAGGACCTGGGGGTAGGCTGCTGCGCGGCTTTCTCACTCTGCAAGGAGCGTCTCAAAGAGCCAGGATGACAACCAATGAGTTGAGCTTAAAGTAAACGATGCACCAAGTGAACTGAACATCCAGGTAGTTACAGAATGTCAGTAGTTGTTAATGATTGTCATATTGTTCTCCATTGAATGGTAAATTAGACACTGAACTAGTTCATAGTGTTCTCAGTGATAGATTCCAAAAGAGCAGAATTTCAGAGTCATCGTGATAAAATATCCCTTTGAATTTGAAATTGTATCTCCAACAATGGATCCAGGGCTTTAAGAGAAGATGCGGCGCGCAAAAGGCCCTCTGCTTATTAACATGAGGGCTGAACACTGACAGTGGGGCAGAGGACCTATTGTTCTTAAAATCTTTAGTATTACTACGTGTCTTCGGCACAATCTATGTTCTTCATCAGAATGTTGGGCAGAACAATCAAAGTACCGTAGTCATAAAAGCTTTAGGTTTCATTAAATCACGTGGATGTCGTGTGGCGGCTCATTATTAAAAAGGTGATTCAGGCAAATTAGTTTTTTGGGAAGTTTATATAAAACAAGTAGCCCTTCGGATTATTTTGTACCCTTGAAGTAGCCCTCGGTCTCAAAAAGGTTGGTGACCCCTGCTTTAAATAAATGCCTTATTTATACCACATACAATGCTATTTAGTACTTGTTCACAATTATATGATGATGGCAAACCAGTAGGAACTATTGGGCTCAGAAATATTTCTTATTATATGATGATATATTATTTTCTCAGCAGGTTGTCAAAAATATTCCCAAATATATTCCTAGTGATATATACAGTAAATATATGGATAAAACGATAATGAAATGTTTGTTGTATTAATTTAAGTACATTTGAGAGCTGCAATGATGAGTAAATAAATTGATTGGGTGAACGAAAGAAACTTTAAATTAATTTATCATTTCAGTAATGTTTTGATATTTACAAATTCTCAAATGTGAGAATGTTCTACCTAGGTGGTAAAATATATGACATGTAAAGACATCACCTTGTGTTCTATAGGATTAGGAAATGTGAATTTTGTCTTTTTTTGGGGGATAAAACAATCAGCCGATTAATGGATTATGAAAACAGTCTGTAGTTGCAGGCCACAGTGTGTAGGATGCGTTACCGTCTAAAGGCAATGTTGCAGATTGCAATTAAATGAAAATAAGTACCACAATGTAGGTTCTCACCTTTTCTCTGTGGCGGGCTCGAGCGGCTAGGGCCGAGGGCGGGACGACTAGATTGGGATCCGTCAAAGTCTCCAGCAGAAGCATTTCTATGCAACTCGGCTCCGAGCGGTTCCCCGTGACTGTGACGTCCTCCGCTGGTCTAGGTGCAGCCAGTACCAGCATGTGGTTCCCACCGCAGGACACCTACATGTCACAAGACACAAGGACTCAAAGTAGCTCATGAGAGAGGGTCCTCTCCATCTGCAGACACACTGGATCAACCCCTCAGGGGGGGGGGGGGACTGCATCCAGAGCTTGTGTGACAATGCCACGACCACCCTGAGCCTTTACATCACGCTCACTTACCAGGTGAACACGGTACTGCACAGTGAAACGTGTGCAGAGTGCCGGGCTGAACTGGTTGATGAAGTTCTCCACCCCTAAACCCAGTTTCCCATGACGACCGTCGCCAAACGTGTACAGGAGCCCTCTGTCTGTGGAGGACAAACGCGTGAAACTTGTATTTAAATCGCTTCACATTTCATTTCCATGGATTATTGTTCAATTCAAAATATTGTCATTAGGCCTTCAGCGCACAAACGTATCCTGGCATACCGCTCCCCTCGGGGCCGAGCCCCCCCTTTTCTTTCAAGCCTACAAGCGGCCCTGTTGAACGAGAAGAGCTCCAGAGGTTGCTCACCTGTGATCACAGCGGTGTGGTTCTCTCCGCAGGCGACCCGTTGGACGCCAATGTTACCGAAGCGCTCCAGCGGTTTTGGCAAAGCCGCTTCGAACAGAAAGGTGCCGTGGCCCAGCTGGCCGTGCTGACCTCTGCCGAACGTGTACACGTTGTCCTCTGGGACGGCGAAACGGACACAAGGACACAAGACTACGCTGATGTTGTGTTTTCTTTCTTATTTAGATTATTTATGTGTACATGTGCATTGTTTATGTTATAGAGGTGTGAGTGGATACGTCTGCCTACTAATTGGGAACAAATAATATGATTACATTTACAATTTGTTGCATATGTTGAGTATTTTTTTTATTGGTTATTGTTTAGTTTTCTTATTATTTGTGAAATTTGCTAATTTTATGATTTTATCTGTTTATATGTTGAAGGTTTGGTGATAAAAATGTAATAAAAAGGCTTGTCTGCATAATGACTACTTGTACTAGTGAACCGTTAATTATATTTAGCTAATACTTTTAAGTAAAACTATAATGCAGGACTCTTACTTGTAACAGAGCATTTTCCACATGATGGTATTGACACATTTAATAAATTAAATCATATGAATACCTTTAATATATTTCAAATATAAATGGTAAAAGGTGTCTGTCCTAAACCTACCTGTGAGTGCCACTGTGTGCTCCCCTCCACAGCACACCTGGGTGACATCACCCAGAAACCCTTGCACCCGCTGAGGGACTCTGTGATTGGCCAGCTGCTCCACCTGGAGACCAAGCCTTCCGTTCGCACTATCGCCAAACGTGTAGAGATCTCCACCCGCTAGAGCAAAGCCGACACGTCACTGGCATGTGAGGGTACATGAGCACACACACTATCTGGTGCTGTGCTCGGTGGACAGGGCTGTACCTGTGACGAAAGCCGAGTGGTGGTACCCACAGGAGACCCACACCACCGCCTCCCCGACATCCACCTCTGTGGGCTCTGCTGCAAACTCCTCATCCCCGAAACCGAGCTGACCAACGGAGTTGTCTCCCCACATGAAGAGCCTCCCGTCCTCTAACAACAACACACACAAATGCACATGTTGCCTTTGGGCTGACGGAGACCCTTGAGTGTTACATCATTACTCGCCACTGTTCTGACCTGTTAAGGCCGCTGAGGTGTTGCATCCTGCAGAAAGCATTCTGATTGGTGCATGGTCACAGAAGGGCGGCAGCAGGTGAAAAGAGGTGGTGTTGTCGCAGTGGCCCAAACCGAGCTGCCCTTCCTGGTTACTGCCACACACAAACACACTGCCCGGCCCTGGACAGATACAAACACTGAACTTAATACAACCAATTCTGGGCCTTTCTTAAGGAAAATATATGTGATATATTATGATATTATGTCTTTATCATCTTACATGTGCAGACAATAGTGTGATACTTCCCACACGCTACAAGCTTCACCTTCTCAGACTTTAAGGCTGAAAGGAAGATACAGTGATACAGCTTGTGAAAGTGTTATCTCGACCTCCAACAATAGAACATATGTTATTATATGTTGTATTATTAATCCAAATCTGCAAAGTAACTAAGGTTATTGGATAAACACAGTGTATAAATGTGCAATACGTGCCTCCTTTGTAGTGGAGTATAGAAGTACGTAGAAGAAAATGTAAAAATACCTTAAAATTATGCTTAAGCACAGTCCCTGTGTAAATGCACCCATTATTTTTCATTACAAAATAAAGAGATTTGACAATGTTAGATTGGCTTTTCACTGTTTCTTTTCTTTTTATACATATATTTTGTAGACCAAGCAATGAAAGGATTAATCAAGAAATAATTGGCATATGAATCAATAAAGAAAATAATCACTATTTACAATTTTTGTGTAAAACAACTCACCTTTCACAGAGGCAGGTTTTGTAGCAGCGGGCTTTAGTCCACCTCCCAGTTGGCCCCAGGAATTATCACCAAACATGAGCAGCCTGCCATTTTCTGCTGACATAAGCATCCTTTAATAACACAAATAATCTGACCTCAGTAATAATGTATAGATTCATATAGATTGTCTGCACCTGTAATGACCGCAGTGTGCTCTCCGCCACAAGACAGATGCACCGGCTGGTCATTCTTCAACCAGAATTTACCAGACACATTGTCAGCAAAACTGCTTTTTCCAAATGTGAAGATGGCTCCGGCTTCTGAGGACACACGACTCATCCTATGAACAGCGTTTGTAAATAACTCGGTGCGTGACTTAAAGGCAACACTTCTCTCACTTAACACAGGCTAAACCCAACCTGATGCCACATCTCAAGCCATTTAAGTAGCTGCCTGACAGAAATAGCAACAGGTCAACACCACACACACACACGCACACACACGCATATGCACACACAAAGGGCATGTGTAAACCGCTCGTACAATGGGTAGGTAAGTATGCCGTGTATCAAGAGAAGCGGTGTCTATATGCTGTTTGATTGTATGAAGTATACTCTCACCCGGTACGTCTACGTCGTCCTGCCCCGTCATCTCACACCTGCACCATATGGCGCGCGCAGCTGAATGACAGGAGGATCAAGATGACGTAGAAGAGGAACAGGTGATCGATACATATACTATCCCTGAGGTAACCATGTAAATAACGTGAAGTTAGTCATCGGTGAGGAATATTAATATATGCATTTTCAAAGTAACTATACTTAGTGATCAAAACATTATGCCGTAATTATTCAACACCATGACACATCGTACTAACAAAAAATAAAACGGCAACTTTATGGTTTTAACTTAACAATAAATAGCTGTTGTATCAAATGTAAAGTGTGGGGTACAGCTAGACAATTTTTTTTAAAATAATTTGACATATGTAATAAATGTTTAATTAAAGATCAAATGTTTATCCGGACTGAAATGAGACCCACATGTTTCCACACAGCACAGCGCATTGGACACGTGCGTTGTGGGGAAACTGGACAGATGACATCTGTGAGATATTACGATAACAGTCTAAATATCTGAATCAACATAGTGACTGACAGTGGTGTAGTGGTCCCTGGAGAAGTGGGTATACTCTTAATTTTGCAATTTTTTAAAGCAGCCCATACAGCAAAGGATAAACACCCTGTTTTATAAATAGTGACATACTCTATTTAGTTTACCCAAAAATGATTAACCTAGTATTATTTACACATTGCCACATGATTCCTGCTGCTTGACGTAAGGGAATAAGGATTATGAAATTATTGACCCAATATTGACCCACAGACTGGTAAGAGACAATTACATAATGATGCAATTTGAGTTAACAATTCCTTATCCTTACTCCATCCACACAAAACTGGACAACTATTCTCTTGCCTTGCAAGTTGTCCATATAGACCTTTCTTTCTTTTGTAAACTAATTTACAAAACATTGTGTAGGTCAGAGTGGTACTATTATAATAATAACATGACGTGGAGCAATATTACTGGTCCTACACAGGTGGTGTTATGCATGAGTATAACATATATTCAACATGAGGCAAACACAGTTTTACAGTCAGAGATTTGTTTATGATGTCAATCAAAAGAGCCAAGATGTTATATTCTTGTCATCTAAAAAGAGAAATGTGTGTGCAGGGACTTTACCTGGTTATTGAACCACTTGTTTCAGTCCATTTCTCCTCTGTTAACATTATGGTTGGTCAGTTAGTTCATCTATTAGGGTTCTGTGATCATATTAATTCATGTTAGGGTTCTGATCATATTGGGATTTTATGATTATTTTTCTGTTCGCGTGTGAACTGTGCCGACGAGCATTGAAAGACCAGGAAACCAAAATTGAATCAAATAAAGACGAGGGTAATACAAATAATACCAAACAACTAATCCAAAGGGGTAGAAAAATAATAGACACATGGACCGCTTCATAAACTGCCCCAAAAACTGTTTTAACTGAATTGCGACTAAATAATGCGCGTAGCTGCCTGAAATGTATAAGTCTGAAATGACTACCCTGAACTTTCCCTACTCTTTCCAATTTTGAATACCCTCGACGCTGATGAAATGAGAATACCAGACAAAAGGGGTCACCAACCTTTTAAAAGAGGCAGGTACCAAGCCTTCAACCAACTGAAATCGTGTAGGTACAAAATAATCCAAAGGGCTACTTTTTTATCTTCTCTTAACTTCATATTTAAACCGCCTTGGAAGACATCGGCGTGTGAATCAGGTTTGGGCCGATTTGTATGAACACGAATGATTTTCTTTTCTGACAAACCAAGCAATTTAGACTATTCAACAGTGGTTATTCGCAATCAAATAAGAACAAAGACATACAAATCCAATAGGGCCCTGCCTTCAACTACCCTATCATTAATAGTCACTGGACTTGGAGCGCAGTAAACTCGCAATTCATATTAATAAGCGATGCTCCTTTTTTTCTCTTCTGATCTTCTCTTAGTCCGAGAAATGAGCATGAAACCCTGGTCTTCCCAAAGCCCGACTCTATTTTATATGAACTTTTTCTCTTTTTTATTTTTTTCTTAAATTTTAACATTTTGAATTAGTTTATTTGGACCACGGGGTCTGGGGTCAGATCAGTCTCAATAATCACACAACAACACAAAACTACCAACAGACAACAAAGTTCACTTGGTGCATCAAAAAATTTAAAAAAATCGTGAATGCATTCATAAAATTAAGATTAAATTAAAAAAAAAAAAAAAAAGAAAACACAAATATTTTTGTTCTTATGTATTTATGGATTGAGTATCAGTATTTTTTTTCTTATTTTTTTTTTATTACTTTTTTTTTTTGACTATTTTGCTTTTTCTCACTCTTTCACAAACACGCCACATAACCGTGTGGGTGTTATTTTTTATGAGACTCCCCTTTCTGTGTGATCACATGTGTTTTTTTTTCAGGCCTCCTCCCCCTTTATTTTCAACCAATCACATGAGCTGCACTCATGTGATTGGTTGAAAATAAGGGGGAGGAGGGGCCTGGAAAAAACACATTTGTGAATCCAGCCGGCAGGGGAGTCTCATAAAACCCACACGGATATGTGGCGCTATTGCGTTTGTGAATCCAGGCACGGCAGAGGAGTCTCAAAAAAGCAACACGTAAATGTGGAGCTTTTCACAAACAAATGCAGTGTGATCCACAAATAAATACATACAAATGAAGAAATATATTTGTGTTTTTTTTTACATTTATTGTAAATCTTTCTGTGCATTTGTGAATCTTTCTACGCATTTGTGAATCTTTCTACGCATTTGTGAATCTTTCTGCGCATTTGTGAATCTTTCTGTGTGCATTTGCAATTATTGAGACTGATCTGACCCCATACATCAGAGAAGTAAACACGCCTCGCTTCCGGTTTGTGCGGTGACGTCACGGGTAGCCACGCTGCTGTCTGCCTTGAAATCTCCTGCTCATGTTGCACGTCAACTAAAATACCACCACCACCACCACGTTGCGCTTTCGCTACAGTTTACTTCAGCGACAATGTCAGCTACACTACTCTCCGCAAACAAAACCGTCTTCAAATGCTTGGCCGCTCTTTCGTCTCGACGGTTGAGGTGAGGAACTCCACGTAACTTTATTTCGGAATGAGCGCAACAAGTTGCTGGTGTCCCGTTAGCCGTGTCGCTGAGTGTCGCTCGTCCAGCTGTCACTAACTTTCACGCCGCGTGTCCTCGTGCGCCCCCCGACCCCCTCTCCCCTCTCAGCGTCAGGGCCGCGTCCCTGCAGGGTTCCGGTCATGTAAAGGGTCGCAGCTGTCTGACCCTGAAGGACTTCAGCTCGGAGGAGATCAAGAGGCTGCTGTGGGTGTCGGGGGATCTCAAACATCGGATCAAGCATGAGAAGCAGGTAGCTGGCCAGTGTCTGCCGAGGTGTCCTCGGTGTCTACCGTGGATCATCCAACATCTTTGGTTTCTGTTGCAGCATCTTCCTCTTCTGCAAGGGAAGTCGATTGCTATGATATTTGAGAAGAGGAGCACCAGAACCAGAATGTCCACAGAAACAGGTGTGCGTTTTGTTTACCTGTACATTGACTGATGTGTGTGCGCTTCAATGCCAATAAAGTAACAATAGCATAATTTAATGTTTTTTGAAAGGCAGGGAAATGTTCTAATGACAATAACGGGTGTCACATTAGTGCAATTTACACAGAAGATACATACAATATGCATTCATGCACGAGAAAATGTATTTAAAATATAGGAATTGAAAAAATACACATTCAATTAACATCAATTCAGTTTATGTATTATTGCCCAATATTACAAATTTGCCTCAAAGGGCTTTACAATCCCTGACCTTTGACCTCATCAGGAACAACTATCAAGAAATAGAAAAACTTTTCAAAGGGAAAATTAAGGGAAGAAACCTTCAGGAGAGCAACAGAGGAGGATCCCTCCAGGATGGAGAGAAGCACATGCACATAGATGCAAATGCACTTGTAGAATAAAGGTTAATTATAACCAAGATAATGATGCATCACCTTAAATATATAATAACATAGTGATTATGACATATTACTAATAATCTAAACCATTCATGAAATAAATAATTATCTCACGCCGTTAGCTGGGCTGATGGTCATTGTCAATATGGACACAAAAGTACTGCTGAAAGGCGATTTTCAGTGCATCCCAGGAACAAAGCGGCCTCCCTCTCCCTCCCCATCCTGCTCCCCTTCAACGCTTACATGAGGCTGTGTTTGTTGTATTGATGCACCAGCTGTGCCATTTGGGGAATTAAAGTTGTCATAATATCCCAATTCCAGGCTTTGCTTTGCTGGGTGGACACCCCTGTTTCCTCACTTCTCAGGACATCCACTTGGGAGTGAATGAGAGCAGCACAGACACAGCCAGGTGAGCGTTACATGCACCTATATGCACCATGCGTTCACTTATGTAAATGCAATGGAATGAATCGGTTGTTCTGCACAAGGCGTCATATTTACGCTCCTTTGTCGACTGGTTATCAAGAGGAACCTGAAGTAGCGTTTCTACACTTGCAGGGTTCTCTCAGGGCTCTGCGATATTGTCTTGGCACGAGTTTACAGCCACTCCACGCTGGAGGAGCTGGAGAAGGAGGCCTCCATCCCCATCATCAACGGCCTGTCGGAGCTCTACCACCCAATCCAGATTCTGGCGGACTTCCTCACCCTGCAGGTACCGCGGCTCCTACGCAAACTGCATTCCCATCCAGTGAATGACAGTGACGGTGTTTTCTAAATCACCACTCTCCCCCCAGGAGCATTACGGTTCCCTGAGTGGACTAACGGTGAGCTGGATTGGAGATGGGAACAACGTCCTCCACTCCTTCATGATGACAGCGGCGAAATTGGGAGTTCATCTTCGGATTGCTACGCCGAAGGTTTCCTCATATTTTATTGTTATGTATATTTAGCTGCTCATTAAGCGCACAACCTCTACTTCCTTCTAGATTATTGTTTCGTAGCTTGCAGGTACAGACGCATGCAGTCAACCTGGAGCATTAAATCTGTGCTTTGGTGGTTTTTTAACATACAAAGCTAAAGCTGTGTTTTAATTCTCAGGGGTACGAGCCAGAAAGGAGTGTTATTCAAGAGGCACAAAGACTCTCCAAAGAAGTGAGATCTTCTTCAGGTGTCATTATTTTAAACGCATCTCTTGTCAAAGGATTTCCTTATGAACTCATGACGTTGTGTTTTGTCTCAGCACGGCACCCAGCTTGTTTTGACCTCTGACCCCATGGAGGCTGCCCACGGCAGCAATGTTTTGGTCACGGACACCTGGGTGAGCATGGGACAGGAGGAAGAGAAGAAGAAGAGGCTCAAAGACTTTAAAGGTTACCAGATTACAATGCAGGTAACTAAGAGCATCGTCTTTTTACGTGTTTATATTTTTGTGTATATTTAGTATTCAATGTCATTTTTCTTTTACGTTTGCTCTTTCCGACATTGTACTGCAACTGCTTTTCTACTTTCTTAGAGGCTATTTTTTCGTTCCTTTTACCGAACAAAGCTAATCAGTCTTAAACATGCTCCTTTTTGAATTTGAATCTTCTGCAAATTGTTTGAAAGGTAAAGTAGTTCAACACTAATTCAAGACAACCTTTAAATAAGTCTTGCACAAAACATGATGAGAGAATTTTCTGGAAGAAAAAAAAAGGTTACAGTAATTATTTTGGTAGATAAGAATGTGGTTTTGTGTTTGGCAAGAGCTGAAAACTAATATCTAATTTTAAATGGGTCACTTGCACTACAGACGGGAAACGTTGCCAAACCAGACTGGAGCTTCCTGCATTGTCTCCCCCGCAAAATGGAGGAGGTGGATGACGAGGTATTCTACTCGTCTCGCTCCCTCGTCTTCCCCGAGGCGGAGAATAGAAAGTGGACCATCATGGTGAGTTTAATGCAGTGTTCTAGTAGTATGGAATAGTCTTCGCCTCCAGTTGGATTCTCCATCTACTGATCGTCACAACCGTCTCTTCCAGGGTCTGATGGTGTCCCTGCTGACTGACTACGCTCCACAGACCCCCATGCCCAAGTTTTAACTTTAACATACGGTAGAGTTTCACTTGCTTGTCATGAAGAAGGTCCGTCCTATTGCAGAGCTCAGTGTCTGATTTCACCCACCGATGGCACCATCACAACCCTGGAGGGGTTCCCCGAGAGTCAATGTTCAATGTTTAAGTTCTCCTGATGGAGGACGAGGATGGTTTTGCGAGCCTACGTTTTTACAGATGTGTTCCTGAAAAGGAAAAAGATGTCCGAACCATTCTTCATCTTGCTTAATGTTGCCTTCACTTCACAACTTTCTCTAACAGCATCGGAAACCTGAATGAGGTCAAAAAACTCAATCGGCCCAAGCGGGCCAATCACATACTTCCAGTGTCCACATGGTATTTGAGAAGTATTGTTGTTCTTGTATTTTGGCGAAAAACAAACCAATAAAAGGAAAACTCAAGTTGTGAATCAAACCACAGTGTCAGGAATTTCGGGAATGACGTTTACTCTGATTTGGATATTGTTTTCATTCGGCTGGCGTTAGGCCAAAGGCTGCGTGGACGGATGCAGGTGTGAGTGCGCCCCCTGTTGGAAGCGGGCGGTAACGCCCCGGCTCGCTGATTGGATGACGTATGCAGTGTTGTTGATGTGCGAGACGCTTTGATCCACGTGGGTGGTCTGCTCCGATAAGAAACGCAGCTTCATTCATTATCACCGCCAGCCTCTCATTAAGGAAATACGCATGCGCACATTGTGTTGGGGAAAAAAAAAATCCTCCACTACACGTTGCATCCGAACCGGAATAAAATATTCATGCACTCAACGCCCACAATGGCATGATGATGATTTTAAAAACGAGAATGGCAAGTGGATAACTCCACAGGTTCTTCTCGGAGACGCAACACACACATACACACATGCTAGAATGGTCGAAACGAGAGAATTCATGGGGCGGACCACCCACACACTGAGGAGAGGAGGGAGGGAGAAGGAGCCGAGGTGGGAGGAAGAGGAGGAGGACGCCATTGCAGCCGCAGCTGGCAGTCTGTGATTTAGGAGGGACTTCGGTTATCCGACTTCACAATGTCGAGGAGCTTTTCGAGACATTCCTTCAGGCTCGGCCCGCAGTCGCCGCCGGTTATCGGGTGAACACGAGCTCGCGGGATGGACGGGGCGCCTCGGACGAAACGTGGAGCCGCCGCGCGCAACCGGAGCAGGTAAAAGTTCGAGAGGGAGCGCTGCTGCATTTCTGGGGCACAATGGGGGGAGAAAGTTGGCGCTAAAGGGCTAACTAACGTTGGACGTTTTCAGCCGCGGTGTTGGAGCTTCACACTTTTAACTTTACTTCCATCGCGCTCGTGCAGAAGCCTCGCGGGACTTTGGGTAAACGGGTCGCGTTTACGGTAACTCCGTAAAGATGGTATCGTTCAAGGGGCGAGATGACAACTAATGGGGGTTTCTGCTGAAACAACTCGCACTGAAGCTAAAATAAGTTAGCTGGCCGCTCCTATACATGTGAAACTCGTTTCCTCTAACGTCACCGTTTGGTTTAAAGTTAAACTGCAAACGTGTTATTGTGTTTAATCCTTTAGATAATTGCTCATTTAGTTTCATGTCCAACGTTACAACCTCTGCTTCACTTCACTGGTGATGATACCATGTAAAGGTAAACCTACTATTTATTTATTTCTAAGTGTAACTGTAAACTACTTATTTCAAGTTTATTGTAAACCAGAATCATCGTTACAGACGTGACCTTGTCAATGTTATAGTATTATTCTTAAATTATTAGCTACAATGTTGCATATGTGTGATGAAGATGTAGCCGATTGAATCGGAGCCACTATTTACAACTTCACATCATTTAATCTACAAATGTATTTTATGTTTTGGATGTCAAATACTAATCTTCAAAGTAACTACAGCAGTTATAAAAGCAGTGGTGTAAAATGTATAATCTTTCCTGAGTGTCGAGGTACTACAATACTTGATGAAATCTGCACAACTTTACACACTTTTCTGGAAGCACCTGGTTTGTTGTTGTTGTGTATTTTATTCAGTCAATCATTGCAATACAATACAATATTAATCTATATATTCTACAAAACAAAGACTGAAAAGGTATAGGTAGAGGCAAAACATTCTTTTATATTTTTATATATATATATATATATATATATATATATATATCCTAAACTCTTTTCCGTGCAGTATGACAACCACATTGTCCCTTAAACGTGAGCATAGTCTGTCTGACAGTTAATGAAAGTTAGATGATAGTAACGAGCTCATACGTTACACACATCTCAATTCAATCTGCCCCTCAAACTGATTAGAGCTGAAATGACAGAATATTAATCGGCGATCATAATTGATTTTTTTTATGTAATTCAATTAAATAATCAGGTAAAAGCTGGTCAGAGCTGTACTTATTAAGCATAATTATTATTGCTCGTATTACTTACTTTTGACAGTGTCTTACTTGCTTTTAATGGTTTTTAATACTTACTTTTAAATGGTATGTTCTTTTTAAATTTAAAATGCTCTACTGTAACTTTGCATTGTGTGTATTTATCCTGTTCTATTTGTTATTGTTTTATGTTGTACGGTCTGTCAGGGGACAACAGATGCACATTAGCTGAAGCTACACTCTGGTACAGCGCACCGAATGGTGACATTCTAACTGTACATGGTCCCTTTTTTAATAAAGTTTATATAAATTCTCAAGCAGAAGAGCCACACACTGTCTGGTTCCAGCTTTTTAAATGTAAGGATTTGCTGTTTTGTTTTTGCTTTACTTAAATATCATCGCAACTGTGAGACAAAACAACAATTTTGAAGAAATTCCAAGAAAAATGGCTACGAAAATCGTGGCTCTTCGAACCCCAAACCTGCATTTTCACATAGCAGTAATGTGTAACAGTCAGAATTTAACATTTGTTTGGGGAGTTTCTTTGTAATATCATAATTGTATAACTACGTCTTTCCTCCCAACAGTCGCCAACCTTTCCTCCGCCCGTCTGGTGGCCCAGCCTCGCACCATGAACATCAGTAGGAACTGCACCGCGGTGGGGAATGCTGAGGGTCTGGCCGCCCTGGAGTCGGTCTCCATAGTAACCATCACGCTCCTCGCCTGCCTGGGGAACCTCTTGATCGTGGTGACCCTCTACCGGCGGCCGTACCTGCTCACGCCCAGCAACAAGTTTGTGTTCAGCCTGACTATATCCAACCTGCTGCTGTCCACGCTAGTGCTGCCCTTTGTGGCCGTGAGCTCGGCGAAGAGGGAGTGGGTGTTTGGTGTCGTGTGGTGCAACTTCACCGCCCTGCTCTACCTGCTCATCAGCTCCGCCAGCATGCTCACCCTCGGAGCCATCGCCATTGACCGGTGAGTGCTTGGTTATTATTGACGTCAGAGGTACTAATAATGATTATTGTAATTACTTATTTTTGTTTGCCATGATGTTGCATATTTGATTATTTAATTGTCAATTACTGATTCAGCTTTAAACTTAAAATTACTTCTGAATATTTTTATGCTGACAAAGCATGAAACCGTCCAGCTTGTTCCCAGACTTGGTTTAACCACTCTGACCAGTGCAGCTGCTCAGTGGCCAGCTGCCCTCTGCAGCGCCCACGTCTTAACCCCTATTGGAAGAGAGGAACACACGCACCAAAATAATTTCAACAAATATTTACATTGGGAGTGTCATAGTTTTTGGTGCATTTCCCTTTAAGGTCGGTATGCAGCCTTGTAAATAAGATTTGTTTACCACACTTAGCTCGTGGTGTTTTTCTGGAGATTTCCCCAGCTTAAGTGACAAGCATTAGACGGACTAGTACACATTAGTCTAATACACCACTATGAATGCACCATTCAGCTGCAGGGCTGTGATTATTTCCATTGGTTACTATTTTTTTGTTGAAATAACTGATTCACAAATAACGATTGAAGATTGATATTCTGAACTCAACCACTTTTTATTTGTCATTGACTAGATATTTACTATCTGTTTTGCGTAAAGATAAAATAAGACGGTGGGATGGGCTCACTTTATCTAATAGGTTAATAAAAGTTAATATTTCTCAATGTAGGGTAGTTGTAACAAACTTGTTGTTTACAATTTGATTACCTTTAATCAAGCCAAACAAGACCTCCCAGACATTCCCCAGCTTCAGTGTGTTTTTATAAGCCCAAGAGATTTGACAACATCCCCCTGGGACCTTTAAAATGGATTTTAATGGAACAAAAGATTAAGTTCAGAAATGTGCTGCTAGTTAATCTGTTAAAGCCGTTAAGTGTATTTAGTCTTTTTAGATGGCGATTAGGTTGGTTGAAATTGACATGGAGTTTCACTCTGTGTACATTATACTGTGGATCACAGCGGGCTGCTCTGTAGCATACAGCCCTCACTGTTCCCCCGCTCTCCTAATCACACTCGTCACCTTTGGAAGTTTGGGATTACGGTGTATGGTTTGGTTCTCCCACCAAGCCTCCTTTTCTATTGTATGCAGCTTTCTACAAAACCCTTAACAGCATTATTTGGAGGGCTTTTAGCTCTTATCTTCTGTATCTCTCACTGAAACCAGAGGGCTCCGTTGCTAACTGTTCCCCTCTCGTCCAAACAGGTACTACGCCGTCCTTTACCCGATGATCTACCCCATGAAGATCACAGGAAACCGGGCGGTGGTGGCCATCGCCTACGTGTGGCTGCACTCCCTGGTGGGCTGCCTGCCGCCTCTGTTCGGCTGGTCCTCCTTCGAGTTCGACTGCTTCAAGAGGACCTGCGTGGCGTCGTGGCACCGGGAGCCGAGCTACGCGGCCTTCTGGGTCATCTGGTGCATCCTCCCGCCCTTGGTCATCATGCTCGCCTGTTACGGCGTCATCTTTCGCGTCGCCCGCATGAAAGCCAGGAAGGTCCACTGCGGGACGGTCGTCGTGGCGCAGGAGGACTCCAACGGAGTTCAGAAGAACGGACGTAAAAACTCGAGCACCTCGACGTCCTCGAGCGGCAGCCGGCGCAGCCTGGTGTACGCAGGCAGCCAGTGCAAGGCCTTCGTCACCATCCTGGTGGTGGTCGGCACCTTCCTCGTGACCTGGGGCCCGTACGTCGGGGTGGTGTGCACCGAGGCCCTCTGGGGCCAGGGCAGCGTGTCCCAAGGGCTGGAGACGCTGGTGGCCTGGCTGTCGTTCTGCAGCGCCGTGTGCCACCCCTTCATCTACGGCCTGTGGAATAAAACCGTGAGGAAGGAGCTGCTGGGCATGTGTTTCGGAGACCGCTACTACAGGGAGTCGTTCGCCACGCGGCAAAGGACGTCGCGCCTCTTCAGCATCTCCAACAGAATCACAGGTGGGTGGACGGCGGTGGCTCTCGCTGTCATGCGAATCAATTCAAATGAGAAAAGAAAACATAACTGTTGAGTCCAGAGACGGTCGGGAGATTTAAGCTAGAATAGATGTTTGTGTCATAAGTAGTTCACAGGTTCAATTCCCATTGGTGTGTTGTGATTTAATGTTTGTATGAGGCTGTTGAACCACATCTGGCTTGTGCTCTTTCAGATTTGGGTATGTCCCCTCACCTGACCGCCATGCTGGCCGGTGGAGGGCATCTGCTGGCCCCGGGAAGCAGCACTGGGGATACTGGTTTCAGTTTCACTCAGGACTCGTGTAAGTGTTGCACACGCGGAAGACGCTTCATCTGTGTATCCTGACGCGACACATTCAAATACTTCATGGCACGCGTAACCATAGGGTTTAGAACAATTGCGTCACACTCCCACGGCTCTGTTGGGGTCTCCCTCACATTCCTGTTTCACAGCTCACGCTCCGAGGATGGCCTGAAATGTCACGAGCAACACAGAGAAACGTCTGCGGCTCTCATTTGTGTTTAGAGCTGAGCTGTTCCATACAGCATGGTTTCTGGTCATTCAAGAAGTAAATAGTCTTCTATATGAAATATCCACATGGTTTTAGTCAGGGTAATACATTTACATAAGTGAAATCCAGGGGCGTTTAAAAAGAAATTGGGGGCAGTTTTTGAAACTTGTGAAATAACATTTAACCTTTGTCCATTAATAATGAAAGACTATTAGACAGTTATCTACAGATTAAGTGTTTTCTGAGATTTTCTGAACAAAAAACAGAAATCAGACAATCGTATTCAATTTTATTATTTGTTTGTGGTTATTTATTGTTATATTTTTTTTAACAACTATTGACAATTATAACTTTTTTCTTTTTAATAATAATTATATATATATATATATATATATACATATATATATATATATGTATTATTTGTTTGTGTACCTACCTAGTACAGACAATACAGGACACACACAACAAAGTTACATTTTATTTTAAATCTTTTGCCCCTCCTCGTGATATCAGGGGCAATATTATATTTCTTAGGGGCAGTTTTGCCCTCTGTCCTTGTGTATTTCTGACACTGGTTTTAGTATACTCTTGTGTGAATTAAGTCCTTAAACAACACACACCAATGTACTCAGTATAATCTCATTTATTTCAGACAGTTGGCCGAACATCTGTGAATGTTTATGTTTCCCCTTTTTCTCTCGGTTGACCCGTAGTTCCGTCATGTTTCCCCAACAGGCACAGACGTGATGCTGCTGGATGACTTCTCCACAGACGGCTGCTCCCACCCACAACAACACGGGAATCCGTCCGTGAAGAGGAGGAGCTCCGTCACCTTTGAAGACCAGGTGGAGCAAGCCAAAGGTATCATTTCCACTACGTCCCAAACCGATCTTAGAGGGGAAGGAAGGGAACTCCCCCTCTACTCACTGAGGCTTTGAAGCAAGACTTTGTTGTCCGCAAGCCTGCAGGTGTCAACTGCCTTCTTGTCCAAGGGTTACATGACTTCTACCCCAGTGCATGCTGGGATAACCTCTCAACCATGAACCTGAATGGGAATTTTATAGAGGGAAATGTATGTACTTTAATAGTAGATCGTGTCTTGCAATTCATTATAAGAAGACGTTTTTATGGTGATAGTTTGTCGGTAGACATTTGTCGTATTAATAAGGAACGGGTAAGATCTGTTCCCTGTGTTATGTCTCTGTTTTCCCCCTCAGCTGAAAACACAAACGCGTCCTCGATTCAAGTCCACGCTGAGGTGCAGAAGTCTCTGGACAGCTTCGCCTCCTGCCTGGCGAAGGCCATCGAGAGCGACGCCAAGCTCGCCCTGTTCGGGGAGGGGCTGGCTCTTCCGGGGGGACTGTTCACGACGAGAGCGGCGCCGAGACCCAGATACCTGGACGGCCAGAGACTGAGGCTGGAGAGCATCGACGAGGGGATCGTTAAGGATGAGCGCGCTGAAGAGGAGCAGGGAGGGGAGGAGAACGCAGCCTGAGCACAAGCAGGTCCGTTGACATGTTTTCAGACGGCCCGGGTTACAAACCTCAACAACGACACGTGACCCTGTAGGCCCGTCATGCCCCGGGGTGCGCTTTATGAAGGCTGATCATACTTTAAGTTATTAGGAAACAGGGAGAGGCACATTATGAATGCCACTACGTCGTACAGGTGCACGCCATCAGTGTCTTTGCAAGCTTTTGTTTGGATTCATGTCGTCAATAGGAAGCCGTAACTACTGTAACCTAAATTATCAGATTGTTGTAGTAACTTGTTTATTATATAATGGTATGCTAATGTGCCATAACATGTGGCTCACCAAGGCTGAATACAATGCAAAGGAAATGCATTTGTTTCAAACTGTTAGGTCATTTTACAAACTCTCTTTTATTACATGAAGAAAAGTTATTTTCAAACCCAAATTCTATTCAGGTGCGGATGCTTATTGTGGCCGCAGAGTTGGACACTGACACGTACAATGAAACATCGTATCCATTATTTGGGCTTTTGATTAGCTTAAATGACTGACTTTGACTGATGTGAGGCGTCTATATTTGTGTCAATGTATGATAAATCGAAGCCTTCAGAAAAATCTGAATTGTTATTTAAAAGTATGACCCGACTCTGACGTGTAAGTAGAGCTCTTATCATCATAATTGGTGAAGGGCCTCTCCTGTAACAAGGGGAGTGAATAACGGGGACGGATGGACTGATTGTTTAAAAGTATTCCAGTAAGCCGCCCTTCTTCTGATGAACATGAAAGTGTACAACGTGTTTACCGTGTTCAGTGTCATGAATGAAACGGTCATATCTAGCATACAGATTCTTGAGTTATGGCCAAAGAATGATTTCTGTAACTTTGACCACAATTATGTAAAGAGCTCTGAGGCCCTGGTCACAGCTGACGTTGTGTCCTGCAGGGTGAACATGGGTTAAATTATTAATGAATTGCGGTCCCATTGTCATGAGGTCATTCCAGTGAGGACTCAAGAACTCCAATGGAACCGGGCCCTAATTAATTTGAATCACTTACACCTGTGTTTTAGTCTAAGTGATTGCTGAAGTTCATGTAGCTGCCTGTAGGTGTCCTGATGGTGTCATGATGGCTCACGGTCACTCAACTGGGACACTCGAGCAGACCACAGCCGTCGCTCATGTTAGTGATTGTGTGTGTGTGTGTGTGTGTGTATCTATTATAAGTGGGCAGTCCTGACTGTTCATCATTAGAAGCTACAGTAATCACTTGGAAACCACTCTGTGTCGAAGGGGCGGTCATTACTGCCCGGTCAGTATATTCAGGAACGATGAAATGGGTTAATGAAGTCCAAAATGAGTTAATATGGAGACTGCTTATCAGTATTTCAGGTTGTTGTATTAATAAAATGCATTGGCCAAAGCCTCCAGTGCATGATGTGCACACAGAGCAGTGCACAGCCAACGTATTCCCCCCCGTATCGCGGTCGAGGTCTTAGTCGAGTCGTCTTGAGGTCAAACTGGTCTTAATCAACAACACTGTCATACATATTAATTGGTGCATGTGGTTTACCTCAGTTTATACGCCATCACTCCCTTTACTATGATGAAAGAAGCTCTAGAGGACATTTGTAATAAGTAGTGCTTCAGGCTTACCTCGTATCTTTTTATATTATGTCTGACCGGTACTATCCACATGAGAGGGATGTAACCTTTTTGATTATCACTATACAGTTTAAAGTAATAATAGAACAAATTGCATTTAAGTTTTGTATTCAGATTCTTCTATTAAAATGTTTTCATAAAAAAACCTTCTGATCTCGTTGTCTTTGTATTATCTTTCCTGAGTGCAGTAAAGCTGAACCATGTGACGAAGACCAATGGGAACATTTACCAAATATAGTTATGACTCAGTTACAAATGTTCTCGCGGAGGGAACACAACTATTTTAAACATCAGAGACTCTACAGCTGCACTAAATGTCTTCACGGAGCCAGTAGGCTCTGACGACTGCAAGTTTTAAAAGAAAGTTAAATTATAGAGGAATTGTCTTAAACTCACGAAACAATTTGACCTACGAGAAAGGTTGTCTATTTCTATATAGTTATTCTGAATGCCAAGTGATCGGTGCCACTGGGTCACATTCCACTCATCGGATGACGTCATGCAGGTGGTTTACTAGGATCCCACCGCAGACAGACCCAGGACTGGACAGGACCAGAACACCAACGGACCTCCGTAGCCCGCTCCTCAACTCTGCTGGATGCTAATGGCTACGTTAGCGCTTGTTGTCGTCTTCAGCTTTTACCATCCTTTCATCATCCTTTTAACATCTTTGAGATGCAGTAGTTTTATTTTTTTCAATTTAAAAATTCCGTAAAAGATTTACTTTGACACTGCCCTTTTTTGGGTCAAAGAACCACAGCTTTCTTTCTCGTCTTTCTCCGACAATAAAATTAAAGCAATCTCCAAGTATGTTTTTACTTAAAGTCCTTGTTTACATGCGTAACTGCCAGAGCAGCACATCAACATTTCTTAGCTTTGTGCTACAAATTCAAAATGCCACACGTTAACACTGATCAAAGGTCACTTTCTCCTAACAAAATAATATTGCACTTAAACATCCTTGCACACCAGCCGCCATTATTCTCACACTTAATATATATATACTGACGTGGTTGCCGTTTGCATTCACACAGATGTACTTTATCATCATACAGAAACATCAGTAAGAAAGTCATCTTAGAAAAACACAGGGGGCTAGAAATTACACTAATTTTCAAAAGGAAGTATTCTACACTATACTCGTACAAATCTCAGGGTTGTTGTTTTTTTTTCAAGTGCTTTACAGCGAGAAGAAAGTGTTTGTTTTTCTTTAAAATGCCAGCAGGCTACTGCTCGTCCTCGTTTTCCTGTCCTGAACCTTCGGAGCGATCGCCTTCTAGTCGATCTGCAAGAAAGCAAAAGACAGATGTTAGAGGGGAGGGGCCAGAAGGCAAAAGACAGACGTTAGAGGGGAGGGGCCAGAAGGCAAAAGACAGACGTTAGAGGGGAGGGGCCAGAAGGCAAAAGACAGACGTTAGAGGGGAGGGGCCAGAAGGTAAATGCCAGATGTTAAAGGGGAGGGGCCAGAAGGTGTCCTGAGGAAAGGTTAATAACAGTGTCTGTGCCACCCGCACTTCAGGAGTCCCACACATTCAAAGCGATATTTTACCTGATCTGATGTGATTGAGGGAGGCCAACATCCGGAGCATGAAGGAGGCCGGGACTGTGATTGTGTTCCTAGTTTCCTCGAGCATCAGCTCGTTCCGAGTTATTATCTTGAAAGAAAAGGAGACAAAAGAAAGATGAAAATAGAATGAAGGAATATGACATAATGAGTAAAACCGTTGTGACAGAACCATGAATCAAACCATTTGTATTGGCCCCCTGCACAGTGACAGAAGACATCTGCTATTTGAAAATAAAATCTATAAAAGTGCAAGTTTCACATTTTGGGAAGAAGCCGTCTGTAATTTATTTGTGAAAAAACAATATGTGGTATTCATGAAGCCAGCAGCTGATTAGCTTTGCATGAAGACTTGAAACTAGCTAGCCTGGCTCTTCCCAGCAGTGACCAATTCCGCCTACCGGCACCTCAAACCACGTATAACCACTTATAACATGCTAATCAGCCCACTAATTAGCATGTTATATTATTCTGTGCAAAGATTAGGATTCAAAAGTGTGAATGATGTGACTTCCTGAAGTCACCATGATGCCCATTAGGTCGTGTGAGTGTGATATGTCGAGTCGGGGGTCGATCAGTCCGCTGATCTCGTGGCAGTCGTACCTCATTGGCGAGGACTCGGTTGAAAGATGGCGATTGTTCCATTGGCGACCAAATCTTGATATCGTAGTCGATCCCTGAAGAAGCCAGAACTGAAACAGACCAGGGAATAAACATTGAGATACTCAGTCACATCCTCAGCTCACCTGAGATGGGTGTGCAGGTTCTTACACATTTTGACCAATAGATTTCCAGGACTTTAAACCAAATGTCCATGACCAAACTGAAATGTATAAACATGAAAAATGTTGCGCATTGATATTGCGCTTATATATTGAGCGTCTTTCTTTAAAAAATATATTAATTATTTTAAACTCGGCGTCAATGAACACGTGATTATAACACATTTCCATGACTTTTCCAAAACTTGGGGGGGACTCACTGGGGTCGTACGGGTGCGGCTGCAGGCAGTTCACCACGTGGTTGTCGGCCTCCAGCAGCATGAGGTGCTCTGCCGTGTGTCGGTCCCAGATGAAGATGTGGCCGCAGTCCGAGCCGCTCATCACAAAGTTGTTCCCCCAGAAACACGACTCCTTTATCTGGACCGCGGAAACAAAACACACCTTGACCAACAGATCCACCGTTTGCTTTATCTCTGAGGGCTCGATGAGAAGACTTGGATAAGTGGAGAGCTGCAGAGCATGAAGGCCGGACGCGGTGAGGCCGGCTGTCCAGAGCACGACTCTCTGTCTCACCAACACTCACGCGGGAAAACATGGAGTCGTGCTTTGGGGAGTTTTGTGGTCTCACTTTCTCTTGACTAACGGTTCCCCGTCGGCCCAGAACCTCCGAGCAGCTTCTCCCACTCCATTTAGATTCAGTCCATGAGCTCTCGGTTCACTAAACAACCCGACGGCGATTTACAATTATGTTTGTGTACAAATTAAATAAACAATTAGGGAACTTTAGAGGTGTTTAGCGTGTTGTTGCACTTTGGATGGACAGCCTAGCGGTTTCCCGTCTCTGTGCTAAGCTAAGCTAACTGCCTTTCGGTCCTAGCGTCACACGTCACACACAGACATCCGTCGGGTCAGATTTCCCATTCAATCCAGAAAGAAGGAAAGTATTTCCTAAAATGCCACATAATTCTTCCACGAGCCCTCTAAAGTAATAACATGAATGCGTACCATGGTCCTGGAGTTGCGGTGGCCTTTGTAGGCCATCTTCACCGAGGGTCTCCTGATGTTCTGCGTCTCGCTCTCCTCCATCTCCCTTCGTTCTTTCCTCCTGCGAAACAGCTCCTGGATACGGGCGGCGGCCGAGCGTCTGCCAAATACACACAACGCAACACGTGTGACGATGCAGCGCGAGGCACACACACACACACACACACACACGGTCTGCCTCTGATGCACTTATGAAGCTTATGAACCCCATGCTTTGAATCTTGAGTGAAATATGATATTATCCATTCACCCAGAGAATAAAACCCTAGAAAGCTAGAAAGCAGCCAGGTTCAAGCAAAATAAACCAGAACTGGATCAAGCCCCTGTTGTGGTTGTTGTCCATTAACAACAGTTGTGTCACCAAATTACATTCACATTCAAGTCGTATACAAAAAAAAAAAAAAAAAAAGCAGTCCTCTGCCTCCGGATGAAATAAATAAATCGATGTCTCTTTTTCATCATGCACACTTTCTTTGGTCATTCGTCTTTTTTCTGTACAGAATGCTGCCGCCACGCTGCTCCTCACACCTTCTGTGAGGCCAGTACTCGCATGCACTTCACTCCAACGCTGCAGTTAGCGTGTGTGTGTTAGTTTTGTGCGTGAAATGACCAAACTGAAGTTGAGTTGAGTTGTAATGCTGCACGTCACACACCTGAGGGGTTAGAGGCTCTTAGTGCAACACTTTACCTGATCATCCTATCTCCTACTGCAGATCCTCTGGAATTTAATCTATATTTGTGGTAAAACAGCCAACGGGAAGGCGTCACAAAAACATCAGAATGCCCACCCTTTAAAAGTGACATCAAACAAGATCAAATATGTAATCCCCCGCGTTCAGCGAGATGAAGGTGTGTGTGGCGTACCTCTGGCCCTGACCTCTGAACCTGGTGGACGGGATGAGGATCGGATCGTCGTCGCTGTCGTCCGAGTCCTGGTGGGCGCGTGCGGGCTGACTCTGGCCCTCCTCCTCCTGCTCCGCTCGGGGCTCCGCCCTCCTGCAGCCTCCTGTCGTGTCCTCGCTGCCCTCCGGCTGGCTCCTCCCCACCGGGGGAGGGGCCGCAGCGTCCTGCTGGGAGGAGCCCGCCCGCCGCCGAGCCGCCACGGGCCCCGGAGCAGGAGGCGCCACACGGCGGCTCGGCGGAGGCGTCCGGGTCGCTCTGCTGCCCCGAGGACACGGACGGAGCTGAGGACGGACGCATATCGTTAATGTGGACCTCGTAGGACGAGTGTTCGGATACTTTGAACGTGTAACTCTGAACATGTGTTCACTGGCATGTGTTTGGTGGAGGTAAATATCAAGTGCTGTATTGTTATACTGCCTCTGTGCGTTGTGTCTTTGGACACGTTCAAGAGTAACTTAAAGATCTAGTTTAGATAATTGAAGAACAAATCACTTTCAATCAACATCGTAGTACAGACGTGTATGAAGTGTACACTACCGTTCAAAAGTGTGGGGTCACAAAAGAAGAACAAAAAACGCAGAAATGTCCTTATTTTCCGAAGCACTGTTTTTTCAATGAAGATCACATTAAATGAATCATAAATACTCTCTACATAGTTAATGTGGTAAATGACTATTTTCTGTTTTTTAATGAAGTCTCTACAGAGGTGTGTAGAGGCCCCTCTCCAGTGTTCTGATGGTAGATTGTGTTATTGCCTTAGAAGACTAGCGGAGGGGTAGAAAACCCTTCAACCCCTTTTTAAAACTGGCCTTCCTTTAAGTCACAAGAAGAACAACATTAATATTTACAATACAAATCATTATTTATAACCTTGTCAATGTCTTGACTAGATTTTATATTATTTTTTCAATTCATTTGATAAATTAAAGTGAGTTTTCATGGAAAACACCAAAAGATGTTGGGTGACCCCAAACTTTAGAACAGAAGTGTATATTTAAAACATGTTTCAGTCCTGTGTCCATTTAGAAAGGGCTGTTCGATGGTAGCGATGTCCACTGGGACCTCGGTGGACGGGGGTGTAACGAACGTTCGGAGGTTGAAGGTGAAACTCGCTCTCCCGCCTGGTGTTGAGTTACTTTACATGTAGAGATTCAAATTGTGAGCGAGCCGGTGTTCTGATGCTGCAGGACTCACGTTGCTCCGAGCTCTCCATCGCCAGAGTCTCTCTGCTCTGCGGGGCCACGGCCTCCGAGGCGGCTTTGGGGCCTCCGCTGCCCATCGAGCTGGAGGTGCTGCTGCTCCTGTGGAGGAACAGAAACACAGTGAGACGGTCTCTCGGGTTTTGACTGATTAAATACATTTTATAGAACAAATATTCACCATGAGTTCAGTTCATGTGAGCTAAAAGATCTGATAGCAGAATAAACAACACACGCAACGAACGCCTCCAAACTCCAACTCTAAATGGTTGTTCACAATGTTTTACTGAGGTAATAAGTCAAGAGAGAAGGAGGGTCATGTTCTCATAGACTTCAATACAATGAGAATGATGTTTGCATCCAGGCGCCACCTGCTGGCCAGTTGAGAGAATGCAAGTTTAAGGCACTTCGGCATCGGCTTCACTTTTCTGAATCGGAGATTGATGCCCGCGTTCATTCCACTGGCTGCTTTAAATGTGTACACATTTTGCATTTGCATTGTTTTGTTAACAATTGGGGCTCCAAAAATACATTTCCAATAAAGTGAGCAACACAATAAACGTATTCAAAAGGGAGAATACAAAATCGTCCCGATGTTTTCAGTAGGCCTTTATCATGGATCACTAACCACTCATCGGTGAAGTCCAGCTTGATTGTGCTGGCGGTGGTTCCCTCTGAACTGAAGTGTAGGCTGAGGACTGGCTCTGCTGCACTGGGTCGACTGGTACCGGTCATGGTGGAGGAGGAGGAGGTGGTGGAGGTGGTGGGTGCGCTAGTGCTGACTGGCACGGAGACAGGCTGATCAGGAGGAGAACCTGCAGCTTCTGCCGCTCCTGATAAGAAGAACCACAGGCCAAGGAGGGATCTTTGTCAATACAGATAAAAAGGCAGTACCTGATTGTTGAAACGCACACTAGCAACATGCAGCCGCCGCTGCACGAGCCCCAGGTGATACACAACACACACATGCAGCCCACAGTAACACAGCGGACAAGGGTGACCTGTCACCAGCCCCGAGACACACTCTGACACGGTGCTGCTGGACTCGCACCTGGACCTCTGGAGGACTGATCCGATACCCACGCTAAATGAATAAGTTTACCTCACTGTGTAGAAGAGACTGGGCTCATTCTCTCATGTGTAAAGCAACTTCAGGCTGGACTTAAAACATCGTGGAATAAAATGTAATAAACAAATACATAGATGTAAGAGTACTTTAATAATATACGTGTCCTGTGATGTCACAGTATCTCTTGATGTCTGGACAGATGATGGGAATAATGGGGAAAGTGAAAGTAGTGGACGGAGAGAAATAAGAAGCATGAAAACAATGCAGGACACACTGTGCAGAGGGCCGAGAGGACGTGTGTGAGATGAGGGAGAAGAAGGAAAGCAAGTGGCAGGAGGGGGGGGGAGGACGCACCCTGCTGGTCATCAAGAGTCATGGATCCCAGCTGTTTGTTTACCACAGACGAGGGGGAATCTGGAACACAAACGAGACCGACTAAACATCGGACGTCAGACCTGAAGGCTCAAAGTCAAAAAAGGCGCACGGGGGGTTAACAACTTAAAAGTTGGGTTAAAAAATGTTAAAGCAGTGTTAAAAAACAAAACGATTCCATGGCCAAGCAGGAAGGGGAAAAAGCTTCATCTGATTATTTCACTTGTGTTGCGTGTGCAGAATGAGCCGTGGAGTTATTACAAGTTCACCGCACCACGTCCTGCTGGTTAAGGAGTAAACTCCTGCCCTGTTAGAATAACCATCAAGTTTAAAAATACAAACGGAATATTTACATTTCGTTTGCTCTTAAAACTTTAAAATGATCCAAATGTTTCAAACATATTTTTGAACAATGTGATATTAGTGATAAGAAAAGCCTCCATTTCATCCGGCCATCAGAGCATCCTGGTTTTATCATAGATGACTCAAGCAACGTCTCTTTTATTCCATCGATGACTCGAGTCTGAGACGTCGATGAAGCTCCTGTCAGACGTGCATCTTGATGAGCGTCGGACATACAGCAGGGCAAAGGGCAAAGGGCAAAGGGCAAAGGGCAAAACTGACCCTAAGGAATATAACTCCGCCCTGATATCACGAGGAGAGGAGCACCCCACGCCCCCAGAGTGTCCTCTAAAGATTGTGATAGTTTAATAGTGTCTTGTTTTTGTTCTTTGTTGTGTGTGTCCTATCTGTATTACTACTTGGTATGCACACAAACAATCCAATAAATATAATTTAGAAAAATAAATAAGTTGTAATTGTTAATAGTTGTTTAAAAAAATGTTATAAAAATAAACAACCACCAAGAAATCAAATTAACATTTAATATAATTGTCAGATTTTTGTTTTTAAAAACTGCCTAAAAGTCTTATCATTGCCCTTTTTATGACAATTGCTCATATACTGTAAGCCTAAATAAGTATATTTATTATTTTTGAACAGATTAAATGTTACTACTGCACCTCCCCTGCAACTCCCTCCTGGCTGGTCTACCTGCTGAGGCCATCCGGCCTCTGCAGCTCATCCAGAATGCAGCAGCTTGACTGGTCTTCAGCCTCCCGAAATTCACCCACACCACTCCGCTCCTCCGCTCTCTTCACTGGCTACCGGTGGCGGCCCGCATCCGCTTCAAAACATTGGTTCTGGCGTACCATGCTCTGAACGGATCGGGCCCGTCTACATCCGGGATGTGGTCACACCGTACACCCCGGCACGTTCGCTCCGCTCCGCTCGGCAACAGCCAACCGACTTGTGACTCCGTCACCTCGAGCTCATCACTCTACATCCAGACTGTTTGCTGTCCTGGCTCCTCAGTGGTGGAACCAGCTCCCCACTGACATCAGGACAGCAGAAAGTCTCTACATCTTCCGCCGAACACTGAAAACGCACCTTTTCCGACTATATCTGGATTAATCACAGACTTGCACTTTGGTAGCACTTGAATGGCTCTTATTATGGTACTTTTGTAGTTTGACTATGATGAGGAAATGTTACTTTCTGTATTCTTGTTGTTCTTAGTTTGTACTCTAGGTTGAAATGCACTTATTGTAAGTTGCTTTGGATAAAAGCGTCTGCTAAATGACATGTAATGTAATGTAATGTAATTTCACAAGTGAAAAGTGCCCCCAATTTATTTTGTAATGCCCCTGGATGTCAGTCAGTGGGGGCAAAGAATGCCCCTAAACAATGTGGACATTTCCAACCTGATATTCTTGTTACATAAATGCGATTCTCACACAAACCCTTTAAGTGTCCCTTTAACGTGGAGCCACAAGTCCAAACGTACAGGAGCATAACCTGTTCCCATGTGGTCTCATGAACACGAAGGCCCACGGTTAAATATCACCCAGAGGTCACACACTCTTCTTCAGAGCGCTGGAACACGTCCATCACGTAGTTATCACCTGCAGTCCAGAATAATCGGTTTAAGAAACAACTGAACTCTGTGAACACGCCACTTTCACAACGCTGACGGGACCAAATGCACCTTTCCATGGCTTTCCAAGATAACTAGTGTCCCCGGTGCGTGTCGAGACCCCAAAGAGAAAACTAGCCCCTCTCTTTGTCTCCTGCTCTATCAGAAGGAGATCCTCCTCATGCCGGAAACACACGCATCACACGAAGCATGCGAGAACAAGCAGTAAATACTCTGACAGACAGCGGACAGGCAGCTGATGCTGCTCTCTGGCAAACCATGACATTTAGAAAATGTGCGTTGGCTTTGAGAAGCATGGGCGAAGCTCACGTGGTCACGAACACGCTCCAAAGTGAAGTGGAAAAGCCATTGAGAGAGACCTGAGAATACTCCCCCCCCTCACATCTTTATATGTTCAACTTCTAGCTGCGCCAGAGGAACGCCGCCTCTTTCTGGGAGGCTTCTGAACCACGCCGCGAGGAACGGCCACGAGACGAACTCCTGCGTCCGGATGACCCAAAGCCATCGCGGGCCGAGCCGCTCGTGTTCTTCCACGTCTGAAAGGGCCTTAGCTACGAGTCGGAGTCGGGTCGAACCAAAGTGAATCGGTTCCGACAGCTGATCAGCATGTGTCATAAAAAATAAATAAAAAAATGGGTGAACAACCACGTGAGCCAAAGCAGAGCTTCACACCGGCCGAGGCCACCGGGTGGAAGTGGAGCGATGGAGTGAGAGCGTTAGTGGGGGGGGGGGCAATAAGTACAAGGTGCATCATCGGGGGGGGAGCTCGGAGGGGAGGGTAACCTGGAAGGGGTTGCGTCTCAGCAGCAGCTCTTTGTGACTGTCCCTCAGTGGCTGCAGGGGAAGAGGAGGAGGAGGAAGGAGAAGAAGAAGGAGAAGAAGAAGGAGCCGCTCGCGGACCCCGTCCTGGTGGGTCGGCCAACCGAAGTAACCTCTGCAAACGCCTACACACTAAACTAATGGGCAGCCGACGAGGACCGTACTCTGACGAAGAGGAAGAGGAAGAGAGGCAGAGTGAACGCGTGATGGGGGGGGCAGTCAGGAAATAAAAGAGGAAGGAGGACAACAGGATGCAGAAGGAAAATAAATGACGTGAGGCTGCTGCTTGAGTGGAGTGGCTCCAACAGACACACACAAGTATACACACACACACACACACACACACACACACACACACACTCTCACTTAGATCTAAGGATACCTGCTGACTGGACTGAAGAGTTCAATGTCAACAGCTCAACAGCTGTGTTTGTGTCTTTTGTCAAAGTGACAGTTGTGAGCGTTCTGTTCTTACCTGAAAGAGCAGCTTCTGAGGCGGGGGTCGGCGTGGAGGTCGGGGTCGTGGAGGTCGAAGGCGTGGGGATGGAGGGCATGGAGGTGGATGGCGTTGGGGTGGGTGGCGTCGGGGCCCCGGTCGTGTCGCCTTGACTCCTCTGCTCTGAGTCCGGCGAGGAGGCGAGGGGGGCTGAGGAAGGAGCCGAGGAAGGAGCTGAGGAAGGAGCCGAGGAAGGAGCCGAGCTCTCCACCGACAAAGAGCTGGAAGCAGGAGGTCCTGTGGCGGTCGACGAGGAGCCGGGTGCCTCCCGGCCGGTCGGCCCCGCGGGCCCCTCAAGCCCCTCGGGGACGCTGGACTGCTGACCGGAGCCTCCCGCGGGGGGGGCGGCCGGAGTACTCGACGCCCCTTCTGGACGGACGGCTATAAACACGAGAAATAAATACGTGTCATTAACCGTCTTCAGGAGCAGGATGAATATCTTCAAAATACTTAAGAATTGATGCACACGCTGCCTTTGTGGTGCGTACACATGAGGAGAGGAGGTAAATGGATCCGTAGTAAAGAAAACACCTCGTTTGACTTGGAATGCGTGTTGATGAACCTCCTGTCAGCCCGGAGGCTCGTTTCTAACCGTGTCTCACCTCGGGGGCGTGTCTCACCTCGGGGGCGTGTCTCACCTCGGGGGCGTGTCTCACCTCGGGGGCGTGTCTGAGGCCGGGGGCCTCGGCCGCTCTGCGCCTCGCTGGCCTCCTCGAACCAACGGGACAACATGTCCGACATCCTCTGCATCAGAGACACGTTGGGGCTCTGCTCACCTGCAAGAGCGCAGAGGGGGGGGGGGGGGGGGGGGGGGACACCGGACGTGTTCAAAAGCTACGTGACGAGAGGCCGAAGAAATGGGAAAGTGCGTTTTGACACAAATTTGAGACTTTGTGTGATTTTAGTGAAGCCACAGCTAAAGAGGGTGGAGTAAAAGAGGTGTGTGTGTGACGTGTGGTTATTGTAACGACGACGTTGAAGTCAGAAGGTTTCCTGGGTTGCATATTTAAGTCGATGAGTTGTAATGTTTATTAAAAGGTTTAATGAGAAGTAGAACTAATTTCTTATGCTCTTACCGTCTCTCTCCCTCTCGCTCTCGGGGCGAGCTCGGGGTCCGGTGTCGGACCAGTCGCCCCGGAGACGCAGGCGCTTCACCGGGGGCTGCCTCAGCTGTGGACACACACACACACACACACACACACACACACACAGGGAGATTAGCAGTTTGTCAGTCAAAGCGTGGTCAGAAATAGCCAACGCAAAAACACTGCTCGCCTCTGTCAGCGTCCTCTTTAGAGAGAGAGTGCCACACACACACACACACACACACACACACACACACACACACACACACACACACACACACACACACACACACACACACACACACACACACACACACACACACACACTCTCCAGTCCCCCTGACTCTCTTTACAGGGCAAAAGGCTGAGAGCCGGAAATAGAGAGGGAGGGGGGGGGGGGGGTCTTAGTTCAGAGACTATCAACTGCTCTGCTCCAGGAAATGTCATCAGGTCTGATTCTGGGCAGGAGGGGGGGAGAAGCAGCGGAGGCTGACGGAGATAGTGGAATAAATCAGAGAGCAACATGCCCTGAAGATATTCCATTACAGGTGGAGGAAATGGAGAGAGAGAGAGAGGGGGGGGGGGGGGACTTTGCTTGGCCGTACCCTCCAGAACCCGCCTGAACTATTTTTGGAAGATGGATGAACACGCCGTGCGTCGCCCTCTGTATTTGGAAAGGAATGCTGTGGCGGTTGCATCCCGGCGCAGCTGAGCCCACCACGGGGCTCTGGGGCTCTGGCGCCGTGACCCGGCACATTCAGACCCACGTGAGGACCGGCAGACACGACGACCCCGGACACCTTCAACACGTGGTTAACGTTCGCTTTCAACCGGCTCTCCGTTGTTGCCTTTTCCTTCTTTATCGTTCGCCGATCACGACCCAAAGTACGGCGGAGGAAACGTGGACGCCGTCCGTCTTGTAGGCGGCGGCTCCACAGTTTGAAACCGACGAGACGCAGACGGACACGACGCCACTCGACCCGAGTCCACGGCGTGCGCTCACCTCCTCCCGGCGCTCCTCTGACGGGCCCTTCAGCTCTCGGGCCCGGTCGTCGTTGGGATCGAACAGGTAGATGTAGTCGGAGGAGTAGCTGACCAGCACCTCCTTCCCGTCCTCGCTGTAGCAGAGAGAAGTGACGCGACACGACTTGTTGGACAGGTGAGCGGGAACAAACCTCACGCACATGCCCGTGGTGCCCCGGCCCATGTAGTTACCTGTGGGAGACAGAGAGAGGCCCTGACTAGACCTCCATCACATTCCTGCTGTATGTGGAGGTGCGGTCACATTCTACCCCCCGATGACACACAGACAGACCAACGGCATATCATACGAGAGAAGTGGGAAATGTGAAGAAAGTTAAAGAAATGAAGAACTTTTTGATTTCGCTTCCCTTCAATATATCTTCATGTGTTGTGGAAAGCACTTTAAAAGGACACAAATAAACTTAATGTGTCTTTACTGTTGTTAACACTTTCACTAATTAGTGGAAAAGCAATTAAAGTATAAAGGATGCTCTATAAATAATGTATTCTAGTGGTCAGGAGAGTAAACATCTAACAATAAACACATGGGGGAGCAGCACAGCAGGAGGGACAGCCATCTCAAACCGGCTTCACTACCTCAATCCATCAGCTAGACTTATTAATAACAGAGAATAACAATACACCATGCCAACAGAAAGGAAGAAAATATAAGGATAAAAGCAATTTTTCTGCTCATTTTCTATCTGAATCTTTGAATTGCAAATCACAAATAGGACTGACAAGTTAATTCATAAACGTTGAGTCCTTAATAAGTCCAAATGTGCTCTTCACGACATGTAATAGTATATGAATTTAACAAAAATCATAAAATTTGTATTGATTTGTTAAAACAACATTTTCATCTTTGGGCTTGGGGAAAAGTATCAAGTGTGTTCGAGTCAAAGTGAAGTTTCATGTCATTTGTGATGAAGTCCTCGTCGAGTTAAAAAAGCCTTTTTTTATTTAGTCAAGTGAAAGTCATCACGTTTGCCTTGAGCCCGAGTCCTGCGCCTCGAGCCCGAGTCCTGCGCCTCGAGCCCGAGTCCTGCGCCTCGAGCCCGAGTCCTGCGCCTCGAGTCCGAGTCCTGCGCCGGGCGCCCGGCCCTCTGGAGCCGGGCGCCCGGCGCCAGCCTACCTGTCGTTCTGGTGCCCAGCATGCGTCTGTCGTAGATCCGCACTGAGCTGTCGGAGCAGCCGACAGCCAGGTAGTACGGCACCAGAGGGGAGATGGAGATGGAGGTCGCCGCCCGCCGACAGTTTATTAGGATGTCCTGAAATCAACCACAAGAAAAACAACAGAAACCACATGGTGTCAGAACGTCTTCTCTTTGCTGAAGCCAACGAGCCCTCCTCTAAAAACATCAGCAGCAACAGATGGGGTGTTAAATAAATACTAAATCTGTATTTACAGTAATCAGGAAGTATGACCAGGAACAAAAAAATAGAATATATTTCCACTGGATCTGATATGTTCCACTTGAGGACGTCCACATCAACAGGCTGTGGGGTAATTAAGAGGGAGCGGTAACACAGTCTGGTGGAGGTCACAGGGCCGACCTCGAGCAGGGAATACGAGAAGATGCAACGCCATCAAGAGGGCACACACACACACACACACACACACGCACACATACACACAACCACACACACACCCCTGGCTTTGATCTATAATACAACATATTGTGTCATCCATATTAAACCAGCATGTATAGTCATTGAAATCCATTGGTCAACATGTTTATGAACCCTAGTATATATATATATATATATATATATATATATATATATATATATATATATATATATATATATATATATATATGTATATAACAATAACAATAACAATATATCGACCAATGGATTTCCAGGAATTTCCGGGACTTTAAACCAAATTTCCATGACCAAACATTTTGTGAAATCCCGGTGTGTACACAAGTAGATCTTAAAGGACACAAATAAATAAATAGTTTGATTTAAATAATAAATATTTATATAAATGTTTATTATTTTAATCAAAATCAAAATCAAAATCTTTGGAAATAAAATGTTGTTCAAAGTACTTTTCGAGGCCTGGAAATAACTATTTTAAAAGTCCACGACCGTACGAACCCTGACATACATTCTCTGTTGTATTCAACATTTGAAAGAACAGGACATAACCGCCCATAACGTGCCACTTTTTCCACAGTCAAAAAGAAGACCCCCCACGAATGGTCAAACAACGGCGTCCCCAGCTGAAGCAGAGCCCCGTCCCAGCTGTCACCTACATCTTTGCAATCTTCTTTAGTGCAGCTCGTCTTCGTGCGGAGGTCGAACCACCGCACCGTGCCGTCCTCCCCGCACGACAGAAACGTGCAGGGGTCGTTTGGTACCGTCATAATCTGACGGAGCGACAAGAAAGGCTGCGGTTAGGAGATGAGGAACCACGGAGAGGAGGGAGGCTGCGTGCAGCGTGGCTCTTCCTCAGTACCTCATAAGCTGTTCCGTAGTGGCAGGTGAACTGACACTGCCTGTTGTGCTCGGGGCTCTTCTCCGTGTTGGTGTAGTAGATGATGCCGTCTCCGGAGCAGGAGATGATCTCCTGGTCGTTGGTGTGGGGCATGAACTTGGCGCTGAAGATATTCGCCCGATGACCTGAGCGTATGGACTTCTTGACCTGAGGAAGAGGAGATCGATGAGAGCCGCATGGGCAGGAACGGAGGTCTCGACAGGTCTCAGACCTTAAAACACACACACACACACACACACACACACACACACACACACACACACACACGCACACACACACGCACACACACACACACACGCTGCACTGAACGTGTTTGGGTGCAGCGATGTGTTTATTTTCCTCAAAACAATCTCAAGAGGTTGTGTTTCAGTGGGAAATTAATTTCTGTGATATTCCGATAAATAAAATCCGGACATAATCTATTTCCATCAATATCGTCAAATGTGGGATGAATACAGGATGAAGAAACAACATGAAAATTAAATAAACTGCTAACATTTGATGTGAAACCTGCATCAGGATTGTCAAATTGCCAAATGAGCTCTAAATGGTTAAATGACAAACAGCTGTTATCTGATTTTAATTCATAGAGAAGCGTTACATTGCGGCTTTATGTGGTTTCTTTATTATTAAAACCAGCTGATTGGAGTAAAATGACAAGAACTGTTGATCACAACCGACCTTCTTGTTGTACGGGTTGGAGATAACCAGGAAAGTGTCGTCTGACCCCGACAGGAGGTATTCGCCGGTGTTGTTCCAGGATATCGTGTTGACCTGAGGAGAGGAAATAGATCGGATTATGCAACGATGCCGATGTTGACAGAGCAGTTCACGTTAGTGGCGAAAGGATGAGTGGAAACAACATTTAGAAGACGTCTCGTGGACTCTGGGACATCTTAAGGAGACTGAACCAGAAGTTGTGAGACGCATCTGAGAGGTGATCGATCACCAGTGGAGGAAAGAAGAAAACACTCAATGTTCCTCGACTGAGTTAGTGATGAATTGTTTTCTAATCTGTGCTTTAAAAAGAAAAAGATTGCATAGTTTCAGCAAATCGAATGATTTAGATGAAAAAGACAAAAACAACAACTGAACTAGCACGTCGTCATGCGCATTGTGACGAGGGGTTGTTTCTAGATATTGGCTCGTCTTCAGAGCTCTTCATCTAGTCTAATTCAGGTGGTGTAATAACGGGTTCATTAACCTCCAACTGGCTGGATTCTCCATCCTGTCACGGTCACACGCTTCACTTTTTAATCAATGCATCTGTGGAAGTGGCGCCCGAGAGCGCCGGGCTGCCGGTTTGCCGTCCCTCTGCGGATCACCGTTTCCTCGCCGTCTGCTTGTTGCAGCTCCGCTCAGTTTCATCATCACTCTGTGGCTCTTCGCTCACAGACTCGCCGCAATCGGGGAAGTCACCGCCCTCATCCGGCAAACTGAAACCCCGAGGCTCGGTCTCAAAGAACATTTCCAACACGTTTCAAACCATCCGGCTTGTCGAATGTTGTCTGACTAATTTCTCTAGTCAAAGAACCTCAGACCGCGAGGTGGAGTGCGGGTGAAGCCGCCTCGCGTCTCTCAGGTGATGAACCTTGAGAAGAGATCCCAATGTAGAGCATCATGGCGTCTTCTTCTAAACACAGATCAGAGTATCTTGTGTAATATCAGTCGAACGAGCTCAAGTCATCAACAAGCAGGCAGCTGTATGAAGAACGTCTGTGGGTCAGTGGGTAGCAGGCCCGTCTCTCAATCAGGGGGTTGGAGGTTCAATCCCCGCCCTAGTCGATGTGCCCTCGAGCAAGACACTTAACTCTGAGTTGCTCCCTGAAGCTGTGGCTACGGTGTATGAATGTAACAGGGTTGTAAGTTTCTTTGAATAAAAGCATCAGCTAAATGACATGTAAATTTATATATACACACACACACTCCATAATCAATATATATATATATATATATATATATATATATATATATATATATATATATATATATATATATATATATATATATATATATATATATATATATATATATATATATATATATCTCGTTGACCAACAAGTTGTATTTCACAACTGATACAGATGCTTAGTAGAGTCGTCACATTCTTTTACACCTACAGCTAACAATTCATTTATTTTGTTATGAATATTTAGTCTGTAAGTTTCTGAAAACATTTCCCAGAGAAAAGCAGCAAAACAGAGAACCATTAGCATTTATCTTTTCTACTTTTGCTTTAAATATTATCAAAATAGTGGCACTTTTCCACTGATTAAACATAAACCTGTTTATTGTCCGGCCTCCATGACTTCCTGGAGAAAATATGCTACATTACAACTCTTCTAAATAGGCACCACATCTTTGTCTTAGAGAATACTGATTAACCTTTAAATCAGATTTTTTTTAATAGTGTCAAAAATAATACAAAATGTCCTCATTTCACAGGTTTTAAAACAGGATACTCAGTATTCTCCAAGACAATGTTTGGTGTTTTTATTCAATAAACATCATTAAATATATATATATATATATATATATATATATATATATATATATATATATATATATATATAGATGATCAAAACTGTCTTTACATTTTTTGATCATCCACAAATTGATTATCTATCAATATTTTCAGCACAAAGTGCCTGCATCAATAAAATTAAAAAAATGTAAATATACTTCAGATTGCCAAAGAATAAATAAAAATGCAGCCAATATATTCATAACAAGCCATAAAGAGTGTTCCCCAATGACGTGTCCCGCAGCAGTGGTGGTAACGACGTGGCCGGTTTGGGCGTGCAGTGCGGCCGAGCTTGTTGTGGTGTTGTGAGCGGCCGGCCGACGGCGTCACGTCCGCTTCAGGTTTCTCAGAGTTATTAAGCAGCTGGCCTGAAGTCAAACAACCTGCTGGCCGTCAGACTTCAGGCTTCACAAACACACGGAGGGAAACGCAGTATGTCGTTTTCCCCCGTTCTCTTTTCAGGATGAAACAAACTTTTCTATTATTAGGAAACAAAAAGAAGACATGTATAGAAATGTTGAGCACTTACGCAGCCATCGTGTACGTTCAGGGTCCCTTCGAGTTTAAGTCTCTGAACGAACTCTCTTCTGCCTGTGAAAAGAGAGAAAAATACTGTTATTTTAAGTTATTTAACCAGGAAATGCCTCATTGAGATTAAAAATCTCCTTTACAAAAGAGTCCTGGCCGAGACAGCAGCAGCACATGACAACGTTTCAGACAATACAACAAAAAACAGTGACAGACAATATATATATATATATTAAAAAAAAAAAAAAAAAAAAAAAAAAAAAAAAGGTAATTTCTTTTAAATCACAGCATGAATAAAACCAACAACTAAGACTCAAGTCATCATAACCCAGTTCACACAGGTGCACACACCTCAGTCAAAGAGTAAACGACTGGATGCCTTTCTGATCCTAATGAATCACAGCTCTAGCTGTCCTCCTCCTCTTCCCTCTGCTTACTGGAACAGGACTTCTGTGGACCGGTTTAAAATACCTCACTGAACATTTGAACCTGCGATGTATTAAATCCGGCAGGTGAAGCCTGATGAAAGAAATATACTATGAAATAAGAATATGAAGTGCAGGAAGAGAAGTCTGATGACATATGAATCTGCTGTATTATGAAGAAGAAAATGTGTTGTCTGAAGGACGATGCTTAAGAGACAATAAAATACACACGTTAAAAAAAAAAACATAAACTCAACTGTGAAGAAACACTCATTCATTGTTCAGGTGATTTGTCACATATAACTATAAACAGTTATAAATGCTGCTATTCTAACACTTGTGAATGAATGAAACAACTCTGATGAATAACGATGACATTTTAGAGAGAGGAGAAACATATTGCTGCCTCTCTGTTTGAAGCGCCGACGGTGCACGTATCGTTGCATCTTCTGCTTCTCGTTTCTGATTTATTCTCCGTCTCTTTGTCAGGGGTTTGGTTGATTTTGTAAGAAGAATAGAAGAAGAAAAAAATTCAAACAAATCTGACATCAAGAGGTACAAAAAAATGTGTGACCTGCAGGTTGCATTAGTGCTGCAGGAACCAAACACGCCTCAACTTGTTTGGACTGTTTACTGAAAATGAGAAGCGAAAAACAACCAATAATAATGCTAATAATGTGAAAATGTTGGACTAATGATTTGAAAATATTCCTTCCAACACAACAACAGTTAATTGACAACAATATAAAAACAATTAATTGCATTGGCAAAGCTTGAACCAGAGGGAAGTTTGACCTTTGACCTTAAAGAATGTGTGGATTATCACCTATACATGGAAATAAGGAGAACATGCTTCATGCAAATGTGGCTCCAGACCTGCCTGTACACGTGTTTAGTCAATGTATTGCTGGTTTAACACCCATGTTTAAATGCTTGGCTTCCTCTCATCCAAATGATGACTGCTCATTGAGCGACTCTGCGTTTGGGGGAGTCTCCACCGGCATGTCAAACAGATCCAAATGTCATTTAAACACTCAAATCTTCTCTTCGGTTCACAGGGGGAAAAACAGAAGTGTCCATGTTGAGTGTGGACCACGACTTGTTGCTGCCGCCCCCCCCCCCCCCCCCCCCCTTCAGGAGCTAAATATATCCCACAAGAGCTCTGACCCACACATCACTGCATGGAGCCTCCACCCAGAACACAATAACAGCTCCCTCCATATCTCAGTGCAGCTAAATACAGCGCTGACTACACCGCGGTGCCGCCCCCACCCCCCCGCCCCACCTCAACAGGCCCATGTGTCTTCAGTCAACCACGTCAGGTGCTTGACAGGCCGCATTGCAGACGGGGTCTTATGGACTCCTGCGTTTACACCGTCGGCTCATCGTTTGCTCGTCTCGTAACGACGAGCACCGACATGCAGCAAAACACTGGAGGAAAAAAAAAAGTGGAGTGGATTCACACGAGTGAGTTTTCACCCCCAGGTTGAGCGAAGCGTGAGACGTGAATGAAAAAGTAAAATCACAGGAGTTATTTTTAAACAATGGCGCAGCTACCTCGACACACTCTGGACTAAATAGATCAACCTATAGTGACACATTTGTGTCACAATAACATAGGAATATATTATTCTATACTATTAAAAACATGGGGCAGTTTCATGGCACATTTTTAAAATGGAAATGGACAAATGTTTGTATTTGCTCTATTAAGCAGCTGCCTTCCTGTATTTCTTTGAAGACAAATGAACAATGAGGCTGACGGTGTCTCGATAGACTGGCCCGGTATACTATAATATAGCATATTTCCTTCCTTGATTTAATCCTTCTTGTGTCCGTTTGCAATAGTCATCAAGAAATGTACCATCAATGACCACAGCTTTGAGAGTTCTGTTACACAGACAGACAGGCAGACAGACAGGTCGGTAGATAGAGAGATGGAGATGTGGCCTGGAGATGGCAATTCATCCATGGAAATTGCATTTGCGGTGCAATTCCTTTTTAACAAATAATAGATTATCTGAATGAGGAGATGAATACGATTTCGCCTGTGTAGCTATTACATAATAACACGCTATTGAGAAATATATATACACACACACACACACACACACACACACACACAGTAGACATCATATTTAATCTTAGTCTATCTGGCGCTTAAACTCTGGACTCTCACGTCTCCAGTTTGACATTAAACGCACTCTGTGTGTGTGTATGTGTATGTGTGTATGTGTGTGTGTGTGTGTGTGTGTGTGTGTGTGTGTGTGTGTGTGTGTGTGTGTGTGTGTGTGTGTGTGTTTATTGTGTGTGTTGTTTGTGTTTACACTGGACGGCTGTGCCTGCAGAAGGAGAGCTCCGCAGCTCTGTGTTGTGAGGTGGACCGGAGCCCGTCACGCAGCGGCTGTCAGTGGGCTCAGCCGCTCCGCCGCTCAGCCCCGCGGACGTGGAGTTACTGGTGTCACATTAACAAATAAAATAAAGCACGTCTCCACACCTGCGTTCCCGTGAGCGAGGCTTGTTTTGTTCTTACCCAAGTAGTTAGTCCTGATGGTGTTCGGCTCGTTGTATCCAATTAGACGTTTATTTACATCCCAAACCAGGTTCCCGAAGCAGGACATCGTGACCATATGTGGGCTTTAATTAACAATAACATTGAAACCAAGCTAACCCGTCTCTGTTGATGTCGCCTTTTATTTCTCGTCGGTTGGTTTCTCCATGGATATCGGTCCCCGTGCGTCGGGACGGCGCGCGCGTTGCTATCTGTGTGCGACACTCAGCGCGTGCATCGCGGGAGGGGGCCGACTCGCTGCTGCCCCGTCTCCATTAGTTTACCTCCGCTGGACTCCTGCTCTCTGGGCTGCTAACTCTCTGTCCCGCTAGCCTAGCCAGGTTTATTTCTTCTAGCAGGCAGCGGTCAGCTGTGTCCTAACCACGCGATAAACTGCGTGCTTTGACGGAGAGGGTTGGGAGCGCTCGTTTTATGGAACCAAAGAGAAGTCGGGACGCGTGGTTCCGGGGAAGCTCGCGGGAACTAATTCGAATATTCGAATATTTTACTTCAATAAAAGTGTCAATATCACGGTGGACGCGAACCCTTCACACATGGGATTGTGTATTATATTAATATGGAATTAATTATGTGATTATTACTTGATCTGGCAAAATAACTCCTCCGGGGTTATGATCTATCTATGCTGTAGATGTGTGCATTAGTTAAGGTTATAAGAATAGGTAACAATAATATACTTAATTAATTTGCATATGGTTCACATGGCAGTGTTATTTATTTACGAATACCTGGCACCAGAATCACATGAATTTGATTCAACATGTAATTGTAATAACACGCCTCTAAAATGTGAGCATGTTGGATATAGCCACGGTCATAATCCACCCAGAGTGTTTTATTCAAAGTTTAAAGACAATTTGTCGAGCTATTTGACGAGGAACTGCCTTCTTAAACATCTCCAGAGTCCTCGGAGCCTGATTAACCTGTTTGGGGCGCCAAGGGGCAAAAGCTGTTATGAAACCGAAGCTGCCTTCCAAATCGTATATAATTACATACTTACTCTTAGTACACACTGTAGATACTCTTGTAAATGACAAACCGTTGCTTATGTGTTGATTTGGAACATAATACATCCCATAATATTGCACCTTGAACTTTGAGCCTCTCCCCTCTCATATCTGCTCAACAGAAGAGTGTGTGTCAGAATATCCAGATGCAGGACGTCTTGATACTGTTGGAATACAGCATTTGACATATTGGGACATACTCAATCTTTCTCTGGCATACTAATTAATATGGAAGTTAAAAGCACAACCATAGATTTAGTCACAGGGTCACAATAACCGCTATTGTACTTTTGGAGGTTTATTATTTTGTGATAGTCAAATATAAAATTATCAATTCAATCAACTCATACTTTTGAGATATTTATATTGAAAATATAGTTGTTTTTTTTAAACTCTACTTTATGTTTATAATTCCTGTTAGAGCGGTGCGTTTTGTTCAATTCATCGGGAAACGCCGAGCTTGAAAAGTAACACACCCTTCTGAACCAATCAGATCGGGGCTTTGATCAGGCGGACCAATCGGGACCGCTAACAATCTAAACCCCGCCCTTCACGCGGTAGGTTGCATCGTACCGAAAGTCACCTCGTCGTGTCGGTCAGTCAGAAGCTCCTGAGCAGCTAGCAGAGCTAGCATGGTACCAGCGGTTGAGAGGGAAGGTCGATGGTAGGACAGCAGCATCCTCACAGTGTTTGACCCACCCGGCAGTTATTTATTAATCTATCTGACAACCTCGTTCACACACAGACGAAGGCGAACGTGTTTCCGAAAAGCCGAGTATTTGACGTGCTCAGCGTTTCGTGAGCTAGCTTGAAGTTCCGCTCGGTGTCGTCGCCTCTATCCGCATAACGCTGCCACCATGGCCGCGCTCAGAATGTCCTACCACCGGATCCTGGACCGGATCGAGCACATGCTGCCCGCCAAGCTGAGACCCCTGTACAACCACCCGGCAGGTGAGGAGTGCGTGTTGTTGTGTAACGTCTGTGCGTGACCCCCATCCAGCTGTTCGGCGGCAGCAGCGCCTGTCTGTCCTTGATGGCTGAGCTGGGGGAAAGTGGTTGTTTTGATGGGTCGCTGTTGCTCTGGGAGACCCTAATCTGACGGGATTACACCAGCGGTCTGAGAAGAAGAAGAGCAGAGTTTATGACGTTATGTCCTAAAATCAAGAAGTTTATTGAGGCAATACGCTCTGGATCTGAGGGGACAGTTCAAAAGTATTGCCATAAGAATTTAAAAATCTTAATGTGCTTTATTCTAACCAGCACACTTGTCATGTTATTGTCATATCAACTTTATTTACAAAAAAAATAGCATTGATATTAGACCTTGTTATCACACTATGATAATGGTCCTATTAATTTAGTTAGTAATAACTAAGATAAGATAAGCGTGTATTGAGCCCTAGAGGCGAAGTTTGGGTTTGCAGCAGCACAAGGACTGAATCGGTAAAATATATAAATTAGAACGATATGAAACTAAAATAAGAATAGAGATTCATTTGAATAAGAGTGATCCAAAGACAACATTATGAGATTAAGTTACATTTAAAATGTTTTTGCTTGATTTAAACGAAGAATTGATTCATCCAAATTCTTGCTGAATAATGTTCTGTCTTTATCAATGTATTGTTTAAATTCTGATCACGATGCATATCCTTCCTGATATGTCCAAACCATGTGACACAATGTTAAACATTGAAGTAAAGAGAGACACCTACAGTATATCTCACCTTCAGGAAGTTGTGTTGTGTCAACCCACTTTCTATTATTGTGGACACATTATTGTAGACGCATTAAATTCATACAGTACAACATCACCACAAACAATGACGCCAAAATACTCCCAAGAAGGTGGGATTCATTGCATAATACGTAGTTAACTGAATGTATTTGTTTTATTCTGTACAATTTAAACACACACACACAGCGCTCTTTGACACCGGTCTGAATGAGAGGGTACTGAGATTAAGGAGTTGCTGGCTTCACTGGGGATCAGCTGTTCTTTGTTTTGTACGGAAGGGTACTGGAGCATAGTTGTCAAGGACACCTTTCTGTACAGGTATGGAAGGGGCGGGGCCTAAAGCCACCTGCCTCAGCCAGGCATTGCTGCACATGCGTCCTGCTTTTTAGTTCATGTGAGGAGAACTGATTCCAGACTAGCAGCTTTGTAATGCTCCTGAGCTCGTTTCCATTTCTTTGCATAAACAAAGTTTCTAAGAGTCTAGTGGATGAAATAAAACTCTAAAAGGTTTTATCAACTGATATGGACTGCAACATGTTGTCCTAGTGCCAGACCTGCTTTAAGTTTATTGTGGTGTTAAGTTCAAACTTTGAGTTCAAAGGTTTGGTCACAACAATAAAACATCAAAAAGGACAATCGATAGAAATGTGAGTCGAGCCGTACGATGTGTCAGATGGCATTTCCTTTGTTATATGAACTAAAATGTAAAGATGCTCATGATCCGTCGTCTTTTTTTCTTTCTTTAATGACAATAAATATGCCAACACATTTTTCATGAAGAGTTTGATCTGATCAGTTGATCATTTCACATTGTGATTTCTGCATCAATATTTTAGAAACATTCAAATGATAAATTTGAGTTTAGCACCTTTTTTGCTTCCTCATATTTTTCTTCCTGTTGTTTAAAGTAAACGACACAGTAACTTCACGTTATTGGCGTCCAGGTATTTGTTAAGCAGATAATGGCCTCGACAGTAAGGAATTAGGTTTTTATCTTTACACCCGTTAAAAAACACCTTCCAAAAATACTCTAATAACCACTGTTAAAACATTAACTGTCAAATTTCACGTTTTCCTTATTCTTCTGTTTTTTTATTTCAGGTCCAAGAACAGTTTTCTTCTGGGCTCCGGTGTTTAAATGGGTGAGTGCATTTCATACAGTTTAACTGTACGTTGAGGATGGTAACTGGTCGACTTAAAGGTCACCGCTGTGTTATTAGGATCTGTTAACGCACAGTAAGTGAGTCGAGTCAACTGGAACACGCTCTCTCCCTCCACAGGGTCTGGTTGGAGCGGGTTTGGCTGATATGACTCGACCAGCCGATAAACTCAGTACCTCCCAGTCTGCAGTCCTGTTGGCCACAGGTGAGATTAAATAGGTTTAAATGAAATATATCACCAAAAGGAAACTTGACCATAATGCCTCTGATGGCATAGTGGGTCACAAAAATGTCCAACATTCAGAAATAAAGATGAACATATGACTGATCACAGCTGAATGGAGTTATGTCTTCTCTGCTTCGAGGCATGAATGGACATTTACAAATGATCAGGTGGTCAGTTCAGAGAGAATTTGACCAATCTGTGCTAAAGGTCGTCCGATGCTTCTGATTTTGCAATATGTTTCTTCAAACAAATGTTATCTATTACTCTATGGACAAAATGGAGTGTGTTCTCACGAGCGGCAGCTGGTTCAGCATCGGTGTGCTTAACCCTCTCACGTACCGTTGTCCTCCTCCCACCAGGCCTGATCTGGTCCAGATACTCGTTAGTCATCATCCCCAAAAACTGGAACCTGTTTTGTGTCAACTTCTTTGTGGGCGGCGCAGGAGCCACGCAGCTCTACAGGATCTGGAGGTTTGTGTGTCTGTTCTGGTTCATCCCTGTATACATGACCTTATTATCTGTGTATTATTATAAGTTAGCGGTTAGTGCATGTATTCCTAACTCGTTGCTGATTGGACATCACAGCGACAGGTTAATGTTTAAATGCATCGCAGTTGAACCGGTGAGCGTCGTAGTAAATGTGTAACAACATGAGGTAGTTTTTAAGTGGTAAGTTGATTCCCAACCGACCAAATGAAAAGACCTGCAGACTTTACTTCAAACTTGTTATCAAGTGCAAGTTGAGTTCTTCTGGACTTCTACTGGAAAACAGAGGAAATGCACATTCAGCACCAATGTGGTTGAGGATCGTGTGATTACGCAACAACACGTATCTCTCAATTCTCCACTATCAGTCCAGTTGCTGGTGGTTGTGCTATTGTACTAAATGATGTCTCTTTTTTAAATTGTATTGCACAATACACATATTGAATTTAATTAAAAAAAAAAAATGTATTAATGCCTGAAAGATGAAACCGAGGGGAAAAGTCTCCCCGCTGGATGCTTATTTGAGTGCAACTAAAAACTGAAGGAAACACAAGTGCATTTACATTGAATTAAAAAATAAATAAAAATAGATTAAAATCCTTGCTACAGCCCCGTGATGTTTGGTTTATGAATTGTGCTCGGGCAGCAAATGAAACGGGAAGGCTCTTAACAATTTACCGTTTAATCTCATAATGGGTCTTTTTCTCTTCATAGTTTCAACCAGGAGCAGAAGGCAGCGGCCAAAGAGACGGCAGCAGAGTCCTGAGACTCCTCCACTGGACGGGAGACCCTGGGCGCAGCTCTCTCTCTCTCTCTCCCCCCCCCCCCTCACATTATCTCCATAACAGCCGTAACCATTGTTCTTCCACTTTAAGCCTCATGTCCCTGATGGAAAGGTGCACTTTCCCTCGAGTTTCAAATGTCCTCGGGGTGAAAACAAAACAAAACCCAAAAGAGACAGAACCGTTTAACTCAAAAATCGTTGTCTTGAACGCACATATATCTCTCGTCAAAACTACTGTTATGATTGTAAATTATTTCAGTTCATGCTTTATGTCTTGTGCATTAGTTGGGAAGTTTTTGCTTTTTATTCCTCCAAGATTCATACTTCAGGTGTAGCAAGCCGTACCTCGTGCACTAATTTCCCAAAACATGTAAGTCTCGGATATATGTTGAACGGGGTTTCAAGGAATGTTTCTAAATTAAATCAAGGATGTGATCACATTAGTCTTTTAATTTACTTATTTATAATTAACTTACGGTTGTGTCATCTGTACCTCGATGACCATAAGATCATTATTGAATATATAGAATGTAATTTCTTCAATTTAAGTAGCATTAATCTTTAAGAGGGCAAATCATTAATTTATTAAATCATTCTCTTGTTCTAAAAACTGTAAAGAAAGATGCCGTTTCCTGATTCTTTATCAGGAAAAGCTGTGCAGCTTTTTATTGATCGAGTCAAAGCAAACTGACGTGCCAACGGCTCGTAATGATCAAAATCCTGTTGTTGAACGCTCCGTTTCTAGAAAGGTGTTTTATCATTTGTGTGTATGAATAGCACTTTCATTGACACGTTCCCAATATAGTTTGTGTTGTAACACCATTAATATTTTAGCAATAATTAGTCATCACTGAAGTATTTCTTGATCTGCCGACTGAACAAATGTCACTTTGATGGTCGTCATGGCTCTGTGGCTGAGTGATTCTAATAAATCCCGTTTAACATCAGCAGTCGACTTATGGTTATACACAAAGAACAAACATCTCGTTTGTTCCACTTACAGCTTAAATGGTCTTATAACTGACATTTCATTTGCAAAACTAAGCGGATGAGATGTGGGACGCAACTCTGTTCACACGGCAGGATCATAAAGTTAAGGGGCTCAGATTTGGCAGCTACAAATGTCGCCCTTTTAAGGAAGCTGTCGTCTCCCAGTCTCGGGTTCACACCAACTTCAAACTAACTGGTTTAAGTAACACCTGAGCTTTGTATGCAACTAGCACCTGATGTTCAAAGTGTCCAACAGGATTTAAGCAGTTCAGTTTGTAGACTTATTATGCAGCAGAGTTCCCAAATTCTTATGTAGTAAAAATTTACGTTAACATATTTAGTTATGCACGTTCAACCGTGTCCCGATATAAAATCACAAACAACGAATATGGTGCTTAAGCAAAAACGTTTTATTCACAAGCATAAATCTGAATTAGCGTTTTCCACCAACGCGAGGAGCGTTGACCTTCATGGGCTTAGAGATCTTGGCTTGTTTTTGTGTCGTCTTACCAGAAGCCTACAGAAGAAGAGATGCATTAAATACAGTTACCAAGTCACCAGTTACACACCGACAGTGACGTTAATTGATAATCCAGTAAATACAAAAGAGTTTCTGTACTGCAGCATGTCGGAGAATTTGGAGGCTGGCCAATGGAGAGATGTCAATAAAGACGTCAAGGACCAGTACTATGACCTCCAGTTATTCTATGGCTGCAGGTGTGGAGTGAGCACTGCTGCCCAGCCTGCAAAACGCAGTCAGACAGCAGCGCATAACACAGACGGTCACTGAGCACACCGTCCACCCGCAGCCAAACTGATACGTGTACATGAGTGGGAACTTGCATTTAAGTCTCAATACTAGTGCAGACCGAATAAGTTTTTTTCTGAAGACAAAACTAGTTCCCCCATCTGCCATAATGGCCACTATGACATTATGTTAGCTGTGTAAAAGTCCTCAAAAAAAATGTTCATAGTTTTTATGTCAGTTATACGCAACATTTAGTTTGAAATATGAAACAAATTGAGTTTCCTTTTCAGGGTTCTTCTAAATATAATAACATTCAATAGTCTTATGCAAGTAAAGTCTTACCTTTGCACTTGCTGCAGAGGGCTTCTTGGTTGCCTGCTTAGCCTTCTTGACCTCCTTGGCAGCTCTGAGAGCAAAAAAGAGAAACAATCAGCCTAACTAGACAAGTAGAGGGCAACATGGTCAAAGTCCTCTCATATTATTGCAATCATGTGTTGACATATCCCTAAAATATATTTAGGGTCATGTCCCTTGATGTAAAAAAAGTGTAGGGTAAATGATGTCTCTTTTGTTGCATCAACCCAAATGTCATTTTTAGGTTGGTTATTTTATGAACACTATTGTACACAAGTTGAATCCAGCAGAGCACCTTCAGTGTGGAATCTGAATCGCTCTAGTTTTGTAGATGCTGTCAAAGACATAAGCCAATGTTTGGAGATATATATATATATATATATATATATATATATATATATATATATATATATATATATATATATATATATGTGTGTGGCAGTTCACCACATTCATGATTTCTCTTAATTATATTCCTTGTTTGTTTACTGCAAAACATATTTAGATTGGTCCTGACTAAATAGATTCCAAGTTAATGTTTTCCTGAACTGCAGTCAAATCAGTTCCAAGATAAGACAAAGGCTTTCTGTGGGGCCACCATCACTGGGATGACCAACATAAATCAAGACTCAAAATCCAAGATTATAAGTGAATTATGTGTGTCCTGCTAAAAAATGCGCCCTTCATTATTTTAGTTCAATAAAAATACTGCGTGTCCTCACCTGATGGCCTGCTCCCTCTGGGCCTTACGGACCTCGGGCTTCTGGTTCCTCTTGGCCATGATCTCGGCCAGGGAGGCCCCAGTGATGGCCCTCTGGAATTTCACTGCGCGGCGAGTACGCTTCTTTGCAACCTCTTCCTGTTAACCACATGAAGAAACATCTTGTTTATTTGTAGCAGAATAAACAATACATTTCAACAGCAACACAACCGTGAAACATACCTGTAGTAAAAAAAAAGAAGAGAATTTCACACATTCTACGAAAAAGAGTGCATCCAACTCTGCCCTACAAAATCCCTCAAATGTTGGTATTTTGTAAATCGCTAGTTGTAATGGAATCAGACTGCACACCACACAGTTACAGGTGAGAGGTACTGTAGCATGTCGGAGAATTTGGAGGCTGGCCAATGGAGAGATGTCAATAACGACGTCAAGGACCAGTACTATGACCTCCAGTTATTCTATGGCTGCAGGTGTGGAGTGAGCACTGCTGCCCAGCCTGCAAAACGCAGTCAGACAGCAGCGCATAACACAGACGGTCACTGAGCACACCGTCCACCCGCAGCCAAACTGACACGTGTACATTGGATTGGATTCAATCTATTGTCATTGCACAGAGTACAAGTACACATGCACCGAAATGCGTTCTATGCATTTAACCCATCCTTAGTTAAGGAGCAGATGAGTGGGAACTTGTATTTAATAGTCTAAATACTAGTGCAGCGCCATCAATAGGTTTTTTTGTGAAGACAAATCTAATCCCCCCCCATCTGCCATAAAGGCCACTATAACATTATGTTAGCAGTGTTAATGTCCTAAAACAAAAGTAAGATGTTCAGAGTTTTGACAGCAGTTATAAGAAAAATATTCAGCCAAATATCTGCACCAGATAATAATGGACCACCAAACTGTACTTTTAAGAGAAGGCTGTGGCTGCTTTACCCCCCCCGTTCATAACAGAAGGCATGGAGCCCATCGTAACACCTGGTTATCATGTAGACACTACAGTCACTTACAGATTGGCCCTTCTTGTGCTTGCGTCTGTACAGCACAGTCCAGTTGATCTGTCTGGGGTTCCTCTTCGCCAGGAAGGCTGACTCACATTTGCCATTGACAAACTGGAACACCTATCAAAGACAAAATCGTACAGATTATAAAATGGAAAACTGCAGTATGATGGACATTGATACATTTACTCTAATAATGTGAAGTAAACTACAATAGATCATTTTCATTCAAGATAAATCACACGCAGGTGCAAATCTCACATCTAAACATGTTGACAGTGTATTGAAGAAATATTAGGAGAGTGTGTATATGCCATATTTCACCCATTGTGGGTATCGTTAAGTGCACATTGTGGTACATACATTAAAGCATTACACGCCAAGACGGTTAAATAACAGTGTTTAAGTAATACGTATTGTACAGAGTGAGGCAATTTTTGTAACACACATTTAGAAGAGAAACATAAAGATCGGTCTGCTGCGTTGACTAGTTCAATATAAAACTAGCTAGCATTACAACACGAGTGCAACCTGACTGGTTGACAACTTGTGGATGTATCTTGCTAGCAAGTTAGCACGTTTTAGCGGTCTATGGAGTCGTTAGACCCAGTCCGACCATTGCCTGCGTTACGGACACCGATTTCAGCAGAAACAGATACAACGAATACAAATATGTCACCCGGTAAATTTCACTTAATCTATAAAACACAGTAGCAGGAACGCGGCGTTCGGTCGAGTGGTTACCTTTCCGTCTATCCTGGCGTACCGGCGGCCATGGCCGGGGTATATTTTATACCCGCTGAAACTGCACAACTCGACCCTGAAAACGAAAAATAGCAGGCATCACTAAAAGAAGAGGGTACACGTTTAATTTTAATATAGATAACATCGTGATAATGTTAATGTAAGCGTTGAGATGGCTTTTGATAGTATTCTGTACACTCACTTCATGATGGCTACGAGCGGACACAAAAGCGGAAAGAAAGATGACGGAAGCGGAAACGGAATATGGAGACTTCAAATGGTAATTTCTTAACAAATAAACAGTACATATTTGTCTATTCCCTTGACGTATTATTATTACTCTACGCATAAAATACACGTTATAAAATATTTTAAGGAAATGATACGTAATAATAATAATAACATTAATCACACGGGTGACGTCAGAAACTGACGGTTGCCTAGCGAGCTTAACAATTAGCGGGAACGCTTTCTGTTTTAATAGTATGTATTAAAAAAGAGAATGAAGGATTTTCAAAAAGTGAAATGAAAAATAGTTACTATCACATCGACGCGTTTTTGTCGTTAATATTATCGTTTAGCATATTTCTTACTTTCTTTACTACAACCTGGATGGCGGCAGGAAGTTACGATGATTGTAGTCTTTTGAAGGCACAAAGACGCCACTCTGTAAGGGGTAAGGCAGCCCATTTGGACTACATAACCCAGAACTTCCTCTGGTTTAACCGTTTGACAAGCGGCATACGCGTCTCGTCTTTGAGACCACGGTCTGCAGGTAGCTAGCTAGTAACGTTAGTTAGCGAGCCCTAGGCACTGAGAAGACAGGATGGGAGTATCAGATTTACAATTCGATACAAATGCTGGTAAGTGATGTATATGTTAGTAGTTTAACTGTAGCCGTTGAGAGGATACATAAAAAACAAACAGAATATCCATTTCTATGATTACCAGTAAGCTAATGTGAGCTAGCATGCATCACTCCGGCGTGCTGCTGTTGGCCACCGGTATTAACATCAAGTGTGTCAGAGGATGCAGATACAAGCATCAGGTGCCACTGCGGGAGAACCTAACGAGTACCTTTTGTAGCAAGGTGTATTAACACGTAATGCTCACACCAAGTCATTGATGTGTTGATGTCCTGTAGGTTGCCAGGGTGACGTTAACCTTAGTTAGTGAAAGACGTGTTTAAAATCAGTAGGTTAAGACATTTTCTTGTGTTTCTACAGAAGTAGCGTTAGCTCTACCTACCTCCAAAACATAGGGGATTGCTTTCGCTGCCTCTTGTCTTCTGAATGACTGTTCTGAAAGGGTTACTGTTGTAATGTAACTTAGTATTCTTCCTTAACAAGGTTTGATGATGCAGATGCAGACTAAAACAAAACTCCCCCCTTATAAACTCCATGCCTCCACTTTATAACACAGGCTTTCTGTTAATTATTTTAAAGTTTCAAGTAGCTTAATTCAATGTAACTTGATCACAGTAAACTGATCTTTTCTACATACACCTAGTGGATTGCCTGCCACCTGCTTTACTGCCTGTGTGTATTGTCCATGTGTATGCTCATCTGCTTTACGTATTGTGTGATACGGTCATTTGCATTTAGAAAAGTGTTTCTTCAGTCTGTTTAATCTCTGTTGTCTTTGCTCCCACAAGGACCCGTGGTGGATCTTTCAGCCAGGGGTATGCAAAAGCTGGATCAGAGTTTCACATGCTCTGAAGACACTCACACTCTCATCCTGGATCGTAACCACATAATGAAACTGGACCATCTGGAAAGGAGCCCAGGCCTTCAGCAGGTAATTAAATACTCTGAACTCTTTAATTGGTTTTCCGTCTCTCTTTTTTACTGGCGTATAGCATAGTCACTGATAACTTTGTGCCAAAATACTAGTACATCTTCTTGATGCCTTACGTCTTATAATCTCTGCCCCCATAGCTATCTGTAGCCAGTAACCGTCTGGTGAGAATGATGGGCGTGTCGCGGTTAACAGAGTTAACCGTCCTCAATCTGCCAAATAATAGTATTGGATACATCGAGGGGCTCAGAGATCTGCCACACCTGAAATGGCTCAACCTGTCAGGGAACAACATTAAGGTGGGGAGAGGAGAGATTCTGACCTGCATAACATGTATTCACAAAATGTCAGTTTCAGCCCCTGCAGTAGTATATTAAGCAACTCTAAACTCCTGCACACAGGTCATTGAGCAACTCAACAACTGTGTTTCCCTTCAACACTTGGATCTGTCGGACAACAGCATATCTTCCATTGGTGATGTGACTAAACTGGTGGCATTAAAGGTGAGCGCTGGAGGCTCTGAGGTCAAAAGTAACCCTCAACAATAAGATGAGAGTTTCATTATGTACAGTTTTTGTGTTGTTTATGTAACTTTGATGTTTTTTCTGTCAATTCCGCAGACTCTGTTGCTCCATGGAAACAGCATTACGACGCTTCGTTCTGTTCCTGCTCACCTCCCGGTCAACTTATCCATCCTCTCTCTGGCAGAAAATGAGATACAGGATCTTAATGAAGTAATGCTCTATTATCTTACTAGATACAGCAGCACTGATCTCCATTTAATTAAATAGATTTCAATTATTACTAACCAACTTATTCCATAGGCGTCACACCTGGCTCCTCTCCACGAACTGGAGCAGCTGTCCGTTATGAGCAACCCGTGTGTCATGGCAACATCCTCATTGCCAGGTTTTGATTACCGGCCATATGTCATGAGTTGGTGCCTGAGCCTAAAGGTTCTGGATGGCTATGTTGTGTCACAGAAAGAAGGGTGTGTACATCTCTATCATGTTCCAAACTTCTTGTGCAGATAATGAATGCAGGAATACAATCAACATGTTTGGAGTCTTTTATTCATTGTTTATAATTGTCACAATTACAGTCTCAAAGCCGAGTGGCTCTACAGTCAGGGGAAAGGACGGTCATACCGACCAGGTCAGCACGCGCAGCTGGTTCAATACCTGGCCACCGTTTGCCCTCTGACCTCCTCGCCAGCCCTGGAGACGGCAGAAGACGCCAAACTGGAGAAGATCCTCAATAAGCAGAGGTAGGAATCTGAAGACTACCATCCAATACTTGCGTTGTGGCCATGACAACCCTGCCATGACTTTTTCTAAATGGGAATCATGTACTTTAAGGAACTCGTGTTTGCGCTGCCTTTTTCTCAGGTTTCACCAAAAGCAGCTGTTGGAGGAGACTCAAGAAGGCTGTCCCAGTCCACTTCGTCCGACCCAGCTCGACCTGGAGAGCCACAGTCCATCCCACCCAGTCCCACAAGGGGGAGCCAGAGAGGTGAAGCAAATCAGTGCACCGGCACCGCCTGCTGCTCCCTCAGTCCGGGAGACGGGTAAGAGGGCATCTTTTCCTCTATGGGGCGATTCCACTGCATACGCTTTTAGTGTTTCTCTTTCCTAACATGTATTTTTTGTTTGGCGTACAGAGCCAGTCGTGCAGTTCAACACCTGGATGAGCTGCGACTCCTCTCACCCGTCACTGCCGGTAGTTCGCAGCCCGAGGCTTGGGAAGGAGCACGTCTATCTGGAGGACGTTCAGACGGATGAGGAGAAACTCAACGGCAGCATGCTTTCCTCAGAGTCCACTTTTCTTCCCTTCGCACCTGAACCGGAGCTGCAAACGACCCACTCCGACACCGAAGATGACACCGAGACATTTGAACCCGATTCCCTGGCTCAAAAGCAGCCAGCACAACACAAACAGCACAACACAAACAAGACACATCCTTCACCCCTTGTGGATCAGCCAGAGAGGGGGCTTGGAGAGGAAGGTGCTGCTGGTGCAGCTACAACAGGTGAAACAATGGACGTCAGAGACGGCACGCTTAAGAATGATCTGGAAACCTCCTCTGACTTTGGTGACGCTGAGATAAAAGAAGCCCCCAAGCAGGAAGAAGTCGGTATCTGTGCCGCTAAATCAAGTTTGATGGCAGCAGACGGGGCAGCGGTCAGAATCCAGTCGTGGTGGCGGGGACAGCACACCCGGTGTTGTCACCCCGTGGCCAAAGAGGTGCGCAGTGAAATCCGCCTGCGCAGGATGCAAGACCACATCCTCTCCCTGTCCGGACAGCTGGACAGGTATGTGACTGACGTTGGATATTTTCTACTTTGGTTTATGTAACGTAGGTTGCGGAGTTTTATATACGTATTTGTTTATCTTACAGGGTTCAGCAGCAGTATGAAGAAGAGAGGTTACAAAGGCTGGTTCAGGAGGAAGCCGTGAAATTCCTGTGGAAACAAGTGAGTGACGTCTTTGCAGCTCTTCACCTGGCCGCCTCCATAGTTAAACACGTTGCCTGTGTTCTCCTGCAGCTCCAGTCGATGCAGCAGTGGAAGCAGTCTGTGGAGCAGCAGCTGGCCAGCATCAGTCAGGCGGTCCCCCCGGTTCAGACCTCAGCTCCTGGACTCCGTGTGGCTGTCGCGCCCGTTGCATCCAGCACCACGAACCCACCGGCCACAGACCTCTCGTTCCCAGACTCGGGCTTCCAGTCAACGGGTGACCAGCAGGCAGCGCAGGAGGACAGCTTCCTGAGCAGCGGGACAACGGACTCTCTGAAGACGGTGCGAGCCCTCAGCCCCGTTCACAGTGGCTTCGCTGAGGCCAGCGATGGCGTGGACAGTGCAGACTGCAGCCTGCTGGAGCAGTACCTCTCCTCCGTACAGCAGCGGGAAGAGGAGGCCGAGGAGGCGTTTAGGGATGGAACAGAAACAGAACAGTCCTCCTCACCAGTATCACCCAGCGAAACACCACAGGCTAGCCCCCTTCCCTCAGACAGCCAATCAGAGAAAACCCCTGATGGCTCTGACTGAGTCGACACCCAGCGACTGAGTGTGTGTAAATGTAAAGCGACTGTCAGGCAGTCTCATCTGTACTCCTCTTGATTGCTGACGCTGATCTCAAAAAAGCTCTTAGTTTTACGAGTTCATCAAGACTGATCCCAGGAGAGGCTCCAAAACAACACACAGCTGTGAAGGTAACTCACTGTAACTGTAGCTTTATACATCTGAATCTGTTCTGTTATTTAACTATTTCCGCTCTGTGTAAAAGCTTCAGAATATATTAGTCTCTTGAAAGTATTTATGATGGAAGTAGGTTGCTAGCTCTACTGGTTAAAAGACCAGGTATTGTTTATCCTCTTCTCTTTATCAAGATCCACTGTATTAAATACAAGTGATAAACCACAAATGATCTGATTAGCTGTTGATGTGTGAACGTTGTGCACTTGTAGCCACAAATATGCAACGACAAGCTTCCTATCAATCAATCACATTTAAAAGCTGAACTGTTTTATATTTTTTGTTTTAAATTTAGATCACATCAGAAAATCTTGTAGCATCTTTAGCTTGAAAAAATGGTAATAAATATGAAATGATTATTTTCCAATTATTTTTATTTGGTTTTATTATACGTTGGAGTGATTTAGTGATTTTCATCCTATGGCCAGCAGGCACGGCGTATGGCCTGATCAATATGAACGAGTTGCTCAATCATTTGGTATTTGTTTACAGAGATACATTTCCCTAAAACGCAAATATATTTACATTTCAGAGGATTAAGGTATTTAGATCTAGCCTGGATACCAGACTGAACTTAGCCCCACCCTCAAAATGATTTGGTTGGGAAGTTCACATTCTGACTAGAATTATGAGTATGACATCGTCAGGCTAATTTAGATCATTAACATGCCGCAGTAAAACAATATCAACTAGAAAATGCATTTCCTGCTGAAAATGCGTTGGAATGCTTAACATCTGAAAGCTTGAAGCTGAAAAGTAAAAACTAAATTGCTGAAAAAGGTTTGAAAATAGCTTGAAAATGTCTGAAATATTAAATGAATAGTTGAAAAAGTCTGGAAATAGCTGAAATGAATAGGTGAAAATAGCTGAAATATGAAATGAATAAGTGAAAATTTCTAGAAATAGCTGAAATATGAAATGAATAAGTGAAAATGTCTGGAAATAGCTGAAATATTAAATGAATTACTGAAAATATCTGAAATATTAAATGAAAATAGCTGAAAATAACTTAAATATGAAATGAATAACTGAAAATGTATGGAAATAGCTGAACATGTCTGAAATTAGCTGAACTTTTTTTTTTTAAGTTGGACATAACTTAAAATAGCTGCCAACATCTTAAATAGGCTGAACATAGCTTAAACATCTGAACATATGGATTTTTTTTCTACAAAAGAATTTGTTAAACTAATGTGAAGCACCTGTGAGTGAGAGACAGACAACTCAGAATCTGATGAAAGCAACCTGTCAGAACATTTGGATTTTAAAGAGAACTATAACTCTGACCCTAAAAACGTCCACATTAGGAGATGCTCAAGGCTTGTGTGAACGTGTACATCTCCTTAAATATTTTTAGGTTAAGAACAGAGGGTTTAGTCGCAGTTTAGAAAATGCTCCTGTTTGCTTCAAAAGAGTTGAAAGGCGCTCAGAATTACAATGGAGATGACTGAGGAGAAAGCCGGACTTCTCCCCTCGTAAAGGCTTCTCTCGAGAAATCTGGGAAACTGTTGGATTCCACAGTCACATCTCTACAACAAGCACAAGATTCCCTACTACTTTTTCAACAAAATATGTCTAAAGAGTAAGAATTGTGGCCGTAGTGACGATATACAAATCTTTTTTCCGCTTGATCCTGACGCAGCGCTGCACTCTAGCAATGACGTCACCGCTCTAGACCTCCCCACACACACCCATTGTAAACGTCAGGACGAGCGGAAAAACACAAACTAAAATAATAACAATTAAATAACTATACAAGATATGAAAAGAAGATGAATTACAAAGTTATAGCTAACACCTTTGTCAACATTTTAAACGTGGAATTGTGTATTTAGCTGAATGTATGCCGATATAGTAAGCTTTTAAAGTTGAACAAGTTGAAGCGGATTTGAAGATTTCTCTCATTGGATCCCATTCATTATTTATTCCATAAAAAAATAAAAAATTGAAAATTTGAAAAGATACAAAATATTTGAAAATATACAGTAACAGCTGAAATATATCTGAACATAGGAAAAAATAAATTGCTGAATTTGCTGAAAATATGAAGATACTTTAAGCTTTTTAAAGTTGAAGATTTCCTCCATAGGAACTGATGAATTTGAAAAAACATAAAAGTATTTAAATATATTAAAATTTGAAAGATTTGAAATATTAAAATATGAGCAAGCTAGTCCTGAAGAAGCTGATTTTTTTAATATTTGAATGGTTCAAATAGCTGAATATATGAAAGAGTAGAAGAGGGACAAATAAAGGTACGGAAGAAATAGAATAATAATACAAGTTTAATAAAGATTACAAGAACAATAGTTGGACTGCTGAAGCGTTCCAACTAATAAAGATTACAAGAACAATAGTTGGACTGCTGAAGCATTCCAACTAAATATACAAATTAAGTTCTGCGTTCAAATGTTAATTTGAGTATTAAGAACAGAATGTAGGCGATTTAACGTGTGTATTATTATTAGTTTATAGTCATTATTATCGATGCACTGATAAGTAAGTGGTACAACGTTTCATTCTGTAACAATGGATCATATTTTATAAATGTTATATATTAGATTACATTTCTTTGTAGCAGGAGTAACCATGTTTACAATTTATATAAGAGCAGGGCATATACCATTTTAAAATTTAAATAATAAAGAACATTTAAATAAAATGTTATTGCTGAAATGTAGCGAGCTGGAAGTATAAAGTGGCATAAATGGCCAAACCTCAGTCATGCGAGTAGCCTACGTGGGTAAATGTTCTTAGCCAACGTAAGTTACGTAGTCACGGTTGCCAGCACAACAATATAACCCAGGACAAACATTGACAAAGATGGAACAAACATTATTTGTTGTTATAGTTTGTATTACTCCTCCTATAAATGTTCATAACAACCGTTAAGCGCAAATGAACGATATGACGTCATTGGTTCTTCCTCGTTTGGTTCGAGTGGTCCCAACTCTTCTTTGCGTAAAGTCACCACCAGAGGACGCCGCAGGGCCCGTAGCCCCCCCCCACACACACACACACACACACACACCCACCCTCTCCCATCCTGTTTACCTCCCGTCAATGACTCACCCGGGCTCTTAGTTACCAGGACTCCGTTCCGCCGGCTCTCACGCGCTCCCCCAAGCCGCGGCGGACTCCCGGTCTCCGGGCAGCCTCGTCGCCCTCCCCCGGTGGTCTCGCGGTCCGACATCATGCCCGTCTGTCGACGCTATAGGTGAGTGGGGGGAGCTATGCACGGCTAATGCGTTCACGTTATGTAACAAGGTTACCACGCTATGGATGTCAGATGCGTGTCGGAACGTGCGAGGATGTCAACAAAAACAAATATATTCAATTAAATTAAAATAGGCCTTTTTGTTGTTATCGCTCCGTCTCTTTGTTGTTGTCGCTGCAGCCGTTGACATAACGGAGCAGCTGACCGCAAGACCCGGCTCAAGATGGAAGACCCACCTAGAAACGAGAGCCGGGGCCCGGGGCACCTCTCGGGTCGGCGGGCCTCTCCGTGCCCGGCGCTTACATCTGTAACGTCGTGTTGGACGAGCCTTCGCGGACACACGGGATTTGACCCAGGACGCTTAATGTTAGTCTAGTCGATTAATCGAAAGGTTGATCACGTTATTTAATCCAGGAATGACCTCAATCCTCCGCTTCCGGGCGCGTGCAATGTACATGTATTTGCGTTTGAGGGACATTTAGTTTTCCCTACAAAATGTAAAAAAAATACCAAATGATTGAGCAACAGTCGGTCGTCCAGAGATCACGTGATGTCACACACGTTTATTTAATTAATTGTGTGATGATTTCTCTCTCCCTGAGATTTCGCGGCTGAGAGTGATATGCAATATTCTCCTAAAAGTATATCAAGTAGGGGACTTAAGCCTGAAAGAATTTACACAGAGTGTCCACTTCCTCGGTCCTGCAGGTCTGTTTGGCAGACTTCAAGGTGAGACTGGCCGATCAAGCATCCTTCATCGGGGTGTCTCTTACCTGCTGTGCCACACTGTGCGTCATCATCTTAAAGATACAGTGGACAGTTGCTGCTGATCCTCAAAGGTAAAAGAAAAATGAGAATACGAGACAACCACCGAGTACATTTTAGATGTATGTGGTAATGAGGCCAACTTGGGTCGCTTTAAAGTCTCTACGGAGGACCCGAACCTCCGTGATTCTCGAGCGTCGCTCATAACAACGGCCCAGCGGACTTTGGAGCAGGTGTGACTTGTTGCAGCGGAGTGTTTACGTGGCTCAGATGCAGGCAGTCAAAACAATCACGGCAGAGCCGTTACTGTGGCTCGACTGAACTGAAGTGCATACGAGTGGGCGAACGCCGGAAATAATGGCGCTAAAGTGACAACGAGTCGACATGGAAGGCAACTGACGAGATCGAGCCGCCCCCGCCCGTCTGCGGTTGTCCTCCGCTGATGTGTTTTTATGTCTCTTTATTGCCGTGAACAGAAGAGGTACTTTAGTTCTCCGTTTTCTCGTTGCCAGAGTTCGTCCGCCAGCATCGGTCGCCGACGTCGACAAGATGCCGTTGTGGTCGGTGTGACAACGTAGAGTGAAACCGGGCCTGGTTTCACTCTATGCGGGAGGCAGAAGGAGGTCACCATGTGCCGATATCTGTCCAAATATGCCCTCTTCTTCATCTTCCTCGCTCTGTCTGGCCTCATTTTCCTGCTACACAACATCCACACCGTGGAGGTGAGAAGTGGGTGACACACGGGGCTTCCTCAATTACTCCTCAAGGGAGCGGATGTGCAGAATTCGGTGGTGAAAGGTCACAGTCTCTTTGGCCGTACCTCAATTCATCGGCTAACTACTTAACTCGTCTTCCCTTCGTCTTCAGAACTGGAACTGCCACACCATTTCAGCCCTCTACCAGCTGCAGAGCCGGATGCAGTCCTCCTTCAGTGCTCTGAACCTCCCCACCTTCAACCACAACCGCACCTTCTGCGCCTATCTGGGCCAGAAACCGTTTCCCGAAGATGAACTGGAGGAGCGCTACCTGCTGGACTCCATCGCCTGGCCCACGCCTCCGCCTGGCTCAAAGCCAACCCTGCTGCGCAAGACGAGCGACCCGGTGCACAGCCTGTTCGCCATCCTCCCCACGAAGGGGCGGAGGGAGTGGCATTTGGGCGACGAGCTGGAGGCCCTCGTACAAATACACGACTTCCAGGGTCGGCCGAAGCACCACGGCGGGGACTTCCTCCTGGCCAGACTGCACTCCCCGGAGCTCGGAGCGGGTGTAGCAGGTAAAGTGCTGGACCACAGGAACGGCTTTTACTCTGCCGTGTTCCCACTCCTCTGGGAGGGGTCTGCGGAGGTGGAGATCACGCTGGTGCACTCCAGCGAGGCCGTCGTGGTCCTGCGGCGGTTGAGGGAGGAGCGACCGGATCGAGTGTTTTTCAAGAGTCTGTTCCGCCTGGGCTTCCTGTCGGAAACGACCGTGTGCAACATGTGCCTGCCCTCGGACCAACAGCCTCTGTGCAACTACACAGACCTCTCCACGGGCGAGCCCTGGTACTGCTACAAGCCCAAGATGCTCGGCTGCGACACCCGGATCAACCACGCCAAAGGAGGCTATCTGAAGCACCTCATTACCAACAAGGAGGCGTTGCTCTTCCAGAGGTTGGTGCTGTTCTAGGTTGTTAAAGTGACGCTATGTAACAATTCCTACCTTAAAATAACAGCTTGAAAAAATTGTGCCGCTACAATAACTTTTAATATGTTGCGCCTCCGCCACTGCCATCGGGGGTCAGTGGGCTAAAAACCCGACGAGGTAAGATTTTAGAGCCGCCCGGTCGCACTTCGACCTGCTTTCTGTCAGTGATTACCAACGTCACATAGTCCAGTCCACGCTCACAGGTGACTTTTTATTTGCTCCACTACGCGACGCGTAGAGACAGAGAGACATGCTGCTGTGGAGACGATCAATAGCAGACGTTTAGTTTAATAAAAGAACAAAGACGTCTTTAAGAAAGGGACCTGACATTACTGCTGCTGTCATCTGGAGGATAGAGAAAGTTACAGGGGGGCGGAGAGCTTTATTTAATTATCTCAAACTCAAAAGAGCCATATGCGTCACCGGAAGAGCCATATATGGCTCGAGAGCCATATGTTCACAACACCTGATCTATCGTAACTGGGTATTCACGACACTGAAGTAAACGTTAAATACCTGAAGGGGGCGCTACAAGGGAAAAACTACATAGTGGGGCTTTAAGTGACATGTCAGGAGCTACGTGTCGCCTGTTAGGTCAAACCGAAAAGTAGCGTACTCCTTAAGTATTTTTCATCGGGAAACCAATAAATATCCCCAGACTCAGCCTGCAGCATTGTCTTAACTGATCAACTCTGTCCCTTTTGTCTCAGTGGTGTGAACATTAAAGTTCGCATTCACGCTTCAGGACCCGACAAAATCAACGTGCTGCCTCCCAGGAAAGGTATGCTCCACCTGCAGTCACGTTTGTACTCGATGCATCATGCCGCATGCTTTGATTCATTCCAATAATTTTGATTTTGTCTGCAACATTTCTTGCTTTGTGTCAGAGGTAGAGGTAGAAAACAGCAGTGTAAACCCAGAACCTAGTAAGCTAGTGCCGTCTGGATATTTCTACGAGGACTCATGGAGGCCATTAAGTGGCGTCACAATGCGCCAGTTCAATGAATCCTCTGCCGTCACTTATTGTTTGAAGAACAAGGTGATCAACATGTACGGAGACTCCACCGTCAGGCAGTGGTTCGAGTACCTCATTGCTCTAGCTCCAGGTGAGCCATGTCTTTTTGTCTCGTCTTTTGAGTTTTGAAACTCGGCCCCTGCGTGTTTATCCCTCATCGCATTGTCAATGTATTCCTTCCTCGCCTCAGGATTGAAGGAGTTCAACTTGCACAGTCCTAAAAACGTTGGGCCTTTCATGGCAGTGGACAGCGCCAATAATATCCTCTTGAAGTACCGCTGCCACGGCCCGCCCATCCGCTTCTCCACCGTCCTGTCCAGCGAGATGCGGTACGTTTCCAACGAGCTGGACGGCCTCTCCGGGGGTCCCAACGCCGTCGTGGTCCTCAGCATCTGGGCCCATTTCAGCACCTTTCCCGTGGAGGTGTACATACGGCGGCTCCGTCACATCAGGCGGTCGCTGGTGAGACTTCTGGACCGGGCGCCGGGGACCGTCATCGTGATCCGCTCGGGCAACCTCCAGGCCCTGGACCCGGAGGTCAGCCTGTTCAACAGCGACTGGTACTCCCTGCAGCTGGACGAGGTGCTGCGCTCCATGTTCAAGGGGCTGGACGTGCTGCTGGTGGACGCCTGGCAGATGAGTTTGGCCCACCAGCTTCCTCACGCTCTGCACCCGCCCGAGGTCATCGTCAAGAACATGATCGACATGCTTCTGTCTTACGTTTGCCCCGAGAAGGAGAACAGCTGATGTAGAAGAAGAGGGACACTGGCGGAGCTCGTGGAGGGGAAGTGAAGAGATAAGTGTGTGAGTCCAGAAGACGTGTTTCCTTAAAGCTACACACCTTTAGACACTCTTCACTGAGACTGGCCTGACTTCTAGTATCGATCTGTTTACTCGCCGGTTATATTTAATTTTGAATCCCACGATACAAATGTATTCTGAAAGTGCCAAAGACTTTGGCAGAATGATTGTTACGGCCCATGCTTTTGTTACCAAAGTTTTTTAATTGTGTACGCTGATTTTCTTTTCTTTTACGCCGTCCATATTTAGAGTCTGTATTGTTTCAAGGTTGGAGTTGGAACCGTATACGTGTGTTTGCCAAAGCTGAAGACTCAAGACTTTATAAATGTGTTCTACATACGGGAACATTGTTGTTATATCTGATCTTATCTAAATATGTGCCCAAATAAGCGGGGGTGGGGGTGACCCTTCTGAGCACCTTGGTGCTGCAGAGAGGGAATGAGCTTCATGGCCAGAGCTATAGAGAAAGCCTTTACTGACAGCTGAAAGCCACCCTGGTCTCCCTCATTCAAGTTCCCCCGAGGCCAACTATCATTTGCTCTATTTCAACGAAAAGTTTAGAAAAAGCACCTTTACAATGAAACCCTCACATTTTATAAACTGGAATCAGGAATCATTTGGACTTTTTGGGGGGATTTAAAAGGTTTGTGTTCTTTCCTCTTTTAACAATGTCTTAAATGACATTTAAATCTCTTTTTTTTTGAAGACTGAAACTGTCTTCTGGGTCGGACGAGTCAGAGATGAAACACATGCACGGGATGTGGATTTATTGATGCTGGTAAGAAAATAATAAATAATCGTAAAGACAGTAAACAGGGATTCTGATCAAATAATTTAACAGGTTTAATTACCAAATCTTACCAAAGTTATTACAATCCATCTCAATGTTTTCACCAACATGTGGACCAAAGCCGATTGTCTCCATCCTCTGGGGAACATTAATACATCTCTCACAGCAATCCATCCAATACTCTTGATACTCATGTCAACTGTATTTCCTTCACCCCAAAACACTCACTTCTCTCCACAACTCCTCTCTTTCTGTCTCCTCCTTCACAATAAAAGCCCCGCACCGGAGCACTGGTGAACTCATATCTTTCATTAGGTTGTTCAGCTGTAGTAAGACGGCCACTGATGTAAACAGAAGCCAGACCATCTAAATGTCTTGTTGAATGTTCTCGTTACCCCTGTTATTCTGGCCCTGGTCGGCCCGGTGGTTCGATCCCCGCTAGTTGGGTCTCCTGAGTGTGAGGGCAGCCCTCTTGACAAATGAGGTCCATACATGAACATGAAAATCAATTTCGATGCGTTTAAATGTAATAAACACAACCAGGATACTCCAAAGAAAAGATCATAATTCAAAATGTCTGCTATTTAAAAGGCATATTAGAAGTGAGTAGAAACATAATTGTATATTCTGGTTCCCTTGTTTGTTTCTATAACGTTATCATTTCCACGTTTATTATATTATTATGAAGCGCTATCTCCTAAACAATACTACATTGACAAATAATATTTCTACTTTATACATTTTCTTGTAAAACTACCAAAAGTTCAGCTACAAATATTATTAGATTAATCAATTAGTAGCTTAAGAGAAAAACTTTTTTTTAAATGTTGATAATTTCTTTAATTTTATGGTTCCAGCTTCTTAAATTTGAAGATGTGCTGCTTTGACCTTTTTCCTAATTTTAATGATTTTTACTCCCCTCACACACAGAATGGAGATACTCTCAGTCTTTACAGGTCGAGAGAGAGAGAGAGATGAATAAAGAGAGCGAGGAGATGCGGTTAGAGGTTTAAGATGCATCAGCACTCACAAAGAATAGCAGGATGTGGAGATAAGGGGTCAGGATGTAAAGGAACCGGAATTTAGAGGATGTAATATGCTCGAGAAGTTTTAAAATGAGATGAACGTCAACGAGCAATGAATAACTGGAGCTGAAATTGAAATTGGAGGTCGACTGTGGCCCCGAAAAAAAAGACTAGCTGCCCTTGACAGTCGTGAGAAGAGATGCAGCTCATTGCAGGACGGTACAAACGGCTGCATTTATAGCACTTTCATCCAAAGTGTTATTAAAGGACAAAACCTGCAACCTGTCAACCATATTGAAACTCATTAAGGATCATCTTTAGCTTGTATATCCTCCTTGACTTTCTCCTGGTGACTCCTCCAGCGTCAGCCTTCAGACTCGTCAGCGCTCACGCAGCTCCGGTAGATGAGCAGCACGTCATGCCATTAGTGGTCTTTGTTGACTCGAGGCGTGGCCTTTAAGTACATCTGCAACATCAGCTCTTTTGTACATACAGAAAACCTATTTCAAATGTTCAATTCTGAATAATGTGCCTATTTCCTATGCGATCCTCTGATGGGAGCCAGACTCCTGGGAGACTTTGTCAGAACTCATAAGAACGGAGTTGATGTCATGTTTGCTAATATTTGTGATTGTCAAATGTCAAACGTGTGCTTTACTAACTGTCTGAGCAGTTCATGATGGTATTTAGTCATTTGATTATTCCAACTAGCAGTGATCAGCATATATTTCTATCACTATGGGTGTATGATAAGTGTGAGGATTAATCACGATCATAAGCTGGTGATGCGTCTCTTATCATGCCTGATATTAAACCTGTTGCACAGTACAATAAACAAACCTGTTAGAACGACGGCTTTAGGAGTCCCTCAGTCTCATGAATGTCCAGTTTAATTAAATGTAATTTGTTCTTAATTTACTGGGGAATGATCTCGTTAAGATTAAGACGCTCCATTAGAACATGCACAGCAGTACAACACTGCTTCCTAAAGAAATCACAATAAATTGCACATACACACAAATGAATTTGTGCAACTAAAACACCATAAATCAGTCATATTTTGTAGACAATTTTATTTAAAAAGTGTCATGTTCCCTTTAAAAACTTCAAACATATCTGCCAAATCGTAAAGCTTGCAGAGTATCATGTCATCTCGAAGTAAAATATACGATACAATTCATCATTAACTTTGGCAAAAACACCACGACAGGAGAAGCGCTGTACAAAAGAAAAAGAGAAAAGACACCATTGTATACAAAAAACATCCTGACAGAGACTCTCGATCCCCAACAATGCCTCCTCGGAACAGAAGTGCCATTAAGAAAATAACCACGAGTCAACCAGAGATGGAGAAGTGGACCGGAGTGTTCCTCCATCTCGTGTGCGGGCTGAAACATGTGGCCTGACAGATAAGGAGTGTAAAATAAGCAGAACAGCTCTGGGGACGAGCAGAATCGGGCTTCCTCGAAACAAGCCGAACAATAACAGGATGTGGAGAGCGTGTGAATCCTGAGGCCACGCGGGAAGAGGCACTGAGAGCGTCGGCTCCATGGTGTCACGCTTCTACAGCTTCATAATGAGTCTCCTGTTGATTTGTGGCCAGACAAGAGGACGCCTTGTGCGCTCATCTTCACCACTGCATAGTTATTTAAGCCACTGGCTTAATGAGTCACTGCTTGGCTCCGCCCTCTTCTACTGTTGGGGAGGGAAAGGTCTCGTCTGTGCTTTTAAGTCTCCCTTTCCGCTGCAGATCGCTACAGACGGCGTCTCGGCAGGATAATCTGGTGGACGGAGTGCAGTTCAACGAGCAAAGTTATAGAGGTCAAGCTTAAGATGGTTCATGTGCTGCTTGTAAGTGTGGCTATAAACATTTGACTCAGTCAAGTCCTTCAATCAAATACAGAGGAGTGGAAACTAGAAATACAGTTACGAAAGACGGAAACACAACTATAGACTTACTAAAATGTATAAAAGGAAGAAAAAAGAAAGAAACGGGAAGAGAAAGCAAAAAAAAAAAAAAAAATAATCACCGTCAATGTTTCTGAACGGAGGCAAAGCAGAAATTGTGCGTTATCGCCGTGTCAGCGTATTCACGCGATCACACATCCTGGACGTTCATGGCGTCCTGTGGCCAGCTGTACGTGTCCAGAGCGAAGGAGTCGTAATCTGGACTGTAGATGTGAGACAGAACAAACGCCTCCTTGTCCTTGGGCTCCGGGTACAGAGACGCCATGTTGTGTGTGTACGCGTAGTTGACAATCTGCCAGACGGAAACGGGGGTAAAGAGTACGGAATTGTTATTTTATTAATATAGATTTCTTACTACAATGAACAAAGATCAAACTTGTTGGTGTTATTCATCAGGAACAAATTCTGTTTCACTGTTAAAGTGGAACTGAATGAAAAAAAAAGTGATGTCACGTAAATTAGAATTTTGTGTCAATCAGATCAGATCAATAGTAATGATGAAGAGTTAATGAGTTAAGGAGTATTAAGCTCTTCATAAATAATATGTTAAAAAAAATATATTATTCAAGATTATTTAGAGTTTTCATTTTCCTAAAAGACCTTGTTGCTAAATACAATAAATATAATTAAAAAGAAATATTGAATTAGCTTTAGCAGGCACATACATCTACATTAAATTAAAGCGACACTATGTAGTTTTTTCCTTGTAGCGCGGCTAGCGCCCCCTTCAGGTATTTAACGTTGGGAGGGGGGCCTAGTGAGAGTTTGTCACCAGTTTTCTGGCCACGGACCCCGATGGCAGTGGCGGAGGCGCAAATCAACATATTAAAAGTCTTTGTAGCGGCACAATTTCTTTCAAGCTGTTATTTTAAAGGTGGAAAAGTTACATAGTGGGACTTTAAGGAATAGAAATCCATTCCTGAGAGTTTTAAAAACAATATCCTCACATCTCAATCACAGTAGTTACCCACAACATTTACACATACTGTTGTATTCTGTCTTTTCCTGTGCTGCTTGTTATTGTTTTATGTTTATTATGGTCTGTCTGGACGACAGATGCAAATTAGCTGTAACTACAATCTGGTACAGAGCATCAAATGGTGACATTTGTTTTAACTGTACATGGTCCCTTTCAAATAAAGATAAAACACCGTCAAGGGTAATTTGAGACGTAAGTTTTTAGTAAATCAGAATTAATAACATTTCCAGGCAGTCGTAGAGACCTCTTGACTTTTATTGTACGTATACACAAACACTTCAAGGAGGAATAATTAATATGTAAACTATCCTGCTCCAATATTTACCATCCCATGATATTTGAAGCTAAAGTTACTAATCCCCTGTGAGGATTGAGGGCCGCCCACTGACCTTGACTGCGATCTTGAAGGACACCTCTCTGATGGTGTTGAGAGGAGGGTACAGCCTTCCCTCGGCCAGGTGCTCCTCCGTTACCATGTTAGCGATCGCCTGAAACCATGAACAGGGGATACCGAGTTGGAGGGAAGTGCAGAAGAGAATACAAAAAAGAAGAAGAGGGCCATAATGACCAGATGTGAAGACAATACCTCGGCTGTGGTGAGGAAGATGTCGTCAGATATGTGGCGCACGCCGCAGGCGATGACCCCCAGAGCCACGCCGGGGAAGACGTAGGCGTTGTTCCCCTGGCCGGGGTAGAAGGTGCGTCCGTCAGGCAGGGTCACTGGGTCGAACGGACTGCCGCTGGCGAAGATGCCCCGACCCTGAGGGAGAGGAGGAGGAGGATTAATCCCTGAGAGTGAGTCACTTCTGTAAAAGGCAACAGAAAGATGCGTTTCTTATTTGAGATAAAGAGAACATAAATATAACATGTTTTACACCGCTGAGCTGTCGAGAAACATTTCTGGGACGGCAGATTGATGTAAAAGTGAACAGGGACTTGTGTAGCCGACAAAACACACAAACACACAAACACACACCCGACAGCTGATCAGATAAAACATCTGATCGGTTTCGCTGACACATTCTTTCGAAGCCTCTAAATGTTTTGCTCGGTGTGTAGACAGTGTGTAGAGGGTGTGTAGACAGTGTGTAGAGGGTGTGTAGAGGTGTGTAGAGGGTGTGTAGAGGGTGTGTAGAGGGTGTGTAGAGGGTGTGTAGAGGGTGTGTAGAGGGTGTGTAGAGGGTGTGTAGAGGGTGTGTAGACGGTGTGTAGACAGTGTGTAGAGGGTGTGTAGAGGGTGTGTAGACGGTGTGTAGAGGGTGTGTAGACGGTGTGTAGACAGTGTGTAGAGGGTGTGTAGACGGTGTGTAGAGGGTGTGTAGAGGGTGTGTAGACAGTGTGTAGAGGGTGTGTAGAGGGTGTGTAGAGGGTGTGTAGAGGGTGTGTAGAGGGTGTGTAGACAGTGTGTAGAGGGTGTGTAGACGGTGTGTAGAGGTGTGTAGTGTGTAGAGGTGTGTAGACAGTGTGTAGAGGGTGTGTAGGTGTGCGGTGTAGAGGGTGTGTAGAGGGTGTGTAGACGGTGTGTAGACGGTGTGTAGAGGGGTGTGAGCGGTGTGTAGGGGTGTGTGTAGACGGTGTGTAGAGGGTGTGTAGACGGTGTGTAGAGGGTGTGTAGAGGGTGTGTAGAGGGTGTGTAGAGGGTGTGTAGAGGGTGTGTAGACGGTGTGTAGAGGGTGTGTAGAGGGTGTGTAGACGGTGTGTAGAGGGTGTGTAGACGGTGTGTAGAGGGTGTGTAGAGGGTGTGTAGACGGTGTGTAGAGGGTGTGTAGAGGGTGTGTAGAGGGTGTGTAGAGGGTGTGTAGAGGGTGTGTAGAGGGTGTGTAGAGGGTGCGTAGACGGTGTGTAGAGGGTGTGTAGAGGGTGTGTAGAGGGTGTGTAGACGGTGTGTAGAGGGTGTGTAGAGGGTGTGTAGAGGGTGCGTAGACGGTGTGTAGAGGGTGTGTAGAGGGTGTGTAGAGGGTGTGTAGACGAGGCCTTGGTGTCAAACTTCCTAATGTGTCGGCGTGTGAAACCTCAGAATCTGTCCATATCTGCCAAATGAAGTGGACCACAACTGCTTTATGCAGTTCCATGCAATTTCACACATGAATTACAGCTTGTGCAGAAATGTGGCTAAAAATAAATAAATAGAGAAATGTAGCCATAAAAGCACAAAAAAGACAAACACGTGTAAAATAACAAATGTTGTTGTTGTTGTTATTGTTGCATCTCAAGTGCACACACAGTAGTGCAGTGGGTACAGTAAGTATTCAGACCCCTTTAAGTGTTTCACTCTGTTTCATTGCAGCCATTTGCTCAAATCCCAAAAGTATGACCATGTGATATTTCAGTTTTTCTTTTTGAATAAATTCGCAAAAAAAGCCACGTTTCTTTTTTCAAGATGGGGTGCCGAGTGACATTAATGAGAACTAAAATGAGCTTTTTTGATTTTAGCGAAATGGCTGCAATGAAACAGAGTGAGCATGTCAGAGGGGTCTGTGTGTTACCCCTGTGAGCTGGTAGCACTGCTCCGCGGTGCACTCCGCCTTGCTGGTGGGGTTACTCAGGGCGAAGATGATGGGCCTCTCGTTGAAGGCCGCCATGTCTTTGATAATGTTCTCGGTGAACGCTCCAGCGATAGCGGCGACTCCTTCGTGTTCAGGAAACACAACGCAGGGACACCGATCAACAAAAAGGACGTGAACGTCACTCGCTCCACAGGAACAACGTGAATTAGAAAGGTGCAATTTCAGACCACATGGTCGATTACTGTCAAGCAAAACAAAAAAAATGTAGATCTCCAAATTGTATTATTTTTTTTTTTTTTTTTTTAAACCAATGGATCAGTTTATACTTTAAATAATCGTCTTATGATTTCTTCTTTTATCTTTTACCTTGAAACAATGCACATCATAGTGGTGTAACAGCTTTGATTAAAACAAGGTGGAGAATTTGTTCCAGTTCATTACAGTATTTTGACTTTAGATCCAAGAACTTATACATCAAAAGTCTTTGAGTCGGTTGATTTGAGTTATTGTGTCTCGCAAACGCTGGAGGAATTCACCTTTTATCGGTTTTTCAGTTAACCATAAATGGATGAAACATACAATGAGTTATAAAGAGGTTTTATTTTAACACCATTAAAAAACAAAACCATGGGACCTTCCAGGTGGACTCACCTACGATGGCAGTGGGTTTGATGGTGTGCACCACCTCCTCCAGGGTCTGTATGTGAGCGTGATCGTGAGCGAACTCCATCTTCTCGTGGTTGAGATTGCCTCGTCCCTAAATATGAGAAAAATGTGTATTTGTTGCCGTTTAGTGATTAACACACAGTCGATATCTTGTAAAGCAAGTGACAGATGCACACTTTACCTTCACAATGAGACCCTTTGAGTCCACCATCCAGATTCTCTTGGCGGCTTCTTCCCTACTTACTCCCTCTTTGGCCATAGCCATCATGAGCAGGTGAGCGATACCCAGAGCAGCCTGGGAAAAGAAGAAAAGTATTTATTTTTAAAGAGGTTAATTCGACCTTGGCTAGTTTTAAATGAGTCAGCCGAGTTGAGTGATATTTCTTAGGGATTATAGAACAGAATAAAATTCAGTGGGCAGAAATCTCCTGACCTCTCCCGCCCCCTGGAAAACAACGGTATGGTCTAAGAGCGTGTTCTTCGTGATCTTCAGAGCCGCTAAGATCCCGGCAACAGCGACTGAGGCCGTTCCTGAAGAGAGGGAAGAAAACTGTCATATAGAGCGGTGGTTTTCAGTTGTTTGGCTTGTGATATAAAAATAAATAAAAACGGTAAAGAAATGATCTTATTGTGGCCGCTTGTCACCCGCTGCATATTTCTATCTGTTATGTAAAAAGTCTGAAATAATAATATAATTTTATGGACATACTATTTTTATCATTTGTTTAGTATTTTTTACATTCAGATATTTCCATGTTTTATCATTTTCCAGGCTTCTTTTGCTTTCTGTGTGACGTCATCCTCCAACCAGCAGCAGTAGTATGAATGGGAGTAGTAACCAGGAGTCCAGCAGGGGAAGCAAGCGGCTCCTTCATGGACACTTCCCTAAACCAATCATCTGAGGAAAGTTTGCATCCTTCATGCAAATACGCCTTTACGTAAGCAGGCTTTTATAAAATAAATCTCGGAGGTGAACTGACATCTTGATATCTTCCTAAAGATGCATGCTCCCTTAGGAAATGTCATAACAAAATGAACTGTGGGTATTTATGATCAGCTGTTATTTCAAGGCTCATCCGTCTTAGTGAGAGTCCTAAAAATGTGTTCAGTTCAAACACAAAAATATTGTGTGTACAAAGCCGCAGTGATGGCACGGGCCGCCTGACGGAGGCCGAGAGAGTCCGAGTACCCTGGATGTCGTCGTTGAAGGTGCAGAATCGACTCCTGTACTTGTTGAGGATGCGAAAGGCGTTTCTGTTGGCGAAATCCTCAAACTGGATCAGGCAGTTCATCCCGTACCTGCAGAGCGACAGCGGCACGCGGGTCAGACATCAGGGGTCGCTCACACCGTCTCCCGCCCTTTGCGTTTCTACTCACTTGTCCGTCACCGCCTGCATGAACTCGTCCACCAGATCGTCGTACTCCTTCCCTCGGACTCTCTTGTGCTTCAGCCCGATGTACAGGGGATCGTCGAGGAGCGCCTGGACCGAAGATAGCACTCGATCATTTTATGAGCGACGACTTGACATCTTCCTGTTTTATGGTTGAACTCCTCCGATATGCCCCGTCGACTGATAACAGTCACACAGGACGAGCGGCGGCGGCTGATAACACCTCCCTACACACCTGGTTGTCGGTGCCGACGTCCAGCAGCACAGGGAGACACTGCTGAGGCTGAACCCCCCCGCAGGCCGTGTAGAGCGCCAGCTTCCCCACAGGAATGCCCATGCCGTTGGTTCCCAGGTCTCCCAGGCCGAGGATACGCTCCCCGTCGGTCACCACTATGGCCTGCAGGAGCACACACACATCAGTTGTATATGTATCCTACCATGTTAGGTTCCCAGGCCTACACTGGTGTGTGTGTGTGTGTGTGTGTGTGTGTGTGTGTGTGTGTGTGTGTGTGTGTGTGTGTGTGTGTGTGTGTGTGTGTGTGTGTGTGTGTGTGTGTGTGTGTACCTTGATGTCTGCCTCAGGCCAGGAGTTGAGCATGGTGGCGATGTGGCCTTTGTCGTGGATGGTGATGAACAGTCCTCTGTGAACGAGAAGGTTTCCAATCTTAATGGAGCATCATCAAGTCAATACTGCTGCCCTGTAACGGTGTGCTGATTGGAAATGATCCAAGTCCAGAGTGATAGAGGTCAACATTGATTTTGGTAAAAAAAATAAAAATCCATTCGATGCATCATTGCTTTTATTATTTTAATCCCTGTACAACTGACCTCAATGTACCCACTTTGTGAGACACAGCTGTACACATAGGTACAAACTGACACACTAATGTTAGTAAACAAATAATGATTAAATCTCTTTGTCTTTTCCCCCCCCCCGACAATAACAATTAAATTGAGATTAAACCAAAACGTGTTCCATGTGAAGGAGTTACTCAAACCCGTTCCACATCTCAGCCAAACAGAGATGATGAGCAGACTTGAGAAAAAGGTCCGTTGTAAAGAATGTTGAACCAAATGCAAGGATGAAAAAAAAAGTAAATAAGCGTAGCTGTGGTTATTCTCACCGTGGTCTCCTGAAGGCGTGGCCATACTGTTGGCAGGCCAGGCCCACAGTGGGAGTGTACACGATGGGCATGAACTCCTCGATGTCAGAGGTCAGCAGACGGTAGAACAACTTCTCGTTCCGGTCCTGCAGCGTCATCAGCAGGATGTACCTGAGGAGGAGAGCAAACAGAGACGTTTTGCTTTGGTGAAAACCTTTCCTCTGAATTGTGTACGTTTTAAATGGTGATAACAACACGTCTACATGAAGAGGCAGTGAGATAAGAGGCCCGACAAGCAACTAGTGTCCCGGGAACGCACCAAGCCAGAGGGGCTGCCGTTATCTTTCATAAGTCTTCACTACAAGGCCACTGGATGTCTTTCATGGGACGAGAAATAAACTTGTAATCATGCGACGACACCAGATGGTGCGCTGGGAAACAGATGTGACCGGCTAGAGAGGATTGGACCCAACATGTGAGACGTTGCCCCGCCGCCCCATCCCCTGTTTTTCTTATTTAAAAATAAAATGTAAAAAATCTAAACTTTTTTTCTTTGTATACGGACAATTCAAAAGAGGGAGATTTTTTTCTAAATAGCTGTGGTCTGAATATTTAAGCACTTTGAGTGTTGTATTTTCCACAAAGGTCCCTCTACCTCTTCCTCCCTCTCCAGGGTTCTTACACATTCTGACCGATGGATTTCCAGGACTTTTCCATGACTTTAAACCAAATTTCCATGACCAAACTGAAATCTCGGTATAAACATGAACAATTTAGAACATGCTGCGTATTGAGAGTGTATGCCGGCTTACATTTTGAGCATCTTTATTTAAAAAACATGAATTATTTCAAACTCGGCGTAAATGAACATGTGATAACTAATGTCCATGACTTTTCCCAAACTTTTATGATTTAAGTTTTGTTCATGACTTTTCCAGGCCTGGAAATTACCATTTTAAAATTCCATGACTTTTCCAGGTTTTCCATGACTGTACGAACCCTGCCTCTCCCTCCCCCCCCCACATCTGCAGCAGTCTTCTTGAACAGCACCTCTGCATTATATATATTGTGAAAAGTCAGACTCGGGTTCCCTCACTTGTCCAAAGGATTGGAGCGTGTTTCGTAGCTCTTCATGACACGCAGCACTTGCACGTCCTGGGACAGGAAGCAGGGCGGCAGCAGGCCGTGGATGCCCAGCTGCAAGCGCTCCTCCAAGGTGAACGCCATTCCCTGCAACGTGGAAGGAAAAGCGTTTGCACAACGCTGCGCCCACGGAAAGAGCTCGGACGGGGAGCGGCCCGCTAACTAAATAAGAACTCAAACAACCCAGACCCCAGTGACTCATGCGGTAGTCATCCCAGAATTTGGTTGGTTGTGACTCATGCACTCGCCCGAATAAGGTGGTCTTTTGAAAGTTTTTTGGAGGGGTATGGAAACACTGGGAATAAAGCAACATTTTAAAAAGTCAGAGCAAAGTTTTGTTCACTCAAAGCGGTAAACAAGACGTGGTAGAGCTTTTATTCTGGCGAGCAGCCTCACACACTCCTTCTGCCTTCTGGTCATGCTGCCGCTCCTCAGCTCGACGCTGGCATTCTTTCAAGAGAGCGATTGGAGGGGAGCGTGATCTTTTAATCTATTTATTCTGTCCAATAGTGCGAGAGCCTGAGCTCACTCCCCCGTCAGCTTCACTTCTCTTTCCTCGTATCACTCTCTCCGTTTCCTCTCCGTTCTTGAGCGGCAGAGGAAACACTGACCTACATTGGGACCCAACCGGCCTCCTCAGGTCAGCTCGTGTTCTTCTACTGTGGGTCTGTGGAAATATCTGAACATAACCGTGTCCCGGTAAATTATTCATGCTGGAGTGGATTAGATATACAGCTGCTAATAGTCTTACATCTTAAAATCATCACATCTACAGTTGCTCCACAAGCTGCATGTTTTCCAGTGAGGAGTATTTCAAAGATGCAGCCCACCAACACTACACGGTACAGCAATAGATCTGCCGGCCAGATGGCAATAATAAAAAAGGAGATACTCTGACACACCAAACCAGATTAACGTCACACAAGGGCCGCACAGCACAAACTAGTCTAACGTCACAAATGTCAATGGAAATCTTTTCACATGTAAATGCGTTAACAAGTGTGTGTGAGAATACGGTCAAAAAGTCACAGATTAAAAGAGATAAGATAAAAGAGATAAGATAAACCCATTAGAGCAAGAAGGTTACCCATTAAGATGGCACCCCTAACCAGTAGCTACTAAAACACTCAAGAAGAGGGAGAGACGGCATTTGGGTGGGAAAAGTAGAAACTGATTAGCCTTAGTCATGGCTCCAATCCAAATGTTATGAATTACGACCTAAAAGCATCAATAAAATCCCACGTGTTGCATTTAGATGGCTATGATTAGATTTAGCTTGACATTTCAGAGGTCACTGCAATCAGTTTGGTAGGTTTGCAGAAAAAAAGAGGAATGTGAATAGGGTCAATAACTGCAACTGTAATGGTAAAAAACAATTGTCATTTTAGGGTTGTTTAAGACGAGTAAGCAGTTACTCGATTTCTAACTGGACCGTTAACTGCTGACTGGGCGTCAGGAAGTGTAACCTCCTCTCAACCCAAATCAACAAACTCAGCTCAAGGGTTGTATCTGTCCGGATGTCGTGAGCAAGGCTTACAAAAACTAAAAAGTATTCCCAGTTTACGGGGGAAACAAATGCAGTAAAACAACAAAAAAAAACACCTAGATGAGTCACTTGGCGGAGGTTTGTTTTTCAGATCTGCAGCATCTTTGGAAAGAGTTATTTTTAATTTAACTGAAAAACATCCTAGTGACTCAACACTGACTGCACCATCATTGATACTTATATGCATATGCAGTGCAATTGCCACAATTGTGGATACACAATTCAAACGTTTCTAGGTTGTTTTCAACAGTACATTCCCATCAAATCTCATTAGGAGCCGTCACACTCTGTACATGTGGTATACTACAAAACCACATCAGCTCCAGAAAGCTACCTTATGAATGGAAGGAATTGTAGCAGCTATGAGGCCTTCAGAGAAGCTGATATAAATAAGTTGTGCTGACAGGTCACACACCACGTGTGTGTGCAAGATCTTTTACAATGCAATGCGAGGACAAGAGGCTGAGTATTCTTTGAGCTAAAATACCAACAATCCACTCGTCAAAATTTAATATTTTTTGATATTATTTAGTCATATTAGTAAGATCAGTATTAGCTTGAAGACCTAAATAAACGATTGTTATTTTTTTATAAATAAAAGTCAGTAACTTAAAAATGAATTAAAAAATGTAGTTGTATTCAGCCGTTTTGCAATGTCCATATACAACCAGACATGCTGTACTTACATTGACCTATCTGCGACCATGCTGAATGAAAGGAACCCGTTCGCAGGCATTCGTTTCCTAAACAACACGATGACGACACGCAGCGGGCGCACGGGAGAGCTCACCTTGTTCAGGTGCGGGTTTCTGGTAATGTCGTAGCCCCGCTTCTTGGTACTGACGCTGCCCTTCTGGCTCGTCCCGGAGTGGCAGACCCGCACAGCCTGGAGAGAGGCCCTGGCGGCCGGCACGCCGCCGGCGGGGTGACCGGAGGAGCCCGCGAAGACCCTCATGCCGCCCGCCGCCGTGCGCCTGAGACACAGAGACATCGCGGCTCTTCCCGGGAGGGAGTTCATGCTGCCTGCGGAGAGCAATGTGCAGACAGCCGGTCTAGTTCAGCTGCTGGTACGACTACTACCCTCACCTCCAGCTTCTAGTTCACAAAACACGAGAACCCGCCGTGTTCTGTCATTTCATGCTACTTGTCAAGAACCGATACCTTGTGGTATTGCGCATGCGCCGAGTCGATTTTCCGCGTTTCTTTTGACACGCCCATAATGTTTTGCCACCCTGTGAATGCACGTCTGATAACGGGGAGTGACGTCATCAAAATCCCGATTATTTCCCTAGTTAAAAGTACATTCAGCATGTATATTGTACAGGTAGTAATAATATGTAGTAATGACATGTAGATTAATGAGTGATAAGCAGTTGCTATTTCTTTTGTGTCAACAAATTATTGTAAACATGAGTTTGTTCACATTATCATAATAAAGCACTGGTTTATTATTAGGGTATTTAGTGTTGAAGATAAACACTTTAACAGTGAAAAGTGAAACAATGAACTTTGAAAGAAAAGCATATTTTGATAGTACAATAACATCCTATCAGATAGGGTAGCATGAAACGATACACACCTATCAGTTTATGCAGCGGGTAGCAATTTTTTACAAGGCAGCAAAAAATGACAGAACACGCCGAACAGATCGGGACGATTACAAGTTCCATGCGCGGACCACAGCTTTTTTCCCTCGGTTGTCATAACAACCAGTCATAGTGGCGATAAATAGTATACGTGTGCTAAATAAAGTATGACCATAGTGATTCAGACGGTGTTTTCATTGTGTTCGTATGTGTGAGCTGTGAGCTCAGCTAGCTTCTGTTAGCTCGGCTGCTACTATCAGACGTAGTGTTTCTCTATGGGACAAACTGCGCACATGCTATGGCTAAGCTAGCGGGTGGCTAACATCCAGCTCGTCTTTACCTGAAAACGGAGTGAAGCTGCAGGACGTCGGACTTCAATCTTCCTGCGAGACGCTTCTCTGCCGGGTGGTCGCGGGGACTATGTAATCAGTGGAGTTTTTTTGGGTGGGGGGGGATCGACAGCCAACAGCTGACCCAGGATGCTCTGACATTGACGATCTCGCTTCCCCGCTGGAGTAACCAATCAGACGCCCGTATGACTCAACCCCGCCCCCGACACGCCCCTTTTCTGTAAACGGAATCATCGTCTCCAATTCACTCAAAAACTAAACATAATTATATTGAATATGTCTTACTTTCAAATAACTTTTCTTTATGTCATTATGATTAATATCATACAAAGTGGCGCTGTTTAAGTTCCATGGCTTTACTTAACCAGTCCACAGTCTACAGATCCTTTCATCAACATCTAGTTGAAACTAGTGCAGTCTAAACTAGCAGGGCTTCTCTGTGTGTAGGAGTACACAGGTCTTTAAAAAACATTCAGTCTTATCTAAAATGATTATATTATAGGACGTAAGAATGGATAAACCACATTTCATATATATGCCGACATCCACAAAGTTTGTCCAGTTACATAACATTTCAAAAGGGGGAGCAACTTTCAAAAGGTTTGAGAACCACTGGCCTAAAACATAAAGCAAAACAAAATTTAACCTACATATTTACTATACATAAAAAACTAGTTCAGTGTAATTATTTTTAATATGATCCAATTAGCATTATTTTCAGTTGAGTTAATTATCCCCATATGATTTCAGTTGAGTTCATTATTTATTGATCAATCTATATACAATGTATAAAAAACATATATAAATGACCCACTTCACACTCACTTTATGTAAAAAGGTTAATTTAAAACACACATTAATGGAAATCACAATTATACATTGGTGTTGATCCTTCAATAAGTTCAGTAAGTCGACCCACTCTATCCATCTTCATACAACACACTTTGTTTGCTGCCTAATAGTGTATCTGCGGTAAAAAAACAACACATTTTAAATAGGACAAGAAATTATGCAAAAATTATCAAATATAAAAAACATTACATGTTCACAATTATGAACCTAAATAACCTACAAGATATCACAGTATCTAACATTCTGCTTGTTGAAACTGTTGAACATTCGCTTAAAAAACACAAAAGAAGATATTTTTATCCATCACCAGACACAAATTACACCATTTGAAGCAAATAGGACACTAATCACACATGGCCTTCATCACATCTGCAACTTAAGGCTCAACTAAACAGCTTCTCTTCATGCTTAAACTATAGTTTCCATTGCACTGACATCCAGTGCACCAGGAGTAAAAGCCAATCCACGCAGTACATCTTCAAGACTCTATTTCATCGCACAACAAAATTCCAGCAGGTTAATTGAACAGATAAAACTACCTACTGTCCGTCTTCATTATCACCGCTCTGGAAACTTTCAGGATCAAGTTAAAAAGGAAAAAAAGTGCTAGATAGAAATGCTTCAGATGACTACGCTGGTGCCGCTACGGGAACTTCTATCCTAAGAGAAAAGTGACAGAGACGGAGGTTAAAGAAGGGTTATGATTCAATACAACTGGTAGAATGTAAACAAATACATGTACTGCAATACTCAATAGAAGAAGCATAAGAAAAGACCAAAATGACAAAGAAGTTTAAAAAGGGTGATGAAAGAAAGAAAGGAGTCAGGACAAAAGCTTGAAGACTAAAGTCGACAGCGTGAGGGGGTGTTGTGAGGCTGTCTGGGGTGTTTTGAGCTCAATGCTGATTACAGCGTGCTCACATTGGCAATTAAACTTGCTGAATGTTTACATGTTCACCATCTTAGTTTAGCATGTTAGCAATAAACACACCTGTATACCAATAAAGTACACCTGAGGTGGATGGGAATGTCTTTAGCTTCGCAGGTATTTGGTCATAAAGCAAAGTATTGGACAACTTCAAATGTTGACCTGACCTCAAAGTGGCCAAATAGACGTTCTTACAATTTAGCGAATGGCGGCGTGAATGTCTGCATAAAATGTAACAGCTAGATAACAAATAGTTGTCACGCTGTGACAAATTTCAAGTCCTTGACTTATGCGGTGGCTGAAAGAGATGAAGAACAGAAGAGTAACAGGAGAGGAAGCAATGACCCAAAGGCCATTGCTTTACAGTCGGCGTCAGTGATTGGCTCTTACAGAAAGGCGGTCGTAGTATCTCTGACCGTTACTACGTCCAGACTGGTTATCTATGGAGAAGTAACTGGGGGGCTTCTCTGGCCAATCCTTCCCTCGACCTCCTTTCCTCGCGCCGCTGTCCTCCTCATCCGAGCTCCAGGAGGATCCTTTGCGACGCTGAGGAGGCGAATAGCTTCTTTCCCTCCGAGCTGCTCTGCCGCCGCGTTGCTCCTCCGTCACGTCGTCGCGACTACGCGTCCGCGGTCTGGATCCGCCTCCTCTTCTCCCGGCCGCACCTCCACTCCTGTTCCTCGAGCTCCTGTGTGGCGCCACGGCTCGCCGGTTCTCCCATTCAGAGTCATCGCTGTTATCGCGCAGGATCCCTCGTCTGGGAGGAGAGGCGTCCCGATAGCCACGACCGTCTCCTCCGGGGCGATTTGTACTCTCACTGGACTGGCTGGATATGAAGGGACCGCCTCTGGCTCTGTAGCCACCACCAGAACCCCTGCGTGAGGAAAAGCTGGGTACACGCTGGATTATCGGGGGCAGGGTGATCACCCTCCTTTCTACCCCTCTCACCCCCATCTCATCCAGGGCTGACAACATACTCGGAGGCCCTGGCGTGTAGGGAACCACTTGAAGAGGCAGCTGAGGCTGTAATGGGAGCATGTTCTGGTGAGCGTGGGGGACCATTTGAGGGGCTCCCACATCCAGCCCCCTCACCTGGCTTTCCAGGAAGTCCAACACCTGACCAGTGCCACGACTGCCGCTACGCACACTGCCGTTCACATGGCGAGGAGGAGGAGGCTGACGCTGAGGTTGATGCTGATGAGGATGCTGGTGCTGTTGCTGATGCGGATGCGGATGCTGGTGCTGATGCTGCTGATGCTGCTGCTGCTGCATGGCCATGGGGGACAGCTGGATGGGTTCCATGGCAAAGTTTTGTTTGGTGGGGTAGTCCGAGTACGAGCCTGGAACAAAAGTGACAGAAAATGAGGTAAATAACCTGCACCAGTTGACTTTTGGCCACATGGAGGCACCAGAGACAAGCTGGAAACACACCTGTGATACACTTTCATCTCACAAAGTTGATATGGTGTGAGCTACATAAACGCTCCACTATGTTCGCCAGCTAGTCACGAAATGCGTCTCCATCTTGGAGTTGGGCAGGTTGCGTACACTTGGTTCCAGGAGCTTTGTTTTCACTAACAGAGTGGTAAACAACTAAACATAACCAGAGCTCTAGAGCCGACGGTAACGGCAGACGGTAACGGTTTCTGCAGCTTCATCACCAAGAATAATGTAAGTATTCGTATTATCAATTATTCATGTAAACGTACATGTGCTTATTTTACACAGGAACTTTGCAATACTGTATTATTATCTACCCCATTTTTATAGTGTTTAATTTATTGATTAAAACTTCTTTAACACTCTCACCATCCAACGACCAAAATCCACATAAGAGAAGTTCCCACGTAACAAAAGGTTACCATGAGTCGAGTGCAGCAGCATTTCCCCCTCAGGCTACATACGGGACGCCCTGACTAACTGGTGGAAAACAGGAAGATCTTCAAAAACTACTTATCAATGACTTATCTGGTTTTAAGGTAAAAGAGTTACTTAATCAGTGATTATGTAATATCTTTATCATCTAAAAAGGTGCTCAAACTATGAAATATAATATAATAATTTTCTCGGAGATTCCAAAAAAGTGTATACCTATTACATACATATGGTTTTAGTCAGGCACGTGCACAGACATTTTGGGGGGCAGGTGCTCAAACCCCAAAAAAGGTCACGTGCCAAAAAAAGATTCTGACAGAGTTAAAGCATAAGCAGCAATATGAACTGCGTTTCCTCTGGGCAGCATCAGGCAGCTACCTTACACTTCCTTTATGAATAAAGATGAATTATTATATAGCAACAACAGTACAAGCGTTCTGATTGGCTATTGGCTAATGGGTCGTCGCGCTAGCCACGTGTCGCCTCCTCGCCGGTCTGATTCGGATCCGTATTGTCCTCTTACGTCATTTTCAAAATGAGCGATATTGATAGACATCAACAGCCAAGAGCAGTGGTCCTCAAACTAAGGCCTGCATATTTGGCCCTCTGAACCAGGGGCGTTTTTTCCTACAGGCGGTTTAGGCGGCCGCCTAGGGCGCCATTTAGAGGGGGGCGTAAAAAAATGCACTCCCCTCTGAAAAGAAATACAAAAATGGTTTTGCCACTACTGGGGCTTGAACCCAGGACCTTGTGTCCACCAAACACACGCTTCTACCCACTAAGCCACAGCATCCAATTTGAAAAATTTTTCACACTACATCAAGTTCTCTTCTTTACCAAAAGTACAAAACCGGGGGCTTGTGAGCGGCGCGAAGCATGTTGGAGCAAAAGTCTCACAAGAACTAAAATATTTGCCCCGTCGGATATCAAAACACATTTGGGGGGACTTGATGACTGAGAGAGTAATTTTTATTCTTAAACACTGATGAATGAAGAAAAAAAAGTGCCTCCTGAAAAAAGGGCACTTTACTCATCCGGGGCAAAAGGCGCTGGTGCTTGAGCACCACTAGGGCTCTATCTGTGCACGTGCCTGGTTTTAGTAATGCTATACTAGCATAACACTGTAGTTTATAAAGACTTTTCTAGTGTGTGTTCATTAAAAGCACCAAAAACTGTTTAATCATACCGTGTAATTTACTTGATATAGTTTAAAAGATAGACATAAAAGCAGTGTTCACATAGTGTGGACAATGAGTCCTCCAACTACTAAAGAAAAATTTGCCCCTTGGCTCTGAGCAAGAATGACACAACAGCCCATCACAAAGCATGAAGGGAAGTCTGTTGTGTCCCTCACCTGAGTACAGGATGGGAACGCCCTGGGAGGAGGCGTTGGAGCTAATCGGAGCGTAGATGGGTTGACCGTTCATCCAAGGGGTCATGGCCTTCTGAGCCTCCCGTATCATCCTGTGCTGCATCACAGCTGAAATGCAAACAGGAGATCAAAGGTGTGTGTGTGTGTCTCGGTAGTGACATGGCAGATTTTGATATGCAGGCTTAAGCAAATACAAAATCTGCAAGAGACAAAGTTTGATCGCTGGATAAATATTATATTTAAATACTCAGTCAAATGTGGTGTAGATTGTGGTTTTCATAAGGAGTACTGAAGGAAAAGCATCTGTTATACCTTTCTCCGGGCAGCAGCATGTCTGCGGACAACAGGGGCAGCGGACGTAGCAGCAGCACTTCTGCGGGCAGCACTGGCAGCAACATATGCAGAGGAGCAAGATGAGCAGCAGAGCACCGAGGACGATCAACAGGACGGTCAGCCAGTCTGGAACAGGTGAGCGGGAAACAAGATCACCGACATTTCAAATCTCATGAAGTCTTTTCAGGCTCCTTGTGACCGCGAGTCAACCCCCTCAAACAGAACTGAGGAAACTCACGGTACACGATGAGTTTGACTTCGGCGTCCGAGTCGCCCGACGTGTCACCGGGGGCGTCGATGGTGCAGAAGTACATGCCGTTGTCCCACCACATCACCTCGTTGATGATGAGGTCAGCCTCTGTTCAGACAACGTCACGTTACTTCATAAAAGACACGATACTTGGGATTCAATTGTTCTGAACTGAATCAATGCAGTGGAATATACATAGAAATATTCAAGTAAATATGCACTGATGGACGTATAGTTCTTAGTCAACAATATGTTCCCAATCCAACGATCTTAAATAATACATTTAAGAACATAATACAAACGCATGCAGCCTGTACAGTGTCTCAACATGTAGTGGTGTAGGATTGTATCAACAGTTCAGGATGAAATACTCTGTCGACATTATAATGTGATTAAACTTACTGTTTTGAATGGTAATTTTGCGTGTCCTGTATTCTCCCCCCAGGGTGGGCTCATTAATGCCCCTCTTCTGGACCACGGTGCGGATTGTTCGCTGGCGGTCGGGGCAGTTGTTGGCGGGGTCCTGACCCAGCTGCAGAGCGGCCTGGTAGCCTTCAGGGACAGAGGGAAATAAGAGGAAATATGAAAAATGTATTGCATTTATTTTTTTAGACAAGATCGGTCTACCTCATGTTACTCAAACCATCATCACTCTGGCACTAATTCCTTCAAAATGTACAACAATCCGCTTTTCACTTTCAGCTGGTTGATACAGCTGAATAATAATGGAATAGCTAATACAATGTAAATCACACATTTGTGTTAGTAGCTGCAACTTCAAAGTTAGTGTGTGCTTAATATCATATTAATGTATTAAACTGAATTAAATTACTTTCATTTACCAGTCAAAATGTCATAAGTTATCACTCAACTGTTTTTAATTTAAGTTTAAAACTCGTCAATGACTGTATATAAAGATAAAGACCAAAATATGCCCATCAGTGAGATATCATTATGGACAGACTGTCATTGCAGCATGGCTGTTGGAAGGATCTATTTCACACACAGAAAGACATGTTGACTCGTCATAGCAACACAAGCACAGCTGCTACCAATCAGCACTATTGATTGCTACAGTACACCTGGAGCACCTGTTGAGCATCGTTAGTGTCATTAGTGACACCTGTGCTTTCCCTGCCATGAAGCCGACATGTCTGCTATGAGAAGAAGAACTGTCAGCCAAACATCTGGACCCCGAGTCAGAAAGCAGGTTTAACAAACTCTGAACTCTTTGTTTCAGAGCAGCTGAACAAACTAATCTGAGTTTATTCACCGAAAAAAACACCGTAACCCAAACGCTGTTAAAACAGGAATAAATGCAGCAGGTTTAAAAGACGAAGAAATTAGAAATATTAACATGTCATCTCTATATGAATTAGGTTAAAATAACTGACGTCAACTGTGTGCACAGCGTTATGTAATGTGCCCAGTCTCAAGGAAGTACTTGTATATAAAGAAAGTATCAAGGCAGCACTTGTATATAAAAACAGTATCACGGCAGTACTTGTATATAAAAACTGTATCAAGGCAGTACTTGTATATAAAAACTGTATCAAGGCAGTGAATGTAGATAAAGAAAGTATCAAGATAGTACTTGAAAGAGTATTATGGGATTGTCTTCGTTTAATATTTTGGTTGCGCTACACTGCAGCACATTGACTTCAGGGCCTCTTTCCCGGCGGCCTCACCTGTGGAGTAGTACTCCAGCACCGGGTCTTTACAGAAGGACTTGAACCTCCAGGTGACCAGCACATCCTGAGCGTTCGCTGACGTTGAGTAGTCACAGCGGAGGATCACGTTGGCGAACAGAGTCGTGCTCCTCTCCGTCTCTGGAACAATCACCTGGATGGAGAGCAGCTCTGATAGAATAATGACACGGTGTTAAATAACAGCAGCCACCATAACACAATATTCAAAGGACTGTAACCTTAGAGAAAGAGAAAAATGGTGTCTGTGTTACAGCTTTGCTCCTGAACGCTGGATTGATAAGAATCTCACCAAACTGGTTAACAGTCAAAACAGAAATCATTAGCTGTGCACACTTATTGTGCTCCACTCTTTAAAGTAATAACACTTAAATCACGATCAGCAGAGCAGAGTTGAAGAAAACAAGCTGGTGACAGGCGACCTCTGCCCATTGAGAAAAGAGTAAAGGGACCGATGTATGTCAGTCACTAAGTGTGCGACACGTGTTCGCAGTTCTTCTCAGTTAATGTATGTCTTAAAATATATACAGTAGGTCGCTTTGGATAAGTGTCTGCTGAATGACATGTAATGTAATAATGTAGATAGATTAGGGCTTCAAATAACAATTATTTTTATTATAGTTTAATCTGACTTTTTAATTGTTTGATACTTTAGTGTAAAACTAAATGTGTATCACTATTTGACTAAATTGACATCTTTACATTGCCCCAAACTATTGTAAAGGTTATATTTAAATGTTGAAGCCAGTAAATGTGTGCTTTAGATTTTTTTTTATATTTTCTTTTAACTAATTGAGTAAACAAATATTTTATTTCTCGTAGCCACAACATCATCTCCTGACATCATAATCAGGTGTTCCTCCATAACTCAGCTTTATGTATGTTATCCACTTGCAAATGTATTTTAATAGACTAGTTTGGGCTTTATGCTTTTACCTCTTATTTACGGTGGATACACTTATAAAACTTGGAACATATTTACAGACATGTAAACATTTAGAAAACTGAACTGCAAGTTTTCAGAGATAACGAGAGATTTCTCCACACCCAAAAAATACATGTTAAATAAATTCTGAAATAAACGAAATCTGTGATCTGCAATTAATCGAAATTAGTATGAAACTATTTATATTATTATTTTATAGTTAAAATCAGATGTTATAGTTTAGTAATAAATGTTCCCTTTCTCTAATATGATATTTCTGATGGCATATTGGTGATACGATTGAGTAATTGATGAATCTTTTTAATAATCTGCAGACTAATATATATATATATATATATATATATATATATATATATATATATATATATATATATATATATATATATATATATATATAAACATGATTGCATTTGCAGAGTAATTTAGTAGATATTCTAGATAGAGCACAGGAAGGCTGGAAGAACATTTTCAAAATGTTTTGCTTGATAAACAACTTTAAAAAAAGTTTGTTCAGGTATTAAAACGATTGATTTACTCTCTGTATATTATTGGTCCAGATTAAGCTATAATAAAAATAAAACGTTTATTTAAAGCATTTAAAAACAAAACAAAATGTCGTCCTCAACATTGACTTTTCCAAGACCGTTTGAGAGATGCTTCATATTTTGGACATTTTTAAGAAGACCTATTACAGTGCGAAGTCACGTGACGGAAGTCGGCCTTGTCCTATTTACACCTGTCGATAATTAACTTGTACACATCGCTGTTAGTTTCGACTGTTTGTCGAAGTGGCTTCACCTTAAAATTCCTCCGTTCACGCAGAAAAAAAAGCCATAGTGACTAAAGTAGAAACGAAAGTGTGTTTCCTGAAACGCCTTCAAAGCCTCACCTGTCGGCAGGTGAGCCAGCAGAAGCGCCATCAGGATCACCTTTTCCATCTCGTTGCTCCGTAGAAATCCCTTCGCGGAAGCTTCTCCCACGAGACTCAAAATCCTCCACAAATACGGAATATTTGGAGCAGGGCGCTTTGTGTCCGTCGTCCCGGCATCGTGCCTCCTCTTCACGGGGAAGACGACATGTGTGTGTTGTCTGGAGTGGAAGACGAGTGTTTACCGACGAACTTTCCCACAGAGAGAGAGAGAGAGAGAGAGAGAGAGAGAGAGAGACAAGAGAGAGAGAGACGGTGTGGGAGGCCAATGGTCCCCCTCCCCCTCCGGCTTCAGGTGACATCATTGACTCCGCCCTCTCTGGCAGGTGTAACATGGAGGACATAAAAAGAGGAGCAGGAACAACAAACAGAGGACATGTTGATGTTTTCTGCCGATTTCCACCAATAAAAGTTTATAAGATCTGGTTTTTGATTTTACTGTTTTCCAAATGAGTAATAATTGAGTCTTCGCCTAAAGGGACAGGTAAGAGTGGAGAAACAGTTTGGTTAGCAAATGACTCATTATAATGATTAATTACTCTGGTATCTGGTGTGTTTAGATGAGTTCAGGGACTCCATCGCTCTTGAGGCATAAAAGGAGTGACGGCTGAATACACTGAATGACGTACATTTAATGTTTCAATTCTTGCACTGTGTTCATTGTGTATTGTTGTTTATTTTATTCAGTCAATCATTGCAATACAATACAATATTATTCTATACAACATACAAAACAGAAATATTGAAAAAGTATAGGTAGAAGCAAAAATGCTTATATATTCATATCCTAAATAATTATAATCCACTAAATCAGAAAATTAATCTTAAAAAAACAAAGTTATTATCCCATGTAGCACCACCCGCCATGACACATTCCTTGTATGTGAAAATATACTCTGCAATAAAAGGTTCTGATGGTAGAAACAGGTCATTGATGGTTTTCAAAGTATTTGTTTGCAGACAAACAGCTGAACGTAAAGCTCCCTCCTCGGGACGAGCCTCCTGTTGCAGCTCTTTGTTGGGGCGTGTTTACGTCTCCCCTCCAGGAGGTGGACCCCGGAGAGCTTGGCTGTTGACACAAAACACGCCCGGCCCGGCCCAGCTCCAGCGCTGCTCTCGGCTCACTGAAGTGCTTTTGAAATGCTTTGGCTATCCAGTCTGAATACAACATGGACACCGTGTTTGGCAGGCTGTGTCTTCAAGGGGTCACACAAGTTCTGGTTTCCTTATCGCCAACCCGGAGCCAGAAGACGAGCCAGAAGACGAGCCAGAAGACGAGCCAGAAGACGAGCCAGAAGACGAGCCAGAAGACAAGCGGCGGTTGGCTTGTTCACATCATTACTGACCAGACGTACTGGGTCCAGGCCTCAGCTTCTGGATGAAGAGTGAACCATTCTTATTGGAATGTCAATCAATGGAGTAAAAAGAGTCACACAGAACCACACAGAACCACACAGAACCACACAGAACCACAAAACAACCACACAGAACCACACAATGACCACACAGAACCACAACATAACCATGCAGAACCACACAGAACCACAACACAACCATTCAGAACTACAACACGACCATGCAGAACCACACAGAACCACAACACAACCATTCAGAACCACACAGAATCACAACACGACCATGCAGAACCACACAGAACCACAACATAACCATGCAGAACCACACAGAACCACAACACAACCATTCAGAACCACAACACGACCATGCAGAACCACACAGAACCACAACACAACCATTCAGAACCACACAGAATCACAACACGACCATGCAGAACCACACAGAACCACAACACGACCATGCAGAACCACACAGAACCACACCACGACCATGCAGAACCACACAGAACCACAACACGACCATGCAGAACCACACAGAACCACAACACGACCATGCAGAACCACACAGAACCACAAAACGACCAAGCAGAACCACACAGAACCACAACACGACCATGCAGAACCACACAGAACCACACCACGACCATGCAGAACCACACAGAACCACAACACGACCATGCAGAACCACACAGAACCACAACACGACCATGCAGAACCACACAGAACCACAAAACGACCAAGCAGAACCACACAGAACCACAACACGACCACACAAAACCACAACACGACCACACAGAACCACACAATGACCACACAGAACAACATGACCAAACAGAGCCACATAACCATACAATGACCAAACAGAACCACAACACAACAACCAAACAGAAACACAACACGACCACACAGAACAACAGAACCACACAATGACCACACAGAACCACACAATAACCACAAAAAGGAGCAAAAGGACGAGATGAAAACGGCCATAACCCTACACAATGTGGCGACATGTTATTACATTACTTTACATGTCATTTAGCAGACGCTTTTATCCAAAGCGACTTACAATAAGTGCATTTCAACCTAGAGTACAAACTAAGAACAACAAGAATACAGAAAGTAACAGAAAGACATGTCGTTCTTGTGTAGATGTTAATTATTTGGATAATAATGAACCACTGAAAACGTTACGTGAACACGTGGAGCTGCACACAGACGTTGCTCGGTAGTGTGCCGATTGTGTGTAGTTGTCATTAAAGCTTGAGTGTTTATTCAGTTGTGTATGTTTGATAAGCGTCGATAAGAAGCCCAGTGCACACACTTAACCACTCGTATTGTAAAACACACAAACCTCAAACACCAGATTCTGATGCAGAACATGTTCTGCATGTTGCTTTCAAAATCAATTTTATCAAAATAATTGAAATGCAACTCAAGCATGCAGAGCAACTGAGGAAGTATTGAGATGATTCAACACAAACAAAACACTGAATTTACACTCCTGAAAGATAAAATAAACTGTTCTCCTGAGTTCAGGCTTATTTGGAAAATACAAAAGAGTTAAGACACATAAGTCTGTTCAGCAGCACAATCTATAAATATATATGAATATGAAACGACTCTTCACACACATGTGCTTGTTTAGGATGAGCTGCTGCTCTTCTTCGTCACATGTGATAAAGAACCAAATATCTTCTGGTGTAAAGCGGTCCGTTGGGCTTCGGTTGATGTTTCTGGTCATTTTTCTGTATTCTCTGACGTCCATCGACCAACTGCATTGATAATAAAACCATCATAAGCTGCAGCACCAGCTGGTTGCCTCTCCTCTCCCAGCCCAGATAGTTCACATAAACTCATCAAACCAGCGGAGACCTCTTTGAGTTTTCTTTATTGAAAAAGTATTGAAGCAGTGAAATAAAATTCAAGGTACGGTTCTTACATGCAGTGCAATATCAACAACAGACAAACGCACAAATACAAAGTGAACCTGAGTACTGACTAAGTGTGAAGTCTGTATAAATCCTGCAGTAAAAAATAAATGGCAGATAATAGAAAAAAGAAAACATCTTGGCACGGGAGTCACGCAGCTCAACAAGTAAACACACGTGAAGCAATAAACAGATATCCATGCACGCGAGTGATAACGTGCTGCGTGAGCGCACATTTATTCCTCAGCATCCCCGATCAGCTACCGCCGTTCTTTTTTGGGGGCGCAGGTATTTCTAGTGAGACGGGCCGGACTTCACGTGGCTGATGGCCGGCAGCCGGGTCACACTATGAGAGAGTCCCTGCTCGGGGCAGTGCTCTGTTAAAGGGACACACCCAGATGTTAGACACACGTTAGACACCTTGTCCTCATGCCAGGCGACTCCAGTCCGGTGCCGCCGATCATGCAGCTCAAGCATGTTGGACTGATACAGGTGTGTTATTAACAATACATATTTAGTAAGCATTAGTAAGCGTTTGCGACAGTGTGAGTGTTGCGAGCGTGACATGGTTGCACCGCGCTGAATTGAGGGCAATCACAAGCCTTCTGTCAATGTATGCAAATGATATCACAGATAAACAAAATCCTATGGGAACTAAAATGATTCTGATTCAGTGTTAAGACCTTTAATCGTGTACGCACATTGCACAAGAGACAATCGGACGACATTACATAATGCTGCCCAACATTTTTAAATGTCTAAATACAACGCTGTGGTTATTCTATTCTTATTCTTGACGTCAACGAATCCCATGAAAAGACCAAAATCAATAACGTCTAACCCAACCCTTCCCCGTTCTCTGTGCTGCTCAGCACCAACACAATGTGTTTGAATGTCATAAATATTTAGTTGGTGGTCAATTTGCGATGCATTGCCTTTATTTGATAGAAAAAATAAAAAAAGGATATGATATCTATCTCTAAATAATATATAAAAATGTGAGATTCCGCTACGCTATCTATCAAATAAAGGCATCCATCCACCAAGAGCCGATCACAGTCGTAAACCCTTAAGTCACCTCGACGTCTCATAGTTTAGTAAAACTCTTAAAACGGCAAGTCACTGTAGTTTTCAGCAACGTCCCTTTTAATCCCTGTGATTCTCTCCCGTAGTGTTGTAGCCTGCTTGTGTTTGGGAGGATAGATTGAGAGACATCATGCCTGATCCAAAACAAACATGATCTGAGATCATACAGGTCAACCCACAAACAGACTGATGGGAGACACCTGCTAACGTCCAAGCTACGTCCGTCTTTGGCTACACAGACACAATCTAATCAATTATTTGTTTTTGGAATTTTCATTGGATTTGTAATCAGTAAAAACACAGAATACACAGACTTACGGGGGAACTATGCACAGGGTTAGAGGCTCTTTCCTGAGGAGGAGGAGGAGGAGGAGGAGGAGGAGGAGGAGGAGGAGGAGGAGGAGGAGGAGGAGGAGGAGGAAGGGGGAAGTCCTTGCTCCTGCTACAAGTAACTCACCAGGTTGCGGCTCCGGTCCCGCTCCTCTCGGGCCCCCGGGTGTAGCGTGTGCTGCGGCCCCTGGTGGGGGCGGGTGTAGCTGAAAGGCCTCATGGCGGGCTCACTGGTCCTGTACTGCTCTGATCTGGGCGGCTCTACCGTGCGGTACCGGTCTGCCGTCGGCTCGGCCCTGCGGTACCGCTCCGCCTCCCGCTCCCGCTCGGAGTACGGAGGCAAAGGATCCTCCTCCTCCGGGCGGTTGCTAGGCGAGCGGCTGTAGTAACTACCGCCGGCCTTGCCCCTGGAGCTGCCTTTAGAGGGTGTGTCGCTGTCCTCGTCCGGCCTGCAGGCCCCTCTGTCCCTCCCCCGGCCCCTCGCCTTGCTGTCCAACACGCTGCTGAGGAAGGCGTCGTCGTATCCTCTGTCCTGGGGCGCTCGGCAGGGACGGTCGCTGTCCCACGTGTCCCTCCTCTTCTGCGGTAAAGGGGAGGGGCTGCGGCGGACCCAGTTGTCGTCCTCCTCTCTGTAGAAGCGCCGGGGCGGGCTGTAATTCCACTCGTAGACCCGGTCCGGAGGCTCGGCGCGGCGGCCTCGGGAGCCGTAAGACTCGGCGAAGTCCTCCAGCTCGTCCAGGGAGCCGGTGCGCCCTCTTCTGCCCAACGTCGTCCTCTGCAGGTGCTCAGAGTGCGGGTCCCACCTGCAGCCAGGAGGAGCAGACAACTCAGCTCTCAGAGGTTGTACCCAAACCGAGACAAAAGGCCTTGACAACTAGGCAACGTAGGGTCATAACCTCAAACGTTAAAAGCAGCTTTATAAAGGTGAGCAGGGGATAGGACGTTGGTGTGGAAGGAGGTGGAGCCCGTAACATCTTTATATAATCAGACACTGACCTCTTTTAAGACTGGCCTAAAAACCCTTTTATTCAGGAAGGCATATTCTTTACCTTGAGTTAATTTATTGTCAGCTATTACTTTTTTTTTTTTTTTTTTTTTTTTTATGGGTTGCTTTTAACTATGTTTTAATCGGTTTTATTTGTTTTTACTATCTGTGTGGCACTCTGAGCTTCTTGAAGGAAGAGGGCGATAAAAATATAATGCATTATTATTATTATTATAATGCCAGACATTGGAGCGAGACAGGGTTTACGTGGATAGATCCCACGTACCGGGCTCTTGACCTGCCTGGTAAGCGGCTTCTGTGATCAAGCAGTTCACCCGTAGTGGTGACCTTTACCCTCTCAACACATAGATGCGAGCGGGCATTGAATAGCACCGTGATCATACCTTCGGTCCAGCTCGTCGTCTGAGTGGTTGCGTCTGACCCGTCTGGCCCTTCGACTCCGTGTAGGTGGAGCCGCTCTTCGCACCGACAGGTCGTCGAGGTCGGCGATGGGCGGGAGCGCCTTCATCTGCACCGTCTGATAGGTGTGTCTGAAGTCTGCGTTGCCTCCATCGTGCAGGGAGCTCAGCTCCGAGAGGCTCACGGCTGTTGGCACAGACACATCGGCGGAGCGCTGTTTGCTATTTTCATCACGCATTTCATTTGGAAGACATTGGTGTGTAACCGGCCACTGGAATACACAGCTACGGCTGTGGGAATTATGGAATGGAGATTTTCAGCGCAAGATGTGGTCTGCTGAAAGTACTGAGTAGGAGTTTGGTGTAAGAGCATAATAGATGAGTATATGACTATATAATCATGAGCTGATTATAGCCGAGTGCAGATTATTGAGTGCAGACGTTTCTCAGGTGCCACCTCAGACTTATCACAAACAAGTTAAATGACAAGTCTGGCGATATTATTTTTGGCCCCCTATATTTTAAACAAACCCGATGCAAGGACTAAAACCACCAACAACTTTGCATGTGAAGCCAAAGCCTAATGTAACTTATTTCTCAATATTTTTAAATTTCGAAGACCTCAAATGATGTGCAAAAAGTTTTTTTAAACACATCATTCAATCAATGTTTCTCCAATAAATATAGAAAGTTGACATGAACAGCACCAAATGTGTAAATCCACCGCTAAACATAGTCCTGAACCAGCGTTTCATTTATTTATTCCTGTTTCAGTAACTTCGACTAAATATTACGGTGCCAAGCTGTTCTAGGAAATCTATGAGTTTTGACTTGATTTTACATTTCTATTAAGATCTGTTTAACGTGTGCGATACAAAGCACTTCAGTTAAGTCTCAATGGTGAAGTATTAAAAAAGAAAATGAGTTAAACTTCTAACCAACTTCAATCTCACTTTAATGTTTTCTTTTCTTAGTGGCTGTGGCATAATCACTTCAATTACACTGAGATGTCCTGACAACTTAATCAACTACGGATAGGAAATATGAGGCTGGGCACCGTGAGACTATGTATACACTCGTCATCTGTGGACGGAGGCTATCCCTTAAATGCTGTATCTTTTGGAAGGAAAGACCAATGTTTCAAACAAATGGGGGGGAAAGTTGTTTTTTTTCCCTCATCCAAACAAGGACAGTTAGAAGTTATGAAACAAAAGTACTGATGGAAATGAAACCATGCACATGAGACACAAACACATGAACACTGCCACACAGCCTCACACACGACACAGGCCTAGGCTGCGCAGGCTTACGTTTAAATGCAGCCATCTTGGCAGAGGGAAACTGAGCCAGCTCCTTCTCAACGTAGTACCGAACTTTCATTGAGTCCTGGTCTGGACTGGCTTTCAGTCGATACCCAGTGCGGGCTGTGGACACACACACAGTACGTACACACACAGGGACCCACAGAGAGGCATGCACCTTCTTACACAGGACAAACTAACTCAAACTAGTTAAGACGGCCTTTAAATATAAAACACGCACACGGTAGGCCATCGTTTCTGTATTTCCACCGAGGTTAGAGACAGACTCGAGGATGAGGGGTGATGGATGAGATGAGGGTTAGTCAAGTCAGCGTTTCTGAAAGGAAAGAAGACAGAGGATCTGTACAGCTTCCGGACTCACCTCCAACCAGGTTGTTCTCCACTGAGGGAACGGAGGCGATCTTTGTGTCCGCGTGAGACGACGGGGCAACGGGAACAACAGTAGGAACACCAGGTATGTAGTAGGGATACACAGGAAGCTGAGCAGGCAGTCCACTCTTCGCCATCTTCCCCGCCTCGTACACTGCGCAGGAGGACAACCGAACCATGAGCGAGCGCTGTCCGGCATGTGGACGTTGTGTCAGTGTGAAGGCCGTCGGTGTTCCTCACAGCGCCGTGGGCAGCAGCAGGTGTCGGGACAGCAGCAGCAGCTGACGTAGCAGCAGCAGGAGTGAGGACAACACTGGCACCAGCAGATCCCCAACAGCAACAGGAACAAGACGCTGCCCAGGCCGACAGCTCCCACAAACGCCCACTCTGGAATACAAGACACGCATTATTACCTCCATTTGTGTGAGACGTGGTAGGATTCAGTTTTAAGGTTTCACACAGATTATCTGAATAAGTTTGCGAAAAACCGATCCGTCCTCACGCCCTGGATCTTCCTTCGTTGTATGTTCTGCTCCCTCTGTAGTTGAAGCTACTATGAGAAAACCTTCCTCTTGCGTTAGTTTGGCGGAGCTCCAACTGCAGATCGGACGGCATGGAATCCGACTCGCTTTGCACCGATCACAAGAATTAGCATTAAGAATAACTATACAGAGATGGTTATTCTTTGACTTAGCTCCATCCCCCCCACCCCCACCCCACCTCCCTGTTGCAAGCCATGTTTAAAATGTATGTGCTTATGTGTTTTTTTCCCCCTCATGTTATGCTGTAATCTTTCGTCCTTTCTTTACATTTCGTTGCCTCTGTACCTGAACTCTGTGAAATGATAATAAATTGAATCCAATCCAAATAGAGAATCTTCTCGCCCTGGTCTTGTTTACTTATGAAGGTCATATAGAGTTTCATAACCAGTTCAAAGTTCCTCACAGTGGGTTTAACTTTTGACGTTCAACCGGCACATGTATCTGACGGACCCTTTTGAACCTGGATACGACAGTGACAGGTAATGCAAGAACTACCAACAGTCAGAGAATCAGAAACTAATAAGTCAAGGTTTGGCATGTCCTCCTTTCGTTTCCTGCATTACAACAGCATCAAAGCAAAACGTGTACTGTCCAAACAATTGACGTATACAGAACGTAATAAAAACTAATGCATCCTACATACACTAATAATCTGTATGAAAAACAGTCGTCACGAGGACCCTAATAATAATTTGGAAGTGAAAAAAAGGCAAACGGTAAGATCATTAAAATTCACAGTTACCAGATCAATTACTCGGTTCTACTTTGGTTTGACTTGACATAATAACCAAAGTTGCAATGAGAAGTTATTACAGACGTTTGTGGGTGCCTCACTCCTTGTTTGGATGATCTGTCCCAACTTTCTTGCCGATTGTCGTAGCGAACTCCTTCCTTTCAGATCTCATCAAATATTTAATAGATTACAATATGAATTGGTCGAAACAATGTTAAAAACTACAAAGATTATAACCAAGTCGTAATAAGCCATGTTGATGATGTCATCCCTTCAATGAGACCACATAGCATGTAAAAAGAAAAAAGGACACTTCAGGAAAACTCCAGGGAACTGTGAGTGACTCTTATCCATCATCACATCTCTAAAGTATCCAGACACTAACAACACACTTCCTCCAGGGTGTGCCCCAAAGTCAAATCCACTCAAACCCCTCGCTGAGGAATTTAAATCACACCAGAGATAAAAGATAAAAACTGAGTCTAGGATCTTTTGGTAGCTTCAATAACTATCCCTTTGTAGTTTCCGGTCGGGTTGGACAAGACTTTCTGTACGTTTTTCCTGAATTTGATTCCTAACAGTCTAAACATGGGCTCAATCATTTTGTTAGTAATAGAGAGTTTTGATTGGCCGGTGAGAATTAAACGTGAGGAAGCAGGAGGCAAAGCTAGAAGCTGACAGGAAGTGAGACAACAGTGCAGGTGAGGTGCCGTACCTGGCATAATCTCCACATCAAACTCAGGTAGGATATCGTCCTGCGGACCTGTCCTGCCTGCAGAGAGAGGGAGAGCACAGGTGAAGGCCGGCAGAGCAAGCAGAAAGCAAGAGTTAAAAGGTCAGCAGAGTGGATGCTGAATGTTCATTAACTAGTTAAAGAACTGAAGGGACAAAACCTTTGACATAAAGGACTTCTTACACACCGAGATGAGGAGATTAATTGGCCATGCGAGCAGCTTAAAGGATAGTGGGGTTGATTGGTCTGCCCTTTTGGTCCAGACTGAACTCTCAGCTATTGGATATATTACCATGAAAATCAGTAGAGATATTCATAGTTCGCAGACACTGAAGCCCAATGACTTTGGCTATAACCAGGATGGAGGTAACACATAATCCTTTACTGGAGTACCGACAGGAACCGAACAGGCAGAACCAGGGGAACTCAGTACAGACCGCTGGAGGGCTTGGTCAGAACAACACAGGACAATCTGCCAGGGGCCAAGTGAGGGGACCGAAGTAGTGACTTGATTGGTGATCAGAGGCAGGTGAGTGAACAGCTGAAGGGAGTTGGACTAACGAGGTGGGAGTGACTAGACATTAGAGTGAGGAGGGGGTGGAGCTGAACTGTGGCACTAATGTCAAATGTCCAAAAAAATCTGCTATGATATGAAATTTGGTTCACACATTCACACCTCCCTAAAGATGAATCATAATACCTTCATTTCTTATCCAGTGCCATCAGGTCTACATTTTAATTTGTTCAAAGTTTGATTAATGACCCGCTAAATTTTAACCAGACATGCATAGGCCTCATCTGTACTTTGTGTTTAGGTGAACATGCTAAACATTAAATATGGTAAAAATCATCCTGTTGTCACAGCGAGCATGTTAGCATGCTAACATTAGAGTGTTGTCTAAGTGCAGCCTAACAGAGCAACAGGGATGGAGTCACGTGGATCACACTGATATAGGGTTTAAAAATAAAAATACTAAACATGAACATAAGTCATGTAAGTCAGAGTTCAGAGTTCAAAATGCACTTTACTTTGAATCTAATCTTAGCAAGAGGCCAGCGGTGCTACGTTTCTGTATCGAGGTGCAGAGCACGCATGAGCCTCTCTAATGGAGTTAAAACTGCTCACAGCTTAATCCACACACACACACACACACACACACACACACACACACGCCGAGAGGCGCCATAACAGGCAGTGTGTGAGTACAAAAAGGTTTTTTTGGAAACTAGGGCACATTCTTGGACAACAATTTAGCATGTGAGGCAGCCCATCAAAATAGGTCACGTAAGCTGTACGGTCGTGACACAATATCTCTTCTGTGCTTTGCATCCGAGATAAAGAGAAACATTCCAGGCAGTTAGAAAACAAAATGGAGAATAATAAAGGGTTTGCGACAGGTGTGCTGGCACCGAGACACACCTGCAGGTGTTCATGTTTGTAGTGCAGCGTGTGTAGACCGTGAGGTGTCAAAGGACTATAATTAAAGGCCAGTCACTGTCTGACTGCTAGACTAAACACCCACTGGCACCAGAGGGTGCTGAGCTGGCTGTTACTATGCGGGAAGAAGAAAAAAACAGCCTGATAAAAAAAGTAATCTTGGTTCCCTGGCACATTCATCGACATACCATGAAGCTCAGTAACACTGAGTAACCTGAGAGAGCTGAGCAGCTATGCAGCCCTGAGAGGCTGAGAGGCAGTGAGAGAAGCAGGAGGGAGTAATGGAGGAGTAATGGAGGAGTAATGGAGGAGTAATGGCGGAGTAATGGAGGAGTAATGGAGGAGCAATGGAGGAGCACGTGAGAGGAACTTGAGAGAAAAAAGTGAGAGCGAGGGGGGAGAGAAAATCAATCAAGAAGAAAAACGTAAAAGAGAGGTTAGGGAGATGGTGGGAGAAGAATCACAACGTGTTGCTTATTGTTTTGGCATTTGAGAAACCTGCTGATGTGTGCGCTCGCTGAGGGTTCAGTGACTCACATGTCTGAACAGCAGATATGGAGCTGGACCCAGAAGCTGGTTAGCTTAGCTTAGCATAAGAACCGGAAAAAGGGGGCAACCACTAGCTTACACAATATATATTTTTTTGTTTACTGCGTACACGTTTGACATTATGAATTTGTGGTTTTACGGCAGGCTGTGTGCAGAGTATGTGCAGTTAATAAACAAGATATAAGGTGTCATTTTTTCGAAGTAGTAGTAAGATAGTATTCTGTTTTTTCAAAACAGCGTTGAGCTAGCGCTTTATTGCGAGACTAAACTAAGCTAACCTGCTACAGACAGATATAAAGTATATTAATCTCCTCCTCTGATTCTCTGCAACAAAGTGAAAAAGCTAATTTCCAAAAATGGAAAAACTACTGCTCTACATCTTGGTGTATAACATTGTTTGTGTGTGAGATCTGAACATTTGCTAATCTGCCACTGAAGTGGTTTTACACACTTTCTAACTCCAGTGTCCTCATGGCAAAACCAAAACCCAGTGCAGTCTTGTTATTGTCCCATTTAACCTGCCCTCTTCTCTCCTCTAAGCTGATTATAATCAGATTAATGCTCAGTGGAGGACGGCCGTATGAATAAGCAGACTTTAATACGGCAAGAAGCATCAGGGGTAGCCAAAAGTAGAGGAGGGAAATCATTTATGGGTAACTGTTGTTAGTGTTTATTCCCCTTTTCTACATCTCTCTCTTCATGTCGGCACCAGCGGCGACCCTCAGCATGCCCAGTCTCCTCTGTAAAAGCCCGCTGCCATGGTAACGGCTGAAGGAGTGGCTTTGGCAACAATGGTCTCCACGGGTTTCCCCGTGGAGCGCTGTGGACGAGCCACTTCACTTTCATTGATAGAAAGTAGTGAATATCGGACATTTAGCACCGAAGCGTTAACTGTTCTTTACTCGGTGTTAGTATGATCAACACAGGAACAGCCAAACATATCATCCTGCAGTGTAACTGGCTTCAAATGGACCTGAAGGACAGTTCAGTACCCAATACCAGAGGTGGAGAGTACTACATTTACTCAAGTACTGCACTTTGAGAACGTATACGGAACAACACTTTACTGAGCTTATTATGGAAACACACACACTGAAAGAAAACTCCCCCAGTCCACCATGATCCCACTCTGAGTCCTTATGTCCCTGAACTCCATTGACAGTAAAGTGTAGTCATACCGAGCACCAGTAACTCCAGCTGGGCCTCATTCTTCCCCTCCAGATCATCAGCAATGACGACTTTGCAGAAGTACACTCCGCTGTCGCCCCACTGCAGCTCCCCGATGCGCAGGTCTGCTTCTGCACAGAGAGCGGGAACACGGTTAAATGTGCAGAGAGAAGAGAGAGCTCAGGTCACGCTGAGCAGGTCCGTGTTTAATCGCTGGAGTCGTGAATCAAAATTGATTTTTACGTTGAAAACAAACCGATTTTAATGACGCTGTTAAACAGCTTTTGGGTGCAGACCACATTGAAGCCTTTGGAGTAATGTATGAATGATGGGTTACATGTCAATATTGTTCAATACTAGCGCTTCTACTGTTCAAGTACCTGTAACCAAAATATTAATATGTTTTTTCTATTTAACTCTTTTTATCATATTCAAAAGAAACCAAATGTCTCAAGTGTTGATATGATTATAGTAAAAAAAGTGGAGATGTCTTTGATTTAAAATAGAAACGACGGATCAAAGAGTAATTAGGAAAGATGACTAATCTGGCCAAAGGTTTGATGACAGACACACTTCAATAGTCCGTGATATGAACTCTTTCTGATCAGTACCAAAAGCATTGAGGTTTGAATACACACTGTAACTTGACATTTAAAATCAGTCCACATATATTGTGTGTTATGTGAAGACAAGACAAAACTAAACACATAGCGTTTCTATGAAAAACAAGGAAAATACATTTTTACACAGAATAATCATCAGCGTACATGAAATCGACAGGGGAGCATTGTTGAATGTTGGTGTGTCCCATTGACGCATCTGGATAGAAGACGGGTGTTTTGTCTAGATAAGGCCGGAGGTTTTACAAGGAGTCATACATGAATAGCAGTGCAGGAGGTAATGATCCTTTGTGTGTGTGTGTGTGTGGGGAGGGGGGGGGGGGTACGCGATTGTTAGACAGAGACAAAAGAGGTATATTTAGAGAACAGGAAACACAACGCACAGTCAGCTCTGACTGCTGAGAGCAGTCATGAAACAGCTGCAGCAACGCTTGTTTCCTCAATTCATGACTTTAATATAAGAAATACAACATTACTCTCTGATTATACCTTAAATAAAAACAGATTAGCACTTTAGAGGCACTTGAATAGCACTTACTTATGGTATTACATATGATATTACTTATAGTATTACTTGTGGTATTACTCATTATAATACTTTTAGTATTACTTGTGGTATTACTTATGGTATTACTTATAGTATTACTTATGGTATTACTTATGGTATTACTTATGATATTACTTATAGTATTACTTGTGGTATTACTCATGATATTACTTATAGTATTACTTGTGGTATTACTTATGATATTACTTATAGTATTACTTATGGTATTACTTATGGTATTACTTATGATATTACTTATAGTATTACTTGTGGTATTACTCATGATATTACTTATAGTATTACTTGTGGTATTACTTATATTACTTATAGTATTACTTGTGGTATTACTTATAGTATTACTTACAGTATTACTTATGGTATTTTTGTAGTTTGGCTTTCTACAAGAAATGTTATTTTCTTGATTGTTGTTGTTCTGATTCTTTACTCCTGGGTTGAATTCACTTATTATAAGTCGCTTTGGATAAAGCGTCTGCTAACTGACTGATGTGATGTATTTACTGTTGACGATGGCGATGTCTCTTCCTTTGTAGTGCTCGGCCAGCGTCATGGAGGGTCCCTGTGCCGAGGCCACCACCCGCACTGTGCGGCTGCTGTCGGAGCACTCCAGGTGGGACGTGGCGCCCAGCTCTGAGGCCTGGACCCCCAGAGTCTCGGGCAGGGTGAAGGACTCCCGGGTGCGGTCCCGGCAGTAGGACTTGTACCACCACTGCACCACCGGGGCCTGAGTGGAGGCGGTTTGGTACTGACACGGGAGGACGACGGACTGGAAGAGCATCGCAAACCGCTGCTTCTCCCGCACCGTGACGTGCACGCCATCGCACGCACACACTAACGAGAGAACAGAGGAGAGAGAAAGGGGGAGGGGATAAGTTCTGTGGTGGAGACAAATAGATCTTCTGTAGACACGTTATTCAGAAAGTCGTGCAAATATGGTTCAAAGATGCGCGGAGTAAAGTTTAAACACAGTAGTCATCCGCATTGAGAAATACCAGTTCACACCAGGCACCTTCACCAAGTGTATTCACTCATTTATAACGCAGAGAGAGAAAGAAAAAAATATAATTTGGATTAATTAATTAATTGTATGGATAGACAATTTTGGAAAACATTTATAGAAAATAGAATTCCCTTTAGATCCAAGGTGACATCATACTTACTGTATATGTCCTACAGTCTGAAACACATGTATTTAACAGATAGAAAAGGTAAAGAAAGACCTCTTAATTACTTCAATTAATAAGACTCGTGATTTCAACCCTGATTAACAAATGCGCACAACAACAGCAACACATCACAGAGGTTGTGAGGTTATACTCTTCTCTTGTTGATTGAACTGGGGTGATGTTGAATTGTGTTATTACAATTATTCATAAAAGTTAAATTAATGGTCTACAGAAGGTCAGAAAGGGGCTTTGTGTCATTAAATCTTAAAGGTGTCCAACAAAAAGTTAAAAAGCTAAATATATTCAGTTTTCTATCAGATAAGAGCAAGAATAGCATCTTCACTATTTGAAGCAGGAATATGGGATGTTTGCATTAAATTTAAATACTAATTCATGAATCAACTAATCATTTACAGCTCCATCGACATATTTAGGCACTGTTATTTCTACATTTGAGACAAACACAAGTATAAAGACAGGAAGAGGATGCAGATGGCATCTTGACATTACAGGAGAAGCAGCGGTGCCTCTTCTGGGCCCGTGTGGAGGATTCTCTCCACCTGGGAGGGATTTAGCGTCATATTAAAACAGGAGAAGAGACAGGAACCGAGATTAGGCTCTGCTGCTCAGTACCGGGGTCAGGAGGGTTACATTCCAGTGTGTGTGTGTGGGGGCTGGGGAAGCCTTTGGAGAGGCAGGGGGTTGTGATCACAGAGGGAGGGGATGGAGAGGTCGGACACTCGTGGGGGCTTTTTGCTCGTCTAGGTGGGGCAGGAACTCCCTAAACATTTCCCAGAAAGACGGGAAATCAAAACAAAACAAGTCCGCCATCCTGACCCTCCCTTTAAGTCTTTATTTATCATGTATCTAGAATGGACGCCTTTCCTATACTTTCTTTCTTACATGAACCCAAGACTGCTTATACGCAGGCCAGCCTTACGACTGCAACTAAAAGAGTTATTTTCAATTCATTTCAATGTATTATGTTTAGTCTTTATAAGTAGGGCAACGTGCCCAAGGGTACGGCTTCAGGCGTCGTTTTTAGTTGTTTAGTGAAAACTAATAAAGGTTTATTAACAATGGTTGAAAATTATTACGTTTCAAACAATATGCTCCTCAGGAAATCAGAGGGCATTATCGATCAAGTGAGTCGGGTCAGATGAGCATCTTCGTGTTTCTTTTCCCATGATGAGAAAACTAATCTGCATATTTCCAAGTACAGTGATGAGTTATTTTAACAGGATAAGAGAACTCGAGGAGGGGGGCGGAGCCCCGGAGTTCCTCCCACTAGAGAGCTTTGGTCTTCTCTTTGTTTCCTTTTTTTCATGGTCCAGTCCATTGTTTAGGGCTAAACTGCCCCCTCCTTTCCGCCCCACTTGAGGAGCTGAGAGGGGGAGGAGGTGACAGACTCCCGACCAATGAGAGCATCTGGCCTCCTCCAGCTGGGTGCGAACAGGCCAATCAGCTGCTCCGGATTTAAACCAAACCGTTACTCGGTGCAGAGAGGATGTTGTGTAAATGATTGTTCTCGGGAGGTTTCTCCCCAGGTGTGACTCTCTGTAGGCTAATGAACAGGTGGCAGTCGCCTCCTCCACCTGCACACACACTGAAGGCATCACCTCCACGTGACCATGTGTGGTCACACATGTCCTGCAGGTCAGAGCTCCTGCCTCTGGTGTTTCCTGAACACAGCCAGGCTCTTCCTCTCCAGAGCTGTCACATTTCCTGCCTTCCCTGCGTCGTGCATTCCTTCACATTGACTCATTAGACGCAACAAAGAAACACTGATAAGACTGAGTATGGTCTCTCATTTCCATTTAGGATTTCAAAGCGATTTTTACACTCATAACTCTTATACAATATGTGACAAGTGAAGTAATTAATCTGTCAGGGTTCTTTCTAGCCTTATTGAGACCGTATGTGCACGTATTGGTCCCTAAATTGGTACAAAGGTATAGTAACTAATGCCCTTTTAAGATTCTAAGTAATCTGTCAATCATTACTCTTGATTCATTGATTACACTTAATTGTCTATAACATGTCAGAAAACAGTAAACAACTGCCACTTTTTATTTATTTCCCCTTGTTTAATTTGATCAACAGAAAACACAAAGTTTATGGTCATAAATGATGAATAAATGCCTTAAAATCAACCTATTTGAGGACATGAGACCAGGAGATGTTTGATTTGTTGGCTTGTGATCGGAATAGTTTCTAATACTTGTTCAGTCGATGGATCGAGTTATCGTTGCTGCTTCACTTATAATTATAAGTTATAATCATGTTATAATTGCACCTTCAAAGTACAGTTTGACTATTAAACCACATTCCTCACAATAGTCAACGATGCGTTTCTAGAGTAAACTGGCACAGGTTGGAACACAAATCAATACCAGACGTTATTAATCCAACAAGTGTAAAGGTCGTCACACAAACTAAAAGGTTAAAAGACGACCCTGAACACCTGTAACATGGAGCATTCGTCTCGTTAAAGTCTGAAACATTACAATAAGCTATTGGCCGAGTCTCGTGCAGCCTGCACAGAAACACGGCGAGAAGCAACGCGTCAACGCAACCAGCAACCTGTTGCGCGGCCGTCGACTGGATGACACGTTTTAGTGAAGGAGACGTGTTTAAGGGAAGGAAACGAGACTTACCGGACGCTCCCAGGAAAAGAGCCAGCCGGTAAAAGTTCATTCTCCAGTCCGTGTTACGGTAAAGTGCCGTTTATCCGCATGTTGCTCCTTGCGCTTGTCCGCTAACTGCGGCGGTAAACAGGACGACTAACGGGACTGTACCACTTGAGAGGAGGTGAGTCCAAACGTGCCGCCGGGCCGATGTCCGTCTGGAAGGCGTGCGCAAAAATAAGTATGCGCAACGCAAAGATTTAGTACCGTCTTTTCTTTAGTTTTTATAACTATAGAGTCTGATTTTGGAATTTCTGCAGCGGGCGCAGCGGCAGGCCTCCCGGGAAGAGTCGAGAGGTTTTCCCGGTGTGGAGGTGGAGGAGGAGGAGGTGGTGGAGGAGGAAAGGGAGGGAGGGAGGGGGTCGGGGGGGGTCGGCTCCTTGAGTAAATCAGGTCAGACTCGGCTGTGAGTTTTAAGAAATTTTACTGCACAAAAATAGCCACATTTGACCCACTTTCTTTCTTTATTGAACTTGATTTGTTTCTCCTCATACACATTTGTGTTGTTGTTGCAATTTTACATTATGGGGAATCATTTTTCACACAAACATTCAGAAAAAGCTGCTCACAAAGATCATACACGGTAAAAACAACAACAACAACAACAACAACAACAACAACAACAACAACTATCCTACACAAAGACGTTTTCCACAGGTGTTAAACATTTTAGAATAAGTGTACATCTAGCACATTGTTACTCTGGATCACAAACTACGGGTTACACATAAAATCAAAGATAATGTACACATTTGATATGTAGTTGAGTAAAAAAACAAAAAACTATCCCCTTTTACCTGAAACTATATTTTAATAACAATCCCCAAATTACTGCATTAGATATCTGGCCTAAATATGTTTGCTATTATTATTTTTTATTTATTATTATTATTTTTTTTTTTTTTTTTGTAGAAATGATTTTCTGTTTTTCAATGACCAATTCACATCAATTGAGATAGGCACTAGGCAAGTTTTTTTATGAAAAAAAAAAAAAACACACAAAGAGTATGATGACACTATTAGTACATTATAATTAAAAAAACAGTGTATCCACACTGAGACCTCTGGGCATATGAACCCCGCTCGGACATCGGACTCTTGACTGAGGTCCTAATTAGAGCAATTACATTTACCTCAAGTCTGAAGTTGTGTTCTTATAGTTGATTGGCTCACTGATGTCCATTAAAACTGTGTTGTCATCATCATCATCATCATCATCATCATCATCATCATCATCATCATCATCATCATCAGCGGCCTTTATTTACTTGAGTCCAAAAGAGAATGCAACATTTATGTGGGACCGGCTTATATTAGAGACACTTCAGGGACATTTTATCTATTTTTTTAGGGGATGTCAACATTCAGTAACTACAATTTATTGATACCGGTTTCTGTTTTGATGGTCAGTGTAATCGAGGCGATCGCGACTTCCGCCAGACCGGTCACGCTGATCATCGAGGCGATCGCGACTTCCCCGGTAACTATCATGCTGATCGTCCAGGCGATCGCGACTTCCTCTGTAAGCATTGTGTTGGTCGTCGAGGCGATCGCGACTTCCCCGGTAACTATCATGCTGATCATCGAGGCGATCGCGACTTCCCCGGTAACTATCATGCTGATCGTCCAGGCGATCGCGACTTCCTCTGCAAGCATTGTCTTGGTCGTCGAGGCGATCGCGACTTCCTCGGTAAGCATCGCGTTGGTCGTCAAGACGATCACGACTTCCTCGGTAAGTATCGCGTTGGTCGTCGAGGTGATCGCGACTGCCACGGTAACTATCATGCTGATCGTCAAGGCGATCGCGGCTCCCACTATAATGATCACGCTGATCGACTCTATCGCGACTTGCACCAGCGTGTTTGCGCTCATCGTCAAGACGATCGCGACTGCCACCGCTTCGACCGCGTTCATCGCCAAGGTTATCGCGACTTCCGCGGCGGTGATCGTGCTGGTCGTCCTGGTAAAGCCGAGAGCCGGCCTCACTGCCCCTGCCATCATCGTCCCCTTCTCTACCGCTGTGATAACTGTCCTGACCGTCCTCCGGTCGGTGTGCCGCTCGACTAGTGGTGTTGTTTTGAGGAACAACGTCTTCGTCTTCATGCTGGTTGACCTGCTTTTTATTGTTGGTTGACTTGTCGTCCCAGAACTGCTCTCCAGCTTCAGAACCATCTTTGTCATAAAACTCGACGTCTCCAGGGGTGCTAACAGATAAAGAGGTAAAAATACAGAAAACAAAGAGGAAAGGGTTAGGTTGGGTTGCTGGAGGACCTGAATGAAGCACCTGTAAAGCCACTGAGATACTACCGATGGATGCGTTAACATTAGTGTCGGCGGTGGAAACACACACCCTTCAGCATATTTGTCCTTTTTGCCCTTTTTCTTGCAGCAACAGAAGATGACGATCCCCAGAAACACCACACCTGCGAGGACTCCTCCAACGATAGCTGCAGTGGATCCAACATTCATGCTGGCTGGGTAGAAAGGAGGAAAGACAAATGTTTGTTTTACACTCAGCCCAGGGCTCAGGGTCAGAAGGGGCATCAGGATCAAACACTCACTGGGCGTTACGGCTAATGTGAAGTTGTAGCTGCTGGAGCCAATCCGATTTGTAGATGTGCAGATGTAGAACCCAGATGTTTCTCTTGAAACATTGAAGAGAGATAGAACTCCATCATCTGCAAAATAATGACAGAAATTAAGCTCAACAACTCAGAGTGGATGGGCCATTCATCCAGGCACACTGATGAGAGGAACTCTCCCGCAGCCCCCCAGAGATGTGTGCTTCAAAGTAACACGTGGATGGACACAGCCATACTTTCGGTTGTCTTCAGGGGAAACGGTCTGGGAACGTTTTCGACACTGTAGCTCTTCCACTCATATTGGGGTTGAGGTGATCCCTCCTCAGACTTGCAGGTGAGCCTGATGTCATGCCAGTACTCTGCTTCTCCCTCAAGGCTGCAGATCGGCTTCGAGGGAGCCACTGGAACCAAACGAAGCATCGAAGGTAAAAAGATTAAATTGCTTTGCGGAACTTTGCAAGCAAAATTGATATGCCATATAAATGCAATTATTCCACAACATACAGGTGGATGAATAGACTTAAAACATGCGGGTGGTTAATTCTCACCCAGCACCAGAAGGGATGTGGTGGCAGCTGGTGTGCCCTCATCATCGTTGAGGATCATGACACTGCATTGGTAACTGCGGCTGTCCTGCATGGTCACCTTCGTTAAGCGCAGTGTGCTGACCTGTCGGTCAACGTCAACCTCCACAAAGGCTCGGCCTTCATAAGCAGGCGAAATGTCAATCGGGTTGTTTATAAAGTAGGTGGCCACCGAGATCTAGAGAAATAAACACAAACATATTTTATAAATATATCTGATGACGATAATATAATAATACAACGTGGTAATAACTCAGGACTCAATATTCACCAGGAGATTAATGATATTATAATCAATGTGATTACATCATGTTTGAAGATGATATATGCTGTACAATATGGGATCCCACAATGTTATATAAATATGAAATAAATAACACATTTTGAAATAAATAAATAGCATTAATATATATATAATACATATATATATATATATATATATATATATATATATATAAAAATGAACAAACAATTAGTGAAATAATCATAACAATTTTTTTTTATTTTTTTTTAATAAGTGAAATTAAATAGTTTTAATTCGTTACACACTTTTTTATTCCATTTATTTTGATCTCATGACATTGTCATCAATATATATAAAATAATAATTATCTGACTAATAAACTGAGCTCACAATTTCACCGATCTAATTAGCCAGCTGGGTAGGTAAGGTTAGTTACTGTGTCTGTGTATTTATTTCCAGCAGCAGACAGATTATCCACTCAGAATTACTCTAATAGTGTACTTTATCTGCTTATTATGTATTTTTCAGTCATTGTTGCCACAATTATTCATATTACACTGTATATATTATTTTTAGTACGATTTATCATCACTATTTATCAAATTACAAAATGATATGTTTATTGCAAAGTCTTCCTGAATGAAAACCGGAGCATAAATCCTCTGTCTTGTAAACATCTCATGTGTGCAGCCGTTGGTGTAATCTTTAGTCATTCATAGGACAAAGGTCATAATCACTACAAACACCAGCGCTACAACCGAAACGTTTCCAGTGTCACAGTCAGATAAAGCAGAGGACAGCTCCTTGTGGAAACTGTGATTCATGACGGCACCTCATTGTCCGATTTAAGGACATGACACATATAAACACCGTCTAAATCACTACCGACTAAAACAATCCCTGGCTTAGCAGTCGTCTCAGTGTGGGTACTTTTCTTAGAATGTTAATACATTATAATATCCACAATAATATCAATATTAGATGGATATGTTACTATTGGGGTGCTGTTTGTTACAATCAGGTGTTACTATAGCAGCTTGCGGATCCTACACTTCCCATAATGCAGCTCAAATACAGCCACTTTCGGTCTTGTGAACAACCCACACACCCTTCCACACCCCACGCTCCCAGTTTTAGTTATAATTGCGTAGCCTCAAAGCCTATGCTAAAATACATATGTGACACCACTGTGTTTAATGTAATTCAGTTCAATTCAATACAATTTATTCAGTATCGCCCACAATCTCAAATTACACATTTTCCTTCAGAGGGCTTTATAATCTGTACCCATTCGACAGCCTCTGTCCCGGGACCTTCACGTGGTAAATAGTCGTTCCCCTTTATTATAACTCCCCAGATAAGGTTGTATTTAGAAGATGCTCTGACCACACATCGAGCAGGCAGCCATAGTTCACCCTCTCACCATCGGTGCACCAGCAGTGTCAGGGTAGCCCTCCCATGTGAGGACCAGTGCAGTGGTGACTGGTCTGGCTGGGATGAAGGAACAGGTCAAAGTAATATCACCTCCTCTTGCAACCTCATATTCTTTCTTTGGAATGGAAACCTGCAAACTCCTGCAGCAGGGAAGTACTGAAACAAAAATAAATATGTAATGTTGCTTTATAGTCACAGGAGTATATTTCGTATTTATGAAAAGAATGGTAGTGAGACATTGTGGATTTAATAAAACCTACTTCCACTACACTATGGTTGTATCCTAACTATAATCTCTTTCTTCTCTTTCTCTTAGATTTAAGAAATGGTTTGGTCTCTTTTGAGCTCAACACAATGCTGCTTCCTGGTGAGTAGCAAGAAGTTGGATTAATGATTAACCCAGGTGGTAATATAATAAAGGTGTGGTAGTGGTTTGTAAGAAAAAGAGAAAGAATACACACATGAAACCTACCTGTGGCGATCAGAAACAGCCTTCGCCATCCAAACAGACGTGTTGTGGTCATTGCTGAACAAGGAGGGAAATGTCCAGCAGGTAGAAAATATGATTTTTTATGGTTTCCGTCCAAGAGCAAGAGTCCGCCTAACCTTCACGGTGAGCAGTTGTATGGAGAAGTTAACATCTCTAGGTAATAAGTCAACAGCTACAGGTCACATGTCACCAGAGGACCAATCATGGACCTCCTTTCCCATTGATCAAACATGCCTATTTGAGATGTATGTGATATGGAGGGGGCTGGACAGCAACAAATATGTTAATTATAAAATCTAAGTTACAGAGACAAAACAATAAAGACGATAATTGATCCCTGATACAGTACAAGCAGACAGAAAAAGAGAAAGAATACACGCATGAAACCTACCTGTGGACGGACAGATGGATAAATCATTCAGTTTCAAACTAATAAGAACAACGGGGTACAAAAACATATTTTAGCCAATCTGAAATAAATCCTTAATGATCACTCAATAACCAAGTTGCTCTACATTTCAATGGATCCTAGAAAGTTAGATTGTGTATCCACACCTGCTGTTCTCAGTCTGGCCTGCAGGTGGCAGTAGTGCACAGTGATGCTGCACGCGCGTTCAACGCAAACAGGTTATCTCTGACCTATAAATGCATCACAACACACACATTGTCAAAAGAACATGCCTGTAATTAAACGGATACCTCCGTGTTGCTTTAACTTGCTGTGGTCTGGTCTGAGGTGGAAGGCAGAAGGTGTGAAGGGAAACTGGACTGACAACTGAAGTTGAACTATTTCTTGTGTGTGAGAAGGAACTTAGATCTTGAATCTCTTCAAGGCTCACAAACAAAACAAACTGAATTTATTTCTTAAAGATCAAGTCTGCACTCATTTTCCTCGGTGTTACACTGTTGTTGGTTGTACAGTTTGATTTATTTTAAAGACCATGTTGCATTACCTTACCTACCTTGTAAAAAACATTTTCACAAAAAATTTACTGCAAACTTGTTGTTTACTGTGTGCATAACTTATTCAACCCACATGACATTACAAACGTCATATACACAGTTCATACTGTTTGGTTTATAACACAGTGTAGTGGTTTATTACACACTGCAATGCAGTTGTGAGCAGATGTAAGAACATGGAATATAATGATTACGATATAATTAAATTTATTACTGTAACAACTATAAGCATTTAAATGAATGATTGAAGCTGTAATTCCCGAACAAATCCTAATAGTATCCTAAAACATTGATTATTTTAGATCATTCGGTTTAAAACTATTTATATAGATATGCTCAGAACTCATAAAATGTACAGTTTGAGAATTAATTATTAACTTCAGAGTAAACTGAATAAGTATAGGGTTGTAATGTAATTGTTATCTTGGTTGGCAGATTAATGAGCACAATGCAGGAAGTGGCTGAGATAAAAGGAAACAAGTTTCCACTTCCCATCCTTTCATATTAGAGAAGTGAAATTTCCCTTCTTAGGTCAAAACAAGGTCAACTGTCAATTTTTCCGGATTGATGTAAAATCACATGAATGTGTTTCATGGACTTATATGAGCATGTGCACGTATACGCAGCGCATATCTTTTAATATTTAAAAAATAGTACCAAATATTACAAATGTCAACAAAATAAGCTATAAGCTGAAGACATAAAATGTCTTCAGCTTATAGCAATGATTACACAACACGTCAGGCCTTTAACAACTTATTGGAGATAAAACTTCTTAAAATAGAATCAACATGTCTGTCTAAAGAAACATAAAGCAAAAGGCTGCAGTGCCTCGATTTGTTGCCACAAATAAAACTAATATGGCATTCATAGTGAGTGCAATTAGCTCATACCTCCTCTGTTATTGATGTTTAAATGTCTGGAGCAGAATATAACATTGAAAATATAATAATGGTAATAACCACCTTGAAGTCTGTGTAAATTAATGTAACTTTAATACAGGCCTCTCTTTCTATTAGAGGTCGCTGTAGAGTGTTCTAAAGTATTCTGAGCAGCTTTATTATTATCATTTTATTTTTTTATTATTTCAGTCCAAATGCACAGAGGCAGAAAAGTTAAAGACGATTATTTAAGTATGTAAAACCACACAGAACAACAACAACCCGCGCACACTCAAACTCAACCCGTTTGCGTGTGTGTGCGCGTATGTGCGTGTGCGCGTGCGTGTGTGTGTATAGCACTGGTAGGCTCAGGGCTGGGATTTTGGGTTAAATATTCAAAATGGCGGACGGAGGAGCAGCGAGTCAAGATGAGAGTTCAGGACCAGGTAATGATTACAGCATTTTACATATTCATACTCATATTCAAACTGTCTTACTCGCGAAGTGCGATTAAAGCGGAGCGCGGAAGAAACGCGGAGGAGTCTCCGGGGAGGACGACGTTGAGTTTACATGCAGCCGTAACGTGACAGAGGAGGAAACCAGCTATAGCAGCGCGATGGCAAATTACATGGAAACATGCCTCCCGCCCCCCCCACCCCCCTTTTGTGTGATTAGACGGCCGTACGCCGCTACATATTCATACCTCTGTCGACAAATACAATTTAGCATATTTTATTAGTAATCGCCGAAGTGCCTCCAGTTCATGTGTGATACGTTTAAGACATTCCGTCAACGCAAACTGATTGAAATCAGCAGCTAGCGAGCTAGCTACACGGTTAGCTCGCTGCTAGCGCTGCGCTTTGTGTTGCTTCTGCGCGAGAGGGAGAGGGAGAGAGAGAGAGAGAGAGAGAGGGATAGAGAGAGGGGGAGAGAGAGGAAGGTTTGCATATTCATGTCGGGGAGCCGGGCAGCAGCGGCGGCTGTTCTCGGATAACTCATGTGCGAAATATTTAAAACGGGGAGCAGACGTGTGTGTCTTGTTGTTGTTAAGGAACAGGCGGCGCCTCGAGCTGCTTTCCACGGCAGAGCGTCTCTCCTCTCCTCCTCTATCTCTCTCTCTCTCTCTCTCTCTCTCTGCCTTTTGTGTGCTCCGCCGACCCTCCCGCAGCCCGTTGTGTTATTCATGCGGGCCCGACGGAGCGCACCGCCGCCCCGGGGGAGCCCCGACCCGGAGCCGGGGCTCCGCCTGCGGCCGCGCGGTGTCCCGGCTGTCAACACCGCGCTGGGTGTTTACGTGAACCGGGGCGGGGAGCTAACACGTGCTCCCGTTAAACGGCTAACCCCGTCTCTAACTTAGTGTCCTGATAACTTTTACCCTCGTTTAGAGCTGAGATGACGTGATTGTGTCGGGTGCATGATACACAGGGTAACTGGGTGGTGCTCGACGTGGGTCGCCCAGTGCTCGGGTCATACGAGCAGTTCAAGTCGGGCACTTTTCACACGTCAGAACTGTGCAAATAACGAGCAGTTCAATCCATTTGATTAATAATATTTAATTTATTCGTACAACTTTTATTTTAATTTGATTGAGCTGTTTAAAAAAAAAAGAGCTTGGTTTGCATCTACAAAGGCCTTCGTTGTTGTGAGTTTTGATTGAGTCTGAATACAAAGCTCGTACCTGTGAATCCCCCCCAGGCTGAGAGAGAGAGAGAGAGAGAGAGAGAGAGAGAGAGAGAGAGAGAGAGAGAGAGAGAGAGAGAGAGAGAGAGGAGGAGAGAGAGAGAGAGAGAGAGAGAGAGAGGAGGAGAGAGAGAAGAGAGAGGGAGAGAGAGAGAGAGAGAGAGAGAGAGAGAGAGAGAGAGAGAGAGAGAGAGAGAGAGAGAGAGAGAGAGAGAGAGAGAGAGAGAGAGAGAGAGAGAGAGAGAGAGAGAGAGAGAGAGAGAGAGAGAGAGAGAGAGAGAGAGAGAGAGAGAGAGTTCTTACTCCTCACTCCTCACTCCCGGCCGGGCAAGACGCAGCTTGATGGCGCTTCTTTCTTTGCTCGGCCTCGTTTCACTGCGCCATTTAGTTTCACCTTGAAGAGCCAGTGTGTTGGGAGCAACTCCACACAGAGGATATGCATGTTTATCTTCCGTCAGACAAGGACAGTTATGTGTTTTACTTCACAGTAAAGTAAACAGATGGTTATGATTGGATCATTTGTGTGTTGTGTGTGTCGCAGTAGTGGGCTTATGCTGCTGGGGCATACCTGTATTTGCATGTCAACACAGCAAATTCAATGGAGCTGCAGTACTGACTCTTTATTTGCTTGTTTTTGTTTTTTTCATAATAAAATCCAGCTTGATGTCTTGGTGATGTCACTGTTGATTTATATTGTATTCTTGGTGATACAAACGCACTATTCATACCCTCCCCAAGTTGTTCTAGGACTCACACGGTGACTTCCCACAGTAACGATCGTCTCACATTACCTGAACTTATGTTTACCAGTGAGACATGATACTGAATGAATTTCGCGTATCTTAAGCCAAGAGGAGATTATTAGCATATTGGTGAATACAGTATATCCGCGGTCTGGAAATAGGCTCCCTTACTTCAAAAAATATAATTAACGTATTAAACTGGGCTTTAACTTGTTACCTTTTTTTGGTCAATTTGAATGCTTAATGTCGATAATGTTCTTGGGGTCAATTTGCCCCAGGGCTGTTTTTCACTGTCAAACATATAAGAAATTTTTTTACTTTTTTTAATATATTTAGGGCTATTTAGCTAGTAGTCAAAACAAAAACAAAAAAAGTACACTCACACTGAAACTTGGGAACAATATTATAATTAATAATTTTCTGGAGGTTTTAATTGCTGGGGTCAAATTGACCCCGAGGGTAAAATATGTTAGTAAATGTGAAGGTAACAGGAGGGTTAAAGAACAGACAACAAATAATGTGCTCATCCTCACACTTAAGGTACTTTTCTCATTTAATCATTTTTTCCCAGTTGTACTCTCATTCCAGCCTTGTAGTTCCATCATGAATATTCATGAATGTAAACACAGTTGTTATGAATAATGCATCACTCGCAGTAATAAATTCAGGACATGCCATCTCAAAGTACTGAGAAGGCCTCCGTGAAGCTTTTTCCATGTGCAGGGAGGTATCATAACTAATACGAGCTGTGTGGTGTGTGCTCACTACAGATAACAACTGGTGATCAGTCCAAAACGACCTATTAGGACGATGGCAACATAAAGCAGACATTTGGCTGAAGATGGGCACATTATCTCTAAAAAACAGGTTTATTTACATACTACAATACGTAATTGTTCGGTTACATTGGGCTATATATGAAATGCATTTGGAAGAGGCACACATATGGAGCCCTTTTTAAGTGGAAATAGCTATAGGTACAACAAGTGAGGACACACAATGAGATAATTCACATCACGGGAGGCCTTCATGAAAAGTAAACCCAGAGGGCTTTGGGATCGGTATTTGGCACGTTGTCCCCGATGACTCTCTTGCGTCTGCCGCTAGTGAGATCACTAATTAACATTTATCTAGAATTTCATGAAAAAAGTCTTTGCCGCAAAGAGTTTGAAACATTCGTCTTTCTTATTTAGTCTAACAAAAATGTTGTTTAGCAGTTTTAATTATGTGCCTTTTTTATAAATGAGGCGAAAGTGGGCACGTTTTGCAGCAAGTAGCCAGGGTATGCAGTAAAATCTGAAACAAATTTACTTGGAAAGTGAAACACACACCACTTAAACAACCAGCAGTTATTGCTAGTATCAGCTACCTACATGGGGAATTTAAATGGGATTTCAGACTGCCTACACCACCAAACTGTAGCAGTGAATCATGGCTACCCTCCACATGGGCTGTTATGAAGTAGTTGAATATTCCTACTCTCCAATCCCTAGAAACTTCACTTTAATTTAGTTAGATTGAATTTTCTAGCTGGCCTATAGCCGTTTGCCTAATGACCACCCAAGAGATACCACTGTAGCTTACAGGGTGTGAGCCGCATCGGCCCTCATCAAATTACACTGCATTGTATCTTCCTCCTTGGCCTCGGCCCAGTGTTGCTATTTGTTGTCAGATTGTGTTGGTTTAATATGAATATTAAAAGAAATTAGAAATACTTTGAGTATTCATGTTGATTCTGCTTTAACCGGGAAGCGTGCGGTTGTTTGGTTATAATCCTTCTCAAATGAACAGATTATCTCTCGCGGTGGTACAACCCCGACTGTCCCAACATCGCCTCGTGCTCGGACCGTAAAGGTGGTCTTGATGTGTTTTTAGGGTGAAGAATAGAGGTAGTAGGGCAGACTGTGGATGCACTAATTAAGTTTTGCGTTGTCTCATGTTGAATCTCTCCACTCTCACTAACGGCTCTGCAGTGTTCAGCCAGCCTCTCCCACGTTACGGCGCTAATGAGATATCTATTTAAAATTCTATTTGCAGGATATTTGTGTAAAGCGTCGTTCCACAGCCGGATTTTGCAAACCGATCAACCAAGTAGCTGTACGTGCTGTGAAGTGCGCTGCTGATGACTGCCTTCTCATTCACTTCTCCTTTTGTGTGTTCATTTGTTTGCATGATGTGATTGTTGACGAGGTCTGAGGGATGGACCCCTTCCAGATTCTTTACACTGATGTGGCATCCGTATGGATCTTAACGTGTCCATCTTGTTGAGCGGTCTGGACTTTAACCAAACACGGGGTTGTTTGACGAGATCAACGGTGAGAGTCTTAGTGATCATTTGAGGATTAGGCTGCTTTACTTTGAAAAAATATACTGTTGTTCAAACAAAACAAGGTGTGTATATACATATATATATATATATACATACATACATACATACATACATACATACATACATACATACATACATTGTTATAGACTCATTAAGATTACAAATAGTTTTTTGTTGTTGTAATAATTAATTAACTGCTAGCTATAATAACCCAGTGCACATTTATAACATTTAAGCATGGCTAATTTGTGTCAGAGTTTGTGAAACGGAGGTAGCATGCAAGCAGAAACTAGACATATTCATCTAAAAGTAAGGAGAACATGGTTGAACCATCGATTTCCTGCTTCACCAAGCGGTACTCAAACACAGAAAGAAGATAACAGACCAATTATGATCCACGTCTTTATGACGACGGTCACAGCATTCACTTTTATTAAATCAGTGGATTATCTGAAATGATTTGACGAAGTAGATTAACAGAAAATAAATCGTCATTACTTTGTCGTTTCTAGATTATAAATATCCTTTAGTCCTAGTCTTTCAATGATCTTCTGTCCAGTGTCATTTATCATAATGAGCTCATTTGCTCTGCGGTCGGGATGTTTGTTCCCCCTCGGCTTTAAGAATGTGTATATCGCAATATTTTCAGACGTTTCATCGACTTCTCCACTACAGTCCTATTTATTGGCGTTGCTTAACATCCTGTCTATAATCGGTTCAAATGAACACTTTTTGAACGTGAGCCGTGTTGATCGATCAAGGGTCATTTAACCACCGCTGCCTCACGGCCTGTCGTATGAGCGGCTGTACAAGCGGCGGCCTGCGTCGTGACGGAGGACCTGCCTCACGCTCTCGCTGTGCCGATAACGCTCCGTTTGTTTTTCAGTGCGTCTGTGTCGAGCCGGTCAGCTAGTGTGTAAATGCCTTTCCTCAGGCAGCGTGGACTGAAGAAGTTGAGTTTTAAGCTCCGCCCCCTGTCCACCACGACACAGCCATGCGTTACTTTCCATTCAGCCCGATGCACTGGACACCGGGCGGTTTCCCCGCTGTAACTTCTACAGCAGGCTGGAAATTAATTTTGAAAGGCCTCCGAAATGAAATACTAATGGCATGTAAAGCTAATCTAAATATGCTAATCCCCAAACACGTCATAAACATGGGCAGCAACAGCCGCCACCCACTCTCTGTAGTCGCTCGCTGAGGAATGCTTTAGCCACAGGGGGTCTAGCGGTAATGACAGGCTTGTGGTGGATTAATGTGGAGTTATTTATTTCCGATTGAGCGAGTCTCCCTCCCACTCGAACCCCCCCACCACACACACACACACACACACACACACGCACACACACACTTCTTTTTGTTGCAGTTGGGCCCAGTCTCCATGACTCCTGGAGACACTTTGAACGAGCCGTCTGAGATGTTCTCTTAATGCGGTGCGCCTTGCTTGCATGTCCAGATCGCCGCCGACAGGCCTCGCCGTGCATTCTGGGATATCGTCCGCCCTTTACCTGCTCTTAGCTAATTACTTTTTAGCGGTGCACTCGCACAATAATTGGTCTTGTGCCGCTGCCTCTCCTCCCTGTGCGGCGCCAAGTGCTAGTTTGAGCACTTTTTTTTCTCTCCCTCCGTCTCTGCGCCGTCCTTATTCCCCTGTTTTTTTATCGTCCTCCAAAAGCCATCCAATTAATATGCTAATGAGCTGATAAATATTTATAGGGATTTCAATTATGCAGAAAGCTTTCAGAGCCCGGTGTGAAATGCGTCGCTCGCAGGACTTCAAAGCCTTGCATTTCTAACGAGGTAGGGGCAGATTTGCATATGGCTTTAATCAGCTGAATACTGATTATGCTTCATTATAGAGTTGGAGATGGGGGCGGAAGGGGGGAGAAGAGAGAGAGAGAGTTGGAGGAGACCGCCAGCTGCACTTGTCGTTTGTTTCATTCCAGAAAGAGGGGTTGAACTTTTTCAGAAGTACAGGCAATCTTGGCGAGAGAGAGAGAGAGAGAGAGAGAGAGAGAGAGAGAGCGAGTGCAAAGTAGGCACTGCAAAGGGGAGAGGGGAGAGCTAAAAGGAAAGAAAAGAGTGCACAGAGAGAGAGAGAGAGAGAGGGGTGAGAAGGAGAGCTGTTTGCCTAGACCCTGTTGGCTTTCCCAGTGTTGTTCAGTGAACCGTGGGGTGGACAGTGCCTCTGTGTCTGTGTAGTACTGGTGGTATTAAACTCTGCTCGCTGCTGACCAGTGGAGAGTGAAGAGAGAGATAGAGAGAGGTAGGAGGAACAGTGCCGACTCCCTGCCGGTGGGTTTCCCCGGTAGATGCAGTTTTCCATCATAGTTTCTGCTGCCATGTTGGAAAACACAGTTGGAGCGAGAGCGGGTGAGTTCCCAACGAGGCCGTGATGCAGCTCGCCCGCTCGGCGCCGAGCGGGAACGTCTCGGTCTGACGCCCTTTAGCGTTACGTGTTGCGTTTTGTTGTTTTACTGTGATGGTTGTTTCGTCATCGCCGTGCGGCGCGTCCGTGTTAGCGACGCTCCTCATTAATGTCGGCCACAGTGACAGACATGCGACTGCAGGATAGGAATGTCGTGCAGCCACGCGATGCGCTCCTCCCGGTAGCGACCCTCAAGGAACCGAGACGGGACTGTGATGTTTCTACGGGCGGTGGGTGTGAGTCTGTCTCACTGTCTGTCTCTGTCTGGCTTTTCCAGATGCTAAAGTGAATAATCAGTCAGAAACTACTAAATGTGCAATGGAAAGTGGTGACGGGAACACCGGTGAGTGACCTCCAGCTTCCTTCCTTTTTGCTTCGTCTTTAACGGGACAGAAATCCGGCTGTTCAGAGTTTCACTGCCTCATTCAACAGGTTTCAAATTCACAGCCAAAATGAAAATGACCCACTACCCTTCTGTGTTATTGACTCATTGAAAAAAATAAAACAACATTGCAGCTTTCTGAAAGTCGTTGTCTTCGTCAGATGAAGAGTTGACCTCACAGAGCAGTTTCCCCTCACTTTATGAATAACTCACTCGTTTGCTGCCAGAGCTGCTGTGACCCGGGAGATGCATTGTGTGCACATCTGAATGTTCCAACTTTGTAACCTGCAATCAAGGCAACATGAATGCTTGCCGTTTTAAGTGTCAATATCATAATTCTGTGATGATTCACCAATCAAATTCATGCAGCTGTGTAACGACTTTGGATCCCCGTCACAGCTGCTCTCACTTAAAAAAAAGAAATGTTTCCCTCCACCTGACAGCACTTTGTTTTCCTTGAGCATGCTTCCACGGGCTTCTCGTATTCTGTTCCTCATGTTTGTGTTAAAATAACAAGAATGTAAATTGCTTTTCCAATTAAACCACAATGAGAAACCTCTCCTCCGTTTCTCTGACGGTTCGTTTCATTCTCTGTGTTTCTGTCCTCAGGAATCCAAATCAATGGGTTTGACTTTCAGAGGCAGACGATGCCGGCAATCACTAACGCACACGCACAAGCCCTCCTCCAACAGGTAACACCGCGCACACCATCACACAGCTCACCGTCAATGACTGGTTTTGTTGTTTTAGTGGTAGTCGTCTTGGTTGACACTGTTTTGGTGTAGCGACACGTCTTAATTGTAGTTTTACAATGAAAATGCGTCTGGAGTTTGAACAGAGGTACGCTCATATGCACCCACATATGCACAAGCAGGAAGAGTTCATTTAAATGAGCCAGGCTCTCCTTGTGTCGCCTGGCAACACGGCAGATTAATCAACCCTGTATGCTAATTAGCTGCTCTGCGGTTGCTCGGAAACAGATGGCGGCAAATATGCAAATCTATGCAGAATTTACATGCACTGCATAACAGTTATTTTAATTAGCATCTCAACTCTTCCCCTCCCTTCCCACTCACTTTCCTGTCTCTGAAGGCTGCAGCACATTTAAATCCCCCCTTTCTCACTTCCTTTTCAATTCAAATTCCTCTCCCTGCTCAAAGACTGAAGGCTCATTCTCAGAAAGCCACTCAGGTAGCTCAGAGATTTCATGTTTCGTTGTGTTTTTAGCGGTGTGCTTATTCTTTTATTTTTTTATTATCTTTTTATTTCATTCTTTCGGTCTGAATTAAGCGTCCTTTCAAATTGCTTTCATTTAACGAAATAAACAATTGGCTCTTGTTGTTTTTCTGATTTAAAACCTATGGCTTATTTGATCAGGCCTGCCTCGTGCTGTCAACAATTGTCAGTCACGCCTGTAGGAAGATCTCTGCTAAGCCTCCCTCTCTGCTTCACCTCCACTAGTCTAAGTCGGAAGACTCGAGTGCTCTTCCGACCTCCGTCCAGCAGAGCGTTTTGCCTCAGACCCAGCTAATGTTGTCCGGGGGACAGATTGCAGGAGTAAGTGGCCTGTTGCCTCGTTGCTGTTGAGTTTAAAAGTTAGTCGTGGGCCTCGTGGCCATGCATCTGGGGTGACGCTCCAACACGTTCGACCCTCGCTGAAAGATCGGGTGATGGAATGACCGCTCGCCCCGATCCTGTGGCTTCTGTGTCTGCCTGTCCATCCCTGTAGTCGTCAGGCTACGTCCAAATTATGTTCGTCACAGAAAATGGACGGCGGGTTTTGGACGTAGCCTCGACGCCGTCTGTGCACTCGTGGTCAGGCCGACTACACGGCACATTCCATACCCATCCGTGTTCTCCCGGGAGCCATCGCTGTTGACCGTCTGCTATGCTGGAGCGAATGTGTGCCGTGCATGTGGACATCGCCGTGCTCTCTGCTCAGCTGCATGAGTCTGCTCTCCATTTGCCTGTCTGGGGTCATTTTAGTGTTGCCACAATAACGACAGTTTCTGTACAACTTTGATACCTTTTTTAAAAAAAGTAAAATGCAATAAAAAAATAGTGGCTAGACAGTCTTTGACCTCGATAGCATGATGGCAAATGTACTTCATTGTATTTCTTTAAAGGTGTGCTGTACACAAAATAAGAACAATAATGTGAAGGAGAAACTGGAGGAGGCCAGGCTGCTGACGAGTTCACGCCAGTAGACTGGAGCAGCATTTAACCCTCCTGTTACCTTTGGGGTCATTTTGACCCCATTTAATGTTTAACGTCTCTAAAAATATGATTGAATTTACAACTTTGATACTTTAAAAACATAAGATGCAATAAAATGATGTGGCTAGACAGTCTTTGACCTGAAAAACATGTAAAACATTTAAGAAATATCAACTTTTGTATTTATTTAAAGGGCTGTTTAGATATTTAACACAAAATAAGAACAATAATGTGAAGGAGAAACTGGAGGAGGCCAGGCTGCTGACGAGTTCACGCCAGTAGACTGGAGCAGCATTTAAACAACAGCTGGCAACAACACAATCCACCTGTGGTTGATGAAGCTGAAGCAAGTAGTACAATTTAAAAATGGATTTTATTGCACTTAATGGGGGTAGACTCCTTGCCATCATGTCAAGACCAGTGTGTAAATGTGATAACTCTTTTATAAGTTAAATATTACACCTCTCATGGGTATCAAAGCCAAAACTCAAGTATTGTGACAAAACTAACTCATCCAATCTGATACAACATATAACTGATTTCTCTAAACGCTACTTAAATGCTTTTGTCTACCTTCCTGACCTCCTACCATGTCCTGTGTCTCTGTCCGCCTGCCCACCTTCTCCCTCTACGTCTCCGTCTCTGTCTTGGCTCCTCAGTTGACGCTGACCCCGGCGCAGCAGCAGATGTTGATCCAGCAGGCCCAAGCTCAGCTGCTGGCTGCGGCCGTGCAGCATTCAACCAGCCAGCAGAACAGCACCACCGGGGCCAGCATCTCGGCCTCCGCGGCCGCGCCCATGAGCCAGCTGCCCATGTCGCAGCCCATCCAGATCGCCTCTGTAAGATCCACTCGCCCCGTGTTTCCTGCAAATCCTTCATGCATATTTTACATATAGAACTCAACGGCCCTGAAAGGTTTTGAATGAAGCCGACTGTCTCGTCAGTCAGTGAGTCAGATTTGGTTTTAATCAAATTATTTGTACAGTTCGGCCTTGATTCCACAAATGCTCTGTGCACAAGTGCCTTCATCCTTCTGGGCTGCCCTCCTGTGATTTACGATATGTTTGCAAGGCTCCTCCTTCGGTTTTTATTTTTTTCAGCGCATTGAAAACATTAACATGTGTGGCAGATTGCCAACGTACCGCATGCCATGTGTTCCACAGAGAGTTAGCACACCTTAAGAAGATGCTAATTAGAATTAGAATTAGGGTTAGGGTTGGGTAACACATTTGACAGCATATTTTGCTAACGTTGGTAGCATGCACGCTGTGTAACGCTGTTTATTATATGCCATTACGCACACGAGACTGACAACAAGTTATACGCGACTTACAGGAGACGTGATCCCTCAAACTTTATGCATTTCTTTTTTAATTGGTCTTTTCGTATCACCTGAATCTGCTGCTGGCTGTCTGGAAATATTTCACCTCTCTGAAATATGGACATGATAATTAAATATAAATAACTGGTTTCAGATGAGACAAACTATTTTAAAAAGCAGTGCTGACAACCTGCTAACGCTTCTGGCCAGGATAATTGCTTAATGTGTATCACAGAGTACTGAGGGGATTGTTTTTTTCTCCACATGAATTTATACAGCAGCATTGACCTGAACAATGTTACTGGAAATAACTAATTAGAAATTCAACACTGCTCCCGTATATAGTATTTATTCTCCTAATTGACATTCTCTGCTTATTATAATAAGATGAGAATCACAATATTGTGATTGATGTACAAATACAAACACTACTGGGAGGCATTCTCCAGTTGTAATAATCAGTCACAGCTGTGTGTTTATAAATGGTTAATTGTTTTTTCTTTTCTTGCAGCAGCTACAGCCGCAGAATCTAAGCATGCCTCAGTTTGTTCTGCTGCAGCCCGGCCACCCGATCGCCACTCTACAGCAGCCCACTCAGTTCATCATCTCACAGCCAACGCAGGCCCAACAGGGTGAGTTCATCACAACTAGGAGGAGAGCAGGATGGACATTTACATCTTTTTTTGCGGGCAATTTTTGCCCAACTGACTGAAATCCAGGGGCATTTAAAAATAAATTGGGGGCACTTTTTGAAACTTGTGAAATAACATTTAACCTTTGCTCAAATGATAAATATACTTATTCAGGCTTACAGGATATATGAGCAATTATCATAAAAATGCCAATAATAAGAGTATTAGTCGAAGTCTACAGATTCAAAGTGTTTCTTAGACTTTTTGAAGAAAAGAAAAAAATAGAAAACATAAATCAGACAATTACATTTTATTCTTATTTCTTTGTCTTATTGTTATTCAATTTTTTAAACAACTATTAACAATTAAGATTGTCTTATTAAAAACATTTTTTATTACAAATTATATTTATTAATTTTTGTGTGTATACCTACCCAGTAAAGGTAATACAGACGGGACACAAAACAAAGAACAAAAACAAGACGCTATTAAATTATCCAAATTATGGGGGAATTCTTTGTCCCTCTCCACGTGATATCTGGGGCAACATTGTGTTTCTTCGGGGCAGTTTTGCCCTTTGCCTTCGTATATTTCCAACACTGGATAAGAGACTTCATCGTTGTAAAGCAGTCTTTTTTTTTTTAACTCAACGACCACGTCTTTCACTCTCTAGGCCTATTGCAAGCCCAGGGTCTTCTAAGTCTACCTCAAAGCCAAGCTAACCTCCTGCCGACTCAACAAAGCATCACCCTCACGACTCAGGTTGGTAACGATGCCAACTCTGAAAGAAATGTGTTTCAGTTACCTGCACTTCGCCAACTGTAATCCAGGTGTTAGAATCAAAGCGAACGTTTATATATTTGCTCGGGGCATTTTCTTAACCCCAATAAAAAATTCCACTCTGTATTTCTCTTGCAGCCCGCCACTCCAACCCGCACAACAGCAGCCACACCTATTCAGTCCCTGCCCCACAGTCAGACTACACCCAAACGACTAGACACCCCCACCTTGGAGGAGCCCAGCGACCTAGAGGAACTGGAACAGTTCGCCAAGACCTTCAAACAGAGGCGCATCAAGCTGGGCTTCACACAGGTGTGTGTGTGTGTGTGTGTGTGTGTGTGTGTGTGTGTGTGTGTGTGTGTGTGTGTGTGTGTGTGTGTGTGTGTGTGTGTGTGTGTGTGTGTGTGTGTGTGTGTGTGTGTGTGTGTGTGTGTGTGTGTGTGTGTGTGTGTGTGTGTGTGTGTGTGTGTGTGTGTGTGTGTGTGTGTGTGTGTGTGCAACACTGAATGGATTGATTGATCCTCAGTCTCCATGATTGTAAGATTAGCATTTCAAATGTTCCTCGGTACAGAGCAGCGATGTACTCAGATTTCAGTTTTTTTTGTTGCTCACAGCGTTTATTTTGCTCAGGTTTCTTTTTGTCTCGCTCCTTTCCCCTCCGGCTCCCCAGGGGGACGTTGGCCTGGCCATGGGGAAGCTGTATGGAAACGACTTCAGCCAAACGACCATCTCTCGCTTCGAGGCCTTGAATCTGAGCTTTAAGAACATGTGCAAACTGAAGCCATTGCTGGAGAAGTGGCTCAACGATGCAGGTTTGTCCCTGAACGCACCCCAACGACGCCCAGAATGCTTCGCTTGCTTGGGGATTCTGTGCTGTCGTCTGTGTAATGTTGACGGTGCCCGGCCTTTACCTCTCCTCCCTTCCCTTTGTGTCGGTGCTGTTTGTGCAGAGAGCCTGACGTCTGACCAGTCCCTGTCCAGCCCCAGTGCCCTGGGCTCCCCCGGCATGGGCATAGAGGGGATCAACCGCAGACGGAAGAAGAGGACCAGTATTGAGACCAACATCCGAGTGGCCTTAGAAAAGAGTTTTCTGGAGGTTCGAAGCTCATTTCCCCCAAATCAACAATATTGATATCAGAAGGGAACATTTGGTTTCAGCTGACCATTCAGTGAGTAAACATGTCTCCACGGTGCTTACAGTGCTTCTCTGGCTTTGTTGCCCTCTTGAAGCAGAACCAAAAGCCTACCTCTGATGAGATCACCATGATCGCTGACCAGCTCAACATGGAGAAGGAGGTGATCCGGGTCTGGTTCTGCAATCGCCGGCAGAAGGAGAAGAGGATTAACCCCCCCAGCAGCTGCATCAGCGGAATAGGCAGCACGCCCATTAAAACCATCTTTACCCCCAGTAGCCCTCTGGTAAGCCTCACTTCTCTGTTCCCTAGCTTGTGTCCCCGTTCGGTTTGAGGATCTGTTCCACTTTTATTTGAAGGTTTATCGTGACTATGTGGATTTTAGTTGATTATTCTCTGGAATTGTCTCCAATGCCAAACGATGCATTATGTCAGCCTGTAGCTCCCTGTCCCTCTTAACACAGCCGCTCATTCAGTCCTCCCTCTGCCCCTGTCTCCCAGGTGGCCAGCACAGCGAGCCTTGTGAGCAGTCCCACTATGAACACGTCCACCACTCTGACCGTCAGCCCAGTGATGCCTCTCACCAGCACCAGCGTCGCCAATTTGTCTTTCACAGGTGTGTACAGATGTGCTTGACGCGTGTAATCACCACAACATCATAGAAACGAATGTTAACCTGTCCCCCCACCCCCCCACCCCCCCCACCCCATAGGCACAAACACTGCATCCGTCATCTCCGCTGCGCCGATTTTTACCACGGCCAGCTCTCCGTCTTTAAGTCCCTCGCCGACGACCATTCTGTCCAATAACTCGGAGAACAAGATGCAAACCATCTTCAACCAGATCCCGACCAACATCCTGGGCTCGGGTCAGCTGATGGTGTCGGCGTCGGGGCTGTCCGCGGCGCTGCAGGGTGCACAGTTACCCGGCGGCTTCGCCGCCATGGCTGCTGCTGCCGGGCTCAACTCGGGACTGATGGCGTCCTCCCAGTTCACTCAGGGGTCAGTACACGGTCGTGTTCACACACGGCCTCTGATTGCGGCGCCTGGCGTGTGGACTCGGGGTCTTCTCTCCTGATTTTAAATGATCCGTCTGTGTCCAGGGGGGCCCTGCTCAGTCTGACCGGCGGCCTCGGCGGCGCGCTGAGTCCTGCCCTCATGAACAACAACACCTTGGCGACCATCCAAGGGGTGTATCAATGTATGTATATCTTCTTCAACTTTACACAATATACACACTTTCCGTGTAAGGAGGTGGGGCGTCCATCCTTTGTGGGTATTGACAGTTCTGTTGGTTGACTCGACCTGATCTAGAGGCCAAAACCAACATTGTTTACTCCCTAGAGCATCTCATAATGCTTACTTATTGCATTAAAAAAATACAGATATATGCCGGTGTTGTTCTCACGAAGACTGTATTTGCAGCTGAAAGCTGTAATGAGGTCCGTGATGACTTAATATAACATAAAACCATTATTATCGTGTTTAGTATGACAGGAAGTGACACAAGTTCATGGCTATTTTACTAAACCTGGCTAATTACAAAATTCATGTAAACATTCATCCATAAATAAAATAACATATCTATAAATTCAAATGAGAAAACCCCCGTAATCACGGGTTTTTGTAGATAACACATTGTTTGCATAATTTCTTTGATTAAAGAACAATTGAGGGCACAATGCATTTGCATATTAAAAGCCAAATAATATATTAATAATATATTCCAAACCAATACAAGTATTTTTTTTATGCTTTTACTTTTGACTCCTCTCAGCCCCCCCCCCTCGTCTGCCTCTCTAAACACGCCGACCCCCCCCCCCCCCCCCCTCTCCTCCACAGCGCTGGCTTCGGGCGGCATCACGTCTCTAGACGGCAGCAACCTGCTGTTCGCCAACACTTCTGCCGGCACGCCGATCTTCCTGACCCCCCAGAACCTGTCGCTGCTCACCGGCTCGCCCCTCAGCCTGGTGTCGGCCGGGCCGGGGGGGCTGCAGGTCATTACCGACGCTCACCATCAAGCCACCACGGCGGCCGTGCCCGTTCAAACGTCGACCATTACCACTGCCTCCAAGGCTCAGTGAGGCCAGCCGGGCGGCGTCCTGACTGGAAGGCCCTATTCCTCCTGCCGAGCACTACCTTCACACCGTGGAGGGAATAGGGAGGCTGTTGGCTAGAGGCTCTGCGCTTCACTAACCTCCCCACATTCTTTCCACTGTATCTATCATTATTTAATCCTTTTGCTGCCACCAAAAAGAAAACAACCTCAAATGAGGTTGAGGTTGACTTTTTTTATTTAGTTTTTTGTTTCCTGTTGATTCCTTTATGATTCTTGGATGTTGTTTTCCCACCAACAGTCGCCAGATGGACACTGTTGTTGGCCTGCCGCTCCTCATGAGCCTTGAAAAGTGTCCAGGGAAAAGAATATATATCCTCGGCACCATCAAGCGGTTCATATTTTTTATATATATATATATATATATATATATATATATATATATATATATATATATATATAAATAATCGCCCCATATTTCCATGTCAGAATTTTGTCTGAAATACTTCTAACCAAAAACTTTAGGATTTTGCTCTTTTAACATTCAAACTAAACAATTTACTACTAATTTTACTATATTCATCATCACTAATGGGGATTTGTGTGTCGCCCCATCTTTAATGAACACTTTTCTTTTTTTCGGACAGGCCTTGACGTAAATCATATCAGTTAAATTTGTAGAGACTTTTTATTTTTTCTTTGCAGTTTTGTTTTTTTACATTTTCAGAACTTTGTAAGTATAATATCAGTTCAAATTTAACGATACATTTTTAATCGTGGTTATAAGGCTTTAAAAACAAGTAATAAGTGGCCGATAAAGGTTGTCATTGCTTTAAGGCTCAGAGGGGCGGGACGCGTCTCTCTGAGCCTCCTTCTGGAAACACTGAGTTTCTCACTTTGCTGCCGTGGCAACGAGGCTCCTGTGCTTTTGTATCGCGACGGATTATAGACACTGATAGACAACGACTGAGAACGTTGCGTTGAGAGCTTTATAACGAGCTGCAGACATGTGGTCCTGTGTCGGATTAAGGGTGATGTTGTTTTGGATGGTAACCTATTGGAAAACTGTACATTTAGTTTGGATTCAGAGCGTCTGCACGATGCTGAGCGGTCAGGACCCGATCCACGAGGACCGGCCGGTTACGGGGAGGACTAGTCGGGGGGCGTGGTCATTATACCAAAGGGTGGTGGCATTGGCTAGATGGGGTTTATTGTATTGTGTTTTTGTTTGAGTTCTTTTTGATAGTAGTACCGTCGTATCTACTTGTGCACAGTATCTGTACCAAAAAACTGGATTGTTGAGCTGCAGTCTGCCTGTCTTGGGAGGAATGAAATTCTGTCTTTTTATTTGTCTGCAGTCGTCGGACTGGCTCACGTACTTTAAGATATACCAAAAATATTTGTTAAAATAATTGCTGTGTGTCGTCGGTGTAGTCTAGTCGATATATTTATGAGTACAAAATCTCTCTTCATCGTCAACAGAATATAGGAATGCAATATTTTGATGATCATTTTCCAAAGATTAGCTTTTTTTCTTATTATTTGACAAGAGCTCAACTTTTTTTAATTGGCAGCACAACTGACCAAAAGGAGCGCGATTGGCAGGTTGGGGCTCGAGAAAGTAGTTTCCTTTACCTTTTAAAACCTTTTTTTATTACCGCCCCTGACGTCTGCTCCTGGTTACCGCTCAGCCATTTGATGGCTTTGTTTTCCTTTTCACCTTTTTTGGCTTTTTCCGGTAGCAGTTTGGGACTCTTCTGAAGCGCAATGGAATAGTTCCATCTTTTAGTTTTTTTTATATACTAATAATTAGCCATGAAACAACAGCTTCAACCAAAGTGGTTTTCCTCAGTAGTTTCTGTACCTGTCCGAGCACGCAAGTTGACGTTCACGCGGTCTCTGCTCCCCACACTGCTGATAAATTATTTCCCCCTTTCTCCCACCTCGGTCGATACCGGATATTCCTGATTTGGTGCTGCGGGATAAGGATCACAGAAACTTTGCTTTAACAACTCGCTGCTGAAACTCGTGGTGGCGCTGAGCCGTTGAGAGGCCCCGCATGCTCGCCTATAGCTTTACGACCACAGCCTGTGAGAATCAGGCTTTACGGTTACGACCCCCCCCCCCCCTTTCTAGGGCTCGCTTCTAGAAAATGCATCGCCTGGATCCTCGGATAACAACGTACCGGGCCTCCTCTCAGAGCCTCATATCTAAACGCCCCCGCTCCCCGAAATGTGTCCGCGGACTCGTTCTGTTCAGTGCTGCACATCCAAGCGACCCACTCGCAGCACGTAGCATCGCTCTGCGTCCAGAAACCAATGAATGACCACCGTGACGATGCACCGCTGAGGTCATAACCGTGATGCACGTTACCCGCTAGTGTACTTCTTTTCTGTTGTTGACTTATTTTGACTGAATATACCTCAGCAGCACTTAAACGTAAAGTTCACCTTTAGGCATTTCTGTGTATAGAACAGTGTAGAATGTATAAGTGCGGTCTGGCTCGCCAGTCAAAGTTTATACTGATCAACATAGGAACCACACATGAAAGGACAACCTACTACTGCTATTTTCTAGTACTACTATTTATGGGGTATTTCCAGGTTTAATTATTGTTTTGAGATCCTTCTTGCCAAAGTAAAAGCCTTTCTCTTTGCAGCTAGGCGGGTGTCTGGCTGGTGTCCCGTCTTTAGGAGCCGGTCCTGTTCCAGCGCTGTTGGTTACTAAGAGTTGAACGTGTGCTCTCAAGATGAACCCGTCGTCATTGGCACCGTAGGATGTTACTGAAATATTTATCTGAATTAGAGAAACGATCTTTTCTTAATTCTATACATATAAATATATATATATAAACACGTGTAAGATATTCATATTTTATATTTGAACCGGTATGTTATCAAGACTGAATGTAGTGTTTATCGTGCTTAATCGAGAAAAAAGACAAAAACTCCCCCAAATGGTCCTTTTTTTGTTTTGTAGCTATTTTCTTTTTTCCCGAAAAACTGATGACCAAAAAAATAAGAGAATAAATCTGAGGCCACGCCCCCGGCGGCGAGCGAGTCGCTGACACCGGCACGGTCTCCTCCACAGGAAGAGTCGGGTGCTCCTGACTCTGAAGCCTCGGATCTTAACCTTTTTAATAGATTTTTATTTGTAGTCGTCGTGGACTTGATTTTTTTTTGTGCTGTCTTTAACAATCATTTACTTTTTTTTCTTTTTTTTTTCTATACATATATATATATATATATATATATATATATATATTACTTTATGCCTTTTTAAAATTGTTTTGTATAGTGAGAGGGCAAGATCACTGGCTTTCTTAGTTTGACAAAGAAGATTAACATTATCATTTATGCCTTATTGTTACGTAGAAGACATGAGAATTGTAGTGTGTGTGTGTGTGTGTGTGTGTGTGTGTGTGTGTGTGTGTGTGTGTGTGTGTGTGTGTGTGTGTGTGTGTGTGTGTGTGTGTGTGTGTGTGTGTGTGTGTGTGTGTGTGTGTGTGTGTGTGTGTGTGTGTGTGTGTGTGTGTGTGTGTGTGTGTGTGTGTGTGTGTGTGTGTGTGTGTGTGTGTGTGTGTGTGTGTGTGTGTGTGTGTGTGTGTGTGCTTGAGCACATCTGGTGCAACGTTTTCACTGAAACTAAACCGTGTACTTTGGGCATTTTGGAGCGTGGGATGATGACGTCGCTACCTGTGATTTTCGGTGCGACTCCGACAGGTCGAGGATACCTGCGAGAAAAGCTTTACTAATAATTCCAGCAGGTGGGTGCGTGTGTGAGAGTCTTTATAACGAGAGAATAGCAAAAGCCGTCTGCAAAACCATTCAGGTGCATGTCCATCTTTCACCTGGTGTTTGAGAGTTCTTTTAAAAACGTGGCGAGACGTCAGAGGACGGATTCAGTCACTACTGATTAACGGCGGCCTGCAGCCAGGTCAGGGGTCAAAGTACAGCTTGCGGTCCTAGCTGGACGGTTTAATCTCGAATAATGATTTTAACTGACGGCCTTTTTGCCGCCAGCTTTGCTTTTTAGTGCTTTTGTGTGATTGGGGCGACCCGGAGAGTCGGCGGCGCTCTGGTGGATCAGCCGGGGAGCGAGTTGTAGTCCGTCGCCCGGTTTAGGCAACGGAGCTGTTGCATACCTCATTTCTAACTCACGACTGAGTGAAACCTGCTTTAATCTACTTGTGAAATACAAAATATATATGATGAAAACATTCAAACAACACAAAAACACACTTGTGTCATTTGAGAAGCCCGTTCCCAGCTGTACTCAGACGGTGGTGCACGAGGCCGCCACAAGGGGGAGCCCAACATAATGTGGAGCCAGGACTCCACATTATGAATGTCTGCTGTTCCTCTTTCCTGATTTGGTGTTTTATTCGCTGCACTCTGATGTATCTTTTCTGCATTGGATGGAAATGATTTGTTGTAACTTCAGATTTAAGTTTATTTTAGTGTATTGTACTCACGGCCAGTTAAAAGTTACTTTTTGTAATATGAATCCCCCCCTCCACGTTTAAACACTTTAAGTTTGACAATCTTGTTTTTGCAAACGTTTTTCTTTATTTCCTCTCTGACAGAGTACAGGTATGTACACGTCTTCCCGCGCCCTGCTCTCTGTTCCCCGCGGTACCAACACAAACCAAAGACTTGTAACTTGATTGTATGTAAACTCAGCATCCACGTCCCCGGGCTGCGCGCTCCCACCGAGTCCTCTGTTCGTCTGCAGAGGTCGCTTTTTAATTGCATGCGAATGTGTATCCGCCCCGGAAACACTGCGCCGGTGGTTTTAGTGCCTGTGGGCGGGGCTTAAAGGAGGTTGGGGGGGGGACTGAGCGGGCTTCTCTGACCGACACGCACCAATCTTGTGGAAGCTGGGGGATGTTTGTTAATACACACTGGGGCTTTATTCCTGTGCACTACATGCTCAGGACTCTATGTTTTGCCTGTCTTCAGCGGCGTGTTGCTAGGATCTCTCTCTCTCTCTCTTGTGAAAATGCTGTCCCTGCCTCTCGCAGTATGTCCGTCTCTTCCTCGTCATCTGAACACTGTATAGTCCAGAAGCTTTAACCCTGTTGTCTTCAGGAATACACATCCTGCAGTCGATTTCACACTCACTGCTGTGTCCCTCCTCCTCCTCCTCTCCCACCCTCCGCTCTCTCCTTTGACATCGTCTCTTCACGACAGACTCTTGTCAGCTGTGCCACTATGCATCATGGTCCTTCACTCTGCATGGACAGTGTTCCTCCGGGCGTCACTGCGCCGTGCTTTCCTCCAGGCGGTGTCGTCGGACCCCACGAGCGCGATCCCAAAGCAAAAAATCCAAATATTTAACTTTTTGACAAATGCAGATACCAAAGATATCTCTCTGTCGTGTGTCTGTCTCTGTCTTTCTCTCCCTTCCACCCTGCAGCATGTGTATTAAGAGACAAACCCAGCACTGGCTTTAGTCCTAGCCTCAGTAATTCCAAAGCTAGATGTATATTTTAGTATATTTCCGAGAAGAACGTGCGTGGAAAGCGTCTGTTTCTCGTGTGTTTGTCGTAACCTCTTTTGTTTCTGTCACAGCATGGAACTAATTGCAGAACTGTCTTACTCTTGGTAGGTTAAAGATATAGTATTTTTGTATGTTTTGGGATTTGTCGTGCGTGTGCGTGCGTGTGTGTGTGTGAGATTATCAGTTCACAGCCTAAGTGACCATGTGGCTTTCAAACAAGGAAAAATGAGAAAGGAAAAAGGAACCGCCAACCATGTACATATTTCGTCTCGTGTATGTCAAGAACTGCATTGTGTAAAACGTTTACTACACGCGTGAACGGCTCGGGCTCATCTAGAGGAGTGTGTCCCCGGTTTTTATTTCCCTTCCTGGTTTCCATCGGGGACAAAGCGCTGAGCTGTGCTCCCATTGGACGAAAAGGAAAAACAAAAAGAAACTGCCTCCAGGGCGGCGGTATAGAGCCGAGAGGTCGTGTAGGAGTTTTAAGTATGTGAATCAGGATACATAGTAGATTTTGATGCATTTGTCTGCTGTATTTTTGTTGGTTTTGTTTTTATACACATATACAAATAATCTTTTACTGTAACTGTACAGTTCTCTTTTGTTGTAAACATCATTAAAACATTTTCCAAGTGTTTTGACATGAGCTTTGACTTTTATTGGCATTCAGATTTTATTTTATTTAGTTTCTCCTGTAAATATTAGTGAGCCGATAGGCCAAAAAAAAAAGTAGAACAATGTAGCTACTACACGTATGCATTGTTAGCGTTAGCAAGAGTTTACAGAAATTATATTTATCTAATGTTCTAAAACATGGGGGGGGAAGCCCTTTATATGCACAGTTAAGCGCTTTGAATTCTCTTATTGCAGCAGAAAAACAGCCAATCATAACTTTTGAGAAGTTTGTATCCAGAGTTTCATGTTTGCTTGATGAATTATGACTTAATGAGTCATCAACATACTTCCCCTATTTGGATCATTTATTCAGCCAAATGGTAAAGCATCAACACTGGAGCATGGACTTCAGGTCGGAGGCAGAGGAGGAGCAGAGCCTCTGGGCACCAGGGTCTCAGAGGGGTCAGGGTCCCTCTCCTCAGCGGGGGCCGGCTAGAAGAGAGACTCGAGGTTTAAGGATCTGCACCAGCAACCCGGGAGGAGGAGACCCAACGGATCCCGTTTGTGACGCAATCAAATGGGCCTGAAGCGATATGTCATCTCCTTTTATTTAGGGCATGTTATGTTCCATAAAGGTGTGTTACGTTGGTGTGTGTATGGGCCCTTTTTTTAAATATAAGACACTGCGGATGAGTTTCTGTTCATTAATGACAAACAATATATTTAATTTATACAAAAAAATGGCAGATAATTAGTATAGTTTTATTTATTTATATATATATGTATATATATATATATGTATATATATAAAATATGTATATATAGCTGTATATGTGTGTATATATATATGTATACATATATATACATATAAATATATATATATATACATATATGTATATATATATACTATTTATGGAGTTATATTGTACTATATATATATATAGTACAATATAACTCCATAAATAGTAAACTTATTCAAGCTGTTTAAAGAGTTGGATATAAATCATATAAATCACATTCCACTAATAAATATCTCAGCAATAATATGAAACTTGTTCAATTTAGAAATCTAACTTTCGTTGAAATGGCCGTATCACGGGTGTAAAAATAATGCCTCAGTTTAATTTTTTTTTTTTTCTTGCTTGCTGGGACACTTTTCATCATTTATGTTACTTCTTATCTGCTGGGACAACGGCTCAAGAGTTCTAATTGTTATTGTTTTGGGATTATTAGTATTATTCTGAATGTAATAAACATGTGGGAACGTTTGCTTAAAATGTGAAATAAAAACAATTGGACCAGCAACTAACATTTTTTTTTAAAGCTGTTTCCCCAAATCGTCCCATTCATTTTTACCCTGTCCCACAATTGCAGAGATTTTATCGCGCTTCACATTTTTGGCTAAGAAACCACGTGAGTTTGTCAATAACCTTACCCCAGATTTCTTTTTCTTGGCAGCTTTTTTCTGGAAGAGATGAAATAAAACCTGATGATTGAATGCTTATAGACACCAGGACGGCCGAGGAGAAGGTAACCTTTAAAAGTCGTACTTACTTTTCCTTTTGGGGGTTTAAGCACCTTGTAAACATCAGCATCCTTTACCTTCTTGAGCTCCTGCAGATGAAAATATGAAATGATGAACGAGTGCTCTCCAGCAGAGTGAAACACCGAGGGGTCACCAAGAGGTTTGAGGGTTACCTGGTAAAGGCGATCGTTATCTTCCTGTTGAGTCAGGTACACACAACAGGAACAGGTTGAGTCAGGTACACACACACACACACACACACACACACACACACACACACAAGAGAATTGCACATTCAGCACAGACACATGCCCTCATTAATAAAACAGTTTTAATTAATCAATGCACAGCGGAGCAATGGAGAACATGCATACTCACAGGCTCTGCAATAGGAATGTTGGAAAACTACACAGAGAGAAAGAAAACAAGCATTTCATAAATTAATATGACAAAGAAAAGGTCTGCAACTTTGTGAATTGTTCACATTGTTTAAATCTTTAACTGAAAATAACAGTTTCATAATTCCAATGTCTAAATCTATATGTCCTTTAAATTAAGCTGTCAAAAAAAGTATCCTGCTCTGAGAAATTGTAATGGGTCTAATTGAAATGAACATTTAATGACATTGTATAAACATCTAATCGAAAATACCCCAAATAATATCAATCAGATTAATTTCTGAAGACAGCACATTTTTTCATCTAAATAAACAGAGGTTTCAGAGTACTAGATCAATAAATATTATTTTTTTTAAACTCAGCCAAAAGCTCTGTGTCAGTCAACTATAAGCAATGAAATAACTCATTGTTATTGTGACCTTGCCCCATGGTGGTGACCTTGAAACCGGTTCTTTGCTTTAACTCACCTTTTCTCTGAAGAAGAGCGCCGTGGCAACGATGCAGTAAACCATCAGGATGGAGTCCAGGAAGTAGCAGATGACCGGATCGCTGAAGAAAGTCTCTGCAGGAGAGGAAATGTATAGATATTCAATTTTATTAGATTTCTGAGGGGGTTTCAATATTTATATTTTCTATTTTGTGACTGAATACATTTCAGAGGAAATATTTTGTCTTTTATCTGATAGATAATCAGATAAAATATATTTTATTTGCTTTGTCTTGCAGCTACATATTTACAAAGATAAGATGAGATATTCATCCTCAGTAGGGACATTCACATGATGCTGCACAAAGGAAGTGAGTTGATGTATAAAAAGTCTCTATAAACACTTCCACCAACATTAGTCCCGGAGTTCAACAAGGTTCTGTGCTTGGACCAATCTTATTTACCTTATACATGCTATCTTTGGGCAACATTATAAGGAAACGCTCCATAAACTTGAACTGTTATGCAGATGATACTCAACTATATCTATCGATTAAACCAGAGGAGACCAACCGGGTCTGTCAAATTTGAGCATATCTTAAAGACATACAAAACTTGGATGACCTGCAATTTCCTGATGTTAAACTCTGACAACTGAAGTTATTCTACTTGGCCCTGAACACCTCATGGATCAATGATGTAGTGATGTGGTTTCTGTAGAGGGCGTTGCCCTGACATCCAACACCACTGTAAAGAATCTTGGTGTTATCTTGATCTTGACTTGTCCTTTAACTCCCACGTGAAGCAAATCTCAAGGACTGCATTCTTTCATCTACGTAATATTTAAAAAATCTGACGCATCTTGTCTCAAAAAGATGCAGAAAAACTAGTTCACACTTTTGTTGCTAGATTATTGAAACCCCTTATATCAGGCTGCTCTACTACATCTCTTAAATCCTTCCAGTTAATCCAGAATACTGAAGCTTGTGTTCTCACAAACTAAGAAAAGAAATCACATGACTCACGTACTAGCTGCTCTGCACTGGCTCCCTGTAAAATCAAGAATCACATTTAAAACATTCTTCTCCTGACCTACAAAGCCTTGACCATCATATCTTAAGGAGCTTGTAGTACCATAAATGGGGGGCTACTTGTAGTTCCTTGAGTCTTAAAAAGTAGGATGGGAGCCAGAGCCTTCAGTTATCAAACTCCTCTTTTATGAACCAGTTTCCACCTTCAGTCTGGGAGGCAGACACAGTCACCACATTTAAGACTTTCCTCTTCGATAGTCTTATAGTTCGGGCTGAATCAGGTTCACCTGGTCCAGCCCCTGGAGATGCTGTTATAGGCTTATAGCTGCTGGAGGACGTGTAGGACACACTGAGAACCTATCTCCTCTTCTCTCTCTACTTATGGATGAATTTACATCTCTCCATTGCACAATTGTAACTCTGTTTCCTCCTCAGAATCTTCTTTAAAAGTTTTTTTTCTATTTCTTGGGAGTTGCTGCTGATCCGAGTGAGGTCCTGAGACAGCGATGCCTATGTGCACAGATTGTAAAGCCCTCTGAGGCAAATTTGTAATTGGTAATATTGGCCGATTGCATTGAATTGGGTATAACACATTATTAATATAATATTACCAATGTGTGTGTGTGTGTGTGTGTGTGCGTGTGTGTGTGTGTGTGTGTGTGTATGTGTGTGTGTTACAGGATATCCTGCAACATGTGAGTGTTGAGTAAGACCCTCTTAAACAGGAAATAAGAAAATACATATCTGCAGTTCCTGTCCTGCGGTTGTGTTGAGAACAGTTTATCTCGCTGTGCGGTTGGAGCAGAGGCCACGTTTAGTTGACTTCCCCATGGTGGTGCTGATTAACTGAAGCTATAACCTCCTAGATTACTTGTATACTTCAAAAAGGAAAAAATAACCATCACCAAGCAGGAAGGTTGAGATGATCCAACGGGTCAAAGGTCTCAACACGGCACCTTTCATTGGGGTTTATCCAGTTGTTTTTATACTTATGTAAATTATTAGTTGTGAAGAGAGAAAGAAAACACATCGGTTATATTTTTAGAAACGCCATGATACCCTGAATGGAATATTTCAAAAAATGTTGAAATAGCTGCAGACACATAAAGACAGGAAACACCAGCACCTTAAATATAATATAATTAACTCCAGATGTTATTTATCTCTGTCCTGAGCCAGGCCAGCTGCCCCCCTCATGGTGGTGCACAGGGCGTCTGCATACAGCAGATGGTGTGCGTCACTTGAATCTCAAGTCTCACACTTTTTTGTATTTTTATGGCCGCACCATTTTATTAAAATACATTTATTTATTTCCCAATATCTTTTTATTTTTGTACTAGTTTTTTAACGATATGCTTTCTCACAGACAGAAAACGTTCTCATCTGTTAAATGTTAAAAGCTTAGCATAGAAAATGCACACAACGAAAGGGGGAAACAGCTCGGCGGGTCTTAGGATATATTAAACACTTTACACATGTCCTGCACTGTAATCAATGGCAACTTCAAATCTGACCACAACTCTAACTTCTAACGTAATACATTAAATCAATTGTTCAGAAGGCAACGTCTTGGTTGGTCCTTCGAGAACGGGAGAGGCGCTGCGCTGGATTTGGTTTCCTTCGCACCGAGCCAGGCAGACTCACGACATCTTAAAGATCCTGAACAAACCAAAAAAACACCAACGTGTCCCTCGAAGAAAGGTTTGTACTCTGATAATGATAGTAATAATGAAAATCATAATAATAATACTAGAAATCTATACAGCACTTTTCTAGACACTCAAACATGCTTAAATAATGCACAAAATATTTAAAATACTTTCATTTTCTGAGATGATTTTTTAGTGGGAATATTTCATTCAGTGTAAACATCATGGAGCTTGAATGAAGAGCTGTAACCATGGCAACACAAGCAACACGTTACAGAAGGATCGATCTTGTCCATCCTGAAGGTGAAACAAAAGGACCCGTGTGGAGATGGATGTTATCTCTTGTAAATGCGTGCTGTATTTAATTGCTCTCATTCTTCTTAATGCTAACATTTCACACTTTTCAAGGTCATCTTTTTAGTTTAAACACATATTCTTTTACATTTCTCGACATAACGTAAAAATCTCATCAGCGTGAGGAATGAAGCTGTTCTGATGTTGATTTACCTTCAGTGTTTTCACACTCAGTGAAGTGTCTGAAGGGAGATTATTTATTAATGCTGCCTTCTTTTATCGTGATGAATCTGACTGAACATGACGAGGCTTTAAAGTGTTTTTGATCATTTTATAAAAAAAATTCCTCAACCCTCCCTGACTGCAACATAAAAGAAAAAAGTCTGGGAAACTTCTCACAAACTTCTCCTCACGAGAACATTTAAAGTTAAACCCAGAGGGAATGAAGGCGGTGCATGTTTGTGCACTTTATGTTGTTGCTGGATTATGGAGACTTCTTTTCAAATGTTTTGATCAATAGCGACATGTGATTGCAGGACGAAGTTTATGAAAAGATGCACAAATAACCCAAATCCCTCTGCAGTGCGAACATAACATAAACATAACGTTTCTGAATTAGATTTGAATGTTTGTATCATCAATGTATAGCATTACCGTGTATGATTTTACAGACACTATTCTCACAAAGATGGTGACGACGCTCTCATTTTTTTATTTCCTGAAACAAAACCTCTCACAGCTTGTTTTGTGTGAAGGTATCTCCTCCTCTCTCGCCTGAGTCCCTCAGCAGAACAGACGACACAGTTAGTGCTCGCCATTGATAATATTCTTCTAAAAAAGGGAGTGAACACTTGACATAATGTTATTTACTCGGGCCGAGTGCATGCCTGCAGGTCAACATCAGTCTCTTAAAACCACAAATCGTTCCCAATGCCAGATAGACCGTAGGTTGTGTTTCTTCTCATATCCAAACCATTTGGCCCAACTCAATTATGAAGTCCAGAAAGTCACTTACCATCAGAGGAGGCGTCCATGACTCTCCCCCCTCGTCTCTCTCTCAGGCCGCTCTGTGGAAACACACTTTTATTTCTCTCTTTCTCTCTTTCTCCCCTGGTTGCTTCTGGTTGCTGCACTCTTTCTTCTGTGATGAGAGGAAGTGGCTGAACCGTCGGAGTCGTTGGCTGTGTGAACTTCAAAGCACCGAAACAACCTCCAACAGCCCCGTGGAGTCGAAGCTACGAAGTCGTGTTCATTTATTTCCACCAAAATGTGTCCCGCCCGGCTAATCTGAGCATCACTGATACACTCCCCTGGCTCTGATCGCCCTCTAGATTAAAACACGTTTACATCAACAATCAAATAGACCCGCACAGTTGTTCCCTCTGTTCAACAAGCAGTAGAAATACATTACTAAATGGTTATAACACACTGCAATGTAGTTATACGCATTCAGAAGACAACATTGTATCACACTCAGCACTTTATTTTCACTTTAACCTGCTGGAAATTTACTTTGGTCACTGCCTTGTGTATATATTTTGTTTCCTTTATATATGTAGTATTTTAGTGTTGGTATTTAGTATCATTATTGAGTTTTATTTGTGAAATGTCCCCACTGTGGGACTAATAAAGGATTATTACAATACAAATGTATATATGAATACAATCAAGTTATCCTCTCCTGCAATTAACTTTCAGATTCAACCCTCAACCTTTCTCATTGAACACAATTTACCTTAGGCCTAATCCTGACCTCAACCAATTTGCAAACCCAATCCGCCCCTCCCCCATCCCGGGTGAAAGATCTTATGGACGAGGCAATACTCAATAACATATGCCGGCCAGTTCATTTCCTTGAGTCTCCATTCAACTGCCAAGCCGTCGGGTGAACGCGAGGAGATTCATGAGTAAATTCTGTCACCTAACCCTAACCCTAACTTGAGGAAATGTTACTTTCTGTATTCTTGTTGTTCTTAGTTTGTTCTCTAGATTGATGCACTTATTGCACGTGTGACGACCCCTCCCCACCACGAGGCGTGTTGGTCTCTGGTGTGTCATGTTTCCTGCAGGCTCTGGTTGAGGTGGTGACAGGAGGAGTTGATGGGCTGATTAACCACACCTGGGCCCGGTGTGGCGCGGACTTTAAGAACCCTCTTCGCCATTCAGAGCCGTCTCTCACACACGCGTCCATGCATTCCTACACCACTGACTACTGACATAGGAACTTTACATTTATTCCGTTTATTGGTTTTGTTTGTGAATAAACCTCGATACGGTTGCCCTTATTTCGTCTCGACTCCCATCTTTGCTACAACTTGAGAGCTGGAGAGAGCTTTGGATAAAAGACTCTGCTAAATGACATGTGATGTTATGTAAAATGACCTGTTGACCCTTAATGAGCTGCAATTCAACTGGGTCCTGAAAATGAAACCATGAAACGTAAATGTATTTCCTGGACACTTACTGTGAGAACTGTCAGAATACAATCAACTGGAATGTTATCTTTTATACCATGCAAGCACTTCCAGTTCCATACAGTAGGTGGCGGCATTGATTAAGAAGACATTTTATTCCATTGATTGCTCTTATTTGAGAGTTTGGTCCATCTATTCATGCATGTAGTTCTCAAAGCCAATAAAACCTCAAATATCTGATGCTAGACAATAATGATATGTTTACTGTACTTTAGAATTAACCAACTCTTCAACTGTGTACTGTGAACTAGTTTCATCTGGTCTGGATTTTAAATGTGTCAAAACATCACTGGAGCCAAAAGGCACTTTGGTTTGTTATCTTTGAGGGAAACACCGGGAGGATTGAGACATGCACTTCCTGCATTTGAACACTGGGTGGCACACTACCAATAAAATGCATACGGTGCCTGCTAATGAGAACAGGGGGATGAGAACAGGTGGGGGCATAAGAACAGGGGGATGAGAACAGGTGGGGGCATGAGAACAGGTGGGGGCATAAGAACAGGGGGATGAGAACAGGGGAGGAGAACAGGTGGGGGCATGAGAAAAGGTGGATGAGAACAGGTGGGGGCATAAAAACAGAGGGATGAGGACAGGGGGATGAGAACAAGGGGATGAGAACAAGGGGATGAGAACAGGTTGGGGCATAAGAACAGAGGGATGAGAATGGGGGGAGGAGAACAGAGGGATGAGAACAGGGGGGTGATAACAGAGGGATGAGAATGGGGGAGGAGAGGAGGGGAGGAGAACAGGGGGGTGATAACAGGGGGATGAGAACAGGGAGGTGGATGGTGGTAAGCATATGGTTTATGGCGTGTTGACAGGACTCTGCTGTAACTAAGTGTGTCATAGCAACATTACAGGACGTAGCTAATGTTACGCTACGTCACAGAGCCACGAGTAGAACCTTTGAGACAAAGGACACGGGACAATGATGCCAGAACACGTCCTTACATGTCCCCTGTGCGCCCCTAGTGGCTTCAAAACTTAATGTCCCCTGTGCGCCCCTAGTGGCTTCAAAACTTAATGTCCCCTGTGCGCCCCCTAGTGGCTTCAAAACTTAATGTCCCCTGTGCGCCCCCTAGTGGCTTCAAAACTTAATGTCCCCTGTGCGCCCCCTAGTGGCTTCAAGACTTCTAGTGGGAACGCGTTTCGGCCTCTACAATCACATTTAGGTCCAAACATCTTCAGAACCAAGTCCAGAATGAAAGTCCGATGAAAGAGCCTCTGTGGAGGAGCCGTCCTCCGGAAGTTCATGAGGGCCACATATTCAACCCGGGGCCTGGAGTCCTCAGGGCTTCCGGCCCGTGGAGTCAGGCTGCCGGCCTCTGGGCTCCGGACTCCGGTCCCCCTCCTTCTCTGGCAGCGGCAGGCAGGTGCAGCCCACGGCGACGGAGACGTAGCGCTCGGTGTAGGCGTGGCGGCCGCCGGCGCAGGAGCCCGCCCTCCTCAGGATGGCGGCGGGCGCGAAGACCGGGGCGCTGCGGTAGAGGCGGCTCTCCTCGCCGCCGGGGCCCAGCAGGCAGCCTCTGCACAGGCAGTACGCCTCAGGGATGTAGCGGGGGTACCGGGCCGGGTCGAACGAGATCCTGAGGAGAACAGACCGATGGTCACGGGAGGAGCTGCAGGAGCTGCAGGAGCTGCAGGTGACGTTTATAACGCCTAACGTCCAAAGCTTGTTTGGAAAATCTAAACTTTGCAAATGGTGTGCTTGCAATTCCAATTCTGGGGTTTTGAAACCAAAACTTTTGTCTGGACATTTCAAGCATTAAGTATTGTTTAATCATCATTAAGTATTGTTTAATCATCATTAAGTATTGATTAATGATCATTAAGTATTGATTAATATCATGAAATATTGTTTAATGATCATTAAGTATTATTTAATCATCATTAAGTGTTGATTAATGATCATTAAGTGTTGCCGTCCTGCGGTACTATACTGACAATAGACTCCCGGCTCTCACCTGTAGGCCCAGGGGGAGACGCTGAGCAGGTTGACCGGGGGGCGCGTGGTGCCGCTGGGCGCGCCGCGGGCCGCGCGCGGGCACGTGCGGTTGACGTGGCCCTGCGGCTCCAGCTGCAGCGCGTGGTGAAACGCGCTCATCACGCCCACCGAGAGCCGGCCGAACATCTGCTCCAGGACCTCCTCCGGCAGGTCGAGGCAGGCCCGGGTCCTGGGGGCCTTTTTCCGCACCCGGCGCGCTCCGGACGGCCCGCCGGCCGGCAGCAGCAGCAGCAGCAGCAGCAGCAGGACGCGGGTCCGCATCACGGACGGTCCTCGGGCAACGCGGAACCACCGACACAATAACCCGCTTCTGCGCGCGCACTGATCTCCTGCACTACTTGTCTTCGGACTGCCCCGTTAACAACCGGCTCTAGTTCACTCGGTTCGATCCGGTGCACGGTTGGAAGCGGCGGAGAGTCCGCGGCAGGGAACCGGTCCTCAGTCCGCAGGCGCGTCGCCAGGGAAACATGTTGGAACACGTCCGGTGACGCAGCGCGGGAGGAGGAACAACTCGGTTGGAAGCTGCTGCAGTCGGGTTAACGCGAGTAAACCCGAGGGAAGCGTTCCGAACCGTGTGACCAGGACCAGGACCAGAACTAGGACCAGAACTAGGACCAGGAGTCCGGAACACACTGACGCCAGAGGCTCCGGTAACGAGTTGGACGTCCAGACTGTGTGTGCGCGCGGCTGCTGGATCTTGGCTTCCAGTCTTCTCCCCTTTGGGTGAACTAGAGCAGTACCAAGGGAACCTCCGGTAGAACCACACGAGAACATTCATTGATATTTCATTCATCCGCCCCTTTACTTTAAATCAGGGGTGCTCAAGACCTGCCAGTGGATCGCGGCGTAGTATTGGTAGATCGCATGACATTAAAGAAATGTGCCCGCCCCCTGTAACTTCCTCCACAGCCAGATTACAGCAGCAGTCATCTCCGTCTCTACGTGTCGCGTAACGGGCCGTTCACACCAGACGCGCCTCTCAAAAACGCGACGTGGTCACATTAGAAGCAGCTGCATGCTGAGAAAGTGTGAGCACCCCTTTACTTTAAATGATGCACGTCAACAACGTTATTTGATACCGTTTACAGTTTAATGTGTTGGATCTGCTGCCTCCACCGAACATGAGCAGAACTCAGTCAGGAGCTCTGCAGGAACTCAGAGAAGAGCACACACACACACACACACACACACACACACACACACACACACACGCACACGCACAGCAATCTAAAATATAGCATTGTTTATGGCTTCGTGCCACAAACTGCAAACATATCGCTGCAGCCTCAAGTTCCTAGAGAAGAGCTGTTCACCCTCTAGAGAAGAGCTGTTCACCCTCTAGAGAAGAGCTGTTCACCCTCTAGAGAAGAGCTGTTCACCCTCTAGAGAAGAGCTGTTCACCCTCTAGAGAAGAGCTGTTCACCCTCTAGAGAAGAGCTGTTCACCCTCTAGAGAAGAGCCGTCTGTCCAGTCCAGATCCACAGCGTCTACACTCTTTATCTTCATGTGAACACGAGTCATTGAGCAGCTCTTCGTCAGCAGGTCGTCTCCCAGCTCTTCGTCAGCAGGTCGACTCCCAGCTACTCGGGCAGCAGGTCGACTCCCAGCTACTCGGGCAGCAGGTCGTCTCCCAGCTCTTCGTCAGCAGGTCGACTCCCAGCTACTCGGGCAGCAGGTCGACTCCCAGCTACTCGGGCAGCAGGTCGACTCCCAGCTACTCGGGCAGCAGGTCGACTCCCAGCTACTCGGGCAGCAGGTCGACTCCCAGCTACTCGGGCAGCAGGTCGTCTACCAGCTCTTCGTCAGCAAAGTCGTCGTCCTCCAGGTGCCTCTTGGCTCCGGTCTTGGGCCTCTCCGTCTGCGGCCCCAGGGGGTCCACGTAGGACGCGTCTGCACGGAGAGGAGGAGGCAGAAGAACGTCTCCTTGAGTTGTTGGCCTTCTTGCTCAATGTGTGTATTATGTGTGTAGTTGTGTTGTCATTTCTTTAGACAGATTGTCTGTCCATACTAACATAAGAGGCTGAGATGACCCATGACTACTCCTTAGTAGTAAGTACGGTCTTCACCTTAAGGTCAAAGGTCAGCAGCTGGGCCCCAGGACACCTAATGAGAGCCGTGGTCCGAGGGCCTTTGGGCCTGGAGCCAGACGTTTTCAAGGAGAACGCTTCAGGACTTCTCCAGCTTCAAGCTCTTTGAGGCACATTATTATCTTGTGATATTGGGCTATACCAAATAATCTGGATTGAATTATGCAAAAATCTGTGCTTGTGAAACAAATATCTCTCTTCCTGTTGTTGGTGTGAAATGCATTCTGGGATATCAGCCGTTTACGGGAAGCGAATTGAAACACGTACTCCAACATGGGCCGCGACTGACGCCGGGAACGCTGATTGGTTAACGGCCTGTGTGTGTGTGTGTGTGTGTCTACCTGTGTGTGTGTGTGTGTGTGTGTGTGTCTCTCCTCACCCATTTCCTTTGGGCTGCTGGCCTCGTAGGGCTCGTTGGAAGCAGGAAGTGACCTCATCTTGGCGCTCAGCCGCTCTCTCCTGCTGCTGTCTGTGCAGAACCAGAGGTTTGAGTCATCTGGCTGCTGATTGGCTCTCGCTCTTCATCGGTAAACACAAACACGCTCTTTGATGAACAGGTATGTCTGATCCTATGAGGCTCTGGAGCTGAGGCTGGAGGACAGACGGGTGACACGTGTGCTGCCAGGGAGCTGACCCGCCTCTGGACCCGCCTCTGGACCCGCCTCTGGACCCGCCTCTTGACCCGCCTCTGGACCCGCCTCTGGACCCGCCTCTAGGACCCGCCTCTGGACCCGCCTCTTGACCCGCCTCTGGACCCGCCTCTGGACCCGCCTCTGGACCCGCCTCTGGACCCGCCTCTGACCCGCCTCTGGACCCGCCTCTGGACCCGCCTCTGGACCCGCCTCTAAACTCACATCTGGACCCGCCTCTAAACCTGCCTCCGGACCCACCTCTGGACCCACCTCTGGACCCACCTCTGGACCCACCTCTGGACCCACCTCTGGACCCGCCTCTGGACCCACCTCTGGACCCACCTCTGGACCCACCTCTGGACCCGCCTCACACACTAGGCCCCAGGCTGCATCACCGGGGGCAACACCTCACAACACCTCACAACAGTCTCAGAGGATCGATGAGTCAGCTTTCTGGCTCTTGTACCTCACGTTCCTCCTCAACTCATGGAAGAGAAACCGAAATACTGGAGAGGTCATTAGCAAAGCGATAATTAGACCAGTTAGGTACCAGTTAGGCCAGTTAGACACCAGTTAGACCAGTTAGGTACAAGTTAGACCAGTTAGGTACCAGTTAGACGCCTCACATTACTCAACATATACAGACTTCACAGGGAACAGGGACAACTCTCAGTGACCTCACACATTGGAGGCCACGCCCTCTTCTCAGTGCTAACACTGACATCCAACATCACAGCTGAGAACCCCTTGAGGTCAGATAGGGGTCACGACTCGTTCCTCATGAGGAATGCTATCTATATAGATATTTATCTGTATCTATATAGATATCTACATATAGATATCTATATAGATATTTATTTTTTAATATTACATGTCATTTAGCAGACGCTTTTATCCAAAGCGACTTACAATAAGTGCATTTCAACCTAGAGTACAAACTAAGAACAACAAGAATACAGAAAGTAACATTTCCTCAACATAGTGGAACTACAAAAGTACCATAATAAGAGACATTTAAGTGCCAGTGAAGTGCTAATCTGTGTTTTAATCCAGATATAGTCGAAAAAGGTGTGTTTTCAGTTTCCGGCTATCTATATAGATATCTATATATAGATATAGATATCTATATGTTTTCCTACAGTAGAAGACAGACGCTTGGTTGCATGAGAGCTCAACTGACTCTCTCTCGCTCTCTCTCTCTCGTCTGGATTTCATTTGAAGTGTTCCGTGAGCCTGTTCCAGGTTTCCACTGCCTGAGTGTGTGTGTGTGTGTGTGTGTGTTGCGTAGTGAAGGAAAACTCAGCCGCATGAGGCCACGTTGTCAAAGTTGTTTTAACTTTTGGAGTTACCCCAAATAAACCTTTCCGACCAGCAGGCTTGGACCGTCGGGCTCTGGTCCCCGGCGGTCCAGACCGGCAGGTTGCAGGACTCACCGGTACTGCCGGCGCTGCCCTCTCTGCCTTCTCGCCGCCCTCTAGCGCTGCCTGACTTCCCCCTCTGGAGGGAGAGAGAACAACAGGTGAGATCATAAATATCATCATTTAAACCACAAACACGTACCTCAGAGAGAGAGACACACAGACAGACAGAGAGACACAGAGAGAGAGAGAGAGAGAGACACAGACAGACAGAGAGAGAGAGAGAGACCTGTTCCCTGATCTCCTTCATCTTCTCAGCTTTCTTCAGCTTGGTGGCGTATTCCTGAACCTCCTTGAGTCCCATGTCTGTGCACAGCCTCACCAGGAACCGCAGGCCTGGATGGACACACACACACACACACACACACACACACACACACACACACACACACACACACACACACACACACACACACACACACACACACACACACACACACACACACACACACACACACACACACACACACACACACACACACACACACACACACACACACACACACACACACACACACACACACACACACACACACACACACACACACACACACACACACACACACACACACACACACTGAGCCTCTGCTCTGCTGCCGGTGTGGTGGTAAGCTGCGTGAGGAAGAGGAGCATTACACTCCATGTTGTCGGTGAACTTGCGGTGGATGTCTCTGTAGGTCTCCAGAGCTCTCTGGTAGTTCCCTGTGGAGGAAGAAGAGACTCAGAACCTTCTGAACCAGCTCAGGTCCACTCGTGGAGGCCATGGTTCTGTTTATCTTTCCAGCCAAGACAACTAGATCACCAGATTCAGGTGTGGGGAAGTAATTGTTCGTAACACGGTGTCTGACCCTCAGCCTGATGCCTGACAACACTAGACGGTTCCTGAAAGAGCTCTCACCACTTCTTCTGTAGCAGCTGGCCACCATCAGCTGCCACTTCACCTGAGTGGGCCTGGAACACAGGAAGCAGAGGTCAGGGGTTAGAGGTCAGGGGTTAGGAGTAGAGGCTGGAGGTTAGGGGTAGAGGTGAGAGGGTTAGAGATAGAGATTAGACGGTCAGGGGTAGAGGGGAGAGAGTTAGGAGTAGAGGGTGGAGTTTAGAGGTAGAGGTTAGGGGTAGAAGTGAGAGTTAGGAGTTAGAGGGTTAAGGGTAGAGGTTAGAGGTTAGTGGGTTAGAGCAGTGGTGCCAGGGTTGCGGCCCGACTGTAAGTCTCATCCGGACCGCAGGTGATAAGCGGAGAATTCTTCTTTTTTTTCTTTTTGGTGGAATCTGTCGACTGCACGTCACACCCGGTCCGCAACAACCCTTCTTTGCGCGCGGCAGCTCCGACTCTCACTAGCCCCCCCTAATCCGGCCCCCTGAGATCTCACTTGATAAAAATCTGGCCCCCTGACCACCCTATTGCTGTGCAGGTTGGTGGCTACTTACTGGATTAGCGTGGCTCTCTCAAAGTACAGGATGGCCTTCTCGCAGAACTGCGTCTCGATGTAGTACGCCCCGAGCCACTCGATCACCTCGATGTTGGAGGGGAAGTACCTGAAGGACTGGAGTAGCAGAGCATTCACATGCCGTCCTCCATCAAATAATAACCTCACAAACAAGCGTCCTGGCAATGCGGGCATAGCCAGGCAAGAGGCCCGTCCAGCAGCCGGCTGAGGCAGCACCTATGAACCCGTGGAGGAGGAGGAGGAGGAGGAGGCCTGTTTCTCTTGTGTCATGGTGGTGATGAGCTATTCTTTGTCAAGTTATCAAAAACATTTTTGCTAAACCATTACAGTTGCTGATTCCAAGGTGGAGTCTTTGGATTGGTAGAGATTCACACGAGACAATAAAGAGAGGCCGGGTCCCTTTCTGGAGCCCCCAAGGACCTGGTCTCAGGAACCAGCTGGACACTAGACCACTGATGGTAAATGTCCTTTTAAAACACAATGGTGGAAGTCGAGAACATAAAGGGATATCTGGCGTCGCTCCATTGAGTTCCGTGTGAAATATACATCTCCAAAATAGCCGTTAGCTTAGCTAGCTAGCTTTCTTAGGTAGCTCGCTTACCTATGTTCCAAATGTTACGTTACCCGAAGAGTTCTGTGCAGCGCCGTTTGTCACGTAACGCTGTATTTATTTCGCCATTAGGTAGCGCTTTGACTAAGTGCGATTAGGTTTGTCGATAAACTCAGGCCGTGACTTGTAACGAGCACGACAAGTTTGGGGCAGATTCGACAAAGTCCAGTTGAGCCACTAGGTGGCGCTTTAACTGCGTGAACATGTTAATGCATCAAGTGTCCCTAGGTGAAGTGTAGACCACGTCATGTTAAAAAAAAAAAGGGATGAAAAAAAGTTGACACCGGGTGTCCAGTCAAACACGTATCCTGCTGAGCTACAGATCTGGTTAGGTTACAGGCAGCCATAGGGGGTGACATTATTTTGGGCAGGACAAGTTTGGGGCGGATTGAATAAAGTTAAGTTGAGCCACCAGATGGCGCTTTGACTTTGTGATCACGTTCATGCATCATAGGTCCCTAGGTGAAGTGTAGACCACGTCATGTAAATTAAATGTAAAAAAACCCCGATAACTTAGCCTGGAATCGGAAAATAACAGGTCTCTGTGTCAGTAGATGTAGATTCAATAATCATTATCTCTAATAGATTTGGTATGAGTCGGACCCAGCATGTAGGAGAAGTCACCAATTATGTGTTTTTCACTAAATTAAAAATGTCGGAAAATCTAAGGAGGCAGAGCTAAGGGCTCTGAGAGGCTTTTTTGTAGCGCAGGTCCAAGTGGACTTGGATAATGAATTTCAAGTCAATCGAACATTCTGGGTAAGGGGTGTCGCCGGTTAAACTTTGAGGCGGCGCTAGAGAGCAATTTTTGAAAGCCAAATTTCGAGGTCCATGTCATCCATCTATTTTTTGCCAAATTTGGTGAGTTTTGGGGAATGATACGTACATATGATACAATATGCGCCCAATGTTCAAAAATAAAAAGAGGAATAATAATACCCCTAACAATTTTAATACGGTCCTTTCGGAGAGATTTTGTCTGTCGCTCGGACCTTAATAATAATTGTAATTCATGGATCAGTATTTGCCTCTCGTTGTTGACAACTGTATATAATAAGTTCCCAGGTTGGTCCACTGGAAGGGGCGGGGCATAGCTCTCTATTGGACTTCATATTGCGGTACCTCGTAGTAGTATTGGAAAGCCTGGGACTTGTCTCCCTCGCCGTCGTAGAGCTCTCCCAGTTTGGCCAGGGCCCGGGGGTCTGTGTGGGTCACACTCAAGACCTGAAGCAACCACTCGATGGCCTGTTGGGGGTCCTCCAAAAGCTCATACATGTGGCCAGTGAGTCAAGGGCAGGTTTGAATCCTCAATGAACTGAAACATCCACATGAAGCAGACACATCACACATCTCCTGGTCAGTAGGATACAGGTTGGCCAGCTGGTACATGACCTGGGCGCTGTTCCTCAAAATGGCGTGGAGCTTCAGGAAGCAGTCCAGAGCCTCCTCCAGACGATTCAGTGCTTTGTAGGATAGACCTGGGACAAGAGAATGCTGTCACTAAGGGGCTCTGTCGAGGGCACGGCCCTCAAAGTGCTTGGAGGTCACTCTCCTGCCGTGGTACCCAGGTTGTAGAGGGCCTCAGTGCAAGAGGAGTCGTTCCTCAGGGCCTCCTTGTACAACTCTCCAGCCTTCTCGTAGTCCTGTTTGACGAACATCGTGTTGGCTTTGTTGATGATGGCGGCTGGGTTGTAGCGGTCGGCGGTCACGGCGAGGTCGGCGTAGCGGTCGGCCTGGTCGTAGTCCTTCTCCTGCACAGGGGGAGAGATGAGAGGAAGCTGGACAGACACCGCAACACTTGTCATCTCATGAGAGGACCTCACCAGGAAGTAGAGGAAGGAGAGGTTGGTGGCTGCAGCGCTCTTCACTCTGCTGTCCTTCTTCTCAAACGTCTTCAGAGTCTCCACCGCCTGGCAGGGGAGCAGTGAGCTGTGAGAGCGCCTCCCGCAGGATGGATCACCACATTACAGATGAAAGCTGGCGGTACTCTTTTAATAAAGACTATAAGCAGCTGCAGCGTACTTTAATGTTTCTGTGTACTGGGGGAGGTTCTCAACAGCAATAAGGTGGAGAAGTCTCACAACTACAGCTGCACCACCACAAGAGCACCACACGCATGCACCCACGGATACCAAGCTGCAACGTGTTCAATATCAGAGAAATATGAAATATAGAGACACAATAAATTATAGAAAGTGTGCAAAACAACAGCACTTATTTTGTCCTTGTTTTCAAAATAACATTTTTGTAAAATGCCCGTTAAAAGTCTGCTTTTACCCCCTTTCTGCCAAATGTAACAATCAACATGTGTATTTACATGAAAGCACGGTGATAACAAATAACATTAGAATTAAAATGAATCATTATGAAACAAAGAAAAATCAAATGTGTTGAGGAAACAAAACCAGACAGAAAAAGGGCAATTTTTAAATAAAGTGCATGAAATTAAAATGATATTCAGTTATTATGAAAATATTATATAATGATGAAATGAAATGTTATAATAATATAGTTTAGTATTCATAGTTTCTCACATTTTCTGGTTTGTTTAGATATTTGACACAATAATTGATTGTCTTTAATTTCTTTTTGTTCCATAAATAATGAAAGAAAGTTGCTGCTGTAGTTTAATAAATAGTAATAAATAAATGATCCCAAAGGTGCTCTTGTTCCAGAAGGAACCAGAACATCATATCGTTCTGTTGCTTGTGATCCAATAACTGCGTGGCAGAGATAACCATCTTTGGGAGGAAAAAGAACAACGTCTGAAACCGAAGGAAACATACCTCAAGCTGAGGCATGCAGAAGGAAAGGAAACAAGGCGAGAGCAAAGGGAACCAGTGAGATGATTCATGACACTAAACTCACACACGTCAATGAACACATTCATGATGCCAATAAACACGTGATCCAAGATGAGGTGACCACAGGGGGACATACTCCTCCCCTTGCTCAAAATGTGATATTTAAATAAAGATCAAGAACATTATTATGACTTTAACAAGGTCTAAACGTCATACTCGACAGTTATACAACAAACTGAAGGAGACAGTTTCTCTTTCAGCCTTTTATGTCAACATCTTACCCTCGGGAAACGATATGCTCTACCACCGATGTCTTTGTTCTACTCAACAAGCTCGGACCCCTCTGGTCTCCTTGACCTCTCTGACCCCTGTAACCCTCTGACCCCTGTGACCCCTCTGACCTCTCTGACTCCTGTAACCCTCTGACCCCTGTGGCCCTCTAAAACCTCTGACCCTATGACCCCAGCAGTCACCTGGTTGAAGTCCTTCTGTCTCAGGTAGGTGATGGCTTTGTTGATCTCCAGATCGTTGGCGAGCTCCACATACTGAGAGCTCTTCACCATGTCCACACACCTGAGAACAACAACAACAACACTTGAGCGCCATGTGGTGCATCGTGGGATGCTCCTCGCTGTAGAGCATGAAGCTATGAAGGAGTATGTGGCTGAGAACTTGATCTGATGCATGAAATACAATGTCAGATCTTTACTTCATACGAGGACAAAGTACATGAATTCATCTCTAACACGGGTCGGTCCAGAGGCCTCAGGAGCAGGTAAGGGCCCAGGGTACCAGGCTTTCAGGAGCAGGTAAGGGCCCGGGGTACCAGGCCTTCAGGAGCAGGTAAGGGCCCGGGGTACCAGGCCTTCAGGAGCAGGTAAGGGCCCGAGGTACCAGGCCTTCAGGGGCCTCAGGAGCCAGTCAGGAGCCAGCATGGGCCAGAGACGGTCCTCGTTTCTAACCTGAGAGTCTCTGGTGTCTCTGGAGTCGGGGCCTGTTGCTATGGAGACGTTCCTCGTCTCTAACCTGAGAGTCTCTGGACTCTGGCCTCAGGTTTCTGTTGGGATGAAAAACTAAAAACAACCAACCAGTCGAATCCGGTCACAAATGACGTCTCGATGGCCGGAGCGATGAGCTTAGCCGCCGTCATGATGTACTTCTCAGCCAGGACTTTTCTGTGTGGAACAACAACACCATCATGAACAACAGGAGGCTGTGGGCCGGCACAAGGTGGTGCTGAAGCGGTCCTCTTACAGATCTCTCTCCATCTGGTGCAGCCGGTCATTCTTGATGGCCTCCAGGACCATCTCAGCATCAGCGTCCTCCTGAGAGACGGCAGGTGTCATGAGAGGAACGCCCAACGCTCCTTTAATCTTCTCCGGTTCATAAGCAGCAGACTCTTCAACGTATTTGTATATACCAATGCAAAACAATCACTTTGTAAACTTGAGAATGAATAAATTCAGATAGATGACTATAGTATTAATATCAAGACGTAATCAGCCTATCGAAATACAACTCTTTATTTGAATGAAGTAGTAATTATAATAACCAACTTTACTTATATGGCCCCTTTCCAAACACAACCACAAGAGTAAAACACGTAAAAACAGAAAGTAGAGCTGTGAACACAACAAACAGACTGATGGTGCATGGAGAGCAGCCGGCCCTGGCCCCAGGCCCGTGGCCCTTGGTGATGAAGCTGGACCCAGAGGGAGAACCTCTCTGCAGACTCACCTGGGACGGGAGGTACTTGTCTTCGTCGTCCACGCCGAGGGGCACCGAGATGAGCTTCTGGAAGGCCTTCTTCATCCGCTCCCGGTCCCCGATGGCGTAGTAGCACAGGATGAGGTTGAAGCCCGTCTTGATGTTGGGGCTCTCGCTCATGATGTGCTCGAAGGACGTGATGGCGTCCGAGTACTGGCCCATGCGGACGAAGACCACGCCGATGTTCTGCATGATCTTGATCCTCACCTCCTTGTGGGCGTTGGAGATCTGGTCCAGAGCCATGCGGTAGAACTTGATGGCCTTGGGGTAGCTCTTCTGCTTCACGTAGATGTTGGCCATGTTGACCTTCAGGCGACCTGAGGAGAAACCCGCCAATACGGAACAGATAATACCAAGCAAGAGGCATTATGGGTATTATGCTTGTGGGTCAGTGGAGGAATGATACGTGTCTTTGAGTACCATAAAGCGCTTTAGAAATGTGATGCGTTATTATTGTATCGTTATTAATACAGCCGAACATGTTCATCCTTCTCACGGAACACGTCATTCAAATTGAAATAAGCTTTGTTGGTCTGAATGTTCAGCTTACTTTATGGCCAAAGCTAAAATAACATCATTGAAATGCACATTCTTGCATAATTATATTTTAGACAAGGATAACTAAATAGATTAGCCTGGACACCAGACCGAATTTAGCCCCGCCCTAAAGAAATTTGGTCAGGAAGTTGGGTCTGGCATTGCTCCATTAAGGAGAAATTATCTCCGGTCAAAAATTGACCGGACCAATCGAATTGTCAGGGCGGGGCTTATACGATGACGGACAGATGATCCACAGTAACGTAACCAACCACGTCATCAAAAGGCGCTTGCTTCTTCCAGCGTTCGTGCACTTGAGTTCAACAACGTCGCTTAAAATACGTCACATACTCCGTTGCTCTGATTGGTTGTAGCTCTATCCAACTGAGCGAAGAGGCATTTGCTTTCCTTGTTCGGTTGAAACATGCCCCATAATCACAGCCCAACGGAGCGGTATCAGACTCACATTCTGACTAGAATTCTGAGTATGACATCGTCAGGCTATAAATAGATATAAACTAGATAACAAATACACTTTAAATGCCTCTTGCAGATGTAATCCATCAGCAGCTCTGCCTTCAGGGCACCGCTCCATGTGTGAGTCCATGTGCTCCACGGGAAGCACCACCCTCCCGGAGCTACACCCGACCTCGTTGGACTCGTGTTTTCATCATGAATCTGACCTTGAAACAAACACCCTGGTCTTGTCAGCACTCACCTGCGTTGCTGAACATCTTGTTCTTCACGATCACCTGGTAGCTGTTCAGGGCCTCTGGGAACATGTCGTTGTTCGCATACTGGTTGGCCAGATTGAGCAACACCTGGCAACCAGAGGCACAGTCAGGTTATGATTGTGATCCCTTCAAGAGCGCTGAAGAAAACCATTATTCAAAACTACAAAGACAAAGAATGCAGGTCATTCTGTCTCTACGTGTCGCGGAACTCTTCTCGCTTTCCGTCTCGCGCGCCGCAGCGCTCTGATGCCTCGTGCTGCGCACTCACTGGCGAGCACTCTCACCCTCCAGAGTAACGATGCATCTTATTCAGTAAACCAACAAGAGGCATTTGGTGTAGCAGCGTGGGAGCATGGGAATTGTTCCCTCAGTGCCGTCCTTCAGGAGTTGTTCCCTCAGTGTTGTTCCCTCAGGAGTTGTTCCCTCAGTGTTGTTCCCTCAGGAGTTGTTCCCTCAGTGTCGTCCTGCAGGAGTTGTTCCCTCAGTGTCATCCTTCAGGAGTTGTTCCCTCAGTGTTGTTCCCTCAGGAGTTGTTCCCTCAGTGCCGTCCTTCAGGAGTTGTTCCCTCAGTGTTGTTCCCTCAGGAGTTGTTCCCTCAGTGTCGTCCTGCAGGAGTTGTTCCCTCAGTGCCGTCCTTCAGGAGTTGTTCCCTCAGTGTTGTTCCCTCAGGAGTTGTTCCCTCAGTGTCATCCTTCAGGAGTTGTTCCCTCAGTGTCGTCCTGCAGGAGTTGTTCCCTCAGTGTCATCCTTCAGGAGTTGTTCCCTTAGGAGTTGTTCCCTCAGGAGTTGTTCCCTCAGTGTCGTCCTTCAGGAGTTGTTCCCTCAATGTTGTCCTGCAGGAGTAACCTCAAACTAACCTTGAGACGACAGCGTCCTCTGGTTTGAGTGTCGTTGCAAGAACACAAATCCACTAAAGGTGCAACACAAGTCGGGTTGTTATAATAAGAATAAGGATAATACTGTTATTTATGAAGCATTATTCTAATTCAAAGGAATCTCAGAGTGCGTGAACACCCAAAGGCTCCCCTCACCGAGTAGGTGAGGTCCAAGTTGACGTGGTCCGCGTTGCCAGACTGCTCCCTCTGTCGCACCAGCGTTCGCTCCTTCCTGCCAGCCTCCTTGGCCTTTTCCAGAGCCTGCAGAAAGACAAGGAGCACCAGGAGCGGTGTGAGGAGACCTCCTCTCTCCTACTAGAGGGTGAGGAGACCTCCTCTCTCCCACTAAGAGACCTCCTCTCTCCCACTAGAGAATGAGGAGACCTCCTCTCTCCCACTAGAGGGTGAGGCGTCGGTCTCTCACCAGCTGAGAGGCTCCGCTGCTCTGCGCCATGCAGCTCTCTTTTATCAGGTCATTCACTTTCTTCTCCAGGATCTTGATTTTCTCTTCAGGCCTAAAAGAGACAGACGTACGATTATATATGATGAGGTCGTCATGACTACAGGAGACAGACGTATGATTATATATATGATGAGGTCGTCATGACTACAGGAGACAGACGTACGATTATATATGATGAGGTTGTCATGACTACAGGAGACAGACGTATGATTATATATGATGAAGTCGTCATGACTACAGGAGACAGAACCCTCTCTACAGGTTATAACACCAGTTTAAATGCATTTGCTAGGAGTCAGAAATAAGACCCATAATTAAATAATATTTAGTTTCACTGTGTTCTAAGTGTTATGCTGTTGTATTCACATGATGATGTACTCGATTCAGATCTGAACTCTGAACTGCACTGACCTGCTTGGAAAGTGCTATAAAAAGCAGATGTATTCAAAAAAAGTTGCGACTCACGTGTCCTCGTTCTTGGCTTCGAGTGGAGCTGCAGGGCCTCTGGACTGACCCAGAGGGTCAAAGGTCGAGCCTGGAAGAACAACACCACCCCTTATTGTTGGCTGAGAGGTTGGACACTCATGAGTGTTTCATGATAAACAGTGTGATGAGTCTCTTCCGAAGCTCCCACAATGCAGTGCGTCTCCATGGCGCTCACCACGGGTCAGAGATGAGGTGTAACCTGCGGCTCTGACGGCCGTCATCGGACGGGCCGCTCCATCCTGTCAGAGGGGACGCCAACTTTATAGAGTTATGTCTTTACTTGTGTTCTATTGTTAGAGTACTTACAGCTCAACATAAACATGACATAGTTATATATGTCCTTATGTTCTATTGTTAGAGTGAGTACTTACAGCTCAACATAAACATGGCATAGCTATATATATATATATATATATATATATGATATAGTTTTATATATATATATATATATATATATATATATATATATATATATTATATATAGTTATGTATGTATATATATATATACACACACACATACACACATGTAGTAATGAGAGTCCCTCGGGGTGAACAACATGGAGACCCAACGGGGCTCACCTGCACAGCTCCGGTGGTGGGCCGGCCCATGGAAGAGGCCAAAGGGATCCGGGACTTCGGGAGCAGGGACAAGGGTTGTGAGGGTGAATATTATTTATGATGCAGATATAAAACATGTTAAATTTAACGAGTGCATGTGAAGTGTTCTTCATCGTCGGCTTCACAGATTATAATATACTCATAAACATGGAGTGTTCCAGAAGAGTCCCAGCTCTGCTCTGGACTCTCGTCTGTGTACTCACGCCAAAGGAGGTCGCTAGAGGCCGAGGGCCAATGGCAGAGCCAGGAAATTTAGCCGTCATCTGCAGATTAGAGACATCTTAAAATGAGAATCTACCATTTAGAACAAGTTGGACACACACACACACACACACACACCTCAAACCTCAATTGGTCATTGCTACTGTATTGTAGGACTGGAAGAAGTATTACTCAAGTCAGCGCTGCGATACCTCAGTGTACAAATATACAGGTACAAAATAAAGTCCTACATTTCAAAAGTTACTTGAGTAGAAGTACTACCTAATTAGTATAAAAATATATGTAAAGAACCGCAAGTATCATACAAGCTCCTTTCAGAATCACACCGAGAGTTTAAGTGTCACTGTATTCTAATTACTGAGGCTTTCTTGTGATCATCACTTTACAGTTGCAGCTCAGCTGGTCAAGGCTTATTTTAACCCTAATTTCACACGTCAAAACATATCACAATGAATTACTGTACTACTGCAAAATAACCAGTAACTCATCAGTTCTCACCGGAGGTCTTCTTCCATGACTTATCCTCACTGCTTGCTGGAAGCCCACGTCATTCTCCAACTCCTTGAATTGAGTACATAATTATTATTATTAATAATAATAACAACAATACTAATAATAATAACAATAATAATAATAAACTAGTCATAATATTTAGATATAATTTAAGTAAATTAAATAAATAACATAATCCATCAAATAAATAAAATAGGATAATAGGAACGAAAATATACATTTAATCAAATTAAAATAAATATTTAAAATGAATAAATAAAATATGTCATAAAATAAATGAAATAGGAGAATATGTTCAAACGTATTAAATAGAATACAAATATTTATATTTATAAAAAAGTACATAACGGAAGTATTAACATAGTAAAGTGAATTAGAAATAATATAAAATAATGGGTTAGGGTTATTAAGTATAAGTAGATGTGACATATAAAACGTGAATTCAAACCACAAACGCAATGAAAGTGAAAACGGGTAAAGAACGTTATTATTTACAGACTTATCGTCCAAATCCGTTAACTAAAGAGTTTATTCTTCCTCATTTTGGCATAGGTGTCGCTTTAAGGCCGCTATGGAGCAGCTACTTTACCTCGGAGTCGAACGCGGGATTGTAGTCGTTGTAACCGGAATAAAGGTCCTCCTCCTCCACCGCCAGGTGCACGTGCTCCATGTCTCCTCCCGGTGCGGAGCGGCGACCGGCGGGGAAGGAACGCAGGGAATAAACCGGGAGACGGGTTTTAGGAGGGAAGCAGCGAGGAGAGTTTGTTGTGTTTCAGGATTTCAATCCCATAATTCAACGCGGCGTGGGCGGGGACGGTTACAGTTTATAACGTCTGATTGGTTAGTTTAGCGTCAATCATCGACTCGCGTGAACACGATTGGTCGAAGCGGATTTCCTCCGTTGCTACGATACGGAAATAACGATTTTACCTGAAGCCATTAATAAATAACTCGTAATGAGCCAAAGCAGAACATTAAAGGCAGATATCTGGTTAGTGCTTCGTTTGTAATTTACTTATTAATAAATAATTACATAAATAATTGTATGAATTAATACATACATGTTTCAATACAGAAATACACAAATAAATGCTGAAATAAATTGGAAATAAAAACAAATACTATAGGCAAATAAATAAAAGTTGATAATCAACAGGACATAACGAATATATTTATTACATTATGTTTGTTCACCTATGTTTATTTATTTCAGCATTTAATTTAGCATTTAATTTATTCTGTATTTATTTCAGCATGTATATATTTATTTATTCATTTCTAAAAAAAATTGTGCGTTTTCCTTTGGTCCTTCGGGGCTCCCGTACAGCAGGCAGCAGCGTGACTCTAGGGGGCGGGGGCCCAGTGCGAGCGGAACCTTGTGCTCTCCTCACGATCACGATGAGCTCTCCCGACAAGACGATCATTACTGTGATCGGCAGGTGAGCCGGTGTTCTGTCATTTAATGCTACTTGTCAAGAACCGATACCTTGTGGTATTGCGCATGCGCCGAGTCGATTTTCCGAGTTTTATTTTGACACGACCATAATGTTTTGCCACCCTGTCGATGCACGTCTGATAACGGGGAGTGACATCATCAAAATCCCGATTATTTCCCTTAAAAGTACATTCAGCATGTATATTGTACAGGTAGTAATAATATGTAGTAATGACATGTAGATTAATGAGTGATAAGCAGTTGCTATTTCTTTTGTGTCAACAAATTATTGTAAACATGAGTTTGTTCACATTATCATAATAAAGCACTGGTTTATTATTAGGGTATTTGGTGTTGAAGATAAACACTTTAACTTTGAAAAGTGAAACATTGAACTTTGAAAGAAAAGCATATTTTTATAGTACAACTAGAATGGGCACTCGGTAGAGCGCATACCTTCGCATATCATATAAGATTGAATTATGAACAATTTGGCACTAGTTTCACGCAAATCAAATGCCAATTAACCGAGATATTGCAAATTTACGTTTTTCACCTTTTCGTGACTTTGACCATGACCTTTGACCCAATCACTCCCAAAAACTAATCGATTGTTCCTTGGATCATGACCAATCATCCCACCAAGTTTCATAAGAATCGGCTCAGTTTTGTCTGATTTAGACAAATAACAATTTTTTCACCTTTTCGTGACCTTGACCTTTGACCCAATCACTCCCAAAAAGTAATTGATTGTTCCTTGGGTCATGACCAATCATCCCACCAAGTTTCATAACAATCGGCTCAGTTTTGTCTGATTTAGACGAATAACAAGTTTTTCACCTTGACCTTTGACCCAATCACTCCCAAAAACTAATCGATTGTTCCTTGGGTCATGACCAATCATCCCACCAAGTTTCATAAGAATCGGCTCAGTTTTGTCTGATTTAGACGAATAACTGACGGACGGACGGACATATTCACAAACGCCGGCGAAAACATTACCTTCTGCATTTTCAATGCGAAGGTAATAGCATCCTATCAGATAGGGTAGCATGAATCGATACACACCTATCAGTTTATGCAGTGTGTAGCAAATGTTGACAAGGCAGCAAAAACTGACAGAACACCGGAAACCACACGCTGCTTCTGTTTAACTGCTTCCGGGTTCTCATTTCAGGTTCTGATGCTGCTGCAGCTGACACAAGACTTCTTCATGGTTCATTGTTAACCTTAGTTGTTGCTTACCACTCAGGTCATTCCCCATCGTGAGGCCTTTGCATCAACTCTTTCAGTCTAGAGGGTCGTTGTAGAAGATCACCTCGGAACACAAATGAACACATCATGTTCACCTTTGAACTGTGACGACACAGACGGGTCCGAGCCGCGAGCGTCTCCTCATAACAACACTACTAACCGCTTTGGAAAGTTCAGTATTTAAATGTCTGAAGCTAGGACTGAAGGGGCAACCACCAGCTCTTTCAATGATTAACGATGACGTCATGGTTCCTCTACACTTCACTTGTTGGTCATTTTAGTACCGAATGGACTGGAAAGATGTTTATTTAGTCATAATCTAAATACAGTTGCAACAGTTATGATATAATCGTGTGTGCGTGTGTGTGTGCGTGTGTGTGCGCGTGTCAGTGGTCTGATTGGCCGCTCCTGGTCCATGGTGTTTGTGGGAGGCGGCTACACCGTGAAGCTCTACGACAACCAGCCAGGTCAGGCGGCCAAGGCCGTGGTGGAGATCAGGTAAGCCTTAACCCACATTCACCAACACTCTGGTCTTCTTCTGGGTTTATTGTCTGAATATAGTCATCCTGAGTGTGTTGTTGTTCGCACCATGAGCCCTTCATATCTACTCCCTGATGACCTTCAACCCTAAGGACAAGAACCTCTGACATCATGACACTGAATCCTACAAACTGCTCTGTACTTAAACTAACCCCGCTGCACCCTAACCCCGCTGCACCCTAACCCTGCAGTACCCTAACCCCGCTGTAACCTAACCCTGCAGTACCCTAACCCTGCAGCACCCTAACCCCGCTGTAACCTAACCCTGCTGTACCCTAACCCTGCTGTACCCTAACCCTGCAGCACCTTAACCCCACTGTACCCTAACCCCGCTGTACCCTAACCCTGCAGTACCCTAACCCCGCTGTACCCTAACCGTGCAGTACCCTAACCCCGCTGTACCCTAACCGTGCTGTACCCTAACCCCACTTTACCCTAACCCCGTTGTACCCTAACCTAGGGTGACCAGATTTGAGTTTGTGAAAATGAGGACACCTCGGCATAACACCTTCATGATGCCCCCCCTCCCATGGCGAGCGGCGTCGACGGGGGGGGGGGGGGTGCTAGTGAGTCTGCCCACCCGTGTGCGCACATCACAGAGCACGGCGCAGGCGGATCTCTCTTATTCTGCCCGTTTTGTGATATACATGCCTAAAAGGGGGATTTTGTTTATCTGGCAACCCTGAGATCAGTCGACCAATGACTGTTCAGGTGGAACGTAAGGGAGATACCATTTACAAAATTTGTAAGGGGTAAAAACTTGTGAAAGACCCAGAGAAACGGAAATATCCGACGAAGCAAAATCCCGGACGTTTTTGGAAACCCTGCCGGACGTTTTTTTTTGGTCTCAAAAAGAGGACATGTCCGGGGAAAACCGGACGTCTGGTCACCCTACCTAACCTCGCTTTACCCTAACCCCGCTGTACCCTAACCCCGCTGTACCCTAACCCTGTTGTACCCTAACCCCGCTGTACCCTAACAGTGCTGTACCCTAACCCCGCTTTACCCTAACCCCGTTGTACCCTAACCCCGCTTTACCCTAACCCTGCTGTACCCTAACCCCGTTGTACCCTAACCACGCTGTACCCTAACCGTGCTGTACCCTAACCCCGCTTTACCCTAACCCCGTTGTACCCTAACCCCGCTTTACCCTAACCCTGCTGTACCCTAACCCCTAACCCCGCTGTACCCTCACCCCGTTGTACCCTAATCCCGTTGTACTCTAACCCTGTTGTACCCTAACCCCGTTGTACCATAACCCCGCTGTACCCTAACCCCGCTGTACCCTCCGTCCCCAAAGGAAGCAGCTGGAGGAGCTGCAGGAAGCCCACATGCTGCGAGGAGAGCTGCACGCCACCGAGCAACTCGCTCTGCTGAGCAGCCACGATCACCTGGCAACGGCGCTGGAGGGAGCCTTCTTCATCCAGGTAAGCCCACCTGTTATCACACTCCCATTGATCACAGGATGTGTCATCACGCTCCCATTAGTCAGGTAATTTGTCATCCCGCTCCCATTGGTCAGGTGATGTGTCATCACGCTCCCATTGGTCAGGTGATCTGTCATCACGCTCCCATTGTTCAGGTGATCTGTCATCACGCTCCCATTGTTCTCAGGATCGGTCATCACGCTCCCCTTGGTCTCAGGATGTGTCAGCACGCTCCCATTAGTCACGTGATGACACATCACGTGACCAATGGTCAAAGGATGTGTCCTTTGAGGCCTCCGTCATGTGTTCCTTAAGGCCTCCGCCGCGTGTCCCTTTAAGGCCTCCGTCATGAAGTTCAGCTCCAAATCTTTTGAAGTCTCTTCCCCCGGATGTGAGACGTGTCTCGTGTCCTCTGGTCCCTCACAGCAGAGACTGGGACGCTGGTCTTCCCCTGAAGGTCAGAGGTCACTGAGCAGCAGGAAGGTGCTTTAAGGTTCCTAGTGTCTGTCCCTCCAGGTTCAGCATGAGACTGGCCTGCAGCGAGGAACCAGAACAGATTTTTCAAAATAAAACATCATTCCGTCTTTGATTTAAAAAAAAACATTTTTAATTGTTGTACTCACTTTTTTGCGATATTAATACTTTTACTTGAGTTAAAGCTCCTCTTCCTCCACTGCAGTGTGGGAAGCAATATGTTGTTGGCTCATCCACTGGTTCATCACTGATTGTCCTCCAAGGGGCGCCACACCATTGGTTGTTGATGTCTTCTATGTGTCCTCACACGCCACTCATGGATTTTAAAGGAAGCTTACCACAAAATCCACAGCTGAGTTTTGACTTTGTGAATTTTAAGTGTAATAATAAACCAAGTTTAGTTAGTTAGTATATTTCGGTCATATCTTTTGTAACACACACCAAACTTTTCTTCATCTCCAATTCATTTATTTGTTTTTCACTATCAGTAATACGATAATCAAATCTTATTGTTTGGCAAATCAATGTTATTAAATGACGATAAAAACCTGATACATGAAACACGAAGACTGAGAAGTTATTTGTCATCGGAGATGTACCTGCCCATCCCTGTGAAGTCAGAACCCGACGGCCGCGTGACGCCAGCTTCACTGAGCATGTGACGCGTGTCCACAGCATTGCAACAGGCTTCGCACTGTCACTTCTTGCAGCTCAAAGAGGCCGGGTTGTGTTCAGGTCCATCTGGTTCTTCCACTTGAATCCATTTGCACATTCTTGTGTGAAGTAAATGACTTTCCCATAACAGAAGCCTGCCAACACACCTCCTTCCCGGCAGCACGCTGGTATTTAAATATCATTAATGCAACAACATGAGGGGTTTATGAGGGGTATATTTCTGGTTACGTGTGACTGTCACTACATGTTTAGTATGTTAAATAGGTCTTAAACTGAAGGGCTCTCCGTTACCCGTCTGCCTCAAGCCAGGCTTCAGGAGGCCTTTAACTCTCAGACATCAAATCTAACAAACTCCAGCGGAGAACTCTGTTGAGAAACGCTTGAGTTGCATGACAAGACTTTTCCTCCATTCACACCATAAACCACTCATCTTACTTCTCTCATACTTAGAAAACTAAAACAAAGTTATTTAGCCAAATGAAATCCAGCGCAGAGAGAGACGGCGAGGGTGATCAATACTTTGTATCATAGCAGACTCATCATGAGCAGGGCGCAACATTTCCTGATGGCTCGACACCAAACGACCGAATTCCACCGCGTTATTGATCCGTCTATCTGGAGGAGGTCCCAGAGCAGAGCCGTGACTCACCCAGGCACCACTGGAGGAAGGGAACAGTACACCACGCTCCACTTAGGAGCTGAAGAGCACTCTTCACATCTCTCTTGAGGCGGCGTTCCCAGTTTCACGTTGGCGCTCACGGATCCTGCAGCTGTGCTGCTCGCCCAGAAGCCTTTTGAGGATGTTCCCAGTGCTGCCGCAGCATCAAAGAAAGATGACGGACAAAGTCTAATTTGATTCAATCACATTCACTGTTGGACTTGTACTGGTGTTTATCTCTTCACTGGAAGTTTGGGTTTTATTTATCAGAGTACATTCTCAATCCAGTTAGTGGATGTTTAACAGGAGACAATAGTATTGATTTATAAAAGAAAAGAGTTCTTGAAACAACAAAACCATCTTTTAAAACCGGATGTCTAATTTCCTGATGTCTTTAAAGTCTCTGACAAAGGCTGGATGCCAGAAAGTGTCTTTTGACTTTCTGGGAGTCAGAAGATGACAGGAAGTCAAAATATCCCAGGAAGTCAAAAGACTGTGGCCGTTTCTCAATCAGCGTACTTGTGCGTCCTTTCCTCTACTTGTGTCCTCGTGGACTCGTGTCTCGTCCTCAGTCTCAGCCCGGGTACATGTTCACATTCAAAGTTCGCTTCTCTCAAAGCACGGTTAAAATGCGCTGATGTAACTTGATCCTCCAACTTTACTTAGCATGCATCAGAGGAGACTTGTGCGTACTCTGGCCAGCATATATCCCAGAATGCATTTCACCAGCAACCAGAAACAATAGCCGAGGAGAAAATAAACTACTGACAGATGACTTTTTATAAATACTACTGTTGATGAGTCACGGAATGTCATTTTAGGATGTTTTGTTTATTCGACTGTAAAAAATAATTTACAGTGAATAATTAGTATAAACTCAGGAGCAAGAACGGCTGATGTGGTGACGTCATCAAATAAGCTGCCGTTCCAATCGCAGAAAGACCGTCCTCCTGTCCTCCGGAGTCTGGACTCCCGAGACCAGACTCCAAAAGAACTGCAGTCTGCAGTCGTGTACTTTGAATTGAGAAACGGCCAGGGAGTCAAAGGATGACAGGTAGTCAATACATGACAGGAAGTCAGAAGACAAGGCGTGAAAAAAGGTATGCATTTGTATATATAAACTTCTGTCTGTCTTTCCCTGTTCCCAGGAGTGTGTATTTGAGCAGCTTGAGGTCAAGCAGAGCGTCTTTCAGGACATCGAGCGTCTTGTGGGGAAGGAAGTGATCCTGAGTAGCTCCACTTCCTGTCTGGTGCCCAGCAAGGTCTTCCTCAAAGTGCAGAGCAGGAGTCGCTGCCTCGTCTCCCATCCGGTGAGTCAGGATTCCCACTCGGCAATCTTGGTTCATAATAATCTACCAACAACATGTCTTCACAGGTTCTCTGAGGCCAGTTCCATCAGGCTTGGTTGAAGAACAACGGTGTATATATATAGTTCCCTTCTTGGTGACCTGTTGTCTTGGTGACCTGTTGTCTTGGTGACCTGTTGTCTTGATGACCTGTTGTCTTGATGACCTGTTGTCTTGATGACCTGTTGTCTTGGTGACCTGTTGTCTTGATGACCTGTTGTCTTGGTGACCTGTTGTCTTGGTGACCTGTTGTCTTGGTGACCTGTTGTCTCGGTGACGTGTTGTCTCGATGACCTGTTGTCTTGGTGACCTGTTGTCTTGGTGACCTGTTGTCTTGATGACCTGTTGTCTTGGTGACCTGTTGTCTTGGTGACCTGTTGTCTCGGTGACGTGTTGTCTTGATGACCTGTTGTCTTGGTGACCTGTTGTCTTGATGACCTGTTGTCTTGGTGACCTGTTGTCTCGGTGACATGTTGTCTTGATGACCTGTTGTCTTGGTGACCTGTTGTCTCGGTGACCTGTTGTCTCGGTGACGTGTTCTCAGTGTCGGTGTTGTTACATTGTAACGTTCCACCATCATATTTCACGTCCATCCACCAGGTAGATTGTGTTTTTGCAGTTGCTGACGCTTGTTTTCAAAGTGCTTTCCAGGAGACTAACCGCACACCGCCTTTCCGTTGCCAGCTCTTTTGCTACATAACGACAAGCACAATGTTTTTCTTCCTAAAGAATGTCTGTATTTTACTTTGGGAATCACAAAATGTTTCAGCTCTTTTTATCGGCTGACCCTGAAAAAGTAACAATTTGCCCCGAACGTCACCGCCGGCCTATAGCCGGCCAAAAGGAATTTCATTTCTTTGGAATACACACTTCGGGAATGCAGTACGACACACCTGAACGTTTGCATGTGGCATTTATCTCTGGTAGGTGTGAACTGTCATTAATATTTCGATAATGGCAGCGATCAATCACAGAGAAGCTCTCCGGTGTTAACATGCAGTTCAAGCCTCCCTTTTCTGAGTGGTGACATGACGACGTGTCACCAGCTTAAGAGGATTCAGTCATCACTCCACAGGCGCACTTCATGCGTGATGCGGCCTTTCTATCAGTACTTAGTGATGCTGATAGAGTGAAAAGCTCTATGAAAAGCTGCAGCGTCACTGTTGGTAGAGGGCCGAGTGGAGTAAAGTGCACCGTCAGTATCTACTGTCATCACGTCTCTGCAACAAGATGAAGTCAAACAAAAAAGGGGGAAAGTTTAAAAATAGCACAAGTGGCAAACTGCCAGAAGTCTGACTTAAACACTATTATTGTTGCATTGTGCTTAAAGTGTTGTATATTATATCTTATGTTGCATACTATTAAATAGTGAACAAATGTAGTGGAGTAGAGGTTAATGTTATGAAGTAGATTATTGTGATAAGTAGTAACAATATGTCTCATCGTGCCTTTGATCCTGCTATCAATTAATATTTTATGAACCACTCCACCAAGACTGGTGGTATCTTTGCATAAAAAAGCTTTTTGCTACCCAGCATGACTTCTATGTTTCTTCCTGAAGGTTTGTGGGTGTCTTACTGTGGCATTTTGGAAGGATTATTATTAAATTGTCAACATTTCTTTTTAAAGCAGACCCCGGCATGACCTCATTGGTTTTCCTCAAAGAAGGATATTTGATCGGTTGTATCAGCTGTCGTTGGTTAAAGACACACGAGCGCTGCCTGATGACTCTCCCTCCTCAGGTAAACCCACCTTACTATGTCAAACTGGTGGAGCTGGTGCCTCACCCAGAGACGGCAGCAACCGTTATGGACACCACCCACTTCCTAATGACCAAGGTAAAGACCGGGGCCTGAAACCCTCGTTACGTCAGGAAGCACCGAGTCAAGAGAAAGTTTGAGTGTAAACACCTCAACAATCAATGAATGCAGGCCATGAATGATGTGCTAGTGTCGTGTTGGTAATAAGTCATGGGAACATGTTGTCCTGCAGGTTTGATTATCTGCCATCGGGATGCCGGAGTGTCACCAGTCCCTCGGATTACAACACGTAGATTATTCCAAACAAAGCAGTGCAAGTCTCTGCAAGATGAATTTCACAACATGCCAACTTCCTGGAAAGATTCAGTTTAATTTCCTCGGCGAACTGAGATTCACAGTAATGGAAATAAATGTTTACCGAATGTTCTTTGTTTATTTTACTTTTCAGTCTAAATTGGCGAGTTTTTACCTTTTGGAATAAGGAAGTCTCGAGTAGATTAAACTGTTTGTGATAGTGTTATAAGTACATCCTTCAAGGAGTCCACTCCTCATTACAATTCTTGACGCAACTTGTTTCTCACAATTCAGGTTGGCCAGGCGCCCGTCCGTCTGAGGAGAGAGATAGATGGCTTTGCCCTCAACCGAGTGCAGGCGGCCATCATTGCAGAGTCCTGGCGGCTGGTTCAGGTCAGTGTTGAGTGTCTGTCCACAGCTCAAACCACAAAGTTACTCCAATTGTTTCCCGGCTTTTCTTCTCAAACTATCGTGGAATTTGAATAGCACCAAACAAATATGATCCATGTTCCGTTTGCATCCATGACCAGGACTGTTTCTTTGTTAACTTGTTGATTTTCCTTTTTGGACATTATATTTAACCCTCACCTGAAACAAACTCGACATCAGTGTGATGGCTGCGAAACAGGTCACACGCAGCTTGAAGCCCGTAGGTGTTAGGTGTTAGTGTTAGGTACAGGGAGACAATGCTAGGGTTAGGTACAGGGAGACGATGCTAGGGTTAGGTACAGGGAGACGATGCTAGGGTTAGGTACAGGGAGACGATGCTAGGGTTTGTGTTATGTACAGGGAGACAATGCTAGGGTTAGTGTTAAGTACAGGGAGACAATGCTAGGGTTAGTGTTAGGTACAGGGAGACAATGCTAGGGTTAGTGTTAGGTACAGGGAGACAATGCTAGGGTTAGTGTTAGGTACAGGGAGACAATGCTAGGATTAGGTACAGGGAGACGATGCTAGGGTTAGTGTTAGGTACAGGGAGACGATGCTAGGGTTAGTGTTAGGTACAGGGAGACAATGGTTAGGGTTAGTGTTAGGTACAGGGAGACAATGGTTAGGGTTAGGTACAGGGAGACGATGCTAGGGTTAGTGTTAGGTACAGGGAGACGATGCTAGGGTTAGTGTTAGGTACAGGGAGACAATGGTTAGGGTTAGTGTTAGGTACAGGGAGACAATGGTTAGGGTTAGTGTTAGGTACAGGGAGACGATGCTAGGGTTACTATTAGGTACTGGGATCTTGCATCTTCTCTGCGTCTGCCTCTTTATTCCATCCTTGTGTCCCTTTCAGCCTGTCGCCTCCTCGTCTCTGAGATTACTGCACAATCTACAGTTGTTAGCTGAATCTTTAAACACACCAAATTTACACTGAAGGGAAGACAACAGCAACAAGAACCCTCATCGGTATCGCACGTGCGGCGCAATGAGGCGTGACTGCACACTGCTGATCGTTATTTCATCATTGATCCGATGACCAGGTCACGTTGTTTTTCTCGTTGCCGTTGGCAACTTCAGAAATCAATTTGTGTCCGATAACAAACTGTAAAGACACTCCCATTGAAATAAGACAAATAAACTGACGTTCCTCATGATTTTCCTCTGCTGTAGGGTTGGTCCATCTCACATGTACACTCAATGATTCGCATGATTTCAGACAAAGAGCACAATAATCCTCGGCTTTTAGTCACTAGTGCTCCTCCTTGTGCATGTTCAGTCAGACTTGATCTGCCTTCAGGTGGTTTTTAGACGAATGCTAGTTCCCAACAACATATTTCACAAGTTATGGATCGATTTCACCTCCAGTTTGAACTTTTTTAAATGTTTAATTTCATTTGTCGTCTGCCCTTTTCAAGGCGAACATTTTGACATCAATGATGGAAATGTGCCACTTGGTCCTTCTGATCAGACAGCTGATCACTGGAGACGTCGGTAGCGTCAGAAGTGGACAGCTTCCTCCTGTTTGAGTCCAAACGGATGCTGTGGACATAATCTTTCATTTAACATGGAGGGAAATGTCAATGACATTGTTAACACATAAAAGAAATTGCAACATGACGGGTTGTGAGACGGGTTGTGAGACGGGTTGTGAGACGGGTTGTGAGACGGGATGTGAGACGGGTTGTGAGACGGGTTGTGAGACGGATGTGAGACGGGTTGTGAGACGGGATGTGAGATGGGATGTGAGACGGGTTGTGAGACGGGTTGTGAGACGGATGTGAGACGGGTTGTGAGACGGGATGTGAGACGGGTTGTGAGACGGGTTGTGAGACGGGTTGTGAGACGGTTGAGAGACGGGCTGTGAGACAGGATGTGAGACGCGTTGTGAGATGGGTTGTGAGACGGGATGTGAGACGGGTTGTGAGACGGGATGTGAGACGGGCTGTGACCAAAGGTCCTGCTTGGTCACAGTCTGGACTGCTCGTTACAGATTTGTTCCGTCTCTCCTTGAACGTTCTCTTTGTTTCCAGAGCAGCTTCCTGATTGGCTGATGAGCCTCCGGTCAGGTGAAAGCTCTCCATTGTCCAGTCACTGAGGATCAGGAGGCGGCGGCCTCTGGGCTCGTCCTCTGAGTCATTGTGAGTCTTTGAAGTTACATTTTGAGTCTTTGTAGTCATTTTTAGTGTTTGTAGTAATTTTTTGTCTTTGTAGTCATTGTGAGTCTTTGTAGTTATTGAGAGTCTCTGTAGTCATTGTGAGTCTTTGTAGTCATTGTAAGTCTTTGTAGTCATTGTGAGTCTTTGTAGTCATTGTGAGTCTCTGAAGTCATTGTGAGTCTTTGTAGTCATTTTGAGTCTCTTTGTAGTCATTTTGAGTCTCTTTGTAGTCATTGTGAGTCTTTGTAGTGACATGTTGAGTCTTTATAACTCGCTGTATGGATTTAGTTTGTCTCTGCGTGTTCTCTCTCTCTGATGATCATGGTTCTCTCTGGCTGTGAGCAGCTCACATGGAGGAGGCCGAGGTGCCGGGTCCCAGGGCCGGCGATTGCTATAGGCGACCTAGGCGACCGCCTAGGGCGCAAAATGGGCTGGGGGCGCCCTGGAGTGTCGCCCGTACACCTACTTCCCAAATCATAGTTAGAATAACAAGTATATTAAAACATGTGTATTAATCATGATCATCCGAGGGCGCCCCCTCAGACACACATTTATTTGTCAACCTGATTTTTAGATTGAATTTATGGTTATTGTAGTAATTTTCCTAATTTGGAGAAGTTGCGTTAAATTGTGTTACGTTACGTTAGTTAAGTGATGCCTCTGAATTGCCTGAGTTGGAAGAAATGACGCATAGCACATAAACTCCGCGGCCATGAGTGCAGACTCATTTTGCGCGAAAGGGTTCGAACCCAGGTTGGTGCGGTCTTTTTATTTTTATTTTTCTAAAATGTATTTCTTCATACGTGGCTATGATGCTCTGCTCACTTATACAATCGTAATCGCCGAAATATATATGAACAGTGGCTTGAAGATCTCCAGCAATATGTTTGTGAATGTGTGACGGGTCTGGTGAGCGAGACAGAGCCCCACTGCAGACGTGAAGAGAACACAACGCGCACGCGCAGGGAAACCAGAAGTTTTAAACCAGTAGGGGTGAAACACTGGCATGATGTGGGTGGCCCTACGAATTGCTGTCACACTCCCTGTGACAGCAGCTTCTGCTGAAAGAAGCTTCTCTAAATTAAAATGACGTAATACCTGCACAAAACTCAATCTCGCCCAGGGCAACCAAAGGGCTAGAACCGGCCCTGCCGGGTCCCCTCTCCCTCTCATCGTCAGTGGTCCTGTCTTCACACCGACCTGTGGAAGGCTCATATCGACTTGACATTCCACTTTCTGAATTAACCCCAAGGTCTCTCTTAGTTCCCAGCTGACATAAATGCCACGCTGCTGTTAGCGTTCCCCCTGGAGGAGCGGGGTGTGGACATGCCGAGTCTCTGAACATGCTACTTGACCTTGTTTGTAAAACAACTCACTAGAAAGTATTCGCGAGGACATGAGACTGAGGACATGAGACTGAGGACTGAGGACATGAGACTGAAGACATGAGACTGAGGACATGAGACTGAGGACTGAGGACATGAGACTGAAGACATGAGACTGAGGACTGAGGACATGAGACTGAAGACATGAGACTGAGGACATGAGACTGAGGACATGAGACTGAAGACATGAGACTGAGGACATGAGACTGAGGACATGAGACTGAGGACATGAGACTGAGGACATGAGACTGAGGACATGAGACTGAGGACATGAGACTGAAGACATGAGACTGAGGACATGAGACTGAGGACATGAGACTGAGGACATGAGACTGAGGACATGAGACTGAAGACTGAGGACATGAGACTGAGGACATGAGACTGAAGACATGAGACTGAGGACATGAGACTGAGGACATGAGACTGAAGACATGAGACTGAAGACATGAGACTGAGGACATGAGACTGAGGACATGAGACTGAAGACATGAGACTGAGGACATGAGACTGAGGACATGAGACTGAAGACATGAGACTGAGGACATGAGACTGAGGACATGAGACTGAGGACATGAGACTGAGGACATGAGACTGAAGACTGAGGACATGAGACTGAGGACATGAGACTCACTTCTTATTTAATAACTTTATTAACATTTCTCCATTGCTGTCTCCTGTCCAGATGAGCTGAGGGACGTTAAAGAGACAGGATCTGTCTGGATTCAGACAACGAAACAACGAGTGAACGTTTAAAGGTGTAATACTTTACGTACTCTCTGTACGTGTCCGCACATTGTGAGAGAGGCAAGAAAGATCAAGTGAAGTTATTCAACGTTTAACTTTATAGCTAATGCACATGGATATATGCAGCCCAGTTGTTGCAGCTGTTCCAGACAGGGAGTTCCATGAGGTGCCGTGGGGTTGATCGATTCTGGAAACCATTGCAAAAATAAATAAATGATCCAAATGTCGACGGCTGAATGTCAGAGCAGAGCAGCCTCTTCCAGAACCAAGCGCCCTGTTCGTCATGTAGAGCGTTGGCTTGTTCTCCAGTCGGTGGGCTCAAAGTCGCTGCTCTCAAAAGGCCTTTGAAACGTCGCCACGTCAAACCCTGTGTACTGTTTTCAAACTTCCGCCGGGAACTGGGAACCAGTGGCTCTGCTTTCTGGTTTACATACCTCCGATGCACAGCGCGGCTATATTACGCAAATAAATCTCATAGCTGGAAGCTTGTTGAGCACTTAGGAGAGAAGAAGAAACCCGTCGGTCCGGAAGCTCTTCAGTCTGCCGACGGCTCCTGATCAGCAGGTCCAACCGGACGTCAGCTGTGGATGTGGACCCGGCTCCATTCTGTCACGTAGAGCGTCAAAGGCCTCTTCCAGCTGACGGGCCCAGGAGAAGGGCTCGGGAGTCGTGACCATGGCGACGGGATGTGAATCTTGTTGTTGCTGCTCGAGTGGACGAGCTGGCTGAGCCCAGATTCCCCACTCCAGTGAACTCTCAGAAGCAGCTGGAGCACATCCACAAGCCGGGCCAGTCGGCCTCCAGCTTATAGCTACAGCTCAAAGACAATGAAATAGAACTTTATTAATATTCATTATCGTGCCAGAGTGTCATTAAAGAAGAATCACTGAGAACAATTGCATAACAATGTCAAGATGAACAACAGTTATTAAGTGTAAGGAAATAACAGTAAGCTAGAAGTAAATAATTCAACTGAAACAGAAAAAGTACAACAAAATAGATTAAAGAGTAAAACTATCAAGTTTATAAGAAGCTCACTCACTCATGGACTAAACTAAATAGCTATTTTAAACATCAACTGGAGGTTGTCTGGTGGGTTTTACAATGCGGATGTTCAAGAAGCATATCTTCAGATCCATAAATCCCTGCCGGCTGCATTACATTCTGTAGTTTGACAATTTAATTGCCTGGTGCATTCTGGGGAGACCCTGAATTACAGGCTGCACTGCACCAGGTGAGATATGCTGATGACTGTGGCTTCTTAGCAAGCTGTTGCTATGACACCACTTCTACATCTTCTACGTGTGTGTGTGTGTGGGGGGGGGGGGAGGGGTTATTCTTTCATCTACAGTCAGTTCATCTGTAGAACTATGAAAGATTCAATTCAGTTTATTGTATATGTCTCTACAGCTTCCACCGGAAACTGAAAACGCACCTTTTCCGACTACATCTGGATTAAAACACAGATTTGCACTTCAGTGGCACTTAAATATCTCTTATTGTGGTACTTTTGTAGTTTGACTATGATGAGGAAATGTTACTATTCTTGTTGTTCTTAGTTTGTACTCTAGGTTGAAATGCACTTATTGTAAGTCGCTTTGGATAAAAGCGTCTGCTAAATGACATGTAATGTAATGTAATGTATACAGCCCAATATCACAAATATCACTGATATCAGAGACGTCCCGTCCGATGTGGAAGATCCTTCTGACATTTGACAAAAATGTCCCCCAAAAATGAGACAAGCGACATGTCCAAACTATTCGAAGAGGACAACGTCACAGAAATCCAAATGTTAAAATACATTATCAAAGCAGTCTCCCTCCTGACCACCAGAGGGCTACTCCTCTGGATGTATAGAAGTCTATATAGTGACTCTACTTCCCTCCGTAAACATTGTCTCACTCTCTAGTTTTGAGTCTTCTTCTATACAGCATGATGTCACCATTTATACGTTATGGTCTGTAGAGTCACACCATGAAGCAGGGAGTCTTTGTGGAGCTGCCCCCCCCCCCCCCCCCTGGCTGTGCTACCCCCTTCCACCACGTGTCAATAACATCTGTCCAGTAGTTGTTCCATAATGTTGATGACAAACCAAACCAACACTGTACTATAACTAGCTCGGCTGCTAGTAACAACAGGACCAGACGTTTGAGCCTCAAGGCCTGTGGACCGAGAGTGTCCTGGTGACCCTTCTTACATAACAGGGACCCCCCCTCGCCCCTCTAAACACACACACACACACACACACACAGTCCTTGAGTCAGGGCCAGCGCTGGAAAGCAGAGCGGCTGAGAAAGCGTCTGGTTGCCCCCCAGTGATTATGGTGGAGAAAAGACCCCACCCAGCGGATAACAGACCCGTTGTTGGTCGCAGGACCCAAACAAAGACGAGCCTGTCCCTCTCCTCTTGCTCGCCCTCCTCTCTGGCTCCGTTTCCGAGCTTTGATTTCCTCTGCGGTCGGCCAACAGGTATCTCTAACTAAAGATTACTCCCTCCATCCCTCCATCCTCAGCCACTCTCCTCCCCGGTACTTCCTACAGAATCCTGAGGGCCCTTTATATGGTCTGAGTAGCCTGATGGGATCAAAGTGATTTTGGGGGTTGGTTTAAAAGCCCCGAGCTGAACTGTTAGGGGAAATATTTGACTACATTCTGGGTCTGAGCAGAGGGAACGGGGGGGGGGGGGGGCAATGAGGGTGACGGCTCAGGGTCGGCCTGCTAGATAAAGACTTATCTAGGCACACATTTGCTGATGTGTACCTTCTTCTGGGGAGGAATGCAACAGGAGATTTGTGTCAATAAAATGTATTTTTGTCTCCTACTTCATCAGGATGGCGTTATCTCTGTGGAGGACATCGACCTGGTGATGTCAGAGGGGCTAGGAATGCGTTACGCCTTCATAGGTCCCATGGAAACCATGCACCTCAATGCACCAGCAGGTACGGTTCCCTCCTTCGACAGACGTAGTCGTGGACGTAGACATAAACGTAGACGTAGTCGTGGACGTAGTCGTGGACGTAGACATAAACGTAGACGTAGTCGTGGACGTAGTCGTGGACGTAGACATAAACGTAGACGTAGTCGTGGACGTAGACGTAGACGCCGTCTCTACTTGACCCAGGAGGCAACTTCTCATCTTCAGTGGCAAAGACACAACAAGATGGACGATGTCCACTTCTTCTATAATGTCTGTGTCCAGCACTCCAGGAGACTCTACTAATCCTGTGAGTGATGGGATTTATACAAGAAAAGAAGATATATATATATATATATATATATATATATATATATATATATATATATATATATGTATATATTATATACATATATATGTATATATGTATGTGTATATGTATATAATATATATAACTCGTTGGCGCAAGTAATTCCCAAACATCAGGCCTTTGTGAGATGCTCTTCATACATGTAGTGACCCGAACTGTTTCAGTCACAGAGAACGAGCATGAACCCTCAGGGAGATGGAGAATATCAAAGGGGAGTGTGAAACCAAGAAAACCCTGGCTGTGTACACACACGCATACACACAAACTCACACATACACACACACACTCACACACACTCACTCACACACTCACACACACACACACACACACACACACACAGGGATAAGGATGCAGAACAAAGCCGTCTTTTGATGGCTCGGGATGAATGCCCTCCCTCACACCAGTAATCCAAAACTCTCGGAGCCCACATCACGGCCGTCACACCAGGTGCCAACTCCACCTGTAGTTACAGTCGCGGAGCTCTCTCCTCCAGGAAACATCCGTACCATCGTGTCAGAAGATGGCCGGATCTACGTGGGCCCTGTTGTTGCTTCAGATACCGGAGCGCTGGGCTCTGAGCGACCGGCTCTCTGGAACCGACCAATGTGTGTGACGTAGTTCAGCAGCTCGGGTCAATCAGGAAGGAGAGGTGTCTTTGAAAAGACGCGGTGGCTCCATCCCCCTGTACTCTGAGTGTACTCCACAGGCCTGGAGATGAGCTCAGTTAGCTCCTCGTGACCTCGACCACACCGAGACGCTCCACTGTTGGGCGAGAGACATCGTGTCATGTATGCTGCAAGAGAGAGAGCGAGCGCCGTTCCCATGTTTCCCGCTAATCGCACATGTCTGATTGCTCCTCAGGCGCACCCGGCGCCGGTGTGTCCCACCTGCTGATTCCACCGGTTCTTTAACTGTTTTTGAAATTATTGGCTATTATATCATTACATGAGACAGAAGTGCTGCAATTTGCACACATTTACGCACGCACACGCCCAGAGGACATTCTGAGCCAGACGTATTGTCTTTGGATAATCTCTTGTACTGAAGTTAATTAGTCCATCCATCCCACCATCTCTACCCAAATCTATCCATCCATCTTTCTATCCATCCATCCATCCATCCCACCATCTCTACCCAAATCTATCCATTTCTACACCAATACATCCATCCATCTCTACACCAATATATCTATCCATCCATCCATCCATCCATCCATCTATCCATCTATCTATCCATCTATCTATCTATCCATTCATCTATCCATTTATATATCCATCCATCTATCCATTTATATATCCATCTATCTATCCATCTATCTATCTATCTATCCATCCATCTATCCATTTATATATCCATCCATCTATCCATTTATCTATCCATCTATCTATCCATCTATCTATCCATCTATCTATCTATCCATCCATCTATCTATCTATATATCCATCCATCTATCCATTTATATATCCATTTATCTATCCATCTATCTATCCATCTATCTATCCATCTATCCATCAATCCATCCATCTATCTATCCATTTATCGATCCATCTATCCATCCATCATTCTAGTCTTTTGGTTCCACTCGTTGTTGTTAATAATAATAATAATACTACTACAGTGAGTTGAGTACTCAGGTCTTCGTTGATGCTGCGGACGCTTTTCAAGCTTAAGTGAGGTGATCGACTGCTAATGCTAATGCTAATGCTATGTTCATTCATTTTGTGAACGAGACCTTTTTCTTCTCTCGGTTTGGTTTGACATCCACGCCGTTGCTCTGTAGCTCAGATAGAGCTCCACAATGCAAGTCTAGGAAGAGCATGGCGTGGTGTTGCCTCCTCTCCCTCCTCGGCCAGTGTAGGCTGTCGGCACTCAGACTTCAGCTGCAGGATGAAACACAGGAGATGGTGCTAAACCCTCGTGAATGTTCACTTTTCTACGCGTTCCTAAAGGAAGTGTGAATAACTACGTTGAAAGCAAATACTTTTACAATCTTTGGTGTGAAACTTGGCCTCGGTGTGTCGGATTGATTGGGTGTGCGCTCCTCGTGGTTTTAATCAAAGCGCTGGTGTGACGTGTCTTTGGCACATTCGTCTGGCTTGTTGCATCGTTTCAAAGATCTCGTCCTCACGTGTCTTCAGGGGGACGCCCTGGAGAACATCTTATGAGGAAGCTACACCTTCATACGACCAGCGACACCTGGCAAGTCATGCTCATAACGTGCATCCAGTCTTTTCAAAATAAAGTTCCGTCCTCACTGGAAACCACTTGGTTGAGTTCAGGCAACACGAATACAAGTAGCTTTGAACAGTTGTCAGAATAAAGTCTTGAACACTTTATTTGAGCAGCACATGAATCCTCCATCAGCCAAAGTAACAGCTGATCAATACAAATGACCCAATGAACTTCTTGAGATGAGAACCAGGAGTTAGACAGGAAGTCGACGCACAGCGAAGAGCTTTTCAAGAAGGGACTGACACGTAAATAGTGGTTATTAATCAGGTTTCTGTGGCGTTAATACGTTCAGAAGACGGAGATGGAATCGGCACATGTTCACTGTGTGATCTTTTTGACCCTCAGAGGAACCTTTTGAAATGCGATGATTTGTATTTAAAATGACTTTTGACTGGAAAAGGACTTTTGATGTTTCGTAGTGTACTAGTACACAGTCAGTGTTTTACTGCAGTCGATGGGTCAGGGGTGTCGTATGAAGTCAAATGTCAGGCATGTCTGTGTACAGATTGTAAAGCCCTCTGAGAGGAGGTTGTAATGTGTGATTTGGGGCTATACAAAATAAACTGAGCTAATGAAAGCACTGCTAGGGAAGTGTTTGATTCCTAAAATAACTATATTTATAATCTGTTCCCCTTTCTGAGGGAGGGGGCTTAGGGTTAGGTTCATCTTCTACGCTCTCTTTAAAGTCCCCTTTGAGATGCATTGTCCTCAAAGTGCGCCCCCCACAGGTCTGGAGGACTACATGCAGCGCTATGGAGACGGCATCAGGAGGATCCTCGGCTCCTTCGGACCCGTTCCAGACTTCTCCGGTAGCGAAGCGGCCAAAAGCATCGTGAAGGTAAAAGATCCAGATGAGGCGCGTCGCCTGGTGACTCGGCACGTCAACACAATGTTCTGCTCGGCGCCATCTTTTCTTCTGCATGACTCAATGCAAAGACTTCCTTCTCACTCTGTCAACAAATTGCTATGTAGGTCGCTACACCCAGTCAGTCACATGCCGTCACAGGCTGTTAACATGGCAGCTGTGCTATGGGAGCTATATGAGCTATGGGAGCTATGGGAGCTATGTGAGCTATATAAGCTATGTGAGCTATGGGAGCTATATGAGCAATGGGAGCTATGGGAGCTATATGAGCTATGGGAGCTATGGGAGCTATGGGAGCTATGGGAGCTATATGAGCTATGGGAGCTATGGGAGCTATGGGAGCTATATTAGCTATGGGAGCTATATGGGCTATGGGAGCTATGGGAGCTATATAAGCTATGGGAGCTATAGGAGCTATGGGCTTTATGGGAGCTATGTGAGCAATGGGAGCTATGGGAGCTATCGGAGCTATATAAGCTATGGGAGCTATGGGAGCTATGGGAGCTATAGGAGCTATGGGAGCTATATTAGCTATGGTAGCTATGGGAGCTAGATGAGCTATGGTAGCTTTAGGAGGGAACTGCTGCAGTAAATAACCAGAACCCTTCCTCCAGAGGAGCCAAGTGGTCCAAGGCTTTGTACTCGTAGAGAACCGGCTTTCAAAGCTCCGCCCTCCCAAGATTAGGATTAGGTCCACGGCTCACACTGTCCCCTCTCCTCCGTCTCCACAGGAGATGTGCGAACTGGTCCCCGGCGACCAGCAGCACCTGTCGGCCCGGACCGAGAGGAGGGACCAGCTCCTCATGGGTCTGGCCCGGCTGAAGAAGGACCAGTGAGACAAGCAGAGTCGAGGGAACTTCTGATTATCACTGGAAGCAATGACCAGAAACTGGTTCAAAGCAATAAAAAGAATGACGTCCTGGGATTGTTTGTCTCACTTGATCTCGAGATTGTGTTGGAATTAAAGAATTGGTTAACAGTAATGGAATAGACATCAATGACATCATTCATATCTGCAAATGTATATTTGGATGCTTTTCTCTATCAACCTAGACCAGTGGTTCTCAAATGGGGGTCCGCGTACCCCTGGGGGTACGTGAAGGCACTCCAGGGGGTACGTGAGATTTTTAAAAAATCTATCTAAAATGAGCATCCATTAAAAAATCCTTTAAAAATAGTTATTTAATAAATATTGAATAAAACACAAGTGTAAGTTCTTAAACTGAATTCTATATTAAGTAGGCAATTTAATTTAATTAACCTAAACCCCCCCCCCCCCCCCCCACCATATCAGGATGGTTTGACCCAACGTAGCACACACTAACGGTCAAGACCCGTCTCTCACTGCCGGCTTTTAAACTCATCATGAAGTCGTTGAAGCGTAGCAGCTCGCACCGCTAGAGCTCCGTTGCAAGTGCGCAAGGGGGTACTTGGCTGAAAAAAGATTGAGAACCACTGACCGAGACCAACTGTCTGTTTCTACTTCTAAACCGTCTGCCTGTCTCCTGGACCCCATCTACCTGTCTCCTGGACCCCGTCTGCCTGTCTCCTGGACCCTGTCTACCTGTCTCTAGGACCCCGTCTACCTGTCTCCTGGACCCCGTCTACCTGTCTCTAGGACCCCGTCTACCTGTCTCCTGGACCCCGTCTACCTGTCTCTAGGACCCTGTCTACCTGTCTCTTGGACCTGATCACAGGTTCTCATGTGTTTATGTACTTTGTATTCTCTCTCTAACACGTTGCATCCTCATATAACATAACTGAAGCTGTGTGTGTGGTTGTGTGTTGTGCGTATGCGATTGTGCGTATGTCTCTTGTGACACCATGAAACATCTCACTGTTCTTTTTACAGCCGCTGTGACTTTGCTGCAGATTTATTTCACACAAGTTCACATGACGAGTTCACATAAGGACACATGACGAGTTCACATGACGAGTTCACATGACGAGTTCACATGACGAGTTCACTTGACGAGTTCATATGATGACTTCACACAATGAGTTCACATGAGTTCACATTATAAGTTCACATTATAAGTTCACATGATGAGTTCACATGCTAAGTTCACAAGCTAAGTTCACATGATGATTTCACACGATGAGGTCAAATGACGAATTCACATGAGTTCACATGATAGTTCACAATGAGTTTACATGATGAGTTCACAATGAGTTCACTTGACGAGTTCACACGAGTTCACATGCTAAGTTCACATACTAAGTTCACATGATGAGTTCACATAATTAGTTCACATGATGAGTTCACATGATGAGTTCACACAATGAGGTCAAATGACAAATTCACATGAGTCCACATGATGAGTTGACTTGATAAGTTCACATGATGAGTTCACATGAGTTCACATGATGAGTTGACTTGATAAGTTCACATGATGAGTTCACATGATGAGTTCACTTGTACCCTTAGCCTCCATAAAGAGAGAGGAGAGGAGAAAGGAGCTCAGTGTATCCTAAAATGTCCATAAGGAGAGCGGAGAGGTGCTCAGTGTATCCCAAGTGTCCATAAGGAGAGAGAAGAGAGGTGCTCAGTGTATCCTAAGCATCCATAAGTAGAGAGGAGAGAGGAGCTCATTGTATCCTAAATGTCCATAAGGAGAGGAGAGAGGAGAGAGTAGCTCAGTGTATCCTAACGTCCATAAGGAGAGAGGAGAGGAGAGAGGTGCTCAGTGTATCCTAAACGTCCATAAGGAGAGAGGAGAGAGGTGCTCAGTGTATCCTAAGCATCCATAAGTAGAGAGGAGAGGAGAGGAGAGGAGAGGAGAGAGGTGCTCGGTGTATCCTAAACGTCCATAAGGAGAGAGGAGAGGAGAGAAGTGCTCAGTGTATCCTAAGCGTCCATAAGGAGAGAGGAGAGGAGAGAGGTGCTCAGTTTATCCTAAACGTTCATAAGGAGAGAGGAGAGAGGTGCTCAGTGTATCCTAAGCGTCCATAAGGAGAGAGGAGAGGAGAGAGGAGCTCAGTGTATCCTAGGCGTCCATAAGGAGAGAGGAGAGAGGAGCTCAGTGTATCCTAGGCGTCCCCCAGCAGCTCTCAGCCTCTAGCCAGAGGTGCCCATGACACTCTCAGTGAGTTCCGGCGTTCGTGACTCTCTCCATGTGCAGCAGCTCTTAATGACAGCAGTCTTCCTCACTGTCCTCAGCTTCCTGCATGGTAGATGATGAAGATGCTGCAGATGCACCACTTTAACATCACAGTTTATTGTTATAGTTTATTGTTTATTGTTATGGTTTATTGTTATTATTTATTGTTACTCTACTGGGATGTCGGTACTGAAGCTGGAATAGTTTCACACATCATTTAAAAATAGAAAATGTAAAACAATGTTCAATAAAATATGGTAAACTAAAACAACGTGCAGTATATTAAAACAATTTAGCTGTAAGGAATAATAACTAAACATACTTCATGTGCTTGAATATTGTTTAAAAAAAGTGAATATTGTGTCAAACAACAGATGTCACTCAATAATTACGTATTGTTTCTTCCACAAAGGAGAAAAGTGACAAGTCGATGAAAAGCTGGTTCAACATGTCCGCCCGTCGTTGAATCACGGTGACTCATCACCATAAATCTCCGGCAACCGGAGCTGCTTCTAGCTCTTCCTCCGGAGATCAAACTTTATTGATCTCCTCTGTGTGACGGAGACAAATGGAGGATTGAGTTAATAACTGTCACTATTTGACCTTCAGGTGGACAATAAGACGCTCGAGGGACATTCAGCACTCAAACGTCTTGCTGCTAGTTTTTATCTTTTTTATATTTAAACAACAAAACAAGATCAATCTGAAACCGTTGGTCAAATTAAACTACAAAGACTTTCTTGGAACGTTTGTCCCAACATTAAAACATAAATCCCTGACAAAGAAAGAAAATAAATAATGCAATCAAAATTAAATAAAAAATGAAAAGAGATTTATAAAAATAAGTTTAGGACTTCTTCTATTCTCATATTATTACAAAAGTGTTCTCAAAATATTGAAACTTTTTCTCGACTATTTCCTTCATCAAACACATGAAGAGGAGGAAGAGTAAATCAGCCTCCATTAGGTTTTAATGGTCCCTTTTAATTTAAGTTCTACTCATATGGGCACAAATATGAACATGAATAAAAATATTCAAAATAAACTCTTGGACTGTATTCTTATACAACTTGTACTATTTGTACAAGATTGTACTATTTCCATCTCCTTCCAGTTACGCAAGAGCAAATATTGCATTAATTTAATTTAATAATTTTAGTTACTTTGCAGATTCTGATTTATAGTAATAATGAACAAATACTTGTCATAGCTTAATATAAAACACTTTATTGATAACGTGAAGGCAACAAAGTACACATCTGTATATGAAGTAATTACTGATTATGAAACAATAATATATATATATATATATATATATATATGTATATAATATATTCTGCAAGCTACTTTGACTTCAGTGGAGTTTTCAATGCATTACTTGTACTTCTACCATGTGGTACTTCTGAGTACCACAACTGAATACTTCAATAAAATAAATGAAATATAAAAAAGAGGTTCATCCCAAAGAGGTGATTCATTTCACAGTTAAAGGGTTTATCTGCAATTAGGAACCGAAAACTGGAGGACTGCAGCAAGCCAAACCCCTAGCCCCGCCCCTAGCCCCGCCCCTTTACGGAGGACCAGCAGCCTGAAGACGCAGGTGGCTCAGTCAGCTGGAGGACAGCACAAAACAAGCTCTCCTGAAGCTCTGTGGGCAGATGTTCTCCTGATTAAGGATTGGTTCTTCTTCTTCTGGTGCCTCTGAGAGACAGAACCGCTCCTCATAGACAGGTGAGTTCCTCCTGAAGTTAGGATAGAGTTCATGAGAAGTGTTCACAGCCAGCTTGTTTACATTTAACACCAATGTAAGGCCAGCTTAAAGAAAGTCTATTGACTCCTAGAGTTACCCTGAAGTAAGACGCTCCAATGGCCGACAGCAGGAATGCAGCGGCCTCACCTCCAAGGCTTTGAACTGCTGGCTGCAGGCAGAGCTTCAGTCCGCCTCAGGGCCGCGTCTCCAGAGCATGACGTCATGCTAGTGACATGGAGTCAGACGTCATGCTAGTGACATGGAGTCAGACGACATGCTAGTGACATGGAGTCAGACGTCATGCTAGTGACATGGAGTCAGACATCATGCTAGTGACATGGAGTCAGACATGTTAGTGACATGGAGTCAGACGTCATGTTAGTGACATGGAGTCAGACATGTTAGTGACATGGAGTCAGACGTCATGCTAGTGACATGGAGTCAGACGTCATGTTATTGACATGGAGTCAGACGTCATGCTAGTGACATGGAGTCAGACGTGTTAGTGACATGGAGTCAGACGTCATGCTAGTGACATGGAGTCAGACGTCATGCTAGTGACATGGAGTCAGACATGTTAGTAACATGGAGTCAGACGTCATGCTAGTGACATGGAGTCAGACGTGTTAGTGACATGGAGTCAGACGTCATGCTAGTGACATGGAGTCAGACGTCATGCTAGTGACATGGAGTCAGACATGTTAGTGACATGGAGTCAGACGTCATGCTAGTGACATGGAGTCAGACGTCATGCTAGTGACATGGAGTCAGACATGTTAGTGACATGGAGTCAGACATGTTAGTGACATGGAGTCAGACGTCATGCTAGTGACATGGAGTCAGACGTCATGCTAGTGACATGGAGTCAGACGTCATGCTAGTGACATGGAGTCAGACATGTTAGTGACATGGAGTCAGACGTCATGCTAGTGACATGGAGTCAGACGTCATGCTAGTGACATGGAGTCAGACATGTTAGTGACATGGAGTCAGACGTCATGCTAGTGACATGGAGTCAGACGTCATGCTAGTAACATGGAGTCAGACGTCATGCTAGTGACATGGTCCATTTTGAGTCTTTGTGCTTGCTTTGAGTCTTTGTGCTTGTTTTGAGTCTCTCTCCGGCCGGGTTATGATTGTTTATGAATGTTCTTATCATCTATTCTTTAAAGAATCCAAATGAGCAGCTTTTGAGGATCAAAGGATCAGATGTGCTTCATCGACTGAATTCCTCCACCCCTTCAGGTCCTCCTCCATCGCCACCATGACTTGGGGGGCGCTCTACGCCCAGCTGGGCGGGGTCAACAAGCACTCCACCAGCCTGGGGAAGATCTGGCTGTCCGTCCTCTTCATCTTCCGCATCACCATCCTGGTCCTGGCCGCCGAGAGCGTGTGGGGCGACGAGCAATCAGACTTCACCTGCAACACGCAGCAGCCCGGCTGCAAGAACGTGTGCTACGACCACTTCTTCCCCGTGTCGCACATCCGTCTGTGGTGCCTGCAGCTGATCTTCGTGTCCACGCCGGCGCTGCTGGTGGCCATGCACGTGGCCTACAGGAACCGCGGGGACAAGAGGACCATGCTGGCCTCCAGCGGTTCCGAGAAGACGACGGAGAGCGAGCTGGAGACGCTGAAGAAGCGGCGCCTGCCCATCACGGGCTCTCTGTGGTGGACCTACACCTGCAGCCTCTTCTTCCGCCTCATCTTCGAGGCCGGCTTCATGTACGCGCTCTACTTCGTCTACGGCGGCTTCCAGATGCCGCGGCTGGTGAAGTGCGAGCAGTGGCCCTGCCCCAACAAGGTGGACTGCTTCATTTCGCGGCCCACGGAGAAGACCATCTTCACCATCTTCATGGTGTCGTCGTCCACCATCTGCATGGTGCTGAACGTGGCCGAGCTGGGCTACCTGGTCGTCAAGGCGATGCTGCGCTGCTCGGCCCGCGCCAACAAGAGGAAGCGCGCCTACGCCCCGTCGGACGGCGCGCTGCTGGACAACAGCCAGCTGCAGAACGTGAAGAACGAGCTGCTGCTGAGCGCCGAGTCGCACGCAGCCGCCAAAACGTGTTGAGGGCAGGCACCGTGGGGGGGACGGGGGGGTCGCCATGCATCCATCATACATCCATCATACATCCCTAATACATGCATCCACCATACATCCACCATACATCCATCATACTTGCATCCATCATACATGCATCCAGCATACATACATCATCTATCTATCCATAATACATCCATCATACATATATCCATCATACGTGCACCATACATCCACCATACATCCATCATACTTGCATCCATCATACATGCATCCAGCATACATACATCATCTATCTATCCATAATACATCCATCATACATATATCCATCATACGTGCACCATACATCCATCATACATGCATCCATCATACATGCATCACACATGCATCCATCATACATGCATCCAGCATACATCCATCATCCATAATACATTCATCATACATACATCCATCATGCTTGCATCATATATACATCCAAATATGATTTTTTTTAAGTAATTATTTTAATACTAATATTATATTATTTAAGAAGCATGGGACACCGAACAAAGACTACAGGACACAAACTACGGAAAACAAACTACAGGACACAGGACACAAACTACGGGACACAAACTACGGGACACAAACTACAGGACACAGGACACAAACTACGGGACACAAACTACAGGACACAGGACACAAACTACAGGACACAAACCACGGGACACAAACTACGGTCTCCTGATGGAAAGTCCTGTGTAGTTGCTCTTAAAGCGACACTATGTAACTTTTCCCCTGTAGCGCCCCCTTCAGGTATTTAACGTCTGGTCTCGAGCCATATATGGCTCTTCCGGCTCGTCGCCGCTGATCAGCGGCAGCCCGGTGTTCAACACAGCAGCATGTCACTCCGTCTCTACGAGTCGCGTAGCGGAGCAAATAAAAAGTCACCTGCGAGCGTGGACTGGCACTATAAGACGTTGCGTAAAGCTGCCAGACAGCAAGTTGAACTACTTCCGCCGGAAGTACCGGGTCGGTCCCAACCATCTTACATTCAGCAGTATTCAGCCCACAGACCCCCGATGTCAGTGGCGGAGGCGCAAATCAACATATTAAAAGTCATTGTAGCGGCACCATTTTTTTTTCAAGCTGTTATTTTAAGGTGGAAAAGTTACATAGTGGGGCTTTAATACTTTGTGATGGGTTTGTAGACCACCAATCAGGTGGTGAAGAACGGTCGGCCTTAACAGCTGATGCAGTGAGCTTTACTTCCACTATGCAAACAACCAAAACAATGAAATACACAAACGTGTTATTGGGACAAAGCGCTTTGGAAGATGTCTGCGCTGTGGGAATCAAATGACCACCAGAGAGAAGTCAAGAACCCGTTTCTTTAACTGCAGCCACTATACGTCTGCGCCTGCGCATCACCACGTCACAGGAAGCGTCGTCTCACTGGGTTTAGAAGAACCAGTCGACACTGACACCTGGTGGTTCCACGTGGAACCTCAAGGAGCACACACGCCTTCCTCAAGGCCTGAAGGATGTATCTGGTGATGAAGAGGAAGAAGGAGCACACATGAAGGCAGGAAAATTGAAGCAGTAAATGTTAATAAAAATGAAAATGTCTTTCTGAATATTGTGTGTAGTTTACAAGGAGTGATAAATATTGAGTTTTTATGATCCTGCTGTATTGAATCAAGTGATCGTAGCTAGAAGTTTGGAAAATGCATCATTGAATATGTTTTCTATAAATTATGCTTTTACTTTGGTGAGTTTATAATGACAAAGAAGTGTGTCGCACAACATGAGCTTATGCTGATAAAGACTTTAATATGAGGCGATGACGTCACACGCTTCTGTATGAGTCACAGGACAAAGTTTTGCATATGTTCACAGCTGCATGTCAGTTGATAAAGAATATGGCCAAATATGAACTTCTGGACAGAGATGTCTTTATTATGAGACTCAAAGTGATGACTTTGATTCTAATTAATTAAATTCAGTTTGTTTTGTTAAGCCCATTATATGTCATGTGACCAGATGAACAATAGATGTCATGTGACCAGATGAACAATAGAGGTCATGTGACCAGATGAACAATAGAGGTCATGTGACCAGATGAACAATAGAGGTCATGTGACCAGATGGACAATAGATGTCATGTGACCAGATGAGCAATAGATGTCATGTGACCAGATGAACAATAGATGTCATGTAACCAGATGAACAATAGATGTCATGTGACCAGATGAACACTATGTCATTCAATTCAATTTATTTGTATAGCCCAATTTCACAAATTACTAATTCCCCTCAGAGTGCTTTACAATCTGTACACATAGACACCTTTGACCTCACATGGGATCAGGAACAACTCCCCACAACCCTTCAGGGTAAAGGTCAGACCCCTTGAGGAGAGAACAGGGGAGGATCCTCTCCAGGTGGACAGGTGTCATAGATGTCATGTGACCAGAAGACAGATTAGAGTTAAAATACATTCAGTAAATATGACAGAGTTTATGAATAGGTCATAGTCGGCATATTCCACTATGGATACTTCCACCATCCATCAGATGGAGGCAGAGAGGAGGAGTGGGCAGAGTCTCAGTAGTGGGCGGAGTCCCAACAGGGCAGCGGCGCAGCTGGTAGCAGGAATTCACGACCCAGACCCCGATGCTCCATCAGCAGATGGGATCTATGCCGTCTCATAGGGTCCTATGACCCCATGAGACGTGAGGTCAAGAGGACTCCGGGAGGAAGCAGAGTTAGTAATGTGTGATGGAGAGATGAACATTCATCCATAGGAGAAAGAAAAGAGGAGAGAGGTGCTCAGTGCATCCTAAACGTCCCCAGGAGCTATAAGCCTATACCAGCATATCCAGGGGCTGGACCAGGGCAAACCTGATTCAGCCCTAACTATAGGCTCTGTCAAAGAGGAAAGTCTTCAGTCTACTCTTGAATGTGGCGACTGTGTCTGCCTCCCGGACTGAAATTGGAAGCTGGTTCCATAAAAGAGGAGCTTGATAACTAAAAGCTCTGGCTCCCATTTTACATTTTAAGACTCTAGGAACTACAAGTAGCCCCGCACTTAGTGAGCTTAGTTCTCTAGTGGGGCGATACGGTACTACATGCTCTTTAAGATCTGATGGAGCATCACCAATCAAGGCTTTGTAGGACCTTTTAAGCCCCAAGGGGACCAAATTTGGTCCTTTAAAAAAAAAAAAAAAATTAAACTGTAAAACATTAGAATAATCATGAACAAATATATTGATGCTACACATCAAATTAATCAAGAGAACCTGGGCTACAATAATTAGTCAGCCATTTCAACACAACTCAAACATCTACTAAAATAGTTATTAAAATATCAATCATAATTTCGCATGAGTCAGCCCACTCGGCATGCTTCCGGAACTAGCAACCTGTAGCTTGGTGCTAGCAGAAAAAAAGATGTCAAAAAGCAAGACAACTCCACACAGATTCCAAATATATTCACCAAATCCCTCTGCTCCAAAGCATTACTGAGTTATGAACCAAAGAACACAGCAACATGAATCGCTCCATTGCTTATGAATATTGCAAATATTGCTTTTTTTGTGTGCAAAAAAACTGAACACCATAAGTGTATTGAACACCATACATAATATACAAGTGAAATATAAGGTTTGGTAAATGAGGAAATGCAAATGGGGTTAGGGTTAGTTAAAAAATATTCGCCTGAATTTTCTGTACTAAACCCTCTCTAACTTTGTTCTGCTTCACTTTTTCAAAGTCAAACTTTGCAGAGGGAATGTTTACATATTTTGTTATGATTTTGGATAGATGTAGACCTTAGTGAGATATCATTTCAAAGAGATAATCATCCTGAAAGTGTTTTTTTTATATTCAGACTTGAAACTTCTATTTTTGCTGTGTTTCAATATTGATTTACTCTTAACCAGTAACATATGTACTAATATCTACACATCTAAACAAAAGCTCACATGGGTTGCCTTTATTATAACGCCAACATTATTCAAATAGCCCTTGTGGTTGCAGAGATACACGCTTTTTAGGTTGGGTATGCAATTTCGAGCAGAATCCTAAAAACAAGAGCTGCAGCATTCTGGATCAACTGGAGGGACCTAAGAGACTTGTAGAGCAGCCTGATAATAAGGAGTTGACCTAAGAGACTTATAGAGCAGCCTGATAATAAGGAGTTGACCTAAGAGACTTATAGAGCAGCTTGATAATAAGGAGTTGACCTAAGACTTATAGTGCAGCCTGATAATAAGGAGTTGACCTAAGACTTATAGTGCAGCCTGATAATAAAGGAGTTGACCTAAGAGACTTATTAGGGCAACCTGATAATAAGGAGTTGACTTAAGAGACTTATTTTGATCGATATAGTCGAGTATCATCTGCATAACAATGAAGTTTATGGAGTGTTTCTGATAATATTTCCTAAAGGAAGCATGAATAAGGTCAATGAGAGAGGTCCCAGGAGAGAACCTTGTGGAACTCCATGACCAACGGTGGTGGTTATGGAGGCTAAGGTCCAACAAGACCAGGACAGAGATGAATCCCCTATATACACACACACATATATACATATATACATACATATATACATACATATATATATATATATATATATATATATATATATATATATATATATATATATACACACCATATACATATATATACACACACACACACAATATACATATTTTATGATTATTTTATTTTAAATGATGAGATATATATATATATATATATATATATATATATATACACATACATATATATATATATATATACACACACACACAATTCAAAATAAAATTATATGTAAAGGCTAACTAGAGCAGGGTTGTCATAATTGTTTTGACTGAAAAAAACTCCTGTGCAAGAACAGCTGATGTGGTGACGTCATTAAGTCCTCTGGAGTCTGGACTCCCAACACCAGACCCCAGAGAACACTCAAGACCAGACCCCAGAGTACACCAAGACCAGACCCCATAGGACGCCAAAATCAGACCCCAGAGTACACCAAGACCAGACCCCATAGGATGCCAAGACCAGACCCCATAGGACACCCAAGACCAGACCCCATAGGACGCCCAATATAAACAAAACATCCTGACATCACTTTCCTGACTCAACAGTATTTATAAAAAGTCACCTGTCAGGAGTTTATTTTCTCCTCCGCTTGTGTCCTGCTGCTGGTGAAATGCATTCTGGGATATCTGCTTGCCAGAGTACGCACAAGTCTCCTCTGATGCATCCTGGGTTAAGTGGGAGGAGCAAGTCACATCCAGGCATTTTGACCGTGAAGCGAGAGAGAACTTTGAATGAACATGAACTGAGACTGATGAGACACGAGTCACGAGGACACGAGTAGAGGAAAGGACACAAGTAGAGGAGAGGACACGAGCCCCCCCCCCCCTCCCAGAGTTCTGAAGCTTCTCCAAATATTTCACAGCACTTCCAGTGGATAAAATAACAGGAACACGTGATCTGAACAGTACAACATTTACAGTAGTACCAAGTGTTTCTATTTTAATTAAAACATAACGTGTATATATATATATATATATATATGTATTTATATACACATATGTATATATTCAATTGATTTTATACGTAAACAAATGTATTGAAACATTCAGAAATTGAAATCTAACTCTAAAGGGATTATAACCACATAAAAAGAAAAAACAATAAAAGTATAAACCATGAAATCAAGGCAAAGAAAATGTTTATTGTCCAACCGTCATTTACACAAGAAGCTTTTGTTCAGTTTATAAAGTAAATAAAGTTTAAAAAAGGACCGAAAGCCACAAACACGAAGGTCAGGAGGAGAAACCGTAAAAAAATAGTCTGTAGAGCTCCGGATAATCCTTCAAGTTAGCACGCATTGTGTATGCATACATACATACATACATATATATATATATACACACACACACACACATACTTGTGTGTATATGTATGCATACATATAAGTATACACAGAGGCGAGGGGCTGCAGCAGGGTGTGACCGAGGAAGCGTTGCCCAAAAGAAATCACAGTCAAACCAATAAGAAGTTAAATAAATAATCTGCCTTTATATATATAGAAATATAAATAAAGGCTTCGGGGGAGGGGCGCGTTGTATTCAAGCTGAAGGGTTCTGTGGGCGGAGGTGATATTTACACTTCTAAATAACTCATGGGCTCATAATGCTACATCAGACCTGGGATCAGCCCTGCTGGGTGCCTGAGTCTGGAAACGGGAGTTGAGAAGAAGCGCTGCAGCTGCAGCCGATGACCTCATGGTCTGAATTCATCTGAGACAATTGACCCCAAAAATAAATCTACGGAAGTTTATATTGTTCCTTAACGATGGCATCAAATGGATGCCGTATCGACCAATCAGCTGCCAGGAAGCGGCCTCTCACTCCCCCCGGCTGCTCTTCATCGTCCTCACCAGGAGGAGACGCTGGTCAGCTGGCGGAAGTCAAAGCGGCCCCTCCTCCTCCTCCTCTCCCCCCCCCTGGTCCCGGTACAGGTCTCGGACCAGGAGGACTCTGGTGAGGAGGCTCTCCAGGACCGGGCGCTCCAGCGGCATGCAGCTGAAGCTCAGCGGGTCTCCGGGGCCGCAGGCCGGGTCGGGCTGAACGTAGAACACGTCCAGACGCTGCCGCAAGGACGGGGGGCTGCAAGGAGGGAGGACACGAGGGAAGGAGACAAGGAGACCAGTGAGTCATCGGTCGCGGCCGGGGGACCGGGACCGTGTCCTCTCCGTCCTCATCGAGTAATGGTCAACACGGTGGAGACATCTGTATGTGAACAGCAAAGAGTTCTAATCACTGGACGGGATGCACAATGAGCTACGGCCTCAGAGCCTGAACGCACCACTTGGCCCTGTAGAGGTCGTACAGCTGGCACTCGTGTTTCTTCACCGGGCAGCGAAGGCTCGAGCCCCCCGAGCCGCCGTCCTCCAGGGGCCGGAGCTTCCTCTTCCTCGACGCCGTTTGCACTGGAGAGCAAACGCAAACATTCAAGACCGGTTTCTAACACGAGAACCACATCTTCCGGGACATTAAAGGACGACTCACCGCGGGGGTCCTGAGCCACGGGGGGCAGGCGGAGGCCGTACACGCTGGAGAAGGACAGGTGCAGGTGCTGCTCCACCGTCCGCAGGCCCAGGTACTTGGTGTTCAGGTAGACCAGCGAGCGCAGCAGAGCGGCCGGACTCTGGCCCCCGAGCTGCCGGCTGCTCCACAGGCTGCACTCCTCCACCCGGCCACATGGGGAGCCTGCAGGGACCCGGGCTTCTGGTTAGACTAGTTACATGGGAGCGTTCTGCATCCACACACCGCCATCTTGTCTAGAATGTCACGTGTCTTACGTCCTCATAAACATCAGAGTGCAATCACAGGGGATCAGCATGTGAACAGCAGAAGAGTTCTAATCACAGGACGTGCACTGTCGCCAACCGCCACAAGGGGGCGCGGTGTGTGAGCCTCGTGTGTGCGTGAGCCTCGTGTGTGTGCGAGAGCTTCGTGTGTGTGTGTGTGTGTGTGTGCGCGCGCTCACCGTCAGGCAGCACGCGCGGCCTCCAGTCCCGCAGCACGGCGTTCAGCTGCTCCCCGAAGCGCCGGTAGCTCGGGTCGCTGAATACGTCGTCCGCGCGGCCACGCGCCTGGAGATGCTGCAGACACAAGCGCGTTACAGAGGAGCGCGAGGGGCGCGGCGCGTACACAGCAGCGCGTGCACACGTCCTCATTTTTTAATTAATCATCACTGCCTTCAGAATGTGAACAGCAAAGAGTTTTAATCACAGGACCCGGAACACATCTTCAAGACCCGCGAATCACCTGCTGGACACACGAGGCCCACACACGAGGAAGGCCAGCAGCGAGGCCCAAAACGGCTTGGAGGTCCGGACCTCCAGACCGGCTTGGAGGTCCGGACCCCCAGACCGGCTTGGAGGTCCGACCCCCAGACCGGCTTGGAGGTCCGACCCCCAGACCGGCTTGGAGGTCCGACCCCCAGACCGGCTTGGAGGTCCGGACCCCCAGACCGGCTTGGAGGTCCAGACCACTAGGCGGCTTGGAGGTCTAGACCACCAGGCGGCTTGGAGGTCGACCTCTAATGAACTCCCCCGTGTCCCGCGCTAGTCTAACAGACTAACCCGTGTCCCACGCTAGTCTGACGGACTCTTACGTGTCTCGCGGGGCAGAGCCTCCTCCTGGAGGCCGCGCGCTCCTCAACGCGGCCATGACGCTCAGGCTGCGGCTCACGTGTGAGGAGCAGGAGGCGAGCACGCGCTACAGTAACTCCGTCCGAGCGGAAACACTCGGCTAACTTTAGTTCCTACCTCTAAAAGCTCCCGTAACGATTTTCTTCTTTTTTTTTAACGGCGGTTGGCATCCATATAGTTGGTGCATTACCGCCACCCTCTGGAGTACTATTCCGTCAGTTGACGCCTTAGCCCCGAAACAAACAAAACAAAATATATACATAATTAAAAAAAAAAAAAAAAAACCTGGTGACCTGGTGGTCAGGAGAGAGAATGCAGCATGAACATTTGTTATTGACTTTTGCCTCGACTCCTCTCTCCTTTTCCTCGACTAGGACTTGAGGAAAGGAATGGAGGAGGCCGTGAGCGGTGAGGGAGGAGCCAACCTGCTGGATGCCCAGGCAGAGGTACAGCATGCTGTCGGGCGAGTAGCGGCCGCCGCCCGGTCGCACCGCCTCCACCACGAACCGAGACAGAGCCTCGCTCAGCGCCGCCGGACTCAGCGCCAGCAGGTTGCTGTTGGAGCGAGCTGCAGTAGGAACAGAGGGTGAGACACGGAGGTGAGACACGAGGGTGAGACACGAGGGTGAGACACAAGGCTCACCGGGGGTGGGGCCGTCCTTCCCTCTGGTGTCTTCTGATTGGCCAGGAGAAGACAGCGCCCAGCGCTTCCAGGCGTTGACGCCGTAGCGAGCTTTGAGAGGTAGCGAGCGGCGGGAGGAAGTGGGCGTGGCCTGATCCGAGCCCTCCTCCAGGGCCCGCCTCTTGTGGCCCTGCAACAGAAACACCATCACTGTGCAGGAGGTCCCAGCGCGCGAGTGCGTGTGTGTGTATAAGTGTATAAGTGTGTATATATATATATATATATATATATATATATATACACACACACACACACATACACACACAGGACTGTCTCAGAAAATTAGAATATTGTGATAAAGTTCTTTATATATCTGTGTATATATCTATGTGTGTGTGTGTATATATCTGTGTGTGAGTGTGTACCTGTCTCCTGGGCTGAGGTCGAGGTGCCGACTCCTCGTCCAGGACTGCAGGGCGAGAGAAGTCCAAGTCCTGGTCCATTTCCGGGTCTGAGGCAGGAAGTCAGGAAGTCAGGAAAGTTGTTTGAAATGTTAATCTTTTCTTGTGCTCATTAGAACTACGGGAGGTTCTTATTGGGTTAGGGTTAAGTGGAGGTGCGTCTGGGTGGAGGTGTGTCTGGGTGGAGGTGTGTCTGAGTAGAGGTGTGTCTGGTGGAGGTTTGTCTGGGTGGAGGCGTGTCTGGTGGAGGTGTGTCTGGTGGAGGTGTGTCTGGGTAGAGGTGTGTCTGGTGGAGGTGTGTCTGGTGGAGGTGTGTCTGGTGGAGGTGTGTCTGGTGGAGGTGTGTCTGGTGGAGGTGTGTCTGGTGGAGGTGTGGCCCCCTGCTGTGTCAGAAGCTGTTTACCTTGAGGGAAGTCGGCCTCCAGGTCCAGCTCGGGCTCATACTCCTCTTCTTCCTCTTCCTCCTCTTCCTCCTCTTCCTTCACTTCCTCCTCTTCCTTCTCTTCCTTCTCTTCCTCCTCCTGCATTTCTTTCCCCTGCTCCTCTTCCTCCTCCTTTGGCATCTCTTCCTCCTCCCCATAATCCTTCTTCTTCTCCTTTTTCTCTAGCGTCTCTTTATCCTGCTTCTCCTTTTCCTCTTCCTCCTCCTCCTGCTGCTTCTCCTCTTCCTCTGCAGTCTGTTTCTCCTCTTCCTCAGCGGCAAGCTCCTCTTCCTCAGTGGTGTGCTTCTCCTCTTCCTCTGCAGCCTGCTCCTCCTCTTCCTCTGCAGTCTGCTTCTCCTCTTCCTCAGCGGCGAGCTCCTTTTCCTCAGCAGCCTGCTCCTCCTCTTTCTCTGCAGCCTGCTTGTCTTCCTCAGAGCTGCAGCTGGAGACCTCCTCCACTCTGCACTCCATCACCAGCTTCACCTCTAAGACACACAGCCGGTAGATCATCATCATCATCATCATCATCATCATCATCATCATCATCATGTCTAGTGAGCCTTGTTGCTCCTCTGAGGTGCAGAAGGTTTCTGCACGCTGTCGTTTCATGACCTCTGAGTCGTAGAGGTCACCTTTCTTTCATTTTCAATGATTGACCTGAGCTGAGTCTCCAGGTGCACTGGCCCTGCTCTACGCCTATAGAGGGTCCCTCTGTAGGCGTAGAGCACTGCACAGCCTCACCTGTGTCTCCCTGCACAGCCTCACCTGTGTGCTGGTCCTCTGTGAGGGGGGCGGGGTCTGAGGGCAGCTGGTCCCTCAGCTCCCTGATGGTGTGGAGCATCTGCTCCGCCCCCTGCAGGCTGGTGGGCAGGAACACGGGCACCGGGATCTGGACAGGAGCGTTGGTGTGGCCTTTCGTTAGCATGAAAGCATCAACAACAACAACAACAACAACAAGGTGCTCTCAGCAGCTCACCGGGAGGGGCAGCGGCAGCAGAGCGGGCGTGATCTGAGCGTACATGCTCATGGGCACGGGGATGAAGACTGGCACGGGGACGGGCACCGGGACGTACTCCCTCTTCACGCCGTCGTCTACGTCTGACACACGGCCACGCAACGATTACATCAATACATCATACATCAATACACACATCAAATCTCTGTGTGTGTGTGTCTGTGTGTGTGTCTGTGTGTGTGTGTGTCTCTCTCTCTATGTCTGTGTGTGTGTGAGCTCACCCGTCTGCAGCAGCTTGCTCTGCATGTGAGGCTTGCAGTACGTTGCCTTGGTGAGGGTCAGCGGCTTGCAGAGCACCGCCTTGTTCTTCACATCCCTCACGCCGCCGCCGCACGCCACCGTGCCCTGGCTCAGCAGCTGCAGGCCAGAGTGAGACAGGCGCCTTCAGAATAAAAGCTCAGACATAGGTCGTCTGTTGACCTTCCTTCAGGACACTGTGCGTCAGACCCAGCAGATAACATTGTTGAGTGGACATTCCACTTTGTTTACGGAGATGCAGTCATGACCCGCCTCCTCACACGGGTCACGCTCCACTGGACTACAGACAGGAACCAGAACCGGAGAGCAAAGGAACTGAACTCACCCCGAGTCTGGGCCCCTGCAGCTCATAGCCTGGAAGACACCAAGAAGCCATGAGTACAAAGAGACACACACACACACACACACACACACACACACACACACACACACACACACACACACACACACACACACACACACACACACACACACACACACACACACACACACACACACACACACACACACACACACACACACACACACACACACACACACACACACACACACACACACACACACACGGTGGGCTACTGATGTAGCTCACCACCACCGGTATGACCACTGGACTCCACACACACACACACACTACCCAGGGTGCAGTTCTCCGGGCCCTTCTGCGTGACCATGATGGGCTCGCTCTGCTGCAGGTAGAACTTCAGGAGACACTCCTGGTCACAGAAGTGCTTCATCTCGGTCCTCCACATCACCGACTCCGTCAGGCTGCCCTGCACCCGGCAGCAGTCACACCTCAGTGCCTAGAGAGCAGGGAGGTGGAGGTGACGTGTAGGTCAGGTGTAGGTGAGGTGTAGGCCAGGTGTAGGTGTAGTACCAGACCTTGTAGTACCAGTCGTTGAACTGCAGGGCGCAGGCCTCGCTGCAGAAGTCCCTGGTCAGGCCGCCCAGCTGCCGGCTCAGGCCCCGCCTACATAGCTGGCTGCAGTGGTTGCAGCTCACGCACTTCAGGCCCAGCCGCCGGATGAAGTCCTGCTTGAACAGCAGCTTGCAGCCTGCAGGACACGACGACGACAACAACAATCACTCGTTATCAATGGATCCAGAAGGCGGCCCGGAGCGGCTCTGGGGACGGTACCTTCGCTGCAGAACGGCCTCTTGACCCCGGAGAAGCGCAGCGTCTCGTGCAGCGTCTTCTCCTCCTGGCAGTACTCGCAGAACGTCACGATGCAGTGCAGCTTCTTGTAGTCCTCGCAGCACGCCCGGCTGCAGAACTGGAACACCTTGTCCTGCACACACAAAGAGGGGCGGGCTGAGGGGCGCCCTCTGCGTGACCTCACGGGGCGCCCTCTGCATGACCTTTCGGGTCGCCCTCTAACCCTAAGCCCTCTCACCTCCCACTCCAGCGTCTCGGGCTTCAGGCTGAAGGCCCCTCGGCAGTAGTTACACTTCAGCTGCACCCGGGCACCGCCGCCGCCGGAGGGCGCCGGCTGTCCGTTGGTGGTCGCTTGAAGACCAGCGGTCTGGAGATAAGTTAAAGGAACCACACAGAGGACATTAAAAACCTGAGACGAGCGGGCTCCCACAATGCACCTGGCTGTACTAGAGGCAGCTCACCAAGTCTGTTCTCCTCAACGTCAACTTAGAAATGAAACGGGGTCGGGGCATCACGGGATTAACGGATAATTTAATAACGGTTAACGGTTAATAACCGTTGATGAATTATCAACCGTCATTAGTTATTAACAGTTAATAACCGTTAATCTGGTTTAAGAGCGACAATGTCCTTCAGCGTGCACACGCTACATGTATTATTAGAACAGATGTAGAAGACGAAGAAGAAGAAGAACCCCACCTGGAACTTGGCGACACACGGAGAGCTGCAGAAGTTGAGGATGTCGCCCTCTGGCAGCGTGGCCTGGTACTGCGGCAACGAGCTCCTCTTACAGGAGTGGCAGGACGGCTCAGAGTCTGACCAGAGCGCCACGGCGAGGAGGACAGAGAGGTTACGACAGGAGCCTCTGAGAGGTGTTATGAAGCCTCTTAGAGATGTAATGTCCTCTACTGGACAGAAGTCTGGACAACGAACATCACATTCAAAGGACAGAGCATCAACACACGCTGCGTCATGCTTCTGCTAAAGTTCCAAAGACTGAAGTTGAAAAAGAACAGCGAAGAGACAAATTATAATGTTTGACTTCCTAAAGTTCTGAGCTCATTACAACTGTACAATAAGACGTTATCTACCAATGACACGGAGCGTACGCTCCGCGATGCGTTCGAGGTGCAGAGCCCCATGGTACGCTCCGCGGTGCGTTCGAGGTCAGAGCGGTGACTCACTGAGGAAGGAGGTGGAGGCCGGCCGGCCCTTGTTCATGCAGCTGACGGCGCAGTAGGAGCCCATGGTGGCGCCGGCCGGCCCCAGGCTGTGCAGCACCTCGCCCGTCTTGATCAGCGTCTTGCAGGTCAGGCACGTCGCCAGTTTACTGTGAGCCTGAGGAGACATCAGCACAGCAGGCTTCTGCTTTACCACGGCCCCTGAACGCATCATCAGACATGATAACACTTCACCGACGTCATTGTGTTCTACTTGTCTTCTCGTGCAACAACACCGTCTCCAGTGATGGATTCGTGAGCGGCGGTCGGCGTGCGCCATGCGCTCTAAACTACGGGACATGCTACTTAAGGGATGTTCTGCTGCTTCACAATAACAGACTTGAACTGGGGCTGAAACCTGGGATGTCGGGTTCAAAGAGCTTCAGCTGTGAAACACACATGCTGCTACATCTGGGACAGCAGATCAGATATATCAAGAGGGAGGAGGAGGAGTAGGAAGAGGAGAAAAGAAGAAGAAACCACAAAGATACAAAACTAAAGTTGCTGAGACCTAAAATAAAAAGTAAAAAATATTAAGCACTGAGCGGGAGGTTTTAAGAGAAGATGGATCCATTTGAGGAGTAAACTGATCTCACATGAGCAGCTCAATAAGAGAAGTGTAATAAACTATCACTGATAGAAGCATCTTATCGATGTGTAATAAACTGTATCACTGATAGAAGCGTCTTATAGATGTGTAATAAACTATATTAATGGACATCTTATAGATGTGTAATAAACTGTATCACTGAGAAGCATTATAGATGTGTAATAAACTATATTAATGGATAGAAGCATATTATAGATGTGTAATAAACTATCACTGATAGAAGCGTCTTATAGATGTGTAATAAACTATATTAAGGGACATCTTATAGATGTGTAATAAACTGTATCACTGGATAGAAGCATCTTATAGATGTGTAATAAACTATATTAATTGAAATCTTATAGATGTGTAATAAACTATATTAATGATAGAAGCATATTATAGATGTGTAATAAACTGTATCACTGAGAAGCATTATAGATGTGTAATAAACTATATTAATGATAGAAGCGTCTTATAGATGTGTAATAAACTATCACTGATAGAAGCGTCTTATAAATGTGTAATAAACTATATTAAGGGACATCTTATAGATGTGTAATAAACTATCACTGAGAAGCATTATAGATGTGTAATAAACTATATTAATGATAGAAGCATATTATAGATGTGTAATAAACTGTATCACTGATAGAAGCGTATTAAAGATGTGCAATAAACTACATTACTGGATGGAAGCGTATTATAAATGTGTAATAAACTATATTACTGGACATCTTATAGATGTGTAATAAACTGTATCACTGGATAGAAACATCTTCAGACCTGTGAACATGTCTATAGATACCGGAGGTTCTTTTGGTGTAAATAACTAACATATTTATATTCACAACAGCATTTATGATGAGTCTTCAGGAACTGGAATATTTAGAATAATAAATCCATAAATTAAGTTAAAAACACTTCATTATTTAAACCCACAAGGTCTCTACGGTGCCTTCAAGTGCACAAGGAGGTTTAAACATGTATGTACATGTATACATGTGTTTGGAACCAGTGAAAGGAAGTTTCCGGTTAGGGTTAGTAGAGAAAGGAGGAAGAGGAAGAAGAGGAGGAGGAAGAGGAGGGCTCGCCACGGCGTGATTGCGACCAGCAGCAACCTGTGACGTAGCGGCGTGAGGAGGAGCTGCTCAGTACCTGCTTGTACTCCGTGATGCAGGCCTGGCAGCAGAAGCGTTTCTGCTGGCCGTCCACCAGCAGGAAGTGGTTGGCGGAGGCTCGGCTGGGCAGGTAGTCGCCACACTGCTCGCAGCAGTTCATGATCAGGCCGTTGGCCCGGCGGTACGCGTTGAAACACGAGTCGCTGCAGATCTTATGGGTCACGGCCTTAAAGCTAACCTCGTGGCGGATCTGTAGAGAGAAACGAGCAGGAGCTTCATTCACTTCTCGTTTAGCAACCTCAACATGATCACTGACTGGATGGGTGATGTGGAGGAGGACGAGAGGCTTCAGCCTTTAACACGAGAGGCTTCAGCCTTCAGGACGAGAGGCTTCAGCCTTTAATACGAGAGGCTTCAGCCTTTAATACGAGAGGCTTCAGCCTTTAATACGAGAGGCTTCAGCCTTCAGGGCGAGAGGTTGTTGTTTATACAAGACGTGGTTGTTGTTGTTTATACGAGAAATGGTTGTTGTTTATATGAGACGTGGTTGTTGTTTATATGAGACATGGTTGTTGTTTATATGAGATGTGGTTGTTGTTGTTTATACAAGACGTGGTTGTTGTTGTTTATACGAGAAATGGTTGTTGTTTATACGAGAATTGGTTGTTGTTTATATGAGACGTGGTTGTTGTCTATATGAGTCGTGGTTGTTGTTGTTTATATGAGACGTGGTTGTTGTTTATATGAGACATGGTTGTTGTTTATATGAGACGTGGTTGTTGTTGTTTATATGAGACGTGGTTGTTGTTGTTTATATGAGACGTGGTTGTTGTTGTTTATGAGACGTGGTTGTTGTTTATATGAGACGTGGTTGTTGTTGTTTATATGAGACGTGGTTGTTGTTGTTTATATGAGACGTGGTTGTTGTTTTTTATATGGGACGTGGTTGTTGTTTATATGAGACGTGGTTGTTGTTGTTTATATGAGACGTGGTTGTTGTTGTTTATATGAGACGTGGTTGTTGTCTCTGCAATAATAAACTGAAAGCTGCCTGACGACTAACACGCACCATGTTTATTAAGGAGGAACTATTATTTCTGAGTAACGCGGTTGCCGTGGCGACGGAGCTGTCAACGATGACGTGCAGATAAAATGGAGAACAGAGGACAAGAAAGAAGAGAACAGTGAGGAAGAGGAGAAAGAGGAGGTTATTGAAAGAGTGATGGAATGAAATGTAGGGAAGAGATCATTCACCTTAAAGTTCACAACTACACAGCATCTGTGACTCCATGAAGACCAGTCATGTGACTCCATGAGGACCAGTCACGTGACTCCATGAGGACCAGTCACGTGACTCCATGAGGACCAGTCACGTGACTCCATGAGGACCAGTCACGTGACTCTATGAGGACCAGTCACGTGACTCTATGAGGACCAGTCACGTGACTCTATGAGGACCAGTCACGTGACTCCATGAGGACCAGTCATGTGACTGACAGGTGGCAGGCAAAGGGGAGGAGCCTATCGGAGGGACTGACCTCGGTGAGCTTGCCACAGACGGTGCATTTGGTCTTGAGTCCAGACTTGGGCGGGTTCTGCTTGTTCTCGTAGGCGCCGAGGCAGCCGGTGCTGCAGAACTCCTGGAAGGACTCGCTGGAGTCCACCTGGGCCACAATGGTGCCCTTCATGGTCGTGATGTCCCTGGTGGTCAGAAGACACACAGCTTCAACACAGGAAGCATGGACTTCTATACAACCAGAGGAGTCGCCCCCTGGTGGTCAGGAGAGAGACTGCAGCTTTAAAACATGACGCATGGACTTCTATACAACCAGAGGAGTTGCCCCCTGGTGGTCAGGAGAGAGAATGCAGCTTTAACACATGAAGCATCGGTCAATATGACTTTCAGTCTTATACACTTTGTTTCTTTGTGAAGGGTACCCCCATAAGGACCCTAACCCTGAAGTGAACCCCTATAAGAACCCTAACCCTGAAGTGAAGGGTACCCCCATAAGGACCCTAACCCTGAACTGAAGGGTACCTCCATAAGACCCTAAACCAGACTCACTTCTTGCACATGGTGCAGGTCTTCTTTGGGGCGGGTTTGTGGGAGAAGGCGGAGAGGCAGGGGGTGGAGCAGAACAGGTGGGTGGAGCCCTTGCGCTGGTAGGCCGTCTGGCCTTTCTTCAGAGGCTTCTTACAGTTGGCACAGGTCACCTGGGGGAGTACACACGACACCTACTGAGGGGGGAATGGTCTACACACGGGTTCCTGAACGCGCCATCAGCTACATAGGGAGACAAAGAGAGAGAGAGAGACAGAGAGAGAGACCTCTATAGTATGCATGCTCACCTTGACCGTCCTGGGCTGAGGGCCGGAGGAGGTCTGGCCCGGCGCTCTGGGGAGGGAGGAGGCCGGCGGGTCGACCCCCGTCTGCTTCTGGTTCCGGGGCGCTGAAGCGGACTGGGAGATCCACGAGTCTGGAGGGAAAGAGACCACCAACCGGGTCAGGGTCCTCTTCTTCTCCTTTGGAGACCTCATCTAGTCCTGGTCCTCTAAAGGCCTCAGTGTAGTCCTGGTCCTCTAGAGACCTCAGTGTAGTCCTGGTCCTCTAGAGACCTCAAGGTAGTCCTGGTCCTCTAGAGACCTTGGTGTAGTCCTGGTCCTCTAGAGACCTCAGGGTAGTCCTGGTCCTACATCAGAGAGAGATGGTCTGGTTCTGTAGAGTCTTGAAGCTCCTCATCAGAGCCACCGGGTCAGATTCTGGTGAAACCAGATGACGTCATACAGGTTCACCAGAACCTCCTCCAGATCCAGCAGAGACCAGTCCACCGCGCACCAACACAGAGGAGGTGCAGTCTGCGGTAAAGAGCTTAGCTGAGATCAGGAGCACCTGGTCCAGAGACCACCCAGTTAACAAGGACCACCTGGTCCAGAGACCACCAAGTTGTTAACGAGGGCCACCTGGTCCAGAGACCACCCAGTTGTTAACGAGGACCACCTGGTCCAGAGACCACCCAGTTGTTAACGAGGACACCTCAAACATTAAACTGATTTATCGTAAAAATATAGGACTTTTGATTTGAAAAATCTCCTGATTGCGACAGTAAATGTGTTTGGTTTCCAGGGTAACAGAAGTCAGGGACATCCTGAACACATCTGCATCAGTCGTTGCCTCGGACTATGAGGAAAAAGATACATAAAGCACCTCAAATATTAAAGAAATGACAGATTTCTTAAACATTTACTTTGAAAAATGTCCTAATTGATACATTAAAATGTATTGATTGCTGCTGTATGGGATTCCAGATATGTCCTGAACACTTCTGCATCATTCTTATCTGTATAAGGGGAAAGGTGCTGTGAGAATCATGTTCTTTGATTTCTCTAGTGCCTTCAACACCTTCCAGCCCCTCCGACTGAGTGACAAGCTCGTGCAGATGGGGGTGAACGCCCACCTGGTATCCTGGATCACGGAAGACCTGATGGAGAGACCGCAGTTTGTCAGGCTGAAAGACTGCGTGTCTGAGACTGTGTTGTGCAGCACCGGCGCTCCACAGGGGACGGTGCTCTCACCTGTCCTGTTCACCCTGTACACGTCTGACTTCACCTACAACACGGAGTCGTGCCACATCCAGAAGTTCTCTGATGACTCTGCGGTTGTGGGATGTGTCAGGGGTGGACAGGAGGGGGAGTACAGGAGCCTGGTGGACAACTTTGTACAGTGGTGTGGGCATAACCACCTGAAGCTGAACGCCACCAAGACCAAGGAGATGGTGGTGGATTTCAGGAGGTCTCAGCCTCCTCCGCTACCAGTCTCCATCGGGGGTGTCAGTGTGGAGGTGGTCAACACCTATAAGTACTTAGGAGTCCATCTGGACAGTAAACTGGACTGGTCAGCCAACATCAATGCCATCTACAAGAAGGGTCAGAGTCGGCTCTACTTCCTGAGGAGGCTGAGGTCCTTCAATGTCTGCAGCCAGCTCCTGCGCATGTTGTATCAGTCTGTTGTTGCCAGCGTCCTTTTCTTTGCTGTGGTGTGCTGGGGAGGCAGCATGAAGAGGAGGGATGCAGGGCGTCTGGACAGGCTGGTGAAACGGGCAGGAGCTGCTGTGGGCATGGAGCTGGACTGCCTAGCTTCAGTGGCAGACATAAGAACACCGAGTAGGCTGCTGACCATCCTGGACAATGACCACCACCCACTACACAGGACTCGGACCGGACAGAGGAGCACCTTCAGTGGCCGACTCCTGTCCCTGTCATGCTCATCGGACAGGCTGAGGAAGTCCTTTGTCCCCAGGGCCATTCAACTGTAGAACATCACACAGAGGGGGGGGGGGTCTACCTCCTGCATGAGTCTACCTCCGTCTCCTCTCCGCTTCTCAGCTATTTATTTCATTTTTATTTCTATTTTTCCATCCCACTGTCCATATTTTTTACTCTTTTTTTTACTCTTTTACTGTTTGGGGGTGCTAGTAACTTTTTGCGCGTGCGCGCAAGCTAGCGGAGGTCTGCGACGCGCGAGACGGCGAGCAGAGGACCGTTAACGCAACACGGAGGGACAGAAATGACACGCTTCTGCTGTAATCTGGCACTATAGAGAAAGTTACACGGGGGCGGGCACATTTATTTTTCTGTCACGCGATCTACCAATACTACGCCGCGATCGACTGGCAGGTCGCTGTATTGAGCACCCCTGATCTATATACACAACTTTATTTAACATACAAAAGTCTGACTTATTTTGATAAACTCTTCCTTGGTACAGTAACATGTTTTAATGTTAGCATAATTTAAGCTAAAAGAAACGATCTATAAAGATACAAAATCAGTTAATTGTTTACTTTTATATGTTAGTGTAGGATTCGTCGACATCTTATTTTGAAAACCGGACGTTGTTTTACATGCTTCTTTACGCTAACTTCATCAAACCCTCTCTCCCAATGGAGCGTGAGCATCAGTCTGTAGTCAGATGGGAGCATCCCTTCCATAGACCACCTGGAGTTTAGAACATCAGAAGCTCCCCTGGGCCCTGAACGCATCTCAAATCACTCACAGCTAGAAGGCTCTTCTTTGTGTAAATGGTTTCAGTGCAGACAATAAAGATGGAGGAGGTAGAGCCCCCTCAGAGCTGGTGGAGTCAGCCCAGACAGAGGGGGTCTCGTGTGTTGCTCAGTCTAACCTGGTCTGTCGTGGGTCCCCGAGTCCCCGTTGTGGACCAGCGGGCCCGGGGGTCCGGAGCCCCTTCCCGGGTTGAAGGTGGGTCGGCCTGGCGGGGCGTCGGCGCTCAGGCTGAAGGTGCTGCCGATGCGGAGCCCGTCGAGGACCGGGACTCCTTCCTGGACCACAAGACCGTCAGAGACACAGAGACACAGAGACACAGAGACACACACACACACACACACACACACACACACACACACACACACACACACACACACACACACACACACACACACACACACACACACACACACACACACACACACACACACACACACACACACACACACACACACACACACACACACACACACACACACACACACACACACACACACACACACACACACACACACACACACACCTGCAGTGACGTGACCGAGGTGATGACGAGCGCCATGTCCTCCTTGTCGTCGGGCGGCGGTGTGCCGGCGGCGCCCAGCGTCGTGACGCTGGCGATCCGGATGGAGGACTCGGGCGAGGAGGAGGCGTCCGGCCGCTCGGCGCCCTCCTCCTCGTCGTCGATGACGATGGGCTCTGCTCTGCCGGGCGCCGCCAGGGACGGGCTGGAGGCCGCGGGCGACCCCGGGCTCGGCGCCGCCGACATGTCCTCCGTCTGGGCCGACGGGAGGAGGTCTGGAGGCGGGGCCTCCTCCTCCCCCACCAGGACCACGTCATCGTCATCGTCCTCCTTCATGGCTGGGTCACCTCCCTCCTCCTCCTTCTGATCCTCCTCCTCCTCCTCCTCCTCCTCCTCCTCCTCCTCCTCCTCCTGCTCCTGCTCCTGCTCCTGCTCCTGCTCCTGCTGCTGGTCCTCCTCTTGCTGCTGCTGCTGCTGCTGCTGCTGCTGCTGCTCCTGCTGCTCCTGCTGCTCCTCCTCCTCCTGCTGCCGCTTCTCCTCCTCCTGCTCCTCCTCCTCCTCCTGCTGCTGCTGCTGCTCCTCTTGCTGCTGCTGCTCCTCCTCCTCCTCCTCCTCCTCCTCCTGCTGCTGCTGCTGCTCCTCCTCCTCCTCCTCCTCCTGCTGCTGCTCCTCCATGGAGACCTCCTGCTCCTTTGAGGGGGGCGCGGCCACCTGCTGGGGGGAGGGCGTGGCGTCCATGGGCTCCTCCCGCTCCCCGTCCTCAGGGACTTCTGCTGCCTCCCCGTCCATCGCTGAAGGAACCACCTGGAACCAGAGCCTCATTAGCACCTGGCAGCTGCAGCAGGTATCCCCAGAGGCCCCGCCCCCAGAGGCCCCGCCCCCTCACGGACCCCCTCCCCCTCACGCCTGGTGAACTCATTGTCACCGTGCTGGTTCAACATTAAGGTTGTCCATCATAACCTATGACTACTTGTCTGTTATTGTGTTGTTGTTGTTGTTGTTGCAATTAGTGAACAGGAAGTGATCATATATGGTTTGAGGGGCGCGAGATGGAGAGCGGAGAAGAGTTGACGAGGGGGGGTGTGTATATATATATATATATATATATATATATATATATATATATATATATATATATATATACACATATACACACACACACACACACACACACATGTATATTAATACATACATATATACATATGTATTGATTTATATACATACATATAAATTTATGAATATAAATACGTATATATATAAGTATAAATATATATATGTATATACACACAGACACACATATCTATAGATATATGTGTGTATACATACAATAAATAAAAAAAGCTGACAAGCTGAAGTAACCAGATGCTTTGTAGTCCTCCTCCTCCTCCTCCTCCTCCTCCTCCTCCTCCTCCTCCTCCTCCTCCTCCTCCTCCTCCTCCTCCTAGCAACTGGTGAAGCTACACCTCGGTTGCCTAGCAGCCGTTGAGTTTGACCAACACTGAATATATTCACCGTCTTCCATTTACAGAATAAATAAACCACGAGAAGAAGAGCACACGCAGAACTTTAGAAATGGACCAACCAGCACCAACCAAACCAGCACCAAAGTAAACATGTTGTTGATGTTGACAGATTGTTCTGATCCAAAGTAAACAACATGTTGTTGATGTTGACAGATTGTTCTGATCCAAAGTAAACATGTTGTTGATGTTTACAAGATTGTTCTGATCCAAAGTAAACAACATGTTGTTGATGTTTACAGATTGTTCTGATCCAAAGTAAACAACATGTTGATGTTTACAGATTGTTCTGATCCAAAGTAAACATGTTGATGTTTACAGATTGTTCTGATCCAAAGTAAACAACGTGTTGCTTTGTTGAGGGAAAGTTCTTCCAGGTATCACTACTGGATCATAATTAATGACGTCAGCAGAGCCACGTGACCGGACCACGTGACCGGAAGTGCAGCGTCGCATTCCAGGCGAGCCGTTCGCACCGGTGGGATTCCAAATGGTGCATTTTAGAGGATGTAGAGCTCAACTTAAAGACACACAGATAAACGGCGCGTGTGCGTGTCTGCTGGTGCGTGCCCCCCAGACCTCCACCCCCCAGCAGGACCACAATGTGGAGACTCTGCTGCAGCGGGACGGGGTCCCCGTTAATGAGCTCCGACGTGCAACCTTTCCCCCCTGACGTCACCACACGGGGAGGGGGCAACAAAACTGTGCAAATAATGTGGGCCAGAACCACACGAGGCTCCTTTTACCTCCACCTCATCCATGTTGTTCTCCTCCCCCAGAGCGCGTCGCCGGTTGGAGGTGCGCAGCTGCTGTTTGCGCAACTGGCGCAGAGAGCCTGAGAGACCCGCACAGCTCTGAGGGCGCTGAGGGACGCGTCATGCGCAGCCGGGACGCGCGACTAAGATGCTACAGGGAAGCCTGTGCCCTTGGTGGTTCACACCGGACCGCCACAGCACCAGACCCGGTCCCCCCAACCCCCGGCTGGAATCCAAATACCAAACTCTGGACCGGGCTGAACTCCCCACTGAGCTGCCCGTCCTTCAGAGGACCGGGAGGCTCAGGTAAGAGTGTTGAGGGGACCCGCAGAACCGCGCTCCTCCACCCGGCGCAAACAGCCATTGAGTTAGCGGCAGTAAGGGGAGGAGCGCGTGCACAGAGTGCGACGTTGTTCAAACCGACCACTTATAAACACCTCTTATTAATACAATAGACACACACACACACACACACACACACACACACACACACACACACACACACACACACACACACACACACACACACACACACACACACACACACACACACACACACACACACACACACACACACACACACACACACACACACACACACACACACACACACACACACACACACACACACACACACACACACACACACACACACACACACACACACACACACACACACACACACACACACACACCTGTGACGGGAGGGGGGGGGGGGTAATTGGAAAGTTGCCCCCTAAACTCGCGCAGTCCACCCAAGCGCAATCAGTACACGAGTACGCGCGCGCTCCCACCGCCACCAGAGGCGCAATCAGTGGCAAGCACGCGCGCCGCTATGGGCGCCCTCGCGCGCTACGTATCACATGAACTGTTGGTGTCGTAAAACAGAGTGGCGCAAACCAATTCCCGCATCGTGTTTACGTGAGAGGAGGGGGGCACTTTACCACCAGGCGCAACCCCCCCACCCCCTCGAGGAGCCGCGGCCGGCCGCCATTAGGGAGCTCAGCGATCGCGACTGGAGACGAGGCGGCAAACGGCCGCTGCACGCGCACGAGTAAAGCCGCGAAACGGTTCTTACCGGAGGAGAGCTCGGAGCCGCGCAGCGCCACTTTGTGCCGTGACATTAATCCCGGGAGCGCGTGCGCAGAACGATAACTTCTTTCCGCTTTACGTCCAAAGATCGTGTCGTGAAGCGGATGACTCACACGGAACGGGTCTTCGGTGGGTTTCACGTGACGTCACCATGCCGTATGAGGGGGGGGGGGGTTGATACGTGTTTTCCTTTCACGTGCATCACTCTCACATCGTGGGACCAACCCGGCTCCCGGCGGCCCGATTGGCCGCGGTGACGCCTGAGCCTCACAGGGAGATAATGGTGATCACCACTTATTGATTAGTGAACAGTTAGGCACACGTGACCGGTACGGCTCCACGGCCTCAGCGAGAGGACTCCTTGTTTCTGATTTGAGGTCAGCAGCAACAAGTTTGGAACTACAACTCTCACTTGGTCACGTGTTATTGTTTATTCAGCTCGACAAACCGGGAGGAAGATGAATCTCTCTCTATCTATCTATCTATCTATCTATCTATCTATCTATATATATATATATATATATATATATATATATATATATATAGAACTAAATAATAATACAACTAAATATACCGTAACTATGTGTAGTATACCTCTTTATGAATTATGTCAATAGTGGAAAGTACTACTACTCATACTTGTATAAATATATACACTTATACAAATATAGTAGATATGAAGTGTAAACCCTAAAGAAGGATAAGCGGTTGGATAATAGGACGTATGAAGTGTTTCTATTTCCCTTCTACGACATTTTTAAGGATCTTGAACTATTCACGTTGCAGATTCAGATCATTAATAATAAATGTAATGAACACATGAATCATATTGTAATTCTTTAGCTACAACTTTATTGCTATCTGCGGGGGGTTGAGTGAACCGATAATTAAAATCCAATAAATTAACAACACCGGTATGGCTATTTTGCATAAAGCGCACATGTTATACACAGGAACTCGAAATGGAGGCAGAGTGAGACCTCACTTCTTTATCCTCTCTGATTGCGTCCATTCGTATTTCTTGACATGTTTTTTTCTTCGCCGCGCAAGCGCACAAGGAGCAATCAGGCGGGTTTCATGGGAGGCAATGCAACTGCTCCATTAAGCCAATTTGAGCTCATCGATACGCGTCCAGACCCGGATGTTCTGTACATATGATCTAACCCAGCTGCATTGAAGTACACACGGCTCTGGTCCAATCAGGATGCAGGATCCGGGTTGAGGGCGTTCACGGCCCGGTTCTGTCGATTGTTCCTCATGCGGGACACGAAGGATAAATAAAGTAACGAAGTAAACAGAGAAAAGCAACATGGAGGAGGAGGAGGAGGGACGCCGAAGCTGCTGGATCAATACTCCCTGTGAAACCGTGTGTGATGCGTTCAGGGACTTCTTTAACAGCTGAATGGTGAGCAGACTCAAGGGAGGCAACAGTTGATTTATATGTTGCTGCTGATGGGGGCGGAGCCAGCCTCAAGGGGGGCGGAGCCAGCCTCAGACCCTTCCTTCCTGGGGCGTTCCCGACATTCATGATTCAACACTTTGTTCTGTGGTAATATTCCTGAATGTCAAAATATGTTTTAATTTGCACTTTAATTTGCACTTGATGGACGACGCCATCATCTACCTGCTGCAACGAGCTCAGGCGCACCTGGATGGAACCAATGACTGTGAGAGTCACTTTCTTTGACTTCTCCAGTGCATTCAACACCATCCAGCCACTGCTGCTGAGTGAGAAGCTGCGGGTGGTCGGTGTCGACGCGTCCACCATCTCCTGGATCACTGACTACCTCACAGACAGACCACAGTTTGTCCGAATGGGCCGTGTGCTGTCTGACACGGCGGTCAGTGATGTTGGAGCCCCACAGGGAACTGTTCTGTCTCCCTTCCTCTTCACCCTGTACACCACTGACTTCCAGTACAACACAGAGTCATGCCACCTGCAGAAGTACTCTGATGACTCTGCAGTGGTCGGGTGTATCAGGGATGGACGGGAGGAGGAGTACAGGGCAGTGGTGAGCGACTTTGTGAGGTGGGCTGATGAGAATCACCTGCGGCTGAACGTGGCCAAGACCAAAGAGATGGTGTTGGACTTCAGGAGGAAGGCGACAGCTCCTGCTCCTCTGAGCGTCCTGGGAGTGGACGTGGAGATGGTGGAGGAGTGCAAGTACCTGGGCGTCTCCATCGAAAGCCGACTGAACTGGAAGGCCAACATCAACGCTGTATACAAGAAGGGGATGAGTCGACTCTTTTTCCTGAGGAAGCTCCGATCCTTCAACGTGTGCAGCAAGATGTTGGAGATCTTCTACCAGTCGGTTGTAGCCAGTGTGCTGCACTTCGCCATCGTCTGCCGGGGGAGCAGCATCGGGGCCGGGGACGCCAGCCGTCTTAATAAACTGATTAGGAGGGCTGGCTCCATCACCGGCTGCAAGCTGGAGCACCTGGAGCAGGTGGTGGAGAGGAGGACTTTGAAGAAACTTTTGTCCACATTGGACAACCCTCTCCACCGCCTCCTCCAGGGACAGAGGAGCACGTTCTCCAACCGCTTCGTCTCACTCCGCTGCCATAAGGAGCGATACAGGAGAACATTCCTGCCCACGGCCATGAGGCTTTACAACAAAGCACCTCCTGCAAGAAACTTGCAATAACTCACTGTACATATTCACATTCATACCTACTTGATCTGCACTGCATACATTTCATTTACACTACACACATTTTATTTAATTTTACAGTACTTTATTTATATTTATATTGTGTATATGCTGTTATATATATATATATATATATATATATATATATTATTTTATGTTATTTTGTATTTTATATTTCACTTTGCACACTTACTTACGCACTGTCACTTTCTTTCTTTCTTATACTTATTTTTTATTGTGTTTAGTTTTATCGGGCTGCTTTCTGTTGGCAACAAATTTCCCCTTGGGGATTAATAAAGTATATTTCATTCATTCATTCCCCCATATGTCTCCTCCCCTCCATGACTTCCATCATATGACTCCTCCCCCCATGAATTCCCCCATATGACTCCTCCCCCCATGACTTCCACCATATGACTCCCCTCTCCTTCATGTCTGGGTGTCAGTAGCCGTAGTGGCTAACAGTCAAGCTAACGCTTGATTGAGTACAGCCCATTGGCCTCAGCGTGCTGAATGTGATCAATCAAACCACAACAGACAGGGAAGTTCAAACAAGTTTAAAACTCACCAGATTCTAGATTATTAAAATAAAACTCAGTATTTCTGTACATTCAGATGTTTTGATGAAGACCAACATGAAGATTTATATACACACTTTATTTGCTGTTAACAGAGTAAATAAAGAGACAGAGGGGTTCACATATCAACTTTATGAATCTATACTATAGATCTAGAAACTTTCACATTCCTGAATCGGCGATTTCAGGTTCCCTCCGTCACCGCGAGCGGATCAATGACTTTGTTACCGTGGACAACAAGCGATGACGAGATATACTGATGTAAGTGAATATTTACAGGACAGAAAATATGAAACAGCAACTCTGTATCGGGGAGGCAGAAAAACTGTAAACAAGAACAACAACAAACATCTCTTCATCCAGTCAAAACAGTCATCATCGTCATCGTGGCATTTCAGTCAACAGTTTGTGGGCGGAGCTTGATTCATCCCGATGACGAGGTTCCAACAGGCTCCGCCTCCTCAGTGTGACCGTTGACCTGGTCACTGCAGCTGGACTCTGTACGCACAGATGAGGAGCTTGACCTGAAGATCACATGACGACACACAACGGCAGGAAGGGGCGAGACTTAACATCCATTGGACCAATCACAGCGTCGGTTCACAACAAGACGCTGTGAAACGCCGTAAAAGATATATATATATATATATATATATATAAATAATATTATATATTATATATATATATATATATATATATATTAGGGCTGGGCACGTTAATGCGTTAATCGTAACGCAGGTTTTATTATTTATTTTATTATTGTAAAAGTGTGTCGCTCACAGGCTTTTATTTTGTAAAAGTCTGCTACTGATTGCTGCGGAACCGGAACAGAAAGTAATTTGCGGTTTAAACAACATGGAGAAGAGTACAGGGATATTAAAGTTCTCAAAGACGGCGGAGTCGACAGAAACAAAGTCGTATGTAACCACTGCCAAGAGGAATCGTCTTATCACCAGAGTACTGCCAGTCTTAAATATCATTTAAATGACGAACACACCGTTGATGCCGCGAATCATATAACCAAACACACAGTGGAGCGAGGCTTCGGCAGACCGCTAGCTGCAGGAGGAGTATAGCAGCTATAGCTAAACCAAGAGAAGCTAACGATGCCTTGGCGAAGCGGATCGCTACAGACTGCAGGCCGGTTAGTGTTGTGGAAGACGTCGGTCTGACAAACGTGGAGAATCTCAACCAATGACGGCAGGTATGAGTGTGTGTGTCTCTATGAGTGTGTGTGTCTCTAGGTTTGTGTGTGTGTCTCTAGGTGTGTGTGTGTGTCTAGGTGTGTGTATGTGTCTATGTGTGTCTCTATGTGTGTGTGTCTCTGTGTGTGTGTGTGTGTCACCTTGGCTGCTGGAGCCTCCGCTAGCCGTATGAAGAGTCTGTTGATTCCAGGGATGGGACTGAAGGAGTAAACGAAGTGACTGTCCTGAGGACAACAACAACAACAACACATCAACACCAACGCACAAACACACACAAGCACAAACAACACAAACATACTCAAGTACAAGCACACACACACAAACACACCAGTACGTACTTGTACACAAAGTAAATAGACCTAGTAACGTTAGCTAGTAAAGGAGCGGAGGTTCACTTTAGTTAAGCCTAGTCTATGCTTCTCCGGCGAGGGACGCGTTGCTCTTCGTTGCTCTGCAATTCACCGCCACGTCGCCAGGGGTGTGTGTCTGTGTGGCTGTGTGGTTTCATGGATTATAGCCGAATCCGTCCGTTTTTCCGGTCACAGTCTTCTGTTTGGTTCATTGTTGCTACCGGTCCACGATAACTTTTAAAAATTGCGGTGTAGGAAGACAGACCGGAAGATATACTCACTGCCGGGAGTCACGTTCTGAGCGGACCAATCACAGCGCTTACGGTCCGCGTCAACATGACGCATAGTTAGGATTTTTTGGAGGCGCGCGGCAGGCTCCAGCGACCGTCTGCGAAGGGTCCGCGGCGGCGCGGAGCGACGCGCCGGAGAAGCATAAACTAGGCTTTACATGGTGAGTTCAGGCTCTGCTCAGTGAACATGAGTACTGAAGGTAGATGATAAGGTTATCATGGTGCATTCAGGTGTAATCTAGTAAAAAGTAGTGTTGCTGAATTCTCTGTTCCCCCAGGTTCTTTGAACCCACCAGGAACAGTGGCAGCTGGAACTTGTCGTTGAGCACCACGGCGTGGACGCTGCACGGGCCGCACAGCCGCGCCGACATCTCCCCCAGGAAGCTGGCGTGGAACAGGAAGAGCAGCACGCCGGAGCCTGCAGAGGGGGAGGAGACTCAGAAGGGGGAGGGTGTGTGTGTGTCTGTGTGTGTGTGTGTGTGTGTGTGTGTATATGCGTGTGTGTGTCGTGTTCACCTTCCGGCTGCGGCTGCGACTTGAAGCCGAACTCCAGGGAGTAGTCGGGCCCCTCACAGAGCCGGTGGCAGGCCAGGGGGAAGGCGGGCTCCATCAGCACCAGGCGGGACTCGAAGTAGGCCCGGATGGCGTCCTCCGCCACGCTGGACAGCCTGCGAGACGGCGAGGAGGACAGGACGGCGTGAGCGCGGCCCGTCGGGGGGCGCGGCCCGTCGGGGGGCGTGGCGGGGGTCACTCACATGCTGGTGTGGTCCTTGATGAGGTCGCACACCGTCAGGTTGTTGCCCAGCTTGGCGAAGTACACGGCGCCCGTCTTGTTCTTGGACACGATGTTGCAGTCCGCTCCGTACTCCAGCAGGAGGCGCACCACGTCGGCGTTCCCCCGCTTGCACGCCTGAGGACAGCGAGCGGGACTGTAAGAGTGTGTGTGGCGGCCGCGGCGAGCCCCGGGTCGCGGTTGGCCGTTACCCTCATCAGCGCCGTCTCCCCGCTCAGCGTCTGGGCGTTGGCGTGGGACCCCGCCTCCAGCAGGATGGCGACGGTCGTCAGGAAATTCTGTCGAGAGCGACGTTTAGAGAAAGGCTTCGGAGACGGCGCAGCAGGGAAAGGGGGTGTTACCTTCTCGGCGGCGTGCATCAGCGCCGTGGTGCCGTTCTTCTGCCGGCCGTTCACCCTCACACCTTTTCTGATCAGCAGCCGCAGGATGTCGTCCTGCCCCCCCGCCGCCGCCAGCATGCTCAGGGACATGCCGCTGACGTCCTGCAGGCACACACAGCTTCAGAGGAAGAAGCTCCTCCCCTGACCACCAGGGGGCTCCTCTGGTTGTATAGAAGTCTATGCTTCATGTGTTAAAGCTGCATTCTCCCTCCTGACCACCAGGGGGCTCTTCTGGTTGTATAGACGTCTATGCTTCATGTGTTAAAGCTGCATTCTCCCTCCTGACCACCAGGGGGCTCCTCTGGTTGTATAGAAGTATATGCTTCATGTTTTGAAGCTGAATTCTCCCTCCTGACCATAAGGGGCGACTCCTCTGGTTGTATAGAAGTCTGTCAGTAACAGTTTAATCTAGACTATAATAATCTCCTCTAAATACAGAAACTATTATAACTAAAAAAGGGGGAAACATTACGAAATCTAAACTAAAAAAACAATTATTTCTCATAACAACAACATCTTTAAGCCAAGAAGCATTTTATTGTACAAGCTTGAGTTATAAGAGCCGTAAGGCGGAAGAGTGTCATGTACAGGGAACACGCTCTTAGGGTTCTCTCAGGGTTTTCTACCACCAGAAAGGGGATGCTACGAGGAACAAAAGAACTACAACAGTCTTCCTGGAGCTTTCAGATGATTGAATGTTGAACAGTTTGTGTGTGTGTGAGTATGTGTATGAGTGTGTATGTATGTGTGTATGTTTGTGTGTAGGCATGTATGTGAGTATATGTGTGTGGAAACTGAAAACGCACCTTTTCCGACTATATCTGGATTAAAACACAGACTTGCACTTTGGTAGCACTTAAATAGCTCTTATTATGGTACTTTTGTAGTTTGACTATGCTGAGGAAATGTTACTTTCTGTATTCTTGTTGTTCTTAGTTTGTACTCTAGGTTGAAATGCACTTATTGTAAGTCGCTTTGGATAAAAGCGTCTGCTAAATGACATGTAATGTAATGTAATGTGTGTGAGTATGTGTGTGAGTATGTGTGAGTGTGTGTGTGATAACTGCAGAGCGTCCTCAGTTGACGTGATGAGGCCGTCAAAGGTTTCTAATCCTTCCTTTCTGACATGGTGTGTTCAGGTTGCCGTGGTGACAGCGTGGGAACTAGTCCATGATGTCCTCTGACATGATCCAGAGGGTGCATGAACACATGTCCTACTGTACTGGAGGTTCATGAACACATGTCCTACTGGAGGTTCATGAACACATGTCCTACTGTACTGGAGGTTCATGAACACATGTCCTACTGGAGGTTCATGAACACATGTCCTACTGGAGGTGCATGAACACATGTCCTACTGGAGGTGCATGAACACATGTCCTACTGGAGGTGCATGAACACATGTCCTACTGGAGGTGCATGTTGTGGCGTGGACCACTTGAACAAGGCTGCACCTTAACCGGCCTGAAGCCTCAAGGCGAGCTGAACATGAGCAGCCAAAACAAACATCAGCCAGCAAGTCATCAACAGAAGGCCACCAGATGTCACGGGACATGAAGACCACCAGATGTCACGGGACATGAAGACCACCAGATGTCACGGGACATGAAGGCCACCAGATGTCACGGGACATGAAGGCCACCAGATGTCACGGGACATGAAGGCCACCAGATGTCACGGGACATGAAGGCCACCAGATGTCACGGGACATGAAGGTCACCAGATGTCACGGGACATGAAGGTCACCAGATGTCACGGGACATGAAGGTCACCAGATGTAATTCCGATGCGACTGGACTGCTGGTCTAGGCACAGAAGGCAAATAAAAAACCTTGAACCTCCAGGTCCTGAAGCTGAACACAAGAAGACCAATAAGACCGATGTAGAGCATCGACCTCAAACTAGAGGACATCAGCAGCATGAAGGACGACATGTTGGACACAGCGGACGGGGATATAACGAGCACGCCTCCGGCAACTTGGTCAGAGACAACATCATAATACAGTGATCGACATGTTTACACAGCTAACCATCAAACACTAGGAAGGCGGGCACTGCTGCAGGCCATCGGGGCCGTCTGCAAGGAAGGCTGCAGTACACTCGCTGCCCACGGGCATTCTGGGGGTTCAGGTCTACGAAATCAACCATGTGGGAGGGATGCAAAGAGTCGCTGGTAGTTTCTTTTTTTTAAAGGACAAAGGACAGGATGGGTGAGTTGAAGAAGAGTCACAATCCCTCTGGACATGTCTGGTCACCGAGGCTCAGTGCATTGTGGGAAATGTCCCGGACACGGCGGCCCAATATATTTACAGCCTTTGCTTTCACAAGCTTCACAAATCTTGTGAAAGCGTGTTTGAGCTCGGGGTTTCCTGACGACCGTCGACATGCACTCTCCAGACGCCCTGCGGTGACACCCACAGCATGTCTTAGTGCGCTGCATACGTCTATGTACAAGCTATCCTTATAAAAACATTAATATCAGCATTTCTACAGTACAAAGGTAATCAGTTCCATCGAGTGTGTCTTCATGCAGCGGTGCACCAGGAGCTGGTTCTGGCGGACTTTTAAAAGAAGAGTTCAAGGAAAGGAGCAGTCTGGCTCCTGAGGCCGAGCTCACAGCATCTACAGCCGGACTATTAAAAGCCCAAAAGAGCGAGGTCCCGTTGACGTCCCTCTCAGCACCTCACTGATCACTTCTTGTTTTCCAGCCGTCACAGCGACAGATAGACCGGGCCGTCCCAGTCCACGTGAGGCGTGCTGCGAGTCTCTGGCTCCGGTAGGTCACTCTGTTTGGAGGCCACAACAAGCCCCCTTCTTTTCAGGGACTGAATTGTGTTATGTACAAAGTATTTCACCTCCCGCCACGTCCTGGTGCTCAGGACAGGCTCGGCAGCTAAACACGCATCACAGTCCTTTTTGCCCGGCACCTTGACCAGTTTACAGAGGTCTCCGAGCTGCCGCCTCACGGCCGCCTGCTCCTCCGAACTCCACAGACGCTTGTTTCTCTTCTGAGGCTTGTCGGACGGACCCGATGGCTTTCCCGCCGCGGACGTGCTCTCTTGAGCGACTGGTGCTCTGCCTCGCACGCCGGGCCTCTGGGTTGTTGGAACCACCTGTGCGGTGGTGGGAAGCAGGGCCGCGGAGTAACCCGGAGCGCTCGAATGGTTCAGAGGCGCGAAGGAAGAAACGACTGACCTGCTCCCGTCGCTAAGTGTATGCGAGTAGGGCGGGATAATGGAGGCGCTTGTACTCAACGTTGTAAAAGTAGGAACCATCGAGGTGCTTGGAGCGGTAAAGGTGGTGAAATTAGGAATCAAGGGTGTACCCATAGTGTCCTGCGGTGCATACACGGAAGATGGCGGCATGCTTGTGGCATTCTGCGAATAAGAAGACAATGGCATGATCATGCTGTCCGACTCGTACGGGAGAGGCATTAGTGTGTTTGCAGTGTTGTGTGGAGTAAAGGTAGGAACCACTTGAGTGTCAGTAGCATTCAATGGTGTAAAAGTAGAAATCAACGGTTGACTGCCGTGCATCATGTCTGCGCTAGTGGAACACAAGGACGCATACGTTGAAGTCAACTCTTGGACGTAGTTGGTTGGAGCCAATGTCATACAGCAATTTGGACTCTCTCTCAGGTGATCTGGATTCACGGTTGTCAAACTGCAGACGACCGACGAGTCCTCCATATCCGTCTCCATGGATTGGACTCCAGCGTCTGGACTCTCGCCAACGTTCCCGTCACTGTGCTGGTGACTTCTCCTCCGCATTGTTTGAAGGGTGTTGTGTACGTAGTTTTTAATGTCTGTCCAAGATCTTCCACCAAGATCTGGTTCATTGGCTATGCAAGCGTTGCACTCCTTTTTGCCTGGAACCTTCATTTCTGTGAAAAATTCACTCAAGTAACGCTTCACTGCAGCCTGCTCGCTGTCATTCCAAGGTCTTCTCTTTAAAGCCGGCTTCTGAACGGCTCCTAAGGAAAAATAAGAGCGTAGAGAAACATGATTATGTAAGAGCAGTCAGATACAACTCTGACAACTCCAGACAGTGACAGTTCATTTTGGAGATCAGCTTCTGGTTCAAGACGGTTTGACGTTGTTCTAGACCCCGAGTCCACCTGGAGTAGCCGGATGGTGTGCTTGTCACCAGGACATTAGTATCAACACTTCTCCAGACAAACATCAACTATAATCATTTATGTGCCGGGAACTAGAACACAAAAGCTATTTGTTTGGTTTTGCTCACAATTAAATCACCACAAGCGGTCTTTGAGTTGAGGCACAGGCTATTGGCCCACAGCGGCAGCAGCTACACCCCCGACAGTCCCGATTACCTGCCTGCACACGGCTCTGAACATGGAGATGACCCAACGGAGAGCAGCTAACGGCGCAATCTACAGCGCAAATTTCAAATGTTGACTCTCCTCTGAGATCAAAGACCACATTACATGCGTTACATAAGGATCTGAAAAGGTACTCACCATCAGCAGCAGCGCTGGGTGGACTTGGTTGCAGCGTGCGATCCATCTTGAGAAGTTCTTTGCTCACCTCCTCCAGCTGTGACGCGTTCTTTGAGAGCACGTAACACTCCTGGCTGCTCCTTCTCAACAGCTTGGCCACTTGATCCACTTCCACTTCACTGAGGCTCATGAGCTGCCAGCAGCTGGCAATTTGCTCTCTTAGGGACGAGGACAGAAGTGTATCGGGGTTTTTAACTCCGCATTCCATTGCGCACCTTCGGAAACAATCTAACCCTCTGATGAAAGACGGCCCTTCGGTCCGGGCGAACAGGTAGGGGTTAGATTTCGACACACCTGCTTGTTCTCGGTTTTCAATGAGCAAGTCGATTGACAAAAGCATCCTGTCTGTGAGCAGCACCAGCATGTTCCTCCCATACTGACCCTCAAGCTCCAACCGGGTGAAACTGCTGCCAAGGTCCAGCTCTAGCGTTGTGCATTTCCTCACTTGATCTGCCGAGGGCACAAATGTACCCCTGCTCTTCTTGCTGATGTACGTTTGCAAGAGCATTCTCCCTATGTTACCCACCCGGCCTCTGTTGAACAGACACACATCTGCCAGGGTAGCTTCGCTGAGCTTCTTCCACGTTGACAAATTGGGACTTTCTTTCAACTCCTTCCTGGCTTCCTCTTCTTCCCCCGTGGTGAACCGGTGGAGTTTGATCAAATCTTCTGTCACGGTTGATTTGTCTACTTCCACTTTCTTGACTTCGTGCTTTAGCAATGATGCGAGAGCCTTGCGAGAAAAACACTGGCTCCACTTTGTATCGAGAAGTTGGATGAACTTTTCCACGTGACTCTCAGTTTCACCGTCCTCCGTCATGCGACTTTCCCCGAAAGCTATTTCCGCAGCTCGCTTCAAGGAGTAGCCGATCTTTGTGACGAGGGAGACGGTTTTAAACTTACTGGAACTGGGGTCAAAGCCACTCGCTTTTTTGGCCCCTTCAACGGCCAACTCAAACCTGGATGGCAGGCAAACTTCATGCAGGTACTTCACGCTTGCGTCAAGTTCATTGACAGCGACCATGAATCGACCCAGTTCCCTCATCTTTTGTGCAATATAAGCAAACTGAGACTTGTCATGGTAATACTTAGCGGACAACGCATTGCCATATTTACAAATAAGTGGGTCATTTCTGATCTGCCGCGAGATGTCGTCTTGATGCATGATGTGAATGATTTCCTCGCAGCCTCCAGTTAAGGACTCGGACATAGGAAGCAGCTGGGAGGCAGCACTGGGGACTCTTTCTTTTCTTTCAGAAGATTTCTGGTCTCCTTTTCTGGCCTTACATGACCTCTCGTGTCTCCACAAATCAGTTTTGCGATAAAAAGCAAAGCAGTGCTGGCAAGGCAGGAAGTCGCGAACAGATACGCTGGAATTTTTCACCTGGTCCTTGGTCACAATTTCCCCCTCGCCACTTTTGAGAACTTGGCAATTGTGTTCATAATCTCCTTTATTGCGAATTTGGTTAAGCATAATCTGTCTGACTTTGGACCCTTTGGGGAGGTGTAATGCATGGGCAACGTCAATTTGCTCTGCATGTGTCCTTTCTAAGTGCTTGGCAATCTGGGAAAAAGGCATTTTGCAATATAAACAGAAGTGCTTTTTATAGGCTTCTTTCTTTTCATGGCGTGCTTTGCCGGGTCTCGTTTCATGCATTTTCTTGCAGGTCCTTAAACTGGATCGCGTTGGTTGTTTCCTCTCCACGGCTTTCCTGCGGCGACGCAGTACTGTTTTAGTTATCTCCGTAACGCCCGACTCAGACAGAGATGGATCTGTACCGTCTGACTGGTCGTCCACCTCCTCTTCCTCATCTTCCTCCTCCTCCTCCTCCTCCTCCTCACTCGAGTTGCTTGCTTCCTGGTGGGACCGTTGTTTGTTATCCAGGTCTCGTGGGACCTTCTTTACTCTCGGAGCAGCCTGAGAGGCACCGTCAAGGTGAGAAGTCAACCTAAGAGCATCACTCGAACTTCTCTCTTCCATCAAGCTCCTCTGTCCTTCAAATGAGCTGGTCTCACCAATAGTACAAGCCTGTAAAAGAACAAGCATATGTAAGACTCATTGCCCAATCAGACCTCATGAATAATTTGTGTACTTTAAAGAAAGATCCGTTGGGAAATAAATGTAAACAAAATGGAGCTATATTTTATGTTATAATCTGATTGTTAAGTGGTGGCAATAAGTCAGGTGACGTTTCTGTTTTAGAGCTGCCTTTTAAGAATCCGTTGCACATTTTTGAAAAGCTGTTTAAGGCCTCAGCGCCGTGGCAACAGCCCCGAAAGACCCGGGTCATCCACACACAGTAATGACCACACAGCATCGACCCGACAGCTCGGACGTCTCGGTAGAAGAACCACATGTGACCCATTGGAGAGCAGTTGACGGCTTTATTAAGCAGGGATTTGACATGTCTAACCAAGTATATGTAGTCATGGGGTGTTGGATGAAATGCTACATGAGAGAACAGAGTAAGCACTAGACCACATTCATGGCAATCAAAACAAATAAATACTTTTGATTCATGAAACAGAAAGTTTGGGCTTAGTGTAGCGGCGTTCTGGGAAACTCGGTACAAATGCAGAACATGGGAACACTTACGAGTGCTTTTCACATAAAACATTAAGTAATATTATTGTTGATGCTAAGATAAAATGACTAAAATGATATTTACTAGAGCATTGATCATGATCCATGTTCTAAAAGCATGTGCAGTTATCTACCTGCTTCAAAGGCTGCATCTTGTCCATTACTTCATGTGTTCGGGGTTTTCTTCAATGGTCTCTGCAAACAAAGAGAACACGTCTCTAATGTGCACTCATCATGAACAGACATGTCATTATTAATATCGAGTCACATTAGCTACTAAGGTATTCACGTCAGTGGAGAGTTTAGCTTGTTATACTTTCTGCTAGAAGAAGATGCTTCAGGTTCAAAGTAAGCCACATGGCCATTGGTCTTAAGACACGACAGATAGAACTTTAGCGTCGATGACCACCAACGTTAGTCATGGAGTTCCACAAGGTTCTGTGCTTGGACCACTCTCATTGACCTTATACATGCTTCCTTTATGCTTATGGACGTTTAGGATACACTGAGCTCCTCACTCCTCTCTCCTTATGGACGCTTAGGATACACTGAGCGCCTCTCTCCTCTGTCCTTATGGACGTTTAGGATACACTGAGCTCCTCTCTCCTCTGTCCTTATGGACGTTTAGGATACACTGAGCACCTCTCTCCTCTCTCCTTATGGACGTTTAGGATACACTGAGCTCCTCACTCCTCTCTCCTTATGGATGTTTAGGATACACTGAGCTCCTCTCTCCTCTCTCCTTTTGGATTTTTAGGATACACTGAGCACCTCTCTCCTTATGGACGTTTAGGATACACTGAGCTCCTCACTTCTCTATCCTTATGGACGCTTAGGATACACTGAGCTCCTCTCTCCTCTCTCCTTATGGACGTTTAGAATACACTGAGCTCCTCTCTCCTCTCCTCTCCTCTCCTTATGGACGTTTAGGATGCACTGAGCTCTTCTCTCCTTATGGACGTTTAGGATACACTGAGCCCCTCTCTCCTCTCTCCTTATGGACATTTAGGATACACTGAGCTCCTCTCTCCTTATGGACGTTTAGGATACACTGAGCTCCTCTCTCTTCTCCTTTCCTTTCCTCTCCTCTCCTCTCTCCTTATGGACACTTAGGATACACTGAGCTCCTCTCTCTTCTCCTCTCTCCTCATGGATGAATCTTCATCTCTCCATCACACATCATTAACTCTGCTTCCTCTCCAGAGTCCTTGTGACTTCCCGTCTCAGAGGGTCCATTGGTGATTGGTAATCCATTGTAATTTGTTTAGCTATATAAAATAAACTGAATTGAAACTGAATTAATCCCCTTAATACCCACACAGGTTTAGAATAAGTTCACCACTATCTTGATGTCAAACAGACATTTCTGACGGGGCGCTGAGGCCGACACCTACCACCGGACCACATTGACAACAACAGTCATGTGACCTCAGAAACAAGCTGCTGGTCTCCTGCTGCCCCATTGGTGAGTTAGTTCAGAGTCCCTAACCACCAGAACACCACGTACCCATGGAGGCAGCAGGAGACTTGTCAAAGAGTCAGGTGGCAAAGACAGCGGCTTTAGTTCCCGTCACCTACTGTAGGTACGGACCTACGTGAAGCACCTCATGCAACCACACGACCTATCATGTGAAGGTCAAAGCATCGGAGACTCTTACCTGGTCGGCTGCAGAGTCCAATCTTGAGGATTATGAATAGACGGGGAGGTCTGTGGACCTGAAGATGCAGACATTCTTCTTGCTGGATTAGAGGTGCTTTAGTCCGCTTGTTTACTGAAGATACTATTTAATCTCGCCAAAGAGCATCCAGAATTTTCCAATAGCATTAAACAGATCAGGTGTTGAAGCACCTGCTCTGTCATCATTAACACCTCCTCCAAACGTGTTCAACAGGTACATCACGCTGTGTGTGGAGGCACCCGGTCATTACAGCTCTGTAACTGCCTCATACGCGGCTCAGCTGCAGGAAGTGAACTAGAACGCCACGCAGGTTTGTGCATGTGAAACGGATGCACTATTTTAACACACACACACACACACACACACACACACACACACCTACACACCTCTTGGTCCAGATTGTAGTCCTCTTTGGAGTTCAGCGCCAGCTTCACAGCCATGTAGTCTCCACTTTTCACGGCGTCCCGTAACTCACCTGGAGGACGGGGGAGGGGAGAGGGTTACAGAAGGGTCAGGGTTCTGGTGAGACCGGATCCTCAATCCCAAGACCCGGTGGAAAAGAACCTCTTAAACAACCTCACAAACACCACCTCCAGTTAGTCAGAAGCTGTCAAGAAAACCTCAGCACCGTTTCATCTGTCTTTGAATGCATCACATTTGAGAAAAAATAAACTAAGCCTAAAATGTTTCGTCATCAACATTTTGGTCCCAAATAAACCAAATAACCAGATCCCGTCAGACTTGATATTTACAGCACGTAAAGCGTTTCCATTGGTCAACGGCTCTTTAACAGAGATGACCAGAGGAATTACTCTTGCATGATGTCATACGTGTTCTTCTGCACTAATTATTCTAGTTCTGTTTCTAGGGAACATCTGTTCTATTTCATCCTTCCTGATCGCCAGTGGCGGGGCTTAGCACTGGATATCTTCCGTCTTGCGCATAGCACGTCGAGTATTAATAACGACAAAGTCGAGGCGGACCGGAGAACGCACGGGTCTAGCTCGGTCTTCACCAGAGTACCTTCACCGCGAAGCTTCAATCGGGTGAGATCGAATACAATTGTTGTCCATAGAGGAGCCTACGCTAAATCCGACAGCTACCCCCGGTGCCACGGGACCTCGGCCCCAGTAGCGGAGCGCTCTTGCTCAGGCTACTGCTGGGCGATTACATTGCTAACGAGAGCGCGTCCGCTCGTTGCGGCTGGATGCCACGCTGCTATGCCGCAACCGGCTTCCAGTGAGCAGAGTCCCGCTCGGGCTCACCGGTGGGACGCTAAGGAGGCTTAGCCCTCGAGCCCAGTCGGTTCACAGGCGACCATGTTACCGACTTCACAATAGGCGTTACTGCCGCCCCGTAATCACCAGAGCGTGAGGCTGAGACGGCATAGATCCCTCTGCTGATGGAGCATCGAGGTCTGGGTCCGGAGTTCCTGCTACCAGCTGCGCCGCTGCCCTGCTGGGACTCTGCCCACTCCTCCTCTCTGCCTCCATCTGATGGATGGTGGAGGTCTCCATGGTGGAATATGCCGACTATGAACTATTCATGAATGTATTTTAACTCACCCGTGCGCGCAGCACGGCTGAGCTCCTATGTCGGCGCTAGTATCGCCGTATCAGCTGGCCGCTCTGTCCGTTCGTGAACTTTTTTTATTTTATTTTCAGCGTGGATTATGTTATTTGTTTTGCCTTAGGCGCTCGGGATTTGTCATAGGTGCCCCAAATTTTCTCTATGCAGGAAAAACCCTGACTTCATAATTAATAAAGGCGGTGAAACTTTAGATGCCAGGAGATAAAGAACAGAGGATAACGGACACAACAACTGACTGGATAACAACAGACACACCAACTGACTAGATAACAACAGACACATCAACAACAACTGACTTGAGGACAACAGACACCATAACTGACTGGATGATAACATACACTACAACTCACTGGAGAATAACAGACACAACAACTGACTGGAGGATAACAGACACTTCAACTCACTGGGCGACAGCGGCGGGCCGGACAGGATCTCATCCTCCCCGTTGAGATGTTTCTGGAAGTCGTCCAGGGTCATCCAGTCCAGGTTCAGGTCCATCCCCAGACTCAAGGTGGCCTGGCCCTTATCTGGAGAGCATCATGGAGAACATGTGTCAGGAGAACATGTGACCAGTAGAACATGTGACCAGTAGAACATGTGACGGGAGAACATGTGACCGGGAGAACATGTGACCAGGAGAACATATGACGGGAGAACATGTGACGGGAGAACATGTGACCAGTAGAACATGTGACGGAAGAACATGTGACGGAAGAACATGTGACCAGTAGAACATGTGACCAGGAGAACATGTGACCAGTAGAACGTGTGACGGGAGAACATGTGACCAAAACATGTGACCAGAACATGTGACGGGAGAACATGTGACCAGTAGAACATGTGACCGGGAGAACATGTGACGGGAGAACATGTGACCAGGAGAACATGTGACGGAAGAACATGTGACCGGGAGAACATGTGACCAGTAGAACATGTGACGGGAGAACATGTGACCAGTAGAACATGTGACCAGTAGAACATGTGACGGGAGAACATGTGACTAGTAGAACATGTAACGGGAGAACATGTGACCAAAACATGTGACCAGAACATGTGACGGGAGAACATGTGACCAGTAGAACATGTGACGGGAGAACATGTGACTAGTAGAACATGTAACGGGAGAACATGTGACCAAAACATGTGACCAGAACATGTGACCAGTAGAACATGTGACCGGGAGAACATGTGACGGGAGAACATGTGACCAGGAGAACATGTGACGGGAGAACATGTGACGGGAGAACATGTGACCAGTAGAACATGTGACGGGAGAACATGTGACCAGTAGAACATGTGACCAGTAGAACATGTGACGGGAGAACATGTGACGGGAGAACATGTGACTAGTAGAACATGTGACTAGTAGAACATGTGACGGAAGAACATGTGACCAGTAGAACATGTGACGGAAGAACATGTGACCAGTAGAACATGTGACCAGTAGAACATGTGACGGGAGAACATGTGACTAGTAGAACATGTAACGGGAGAACATGTGACCAGAACATGTGACGGGAGAACATGTGACCAGGAGAACATGTGACGGGAGAACATGTGACCAGGAGAACATGTGACCAGGAGAACATGTGACGGGAGAACATGTGACCAGGAGAACATGTGACCAGGAGAACATGTGACAGGAGAACATGTGACCAGGAGAACATAGCAGTTAGCTGCTCAGTGAACATGAGTATGAAGGTAGATGATGGTCTCATGATGCGTTCAGGCTCTGCTCAGTGAACATGAGTACTGAAGGTAGACGATGTTCTCATGATGCGTTCAGGCTCTGCTCAGTGAACATGATTACTGAAGGTAGATGATGTTCTCATGATGCGTTCAGGCTCTGCTCAGTGAACATGATTACTGAAGGTAGATGATGTTCTCATGATGCGTTCAGACTTCGCTCAGTGAACATGAGTACTGAAGGTAGATGATAACATTTTCATGGTGCATTCAGGCTCTGCTTAGTGAACATGAGTACTAAAGGTAGATGATAACGTTCTCGTGGTGCGTTCAGGCTCCGCTCGGTGAACATGAGTACTGAAGCTAGACGATAACGTTCTCATGGTGCGTTCAGGCTCAGTGAAACCTACCAGACTTGTCGGCGCCCCCTGATGGCTCCTGGGGGTCCTGGGGGTCATCACAGGCGATGAAGAGTCTGGGCTCGCTGTCGTCCCTCCTCTTCCTCCTCTCCTCCGTGGAGCTCCTCCTCTCCCAGCTCCTCTGCGCCTCCTCCAGCCTCTCCTTGGCCTTGGCTGCAGGCTCCTCCACCTCCCGCTCCTCGCTGTCTAGGCTGAAGCCGGAACTCTGGCCGGGTCTGGAGGCTGAGACAAAAGAGAGACCCTCAATGTCCATCTACGTCCCTCTGGAGACACAAGAGAGACCCTCAATGTCCATCTACGTCCCTCTGGAGACACAAGAGAGACCCTCAATGCCCATCTACGTCCCTCTGGAGACACAAGAGAGACCCTCAATGTCCCTCTGGAGGCTGAGACGAGGGGTCATGTGACCTCTGTGTCTCACCGTCGGGGGTCTTGGTCTTCTCCGTCTTCTCTGGTTCTGGTTTCTGAGGCTCTTTGGGGGTCTTGGAGGTCTTGTCCAGCTTCCCTCCTCCCTAGAGGGAACCAACACATGAAGGTTACCGTCTAGTAACGCTCAAGGTCAAACAGACCCGGGGTCACGGGGTCCCAAGGGGTCACGGGGTCCCACGGGGTCCCGTACCTTGGGGGTCTTGCCGGTCTTCTCGGGGCCGCTCTGGTGGGCTGGCTGCCGGCGGGGGGCGCGGTCTTTGGCCTCGCAGTTCAACAGGAACTTCTCAAACAGGTTGGTAGAACCCGGCGGCGCCGCCTCCCTGGGGCCCGGCACCTCCTCCTCCTCCTTGAGCTTGGTGCCAGAGGAGGTGGAGGAGGGGGTGGAGGAGGCGCTCTTGGCCTTCTTGAGCAGCGTGGAGCTGTCGCTGGAGTCGGAGTGCGGGGCGTCGTCCCGCGGCCGGGGCCCTGGGCCCCGGAGCCGCTCCCTCTGGCCCCTCTGGCCCCTCTGGCCCCGCTGGCCCCGCTGGCTCCTCTGGTCCTGGACCAGGTCCCGGATGCCCTGCAGCTTCACTTCCCACTTGCCCGTCTTCTGCTTCCGGTCCTCCGGGTCGGGGAGCGGCTCGGCTGGGCCGTCGCTCAGGGGCTCCTCCGGAGGGGCCTCGTCTTCAGAGGCCTCCTTCCTCCCTTTCCTTCTCCTCACCTCCTCTCCTTTGTCTCTCCTTTGCTTGGCTCCCTCTTTCTCCTTCTTGTGCTTCTTGGGGGGAACCGGCTCCTCGTCTTCCTCTTCGGACTCCACCTGGCGCTTCTTCGGCTCGCTCGCCTTCTCCTTGGCAGGAGAGGTTGGGGTGGGGGCTCTCTCCTCCTGCTGCTCTTCTTCCTCCTCCTCCTCTTCTTCTTCTTCCTCTTCCTCCTCCTCCTCCTCCTCCTCCTCCTCCTCCTCCTTCTCCTCCTCCTCTTCTTCTTCTGTCTCCGGTGCCGGTAGAGGCCTGACCTCTTCCTTCCGTTTGTCTTTTCTCTTCTTCGTCTTCTCCTTGGGAGGCAACTCCTCTTCTTCCTCTTGGCTCTTCCCCTTCCTCTTCTTCTTCTTGAGGGGCGCCTCGGTCGGCCGCTCTTTGTCCTCCTCGCTGTCAGAGTCAGCCGTGTCGCTCTTTGGAGGCGGAGCCTTCTGAGAGAAGAGGACCATGTGACTGGTTAGTGTCAGGAGATACTAGTACTACTACTGCTACTACTACTACTACTAATACTAATACTACTACTCATACTACTTGCCCATTAATGGAGAGTTAATCTAGACCTCACAAGGTTTGTAATGTTTGTAGAACGACGAGTTAAGCTGGTACTGCTCCATGCTGCACCAGCTGTACTACAGCAGTACTACAGCAGTACTGCTGTAGTACTGCTGTAGTCCTAGTGATAGTCCTGCTGTAGATGGTGGAGAGTGACTCACCAGGCTCCTCCGGGCCTCTGCCTCCGTCCTGGCCGTGACCTCTGCCATCGACCTCTTGAAGGCCAGGAGGACCTCGCAGCAGTCCTCCAGGTGGGCCTCGGGCTCCCAGGTGTCATCGTCAGAGCAGTAGTTCTTCCACCGCACACGGTAGAGCACCTCTCCCTGGAGGAGACAGAGGGACAGAGCTAGAGGCCCGGTAGAGCACCTCCCTCATAACCACCTCCCTCATAACCACTATCTTCATAACCACTACCTTCATAACCACTACCCTCATAACCACCACCTTCTTCATAACCACTACCCTCATAACCACTACCTTCATAACCACTACCCTCATAACCACTACCCTCATAACCACTACCCTCATAACCACTATCTTCATAACCACCACCTTCTTCATAACCACTACCCTCATAACCACTACCTTCATAACCACTACCCTCATAACCACTATCTTCATAACCACCACCTTCTTCATAACCACTACCTTCTTCATAACCACTATCTTCATAACCATTATCTTCATAACCACTACCCTCATAAACACTACCCTCATAACCACTATCTTCATAACCACTACCCTCATAACCACTATCTTCATAACTACTACCTTCATAACCACTACCCTCATAACCACTATTTTCATAACCACTACCCTCATAACCACTATCTTCATAACTACTACCTTCATAACCACTACCCTCATAACCACCACCCCCCTAACTACTCACCAGTAGCTTCATAGCCACACAGGGCAGTTCATATTTAATGTCCTGAGAGTGAAGCAATAATAGGAAGAATCATTGACAAGATAAATAAACCCACACCAGCAGCACTGGAGCATATCTTACCTACAAGTATTATTAATAATCACATGTTTATGTCCTCAATAACAAGTTACTGTAAAGCTGCCCGTCCCACTATGATGACATGTGTTCAAGAGTTTAACTTCAATATTAATGAGAAAATCAGACATATCAGCGACTACGTGGTAGAAGTAAAGATCTGCAAGCCGTTGAAGATGCACACCTTCGTCCCGGGCACAGTGACGTCACAGCAGCACCTTCACCTGTGTGCGGCCTGCTGTGTGTGTGTGTGGTGCTGGTTGTTTCTACGCCGCGTGTCCCCGTCCTCCGCGCTGCGTCGGGCCGTGTTTAGCTGTCGCTCTCCCCGGGTGTGGAAGCCGCTGAGCGGCAGCTCGCTGGAGGCATAACGGCGTCGAGCCGACACACGTCCGTCCAGGCGCCAGCAGAACGGACGTCACGGGGACAAGTTGCGCTTCAATAAACAACCAGCACAACAACGACGCCACACTGCCAGCCTAGCGGTGCCTCGGGGGGCGACCGTCGTGCTGAGCAGCCCGGGCTACGGGTCGTGAGGCTGGCTCGCGCAGCCCGCCGCAGCCCGCCATGTTTAGCTAGCTCGCGCTCGTTACCTCCTCCACGCGCATGTCGATGATCCGCTCCACCTCGTACACGTCCTCCTCCTCGTCCTGCTCGCTGTCCGCCGGCTCCGCTCTGTCCGCCTCCGCCATGGCCGAGCGACGAGGACCGGGCTGCTGGGCTTGTTTGGGGGGTTCTTTGGGGCTGGGATCCGGCGCTCGTGAAGGCCGCGTTCCGCTCGCGCACCTGGCGGTAACCGATGAGCTCTGCGGGCTCCCTGCGTTGCCTTCACGCGCCGCTCGAAAACGTTGTACATTTCTAAATCGCGTTAACAATTGCGATTTTTGGTGACTTCAAACGTCTCTTGTTTTTCGTTGAAGCTCTTCAGTCGGGGAAATACATGCTATAAGTTACGCATAGCATACACACACACACCAATATATATATATATATATATATATATATATAGTGTCGCGTTGAGTCGTCTCTTGACCACTTGGTGTTCAGGAATGGAAGTGTATTCATTTATTTTCTTTCACCGATCTGACTGCTCGTGGATTGGACGACAGTGCACTGTTGTTTTAGAGGTTGGAACGTAAATGTCCGATGTTCCCGAAAGGCAACACGGACAAGGAGCTCCCCTTAAAACATGGTGGCGTGCACACGGCCCTCAGGACGGACGCACCGTGAGTGCACAGAAGTCGTGAGCCGGTAAAGAGCAGCTGACGCCACCCTGTCCACCCCGCTGCAGGGGTGGTCACGTGACAGACACGTCAGACCAATTCTTCAGAAGGGACAGCCTGCACTGACCCTCAATATACGCCACTACTGAAATGACGTCACACACATGACCCTCAAGACACACCACTACTGAAATGACGTCACACACATGATCTTCAGCAGCTGCTTTATTGAACAACAAATACACATGTAAACAAAGGTCTCTGAAGACCGCTTTAAAGAAAGGCCACGGATACAGGCCTGACCCCCAACTCGTTTCAGACCCCGAAGATGACCCGGAGGTCGGCCAGGGACAGCTTGGCCACGGCGCCGCCTGTCCCTGACAGCACGTTGTGGGCCAGCTGCTTCTTCCTCTCCTGCAGAGAGGAGATCTTCTCCTCCACCGTCCCGCCACATACGAACCTAAGGAGACGCTCAGTGAGGACGGAGAGACTCACACATTATATATATATATATATATATATATATATATATATATATACATATATATATATACATACACACACACACACACACGACTGTCTCAGAAAATTAGAATATTGTGATAAAGTTCTTTATTTTCTGTAATGCAATTAAAAAAAAAAAATGTCATGCATTCATTCAGCTTCCTCTTCACAATACCCCACACATTCTCTATGGGGTTCAGGTCAGGGGAATTGGCAGGCCAATGGAGGACAGTAATGCCATGGTCAGTACACCAGTTACTGGTGGTTCTGGCACTGTGGGCAGGTGCCAGATCATGCTGGAAAATGAAATCCTCATCTCCATAGAGCTTTTCAGCAGACGGAAGCATGTAGTGCTCTAAAATCTCTTGGTACACAGCTGCATTTACTCTGGACTTGATGAAACACAGTGGACCAACACCAGCAGCTGACATGGCTCCCCAAACCATCACTGACTGGGAACGTCACACTGGATTTCAAGCAACTTGGATTTTGCTCCTCTCCAGCCTTTCTCCAGACTCTGGCGCCTTGACTTCCAAATTAAATACAACACTTGCTTTCGTCTGAAAAGAGGACTTTGGACCACTCTGCAACTGTCCGGTGTTTTTCAAGGCTCAGGAAACCCTTGCAGGTGTTTCGAGTAAATTAGACGATTCAAGTGATTAGTTGAATACCCTACTAGTATACTTTTTCATGATAATCTAATATTTAGAGTTTGAGTTTTCTTAAGCTGTAAGCCATAATCAGCAATATTAAAAGAATAAAAGGCTTGCAATATTTCAGTTGATTTGTAATGAATCCAGAATGCATGACTTTTTTTTTTTTTTTGCATTACAGAAAATAAAGAACTTCATCACAATATTCTAATTTTCTGAGACAGTCCTGTATATGTATGTATGTATGTATGTATGCATGTATGTATATATATATATATATATGTTTATAAGTGTATATATGTTTATATGGTCCCCTCAGACCCTCTGGTTCCCTCAGACCCCCAGTGTTTCAGTTCAACTCTAGAGGAGACCTGAAGTGTCTGACCTCTGACCCCTAACCCCTGACCCGTACCTGTGGATGGTAACGTCTTTGCTCTGTCCTACTCGGTAGATCCGGTCACAGGCCTGATCCTCCAGGGCTGGGTTCCTGTGAGGGCGCATCAGAGGTCAGAGGTCAACAGGTGAGCACATGGCCTTCACCAACACATCCTGATGACCTCATTGATCTGAAGAGGGGTCAGGTGACCCGGTTCAGACCGGTCGGGAGCAGTCTCACCAGTGCATGTCCATGAGGAAGAGGTGGTTCCCCCCGATGAGGTTCAGGCCCACCCCCCCGGCACACAGAGACACCAGCATCACCTGAAGGAGACACGTCCACACGTCAGAGATCACCGGCCCCGGGCGGACTCGGGCCCCGGTCCCCGCGCTCACCTGCGGCCCGTGGGCGTCGCCGTTGAAGGCCTCCACCAGGTCCATGCGGCGCTTGGGGGCCACGGCCCCGTCGATGACGGCGTACCTGAGGCCCAGGCGGCGCAGGTGGACCGCCACGATGCGCAGCATGCTGGTCCACTGGGAGACCACCACGCTGCAGAGCCCGCACAGGGGGGGATGGGCGTGAGTGTGTGTAAGTGCGTGTGTGTGTGTGTAAGTGTGTGTGCGTGTGTATGTGTGTGTGTGTGTAGGTGTGCGTGTGTGTATGTGTGTGTGTATGTGTGCGTTTGTGTGTAAGTGTGTGTGCGCGTGTATGTGTGTAAGTGTGCGTGTGTACCTCTTGTGGTCAGCAGCGGTCCTCTGGATGCTCCTCAGCTCACGCAGCACAGCAGTGACCTGAGACACAAGAGAGGAACATGTGGAAACAAACAAACAACAAACAACAAACAAACAAAGGTGGCCCACCTTGGTGCTCTCACTGCTGTCTTCAAACAGCTGGGAGGGGAAGGGGGCGCCATTGAGGGCCACCGTGTCCACGAAGGAGGAGGAGGAGGAGAGTGACAGAGCGTTGAGCTGCTCCTCCAGAGACAAGACGATGCCGTCACCCTGCAGCTCAGAGGAGTCCAGAGTCTGGGGGGGGGGGGGCAGTTAGGGTTACTGTATGTGTGTGTGTGTGTGTGTGTGTGTGTGTGTGTGTGTGTGTGTGTGTGTGTGTGTGTGTGTGTGTGTGTGTGTGTGTGTGTGTGTGTGTGTGTGTGTGTGTGTGTGTGTGTGTGTGTGTGTGTGTATATATTAGGGCTGTTAGCGTTAATCTATGCGATTAATTTGGCCACGATTAACACACTAAAATATTTTAACGCAACTTTGTTGACTTCCGGTGCTTCCCTCCTCTGAGCGACACGCAGAGCGCCTGACACGGTTTACGTTTTAAAACTATTAGTTCTCCACAAAACACAGAGCAGAAATCAGTTTAAACTCCTGGATGAATCAGGAGGGTTTCCTCCCCCCTCTGCTCCTCCTTCCTCCCCTCTGCTCCTCATTCCTCCCCTCTGCTCTGCTCCTCTTTCCTCCCCTCTGCTCCTCATTCCTCCCCTCTGCTCTGCTCCTCTTTCCTCCATTGTAAAATGTAGAACATGAGCCCAGACTCCAGAGGATGAACATTTGGCCACTGGTTCTGGTTCTGCTGCTCAGTGGTAAAGATGACAGGCCCAATGTGTCTCTGATGCACCTTGTTTTATTAATCTGATGTTTGACTGAAGAAACTATTCATCATCAGGATGTTAAACACCTGGCTGGCCCTTTAAGGGCAGGAGCCTCTCTGATCAGCTCTGGGTAAAGGTGTCTTTTAAAACACAAATAAACAAGAGTCTAAAACACAAATACAATTAAACAAGAGTCTAAAACACAAATACAATTAAACAAGAGTCTCTAAAACAAATACAATTAAACAAGTCTGAAACACACGCTGTCTGAAGGGATTACTCCTTCATTTAGAAGAAAAAAAAGTATGTGTGTGTGTACCTTCTTGAGCAATGACAAGTGGCAGCAGCACTGCCTCAGACGCAGCAGCAGTGACAGGATGTGGACGGTGCTGGAAGCCTGCTGGGAACTGGATCCGGAACTGGACCCAGCCCCCTCAGGCTGAGACATCCCGAACTCCTGGGCCACTAGAGGGAGGACAGGGCCAGTGTTGAGAGCCCAACTCTTCACAAGCCCACGAGCCCTCTGTCCACCCGGCTCTGATGTCTCACCTTCAGCGAAGGGGTTGGAACCAGAGGTCTTTTTCACCTCCTTCACCTCCTTCCCTTCATGTCTCTTCAGGTAGTTCTGAAGAGTCGATCTGGAGGAAAAGAGAAAACAAAGATTTTACTCTTATGTCATGTTGCTGTTATTGGTCTATAGACTGCATTCTCTCTCCTGACCACCAGGGGGCTCCTCTGGTTGTATAGAAGTCAATGTTGCATGTGTTTAAGCTGCATTCTCTTTCCTGACCACCAGGGGTCGACTCCTCTGGTTGTATAGAAGTCTATGCTTTGTGTGTGTTACCTGGACTGGGCAAAGACTACATCGTAGACCGCCTGTTCGTCCGGGGACAGTTTGAGTTGATGCACCTCACAGGTCCGATCAGGAAGCAACACCTGGAGTGAGAGGCTCATATCATAACAGTGTTGTATAAAAGCTGATATAACGATGTGGTATAGAAGCTCATAACAATGTTGTATAGAAGCTCATAACGATGTTGTATAGAAGCTGCTATAATTATGTGGTTTAGAAGCTCTTATAATGATGTGGTATAGAAGCTGATATAACGATGTGGTATAGAAGCTCTTATAACACTGTGGTATAGAAGCTCATAACAATGTTGTATAGAAGCTCATAACAATGTTGTATAGAAGCTCATAACAATGTTGTATAGAAGCTCTTATAAACAATGTGGTATAGAAGCTCTTATAACGATGTGGTATAGAAGCTCTTATAACGATGTGGTATAGAAGCGTACCAGCGGGCGTCCTCTGGAGTCCCTCTGGGTCTTGGTCCTCCGCAGCAGCAGGGTCCGGGTCAGGATGTTGAGTCTCTCTCGGCCTCGGGGGGAGCCGTTGTCCACCTGGGCCTTCCACACCTTGTACTCATCGAACGGAGAGCAGCGCAGGAACCTGGAGAACCAACAGAACCTCACGTAACCATGGTTACGTCCGTTACGTCATAGCAACAGAGTGGACTGGTCTCTGCTGGATCTGGAGGAGGTTCTGGTGAACCTGTATGACGTCATCTGGTTTCACCAGAATCCGACCCGGTGGCTCTGATGAGGAGCTTCAAGAAGAACTCTACAGAACCAGACCATCTCTCTCTGATGTAGGACCAGGACTACCCTGAGGTCTCTAGAGGACCAGGACTACACCAAGGTCTCTAGAGGACCAGGACTACACCAAGGTGTCTCTTGATGAGGTCTCTAGAGGACCAGGGCTAGATGAGGTCTCTAGAGGACCAGGGCTAGATGAGGTCTCTAGATGAGGTCTCTAGAGGACCAGGACTAGATGAGGTCTCTAGAGGACCAGGACTAGATGAGGTCTCTTGAGGACCAGGACTAGATGAGGTTTCTAGAGAACCAGGACTAGATGAGGTCTCTAGAGGACCAGGACTAGATGAGGTCGCTAGAGGACCAGGACTCACCTGAGCAGCGAGTACATGTCCAGCAGGTTGTTCTGAATGGGCGTGCCGGTCACCGCCCAGCGGGCCCTGGCCCTCAGCCGATAGACCGCCACGGAGGTCTGCACCTTGGGGTTCTTGATGTTGTGGGCCTCGTCCAGGACCAGCCGGGCCCAGCTCACTCGGAGCAGAGGGCCTGAGCCTGAGGGCTGAGGAGACGAGAAAGGAAGTGAACAGTGCAACAGTCATACACTTCTGAAACATGCTACTGTCCCTTTAAGAACAGCATTGAAGCTGATGACTGCTATGGACATGAAGTCATGGAGATGAAGTCATGATGATGAAGTCATGGAGATGAAGTCATGATGATGAAGTCATGATGATGAAGTCATGGAGATGAAGTCATGATGATGAAGTCATGATGATGAAGTCATGGAGATGAAGTCATGGATATGAAGTCATGGAGATGAAGTCATGGAGATGAAGTCATGATGATGAAGTCATGGAGATGAAGTCATGATGATGAAGTCATGATGATGAAGTCATGGAGATGAAGTCATGATGATGAAGTCATGGAGATGAAGTCATGATGATGAAGTCATGATGATGAAGTCATGATGATGAAGTCATGGAGATGAAGTCATGATGATGAAGTCATAATGATGAAGTCATGGAGATGAAGTCATGATGATGAAGTCATGATGATGAAGTCATGGAGATGAAGTCATGGAGATGAAGTCATGGAGATGAAGTCATGGACACAGTGTGAACTACTCACCACTTCATCAGAACCTCTGCTGGGGTTCTCAGAGTCCTCCTTCTGGACCGGAACCTCCTTGGAGACCAGACCGTATGTGGTCACCACCACGTCATGGTCAGCCAGCCTGAGGGGAGGAGGCGGAGCTTAAGACTGACCCAGGTCCTGGAGATGGTCAAGAAGAGCACCTCGAGGCCAGAGAGACCAAGGAGGGGGGGGGTCTCTGTGTGTGTGTGTGTGTGTGTGTGTGTGTGTGTGTGTGTGTGTGTGGGTGCCTGTGTGTGTGTGTGGGTGCCTGTGTGTGTGTGTGTGTCCTCACACTCGGGCCCTTCTCTCCCGGGTGGAGCCGTGATACAGGTACACCGTCAGCCTGCCCGTCTTCACGTGCCGCTCCACCTCCCTCTTCCAGTGGTGCACCAGGGAGGCAGGGCAGACCACCAGGGTTCCCCTGGAGACCACCAGGCTGCAGTCTGGAGGTCAGGAGGTCAGGGCTCTGAGTCTGATATGTTGTGTCCTTAATGAGGAATCATTTAAAGTTACCGGCTTTGGAGATCCAGCTCTCCTTCTCCTCCTCCTTCTCCTTTTCCTTTTCCTTCTCCTTCTCCTCCTCTTCCTTCTTCTTCTCCTTCTTCTCCTCCTCCTCCTCCTTGGTCTTCTGGGCCAGCATGAGGGCGATGACGGTCAGGGTCTTGCCCAGACCCATGTCGTCTGCTGCAGCCACAAGAGGAGACTCTACTGTCTGACACTAGAACATGAGGAGACTCTACTGTCTGACAATAGAACATGATGAGACTCTACTGTCTGACACTAGAACATGGAGACTCTACTGTCTGACACTAGAACATGAGGAGACTCTACTGTCTGACACTAGAACATGAGACTCTACTGTCTGACACTAGAACATGAGGAGACTCTACTGCCTGACACTAGAACATGAGACTCTACTGTCTGACACTAGAACATGAGGAGACTCTACTGTCTGACACTAGAACATGAGGAGACTCTACTGTCTGACAATAGAACATGAGGAGACTCTACTGTCTGACACTAGAACATGAGGAGACTCTACTGTCCGACACAGACTTATAGATATGGGAAGGAGATGAGGTTCCTCTGTAGGAGCCTTAGAGATGGGGGAAGGAGATGAGGTTCCTCTGTAGGAGCCTTAGAGATGGGGGAAGGAGATGAGGTTCCTCTGTAGGAGCCTTAGAGATGGGGGAAGGAGATGAGGTTCCTCTGTAGGAGCCTTAGAGATGGGGGAAGGAGATGAGGTTCCTCTGTAGGAGCCTTAGAGATGGGGTGAGTAGGTGAGTTGGTGAGTAGGTGAGAAGGCCTCTGGACCTCCAGAATGAGATGGAAGGTGTTGGCGGTGAGAGGAAGTCTCATCTACTGGACCTGCTGCCTGAGACCAGACCAGGACCAACAGGACCAAGAGGACCAGAGGACTAAGAGGACCAGAGGACCAAGAGGACCAAGAGGACCAACGGGACCAACAGGACCAACAGGACCAACAGGACCAAGAGGACCAACAGGACCAACGGGACCAACAGGACCAACAGGACGTTAGACATAACAGGATTATTTAAACCTCTTTAATAAATAATAACTTACCCAGAATTCCTCCACAGGGATTCTGGTTCTCTCTCCAGAGCAGCCAGGCCAGAGCTCTCCTCTGATGGGCCAGGAGCACC